>CM060194.1:38521170-39731170 GCA_030549335.1 Pontederia crassipes
CATTTGGACAACCACAACCAAAGTTATGACAAGTTATCATTTTTATGGCAAAAAGTTATCATTTTTGGCACCCAAGTTATCAATCATATGAAATCTTATCCACATTTGATTTCTGACCTCATTCACTTGCCATCCTAATCCATTTGATTCCTTCAATGCTTTGAACCACCCATATTTGGACATTTTTCATGAAATATGCAAAGTTATCATTCCGGGTTCTATATGTTATCATTTCTGATTTATGGTTTTCATTCCTGCACAACATCCAATTTTATTTGACACTAGAGCTGATCCTAGTAGCTATCCTCACCCTTATTTGTTTATTACCTATTTGAGGACTTTGATGTTTGGCGTTTTTCCATATCTTCTAGCAGGTGTCATGGAGCTGAAAAAGATTGGAAAAGCAAGGGGGGACCACCTATTTTTTGCTGTCCAAAAAGCTGTCACCTGAGATATTTTCTGTCTAAAGGACAATTGGCACAATCAAGGCATAGGGGAACACTTTGATGCTGATCTAAGGGTGGAGGAAAGGCAGATATAAGCTGAGAACCCTAAGGAAGCAAGGGAGGAGGCCGGCCATTGCAAGGGAGCTGATTGGTGCTGATTTGAGCAGGAAGGAGCTGAAGCAGAGCTGATTTCTATCAACAGCCCTCAAGCCAGGATGATTTGCTTCTATTGTGTATCTAATTCTGTAATTATGAGGAGCTAAATCCCATGTCTCCTAGGATAGGGTAGTAGTCTAGATTAATTGTGGATGGATGTAGACAAGTTCGATTTCCTGAACTGATTTCAATTCTGATTTCTGATTTTTTATGTTTATATGAATCTGATTCTATCATCGTAAGATCCTAATTGTATCTACAACTGAGAAGTTGTCATTTGATCTATTCTTTATTCAGAAATGAATCAAGAATCAATGCCAAGTTTCTATATTCAATCCTAACTAGAAATATGATTTCCTGGATTCTGAATTCTGATTTTCTTGATCTCTAATTTCTGAATTGTTCAATTCTGTTTTCATCATTGTGGAGCGCTAATTAAATTGATAACTGAGAGGTTTCTTATGGTTTCATCCTTGTTCAGAAATGAATCAAGAGGCAATGATGTTTCTAAAGTTTCAACGCCTGAATTATTGCAAACATTTCACTTGCTGATTTCTTATTTGTAAAATCTAATTTCCTAAATCTTTGGATTCTATTTTACTATTGTAAACCCTTGATCTCATTAAATCACTGAGAAGTGAATCCTGTTGTTCAAAAATGAACCAAAGAGCAATGGCAAGTCTAAATTCCAATGAATGACATGTGCTGAATTCCAATGTTTGCTAGGTGCTGATTTCTTAATTTTCTGGTTGGTAATTTCCTGAAATATGTGGAATCTGTCTTGTTATTGTTAAGCCCCTGATTTCATTTAATCACTGAGAGGTGTACTTAAGATTTTCTTGTTGTTTAGAGATGGACTAAGAAGCAATTGCATGTGCTGAGTTCCCATATATAATTATGTGCTGATTTTATCCAACTCTTTAGTGAAAAATGTGGATTTCATTTGAATTTGCAGTTGAGAGGCTGATTTAAAATCCTCTTGTAGTTTAGAGATAAACCAAGGAGCATTTACACTAATGTTGAATAGATTTCATCCCTATTTAGTTGATTGAAGTATTCCCCTCATTTTCAAAGTGAAATTGATTGTTATCATTTCAGATTTCACTAAATTGTCAAAAATCAGCAAGGGACTTAATCTTGATCTTAATGTTAACTTGATTTCAGTCAGGACCTCTTCTAATCCAACTTAGCTAATCAATCGTATGAAAATATGATAATTAGTCCTGGTTTATTATGCTGTGATAACAGCCCATGTCCAAGTTGAATTAGAAGTGATACATATTAATAACTTGTTCCATTGCATCCATAATTAAATTAGATGAACCCCAACTCCTAGAAGAACCTTCCTCATTGATAGTTAAACCTTTTGAGCTTCTAGATTAGTATTTATAATTCAGTTTAGATAACTTTTCAAAAATCCAAAAATAGTTATCATTTTAGCCATTTAAAGAAATCAGTTTTCACTTTCTTTCAATTTCTTAGAATTTTAACTTTAGTTAAGGCTAATCTAGATTGTTTAGGGAGACTTAGGCTTCAAATTACTGTGGATACGATATTTGGGTAGACTACAATTGACACGTATACTTGCAGTTGAAAGTGAATTAGGGAGTTAAATCAAAAATTAAAAAATCTGAAATTTGACCCCAAAATCAGCAAGTTATCACTACGTTCCTCAACATCACTATCAGTATCCCTCCATGATTATATGTCATACAGTTAAGAAAAGCTTCATAATCAAGAGTATTGGATACGCAGAGTAAATCATGGGTCAATACGTATTCCTCCGTCTGGAATACGCAGAGCATATCATAGGTCAATACGTATTCCTCCATCTGGAATAGGCAGAGCATATCATGGATCAATATGTGCACGCAGAACAGCCCCCAAAAGGCAAAGACACTCGACATACGCCTCAAAGACTTCATGTATATCGAATGCAGTTTCAAAGACATTTTTCAACCAGTATGACTAATGAACATATGAAGTTTAACAATATCAAAATACACATGTCATAATCACATATCATTATCAAGTAAAACTTATTTTCACTTCACAAGCATTATTCTCTGAAAATATTTTTGTATAGGATGTTACTCCATCTCATATGAATCCCTTGAAAGATATCATAAATACTTTTCATAGCTCAAGATATGTTTCAATAATAACTATAATAATATTTGCTTGAGGTAATACCATAAATAAAAGAACCAACATATAACATTTTACTATGTTGTAAATTTACCCACTCATTTTGTACTTTATGTTTTCAATGAGGTTTACTAGATTTTCCTCATTTCACTTGTAGCGTGTTAATTTCCTACAAGTAATAATGTATTTTTACTTTTCCATCATTAGTAAAAGTACTATGCAATGCATGCTCATGATGCATGAATAATTATACACCTTAGAATGCATGTAATTTCTTCTAAGTATTCATTGTTCAATCTCAGGTGTCTATATCCATAGGTTATTACACACTTCAACTACTTATTACTACACAATCTCCTAAAGTTTAACTAGGTGTTATCTCAAGATTTCAGACTGAGTGACTCTCAATTCATAATTCATAATTTCTTAATCACAATACGTGCACGCAGAGCAGCCCCTAAAAGGGCAAAGACACCTGATATATGCCCCAAAGGCTTCATGTATATCGAATACGATCCCAGAGATTTTTTTCAACTAGTATGACTAATGAACACATGGAGTTTAACAATATCAAAATATATATGTCATAATCATATATATTTAGTAAAATTTATTTTCACTTCACAAGCATTATTTCCTGAAAATATTTTTGTATAGGATGTTACTCCATCTCATATGAATTCCTTGAAAGATATGATAAATGTTTTTCATAGTTCAAGATATGTTTCAATAATAACAATAATAATCTTTGTTTGAGGTAATACTATAAATAAAAGAACCAACATATAACATTTTGCTATATTGTAAATTTACCCGCTCACCTTGTACTGTATGTTTTCAAGGATGTTTACTAAATTTTCCTCCTTTCACTTATAGCTTGTTGGTTTCCTACAAGCAATGATGTCTTTTTACTTTTCCATCACTAGTAAAAATGCTATGCAATGCATGTTCATGATGCATGAATAATTATACACCTTAGAATACATGTAATTTCTTCTAAGTATTCATTGTTCAATCTTAGGTGTCTATGTCCATAAGCTATTACACACTTCAATTACTTATTACTACCCAATCTCCTAAAGCTTAACTAGGTGATGTCTCAGGATTTCAGACTGAGTGACTCTCAATACATAATTCATAATTCATTAACCACATGAGAAAATCTTATGATAATGGATAAATTAGAAACTAGACCTACTAAAGTTTTCAGCCCCCAAATTTCATTCATATTTCCAATGAGTAAGCCATAAAATTCAAGTCAATCTGACCTAGGATTTGTGTTCTGGCATATTGTGTATCACTGAATGATTAATTTATATATTTAACAATACTTATCCATTTGACGAGATCCTAATTTTTCTATAATATAGACTTCATTAGGGTTTAGGCATAAAAATTGTAGAATTTAAATCATTGTATACCCTTATAACAAAAATAGTTAATTAGGATTATGATATGTCCATGTCCTGGAATCTGGCAAAAGAATCACTATGAAATGAAAATTTTATTTCTCCCAAAATACAAGTCCAAATAGGTGATTCCACTTCTCACTGAACTCAGAATGTCTGCTTAAACATATCCAACTTTCAAACCCTAATTCATTATATTCGAGCCGTGCCCTAATTTACAAGTTGAACCTGTATCAGACTCGGGACAGGATGAGCGACCCATGAAGATCGGTACATAACTTTCTCTATAAATATTATGTTTAGATTATTCTTGAGCTCATGGAAAGATAACTTTCAAAGAATGAAGCATGTAAAATTTGAGGATTTATGAAGAACGAACCAGGAAAGTACAATCGTATGAAGGTGAAGATCAGTTTCATATCCGCATATTCACCCTAACCCAACAAACTTGTCGAATTTCTTCAGGCTATTCGGCTATGTATTTGATCTTGTAAATGTTTAGGCTTGCAGAGGATAAGAAACAATGATTTATGTATTTTTTTTTCAGAATTTTAACACGTCATATGGCGATTCAAAAAAATACATTACTAAGCAGCTGGTGAACTGCTGCTCCAGCTGCTTGAAGTCTCATTGGTTGAAATAAAGATCTAATCATATTATTTTGTTAAAAATTAGTGTTAAACCTCTAATTAACATTAGTTAATCATAGTTAAACATATTTTTTATAATATTTACAAATATTAAAATTTATTCCTAATAGTCTTATATAATTTCTTTATAACACTTATCAATAATTTAATTATCATTATACTTTAATACAAAAGTTAATTACTACGTGCAACCATGACTATATATATGCATCTAAACTGACTTAATATGCTAATTAAAAGCATGATTATATATAGATGATGTTTGTGGAGCACGTCCGTGATAATAGGTGTCATATATAATCAACATACATCCATAAATAACCTATATACATTAGAAATAGGTTTAAAATAACATATGAGACATTTTACATATTTGTCACAGTTGTGAAACATTGGTCATGCTCATACTAGTGCATGGTCACGGTTGTGAGCCCTCGATTCATGAGGATGACTAAGTCACACCAATTTTAGTTGCCTTTAATCTCTTGCTCACAGTCATGATTGGACTGCCATGTCCATATCTAGACTTTGTCACAACTGTGACAAACTCGTCACAGGCATGAGCGAGAGCGATCTTGGCTATTTTTTTAGCCCACTCATCATGATTGTGTTTAGGCTTCATCATGTCCATAACAAACTTGTCACGGCCATAAGCAAGCTATTTTTCCTTGGCCTTTGACCTTGGTTCGGTCACGATCACTTATGGCCTTGGCATGAATGTGCCAACGACTGGCCTGCCCAATTTTAATATCGAAATTTCAAGTTTTTGAGTTGAAACTTTAGGGGAAACATAAAATAACATAACGAGGCATGATTTCTAAGTATTAGGCATCAAAAAACATGTTAAAAACATATAAATTCAACCATCACAAGAACTTAGGATCTCCCCCCCCCCCCAAATACATAAAAAAATTATGAATCTAGAACATGGATCAATATAGATGTAGATTCATGCATGTGTCAATTAGCTTTAATGATTAAGAACCAACGCAATACCTCAATAACAATCCATAGCAAGAACTTAGGTGCTCATTGATCTCTCAATCCCAGCATGCAATCCATTGAGATGGGAGAGAGGAGTTTGGATCCCGTTTACATAGAGAGACTTTTGTTCTTTGTCATTGATGTTGATCTCCTTTTCTTTGTCCATTTCATTTTCTTCTTTGACCTCCTTTTCCTCTTCATTCTCCTCTTTCTTCTTATTCAAGATCTAGAATTGTAGTCATCGCGTGGAAAAAGACAAATAAAGAGAGAAGAGAAAAGATTTGTTGACTTTTATAGAGTCTAGCCTAGGGTTTTTCAGAATTTTCTCTAAATGACTTAAATGTCCTTATTTAAAAATTTAGATTGTTATATCCTTGCCTCCCTTAAAAAAATTATACTCAAATTTTAATCTTAGTTAAGCACTCAACAAAATTTCTTCATCATTCTTACTATAATCATCTTAAGGAAAAAATATTGATGCATTAACAATTATATAGTAATATATGACATTGTCATAATGGTCATTACCTAAATGGTTGCTTAATTCTTATCATTGATGTTTTGAGTTTTATCAACCTCAATGGCGTGGACTTTGTCTATAGTTCTTTGTTGTCCATCATTTTGTTTGGCATTACCTTTGTCCTTTAAATCATCATGCTTTTTTTGTGCAGTACCTAATATAGTGCCCCATCTTGTTACATTGAAGACATGCTCTTTATTTCATCGAGCATTCTCTTGTGTGAAACTTATAACAGTGTGGGCAATGTGGATGTCCTTGTCCATCTTCCTTTCTCTTATATGGTTTAGAGTACTCAACCCTTCTTTCTTGTCCATCTTCCAAGGTCTTCAAATAGCACCTAAAAAGGAGGATTTTGTGTTCCTTCTTGGACGCCGATACTTCCTAGACTTCCTAAACTCTTTTCCCTGATCATACTTCTTTGCATATTGTTCCCCTGGCGAGCTTGGAAGATAGGGGCATTGCCTTCACTATGATTTCAGCATCACCACTTATAACACTAACCCTCAAACATCGATTCAGTCACATAACGAAATGGTTGATTCTCATACTCTTATCTCTATTCAGAGGACTATACCTCTTCAATTCCAAAAATTTATTGAAGTGTTCCTCAACAGTCATGCTCCCTTGCTAAAGATTCATGAACTCAACTCATTTTTTCGGACATGTGGAGGAAAGTAGTGGTTCCTGAAGGCCTTCTTAAATCACTCCAAGTGAGCTCACTTGTCTTCATCAAATTAAGTCCTTGTCACTATCTTCCACTAACGACAAGATTTGTCAACTAACTGATGAGTAACTAAAATGACCATATGCCTTTTCAAGCAATCCATTGCCCTTAACTTCTTAACAACCAAGCCTCAAATTTGTTTGGATCCCTATACCCATTGAAAGTAGGATATGCAACTTCAGAAACATTTCAAATCTTCAGCTCAAGCGAAACATTTCAATTCTTCAGCTCAAGCGACAAGAGAATCTTGAGTCCGCATTTCTTTTCATAGCACGAGTCATATGAGTCATGATTTCAATTAGTTCCATTTGTCCTCTAGATGAGCATCCTTCTTCCATCCTTAACATAACAATAATCAACCAAACACTAATTAATTAATTTCAAATATAAGGCATCAAACTTACTTACTCTGTAACTTCGCATGGCTACTCATGACGGTTGCATATATATGGACATCTTATAAATTTTTACTTATACTTAGGTACTAATAGTAGTTCTAATGCCAACTGTAATGACTCAATTCGTTCAAAAAAGTTAAGGACAATTAGGAAAATTTTGTGTCGTTAGTTCGTTCACCATTCCACAATCATGATAAAATGATTGTTTTACCAATACACAACTAAAGACTTTAAATAGAAAAATAACTAATGACCTCGTTTCCCGCAGAAGGCTTCATAGGTCATCATCATTTTGGAGGGGGTGGCAGCACCGGCTCCGCGAGTGCATCCGCTCGTGACACCCTCACTCGGCTCCAGGGAGACCTTCTCATTTTGGTGATATGATTGGCTCCCTGGAAGCTCACTTATGGAGGCATTTTCCCTGATTTTATGAATTGGTGACTCACCTAAGTGCGGAGGTGGCAATTTCTTGGTTCCAAGCCGATATTTCGAGCTTGGGCTCCCCCCACCCCACCCCCACCACCGAGCTCTAGGCGTTGCTCCCCTTTGTCCTGGCCACTCCAGGTTGGACGGATGGGAATGGCTATCGGCGTCCTGGTTAGATCGCAGTCTTTACACATGGTATCTTCCTGACATGGCAGTATCATAGGACTTCACACTACAAGAAAATGGCGAATTTGCGATGGACATTTTTCGAAGGAAATGAATCCTTCTCATTTATTGACTGCAGTTGCAACGGATATAAAACTTCTTATGAATTACTGAAGACCAAAACGTCCTTCGTTATTACGGATGGAAAACCTCCGTCGATAAATTATCGGCGGGTATAGCCTTCGAAATTACCGACGGATTTACATCTGTCGGTAATTGTATTTATAACAATATATATGTAATATAATATAAATATATATTCAGTATTTTATTATCAAATTATTATTTTATTTATCAAAAGATAGTGCCTTCGAAATTATCGAAGGATTTGAAATCCGTCGGTAATTTCGAAGGACATTACCAGTCGGTAATTACCGAAGGAAAATTCCTTCGAAATTACCGAAGGAAATGCATCCATCGGTAATTTCGAAGGCATTATCCTTTAGTAATATATATAATAATATTATTATTAAACATCAATAATAATATATGTATTGATATTAATTATATATATATTATAAATATTTTATGAAAATGGAATAAAAAGATGTGTTATATTATAAACATTAATAATATACTATTTTATTTATCTAAGGATGGTGCCTTCGTAATTACCGAAGGATTTAGCATCCGTCGGTAATTTCGAAAGCATTTTCCTTCGGTAATATATATAATAATATTACTATTAAACATTAATAATAATATATGTATTGATACTAATTATATATATTAATATATATAATTACAATCATTAGTAATATTATGTTATATTATAAATATTTTATGAAAATGAAATAAAGAGATGTGTTATATTATAAACATTAATAATGTACTATTTTATTTACCGAAGGATGGTGCCTTCGAAACTACTGAAGGATTTCGAAGGACATCATCCGTCGGTAATTATGAAGGGTATTACCCATCGGTAATTTCGAAGAACATTATCCGTCGGTAATTACTAAAGGAAAATGCCTTCGAAATTACCGAAGGATTTGTATCCATCGGTAATTTTGAAGGCGTTATCCTTCGGTAATTAAAATAGTATAATTTATTATCAATATTTATATATATAATATTATTATTAAACATTAATAATATTTATAATATAATATTATGATTATTAATATTTTAGTCATATATGTTAATATATATAATATTATAGTGTTTAATAATAAAATTTCTTATATAAATATTGATAAGAACCTTATTATTTTATTTACCGATGGATATTTCTGTCGGAATTACCAACAGATACTATATCCTTCGATAATTGTGAAAGAAATATCCGTCGCAAATTCTAATATTTTTCCGCCCAATTTTTCCCCCTCCGCCTTCTCGCTCCTGCGCCCTCCACTCTTCCTATATTACCCCCTCCACTCTCCCAATTTTCCATTCTCTTTCTCCCCTCTCCCCATATGTATCTCTCCCTCTCTCTATCTCTCCCACGGCGGCGGCAGCAACTCCCGACTTCGGCGATCCTGGCCGCCGGCTGCCCTCACCGACACCCTCTCTATCTCTCCCTTCTCGCTCTTGACTCCGGCGCCCAATGCGGTCGGTTCCTGCCATAGGTGGCGGATCTGACGCGCAGGCGCCGGTTCCGATCGTAGAAGACCAGATTCGGTCGCCTACGAGCTGGATCCAATGCATGTGGCCGGATCTGGTCGCCTACCGCCGAATCCGATCGCCTACGTCCGAATCTGGTCGCAAGCGGCCGGATCCGACTCCTGCGGCCAGATCCGGCTCATAGGCGGCCGGATCCGCCTCGCAAGTGGCCGGATCCGACTCGCAGGTGGCCAGACCCGACACCTATGACTAGATCCGGCGCAGGCGGCGGATCGGGCTCGCTGGCAATGGATCCGGCCACCTGCCCGCATCCTAGGCCTCCTCCCCATCCCCTTTATCTCGATTCTGGCCGCCTGCTCCGATCCGATAGTAGGCGGCCTATTTTTATATCTTTTAAAAGATTTCGACGGACGTGTCCGTCGCACTCCGCCGGTGCGTGCGATGGGAACCGCCCGTTGAAGCCTTCGACGAGTCAGGTCGAAACCTTCGACGAGCGAGGACCCGTTGAAGCCTTTAGCGGGTCCTCACTCACCGAAGGTTTCGACGGGTCGAACCCATCCGTCGAAGCTTTCGATGGGACAAACCCATCGATGGTTTCGACGGGAGTTCTCCCGTTGAAACTTTCGACGGGTTGTCCGTCGAAGTCGGTCAAAACTTGGGAAGGGGGAACACTCCTGCCTCCGGCGCGGCAAAGGCACGGCAGCCGGATTAGGAACTTCCAATGGCGAAATTCGTCGAAAGTTCCGAAGGACATCCTTTCCTTCGAAACTTCTGACAGATTTTATCCGTAAAAAATTGTGAAGGCGATTTTTCCATCGGAAGCGTCCGTCAAAACTTTCGAAGGGTTATTTGAGGACCGTCGATAATTTCTTGTGATGACAAATTTTACAACTAACCTATATCCATCGAAAAATCTGTCGCAAAGACATATTTGTGATAGATTTCGAAGGTTTTGTGACGGATAAATCTGCCGCAAAATCGCAATATTGTTGTAGTGTCATGATGAACTATAGGCTCATTTGGAGATCCTAAGTACCATTGGAAATCAAAATCTTTACTTGGTTGATGCGGCAAGATCGGCTCCTCATCGGGACATGTAGGATGAGATGGGAATCTCACATAGACACGTCTTATGTTTTGTGTCATCAAGCCAATGAGGACACTGATCAATTATTTTTTGAATGTCTATTCCCTAGGATTCTCAAACCCATGGCGATACCTCCGATATTTGACTAGACTCAGGCAGAGATGGAGAGTACCATTGGCATTTTTTTGTTGATTCATGGGCTATTTGACTCCAACAAAACGGGATGACTTTTCGTGGGGAGCGATGTCGACACATCTCCTTTTTTTTACGGGAGTGGAGTTTTGGATGTTGATATATTTTCAAAAGTCATCCTTTTCCTCTTCAAAAACTTTAAAAAATAAGAAAAAAAGGAAGATGGACTAAAAGTAATTAATGGAGTTTAGTAGATAACAGATATATAACTATTTAAACTAAAAATAATTATCACTTGTCATCATTAATTAACAGTAATTAAAATATTTAAGTCATCATAATTTCTCGTTAAATAGGTTTATGCATGAAATAAAAAATATTAAATTAATTTGAAAAAGGAGGAAAAATAAAATAAATAATGGAAACCAAAACCTAGTCTAAACAATAATTAAAGATCATATGGTTAGCATTTGTGATATTTCAAATTGAAATATCATTATAATTCTTCATACTATCAAAAGGAATTAATAGAGTTTAATAGATATAAGATATGTGACCTTTAAAATTAAAAAATAATAATGACTTGTAATAATTAACTAAAAAGTCATTAATAGACTTAAATTGCCATAATACATGGAGTCTAAGTGAAATATTAAAATAATATTAAAAATGGAGAAAAAATAAGATGAAGAATGGAGGAAGGTGGTTGGTGCAAAAAAATTATCACTTGTCGTCATTAATTAAAAGTAATTAATGGATTTAAGTTATCATAATTTCTCATTAGATAAGTTTATGCATGAAGTTAAAGATAAATATTAAATTAATTTAAAAAGATGAAAAAATAAAATAAAGAATGAAAATCAAATCCTACTCTAGATAACAATTAAAGATCGTATGATTGACACACATGATCTTTCAAATTCAAAAAAACAATCATGACATTTCATATTACTAAAAACAATTAATGGAATTAATTAAATATAAGATATGTGAATTTTAAATTCAAAAAACAATTATAACTTGATTAACCAAAAGTGATTAATACATTTAAGTTATCGTAATTAATATACTTAAATTAACATAATGCATAATGTTAAAAAGAAATATTTAAATAATTTAAAATTAAAAAATGAAGGAAAGATAGAGGTATTTACATAAGAAGATAAATCATCTTGAGATAGAGAGAGACATAATGGACAAGGAAATGGATTGCACTACCTCGGTTTAGTCCCTAAGGCTGTGTTTGGCATGCGAGAACAAATCGGAACATTGAAATATTTTGTCAAACACCATCAATTATTTTGATGGAGCCTGCCAGAATAATTATTACGGTCAAACACGATTATTCTGATTTATTCTCGGAGAAAAATTCTCGTCTTACGTAAGAACTTACAAATGTTTCAGCACTCGTCTCTCTTCCCTTTGAAACTCACGCCGTAATTTTTTTCAAAATGTTCAGTTCGATGCCGAACTATCCCAAACAAACCGGCGAGACTTTTGGGTCACATCACTAATGTTCTCAGAACATTAGTTCTCGGGTGTTGCCAAACGAAGCCTAAGCAAACGTCCTTCATTGTCATTTTTTATTGAGAAAAGAAAAAATGATCATTGCTCTGGCCCACAAATTTATAGCAAGAATGCCTCTCTATTAATAGGTATAGATTTTTAATATATTTAAGTCGAAGTTTTGGAAAAATTAAAAATATGATCGCCTAAATTTATGATCCAACTTCAAGCCCTTTTCTTGACATTTTTAACACCTACTTATAGATATTTTACATATTTCATGAGCTAATTAAAATACTAAACTTGTCAAGATAAATATTCATTCGTTAATTCACTAATCCGTACAATTATTATGAAAGTTCCAGTGTTTTATTTGTTATTATTATTATTATTATTAGAATAATTATTAATAAGTCTGGAAATTTAGTATCACTTATTTTTTAACTCTAAAAAAATATTATATTTTTTAGGTATATGCTAAAAAGAAAATCAATTATCATTTTTTTTATTCGACTTAATTTTTATCCACTTTATAATCTTATGTTACATTCAAACATCTAGGGAAATTAATGCATCAAATCAATTTTAACATATTTAAAATGAACTCATCAATTCAACTAGTTATTAAAAACATCAATTCAAACTTTAGGATTGCTTAATTACAGCCTGAAAAGTTGGCTCATGCCTCATGGTCACTTGCTGCAGCTTATATCTCGTGCTAACAACAACATGACATAACACTGATGCATTCATGCGATGAAGGAAGAGAAACCTGGCCGTGTACGCGGACGTCCTGTTCAGAAATGGCTGAATTTTACTATAGTTACTGCAACAAAGGGGTTGTACATGGTTTATGTTTGGAAGCTTGTCAAATCCTAAATAAGCAGTTCAATTTGTCACGCAGTAATTGACCTTCATCCTTCTCTTGCATTAGAACTACGCCTCAGTGAACTGTTAACTCACTTAGTCCAACCGTTCTCTCGTCACTGTAAATCGTTTCGTAAGCTTCAGCACATTGACCACTGGAATATCCCATTGCAGGGATCATGAACACAATCCCCAGAGAACATTGCATCTTGAATTAACTGGGCCTAAGCTATTCAAACTAATGCCACAAATAAAAATAAAAACAATTCCAGTTTTTTTTTCCGCACTGCATGAAATGGTATCATTGCATCCGAATAATTTGTACAAGGCTATAGCAACTCATATTTTCCATATTCCCAACTATAAGCACAGAAATGATATGCTTCTGTTGGTACGTACAGCATAAAAATGTGAACGGAGAGGAACAAGGAGCTGCCGAGGATATACTTAGCTCGCAAGTTTACTCTTCTGTTGTTTGGGAGAAAAAAATAAAATGAAGGCATCTAATAGATTTTACTTACTTAAGTTTTCTTCTTTAATTCTTCACCCTTCATCTCAATCCTAAATTTAATCGTTTTACCAAGTGAGCCAACTACAAAAAGAAAGAGATAATGCAAGCAACAGATGCCGCAGCTACTCACCAAGCACTCATTATTTGTTATGTCTAATACCAATAATATTATTTCGTGCCAATAATAGTAAACCAATAATTACACTACCAGTTGTGATCCGATTAAGAACGAAGCAACGCGGTGCTATAAACTTCCTAAGAGTATACAAAGATTTCCTTCGCAGACATATATATAGCAGATATTAAAACCTGCATTAACACGAGGCATTTGTGCTGCTGCAGAGTCTAACCTGTCGTTTTGACAGACTGTTCACCCTCCCTTTGAGCATGAAGGCCATCAAGGCCATGAAGCCATCTACCATATCGAAGGCCAATTGCCAATACGTCATGCTCCGCACGGTGTACGTAGCGCTCCTCTTACTTCTCGTCCAGCATTACTCGACTGCGTCCACGCACCCCGCCGAAGCAGCACTGTTAGGGGCTGACGTCCCTGCTCCAAACATCACCGTGGAGTTCTTGGACCCGACGCTACCACCGGTTCTTCCCAAACATAAGCCTAAATGCTCCGTCACCGTCCTCCGCCATGACTTCTTCGGCGCCAGCGGCCCGACGGTGGCATCCGCTGGTTACTCGTTGCCGGCGGATTGCCCTGCGCCGTGGATGCGGGTCGTCCTTGAGCTCTCGATGGTTGCCTTCGATGCTAAGAAGGATCGCGTGGCTTCCATTTGGATAGATGGCGTCGAGGTCCTCCGCACCAGCGCGCCACTCGGCACTGCCCCTCGTGCGAACTGGAAGGTCCACAAGGATATAACTCGCTACAGCGCCTCCCTCCGTCGGATGGAGGACGGCGGCACGATAACCATGGCGGTGGAAGCCTTCGACGCGGAGCTGCCTGACGCTTATACGGCTAATGTCTCTTTGCACTTCTACCGGGGGTCGTTCACTGAGGAACTCGCCACCCAATCTGTTACTAGCCCGATTGTTAAGGGGCTCTACAGGCGGCCGGCAGATCTCATCATCCCTGTGTCGAATGCTGACGGCGCCACTTCAGGCAATGGCTTCTGGTTTCAGATAAACAGCAGCTCGGACGTATCTAAAAGGATGATATCAGTCCCCAGGAACACATACCGCGCTGTCCTGGAGATCTTCGCATCGTACCACGCCGATGACGAGGTCTGGTACATGCACCACTTCACGACGCCGTCATACGACGATGAGGCTCCCGACGAGTGTCAGTTTACCGGGGGGTTTCGAAGCGTCTACGCGACCATTGACGGGCGATTCGTCGGCGGCCACATCCCGTTCGCAGTCATATACTCGGGCTCGATCAATCCCTACTTGTGGTCTCCGGTCACTGCGATCGGAGCCATGGATATGCCGGCGTACAACCTCGAGATCACTCCATTCCTGGGCCTCCTCCTCGATGGACAACCTCACGAAGTTGGTCTGGGCGTGAAGCAAGGCAAACGCTACTGGCTTCTGGCTGCCAACCTGCACCTCTGGCTCGACCGTTGGTCCGACGAGGTGAAAGCAACTCTGGTAAGTTACCAAGCGCCGCCGTTAACCGTGGCTCGGGTGTCGGAGTGGCACAAGGGCGAAGGCAGCTCGGAAGTGAAGACCGGAGTGGTCCTTCAATTCGTAGGTTGGATCAGGTCGTCGCACGGCAACATCACGGTCACCGTGCGGCAAAAGCTCAAGAACCAAGTCGAGGTGAAAAACCGCGGCGCGGCGCGGACGATGGAGACAATCAACAAGGAAAGGATGGAGGTCAGCCTGCGCGAAGGCGCCAACACCCTCGGACGGGTGCAGCTCTTAATGGTATCGCCGCTCCGGGTGCAGAAGACAAGGGTGCGCGCCATGGGAGGGGCAGAGTACGAGACCACGAGGATGTACCACCAGCTGGACGAGGTGGTAAAACTGAATGACAACATGGTACAGAGCGAGAGCATGATTACGGACAGACAGGTGGCAGAGGGGATGTCGTTGGTGCACGATGGCAAGTCGATTTGGGGGGGTGGAAGCACGAGGTCTTCCTACAAGTATCAAGACGAGAACGACTGCTACCTCCGGCGGGTGCGCACGGAGGACGGAGTCATCCAGGAGGACGCTTCCCTTTCCTCTTGCGCGGCCATGGCCGCTGCGTAGGGCACTCGGCAATGACCGACACGACAACATGTTTGCTTCCGGTCAAGTTACCACTTACTCCCGTAATTAGGAATCCGATCTTTTAGTTTCTACTCTTGCTGACTTTTTGTTCCTCTTTGTTCCGCGTCGATAAGTATACCATCGAGATAAAAGGACTCGATTTTTCATATTAATAAAGGTCATCGTTTCTTGTCTTGAGGACAATCTTTTCTACGTGATTGGAAGCGAAGCCAAGGTTTATACGAAACACTGTTACTCCATGCAAAGTTTTGAGTTAATTTTTTTTTTTCGCCAGTCCGGATATTCGAGAACATGAGCTGACCGTCCAACTCGCTCGGTGATAAAGCACGCACGCAGTCCACAAGTTGAAAAGGTGAGGTCCCACTATTGAGTCCAAATACTGTAGTGGATACATTTCTAATTGTTGGAATACGGATAGTTGTCTACTTAATTAATCAAATATCGATAGTTATAAATATTTGTCCTCCGATTGGATAAGAAATGAAAAGTTCGAACCTCAGTTTAGATGAAGATCTAAATATAGTTTGCTTCATTGCTGGGACTTTCGCTTTGTCATAAAAAAAACACGGCAATTTTCTACATTATATTTGCTAAAATTAATAAGTATTCTATATGTCTTAATATTATATTTTAAAAAAGTAATCAGGCACTTTTGTTAAGAAAATAGCATTAGTTTTTCCTTTTGTTATATTATATGACTCCTTGTATGTTGGTCTCTGTTCATTTTTTTTTTTTCACATGAGCGATTGTAACTGATTTCAATGAAAAGTTCAAATTAGGCAGCTAGTTTCCCTATTTCAATATGTGTACTATTATTTTCTATTAAGAAAAGAAGCCAAGGCTTAGTAGAAAGAAATGGAAGATAAACATAAAAATAAAATCACATAACTTTCAAGATTGAAATTTCGTTGGACAACACTTAATTTACCAGTCAAATGATGGGTTGGATATTGGTAAAGGTTTATCCGAGCACTCCGAAAAAAAAAATTGGTAAAGGTAATACATAGCATATAGACTAATATATACTATTGGGGTGTTTCCATACAAGTAATTTTTTCTAATTTTTTTATAATATGAAGTTAAATTATCTTAGTCCACCATATTATCTTATTTATTTTATTTTAATTTATATGTAATTTGAATTATCTAACAATACAGATTGCTTATGAAATGATCATTCATGTTGACTAGAAGGAGATGTCCATCTATATTGCAACTCAAATGACAATTTATTTTTATGTTCTTTTCATTTCTATCCTTTTTAACCTTAAATAAATAAAATATAAAAATAATATAATATTCATATAACAATAGCAAAAAATATTATTACCATCATTATTATCATAATTAATAATATTTATTTTAAAAATAATTTTATTATTATTATTATTATTATTATTATTATTATTATTATTATTATTATTATTATTATTATTATTATTATTATTATTATTATTATTATTATTATTATTATTATTATTATTATTATTATTCGCATGAATTGTGTATTATTATTCATTATTATTTTAAATATTATATATATTCATTACCATTATTTTTATTTAAAAAATATATGAAATATTTATAATTATATTTATTTAATTTATTAACTTTATTATTTTTATTTGAGTTTTTAGTGATAAAGGATATTTTAGTAAAAGTTGTATAGTGTCATTTAAATTACTACAAAGATTACTCATACATAGTAAATAATATAATGCACATTGTTATAATTTAATAGAAAGATGGTAATCTTTCTGTTAGTCAATGTAAAATGCTAAGTAATGCGAAAAGGTAATGCCGTATACGTCTTAATGAAAAGAAATTCTAAAATATGCTATTGATTAATGTTATGTAGGGACCAATACACAGCTAGTGTATAAAGGATCAACTTCATCTCATACCAACAAAAAAAAAACTAATAATCCACCCCAAAGACATTCTTCTTTTTCAATAGACCCAAATGAATGTTTTTTTATCGATATCTAACCCTAGTAGAGCATACGATCTACCTATATATTCCTAAGAGAGGCACTAACTTTGGGAACCATCACATTGTCGACAGACTTAAATGTCCATAGCCAGCGCACAAGACACAGACTGGACGTCATCTACAACCCTCCCGCCCAACATGTTCACCGCTCGGACATAGCATGCCTTGTCATCGCGGAAGTTGTGCGTGGACTTTGTGTTGCCATAACCCCACATCCCCATGCCATTCTGCTTGAGCATTGATCCCTCCGACTCCTATGCGTCAGACATGGTGCGGAGATGCACCGCTTTGTCGGCCACGACCATTGTCGCCTCCTCCAACTGGTGGACCAACTTCATCTTCTCGAACACCGTCCCCCCGCCGTCGTTCAACCTTATTATCTCCATTTGCAGTGGCACCTCACGGCCCACTACTATGCGATTGTCCATTTGGAGATTGGTCTATGACCACCTCAACCTGCGTGATGTTGCTTTACATGTGCACGTCCACCCGACTCTTGAACTTGAGCCCATACCAGATGCTCGTTGTGATATTCCCCTTCGATGTGCTCACCCAACCTGCAAAATGGATAATTCCTTGGCCAATGATAGAGGACTTGTTGTCTTGCTCCTTCCTATCCGCAGTGGCGCTCTGTATTGGACCATAGCCGTAATGTTCCAAAATTCGATTCCGCCACGTGACGAAATCTCGTTTCAGTCATTACTTTCTTTTGTCCTTTGACTCTTTCATTGACTCAAGTGGTCAATAAAATTGACACGTAAATAAAAAGATTTAATAATAAAATATTACAATAGAATATAAGAAAGGCGAAAGCTAATGAAATAAAAGGTACATCAAATGTCTCAACCTAAGGCATACAAAAAGTTCATGCCATAGTACAATAATGATAGGTCCCATAATAGACCAAATACAACTCGATAAAAGATAAGAAGACTCCATCTAGGTACGATAATCATGTGCACACGCCATTCGAATTGTAGTCGCTGCACACACATCAACTCGACATGCATCTATATCAACACTTGTGGAGATCACATAGGAGAGCAAGTTCAATCATTTGCATAAAGCTAAGTGTGAGTTCGTATAAATTATGAGATAGTTCTATTAGAATAAGCATGAAATGAAATATGTAAATCAGATATGAGAAAGGATCATAATGAGGAATCAATAATAAAGTTGTGATCACAAGTCATGCCCTTATCATTTCATTTCTTTTTTATATTCATATTCATTGTTCCATAGTCATTTGTTCATGTTCATATTCATAAGGACAAAGTCCTTTCATTCATCTTTAGTCATTTATGTTATTTCATCTTATCCATAATTGGAAGAGCTCTCCACTTTTAAGAAATATCATTGCAGACACACAAGTGTGTAGCTATCTAGAGTCTAGACAATGACGGCCCAATGGGGATTAGTGTCATGGTCAATCTCGTCAGACAAGATGACCTCGCGCAAAATAAAAATATCTATAGAGAGAAACTCTCATCTAAATATGACAAATTATAATCCTCCATCTTATCTTATAATTCGTTAGCCTCTCTTTCAATCATGTGGATCGACCAAGGCTATATGGTTCAAAAGTGGCTCCTGATCATTGTTTAGTTCATAACAATTAGTAATCAATCAGGTGGACAAAAGTGTATCACATCAGGTGGTTTTAGTTAAAGTCATATCCTATCCACAAATCGGATGCCCAAAAATTGAGCGATCATCTGATTGAGGTTCATTCAGCAGTCATTGATGCGTGCAAATGAAGCGCAAATATACTAGAAAGTATACTAGATCGTATCGAGTAAAAAAAGTGAATATGAAGTGTTTAACCCACGATGGCTAATCTGCATTCTTATGTTTCTAACTTAAGTTTATTAATTAAGAGAATAACAAGAAATGATTTCAGATAAAAGTGATTCAAATTGATGACAATCAAAGAGACAGTTGCCCTTAAGTAAAGAGAGAAAATTAAATTGCAAATCTTTAATCACATCTTATCTCTTAATTGATAATAAAATCTTTTATAAAATTCAAGTGATGGAAATATCGTCAAAAGTATATGTTTCGATTAGAACAACCTAACTACCCTAAATTAAAAATAAATAAAAGTAGCTAAACAAGTCAACTTCAATCTACCATAATTAGGATACTTTCATATGCAAATCTATGTTATTAATTAATAAAAAATTTAACTAATAATCCACAATTAACGGTCTCAAATCATATGACCGAAAATTGATTGCAACAAGCCAAACTCCACCCGGGTTCAAAGTGACTCCGCTTGGGTTGTGCCTTATTCTTCTTCTATCGAACGAACTCAGTTCGGGTCCACAAGGCGTGGCCCGAGTTAAATGAATACCCAGCCCGAGTTGATAGGACTCGGCTCAATTCAATAATAAACTATTTCGATGAGTTTTTAATCAATTATTATGCACAAGATTCACATGTAATTACTACGAAATAGGTAATAATAAACACACAAATCTATCCAGCTATGATAAAAGTATTAAGAAAAGGCTATACTTTAGTTCACAAAATTTTAATCTATAAAATAAACTAAGAGAAAAGTTAAGTTCAAGATCGGTCGTCTCGAAATAATAAAATTACTCCGTAAACATATGATTTGACATCAAAATTGAAGATAAAAAAATAAAATGATTGGAAATATTAAAACAAACTCCCAAGGACGCCTCTGGAATGAGCCTTGGCTAAGACTATGTCGAAAACGAACGCCGAAAACCTTGGATTATTCAATTCTCGGATGATATATAATGGCACACAGTATAAATTGTTCTCTCATTTCTCGTGTGGTTAGGGCTTCAAACTCCAAGATTGCATGCTCCTTAGGTTCGTGGTACATCCATATTTATAAGGGTGGTGGCCTTTTAGGGTTCCGAGTTGAAATCGTAACTCAAATTCGAGTGAAGGTCGATCGAAAAATCACAATCTTCCATGGACTTCAAACTCCGAGATTGCATGCTCCTTAGGTTCGTGGTACATTCATATTTATAAGGGTGGTAGCCTTTTAGGGTTCCGAGTTGAAATCATGACTTAAATTCGAGTGAAAGTCGGACGAAAAACCACAGTCGTCTATCAGTTTGATTGATTGTACGAAACTCGAGCCGGGTTGGTCCAACTCGGGTCGGGTTTTGTTCATATTTTATTTCAAGCGGAAATCAATTTGGAATTGGGTTTTAATGCCAACCCAATCTGAGTATGATTCCAGTCCGGTCTAGATTCTTCTTGAACTCAATCATACATGGTCTTCATGCTTCATTTTATGTGCTTTTTCGATCCGATTGCTTTGCACCTCCAAAGCGATTATCTTGATAATAAAATAAATCACAAATGGGTAGCTTTTGACTTGAAAAAATTTAAGAAAATATATGCATGCATGATAAAAACTATAAAAAATAGTCTAAATTATGCATGTAAAATATGAATAAAAATACATGCATCAAATTCCCCCAAGCTTGAACTTTGCTTGTCCTCAAGCAAGCTTCAAGACAAGACTCAAGAATCATAAATGAACCATCATGACTAATACTTTTCTATTACCATCGTTTTATAAGTCCATCGTCAAAGTATCTAACCTCAATCCAATTTTCCAGCCTCATAAAATTTATGGATCTTAAACAATTCAAACTTATTCTAGTTTTTCTCAGTGCAAGAGAACATACAGCCTATCAAATAATAACATTAATGTTGAAAGAAAAAGTATAGAGTGAGCTTATATTTTTGTTCATCATTTGTTGAAATCAGATTTGACTACTCATGTGCTTCTCCATATTGCTCAAGGTTGTCCATGTAATAGGCTTTCAACCTACGGATTCTAGACCAGTTGGCCTTAAGTCGTCAGGCAAGAATTCCCTACAAGTCTAATTGCTCGAACACCCAAGGTGCAGAATGACACAATTATAATTGTCTCAAATTTATTTTGCACTTTTTTATGGGGTTCAACTAACCATCTTTCAATTTATCTGATTTTTTATAAGCTCACTAAATACTTTATGCATTCAATAAAAAAGGCTATTACTATAAAGATGAAAAAATAAGAAATGAAATGCGAGCATGAAAAAAATTAGTGGTCTAAGTATCCATAATTTTACTTAGCAATAACCACTTTTCAGTTTACTCACTACTATGGCCATAGAACAAATAAAATTATGGCAATAAAATTTCATAAGTTCACGGGGTGTCCTTGAATTTTACTTAAATGCAAATAAGAAGAACAAACAATGAAAGAAAATGATGGTGAATGATATTTTGCGAGTTTTGAAAATTTTAAAATTGATATGGATTTTCATAAGATGCAAGCCACAAAGCAAATATGCAATAAACTAAGTAAATATGCAATGCAAATGTACAAAACAAATATGATCATGAAATGCAATTTCCCCCAAACTTGAATTAAACACTATCCTCGGTGTTAATGAAACAAGTTAGGGAGTACAAAAAATGAAAATGTAATGAATTAAAAAATAAAAAGAAAAGAAAAGAAATGATCGGCTAATCCCACTGCGGAGGTGGTGGAAGCGAAGGCAAGTATATTCCATAACATTCCTGTACCAAATGATCATCGTGGTCAAGTTGGAGCACATCTTGACACTTGGTGTTGTGTGGCGACGAGGAAAATGTCATGGTGTCAGAGGTGGAGATGTGGGACAAGGCACATATCGTTGGATGTGGAGGGAGAAGATCTTCGATGAAACACTTGTCAATGATGTTCCCGACCCAATTTGGCAAAGCTTGAGGCGAGTTCTTCCTGAGTTCAATACCAACCTTCTCCAACTTTTGATAACCTTCTTCAATGATTTTGGCTTTGCCTTTGACTTCATATGGTGATTTATCCACATGTTGATTTGACGTTGTGCACTTCGGTCGCCATTGCTTGGGAGTGGTTAGTGCTTTGGGTGTTGATGATGCTGATGGTGCAATTGATATGCTCTCCTCCTTTTGTTGTGGCAAAACTTGAGACAAGTTCATTGTAGAGGTTGGGAATTCTGATGACGAGCTCCTTCGACGAACCTTCCCATCTTCAAGTATGTACTCACTTGTCTCCTTTATCCTCCACTCTGAAATCCATGTTCTTCATTGATAATGTCTACGTGGCCTCCATTTTTTATAATAATTTTGATACTAGCATGGATACACGATGACTGGAGAATTTTAGTGCTGCAGTCTTTTGGAGATACATCTATTTGAGAAGAAAACTCTGCAACATGCTTTTCTAGTGCTTTAATTTTCACCCCCCGTCTCATCAAATTTATGTTGAATGTCAAAATGTGGCGGAGGAGGAATTTCTAAGGTTACGTGGACCTATAAGGAGATTGAATTAATTGATCTTGAGTGTTGAGCTTGATTTCAACTATTGATATGAGTTGGCCAAACATTCCTTACAAATTGGCTTGTGACTTAGTAGAGGATTTATCTTCGAGTAAAGACAAGATAGCACCATCTGTTTCATTGCCATGTTGCTTCAGAATTAAAATTTGATTCTCCGTGTTTTGAATCAATTCTTCCTGTGTGGAGAATCAACAACATCCCCAGCATTTCTGTGAGGAGAGTCAATGGATCTCAACTACAACATATATAGAGGGGTAGCTCAGAGGTGCTTCGTCCAGGTAAGTTGATGCCGACTTGAATGATTCGCGGTGCCTCTTCATGTAGACAGCTACTTAAGCCTTCAAATTGTGCATCTCCTTGGACATTTGTGTTGTTGATATTCTCAAGTGGATTGAATTGTTTATTAGAATTCTTGTGCTTCCTTGCCATTGAGTTTTGGTCTCACAAATTTTTTTCTTGAAAATTAGATAAATAGAATGACGTGAAAGAAAATGATGAACACAATGGTAATCAAGAAGATTAATAAAATTCCAAATAATCAATAAGATAAGAAAGATAAAAGAAATCAAACTAGTCCCCGACAATGGCGCCAAAAACTTAATGCGTGCAAATAAAGTGCAAATATACTAGCAAGTATTATATTATTTTCTGTTAAGCATTTCATGTCATAATCTAATAGAGTCGAATGGAGTATTATACTATGTGGTCTGTCAAATTAACCCAGGAGGATGGTTTGGTAGTATAAGAATAAAACTTATAACATTTTAATGTAAATAGGATTGAGAGTAGAGTTAGGTGAAATATTCTCATTAGTACTGGTAGGTGTTCCTAATACATCTAAAAGTTGAACTTATCTATCTTTTATTAAATCAATTGCTACAGAAGTTAAACAAGTTTGTTCTTAATCATTTTAACACATCCGAAGGGCCATAGACATTAGTAGTTTAGTTTAATGTAGCCTTTACTTTTCTATAATCTTATTCTCTAAAATTCTCTTTTAGTTGAAATCTTGCACTCATATTAGTCTATGTGATTAGTTTAGTTAAGTAAGTTAATTCCTTATGGGATCGATAACTTTATACTCTTACACTTTATTACTTGAGTGACTAGTGCACTTGGCAGCATATATTATTACAAATTCTCGCATTATCAATGAAAGGCAAAGGAAACTAGTCCTTTCTAGTATCTTTATTCAATTTTCGAAAATCCACACACATTCTCCAACATGTTATTGTTCTTGCAGCTAATAGTTCCCCCTTTTAGTGTTCAACTACTGTCATTCATCCTTTTTTAGGGACTATCTGAATTGGGCTAACACATTTATTATATGAAATAGAGTAGATTAAACTTGAATATAAGACTTTCATGATTTCCTTGTTGACTACCTCTTGAAGTTAGTATTTAATCTTCTATGTCCCTCTCTAGAAGGTCTACTATTGTCTTCTAATGGGATTATGTGCATGACGAGAGAAGGGGTAATACCTTTGATGTCCGCCATGGAATAACTAATGGCTTTCCTATGTTTTCTACACATAAAAGTTTAGTTGTTTGTTTTTTCCTAAAGTCGAATTCATGATTGCAGGTAATTTAGAGTTTTAGTCTAGAAATTCATACCTCATGGTCGAGGGAAGCTCCTTTGTCTCTACCTTGGGCAAGTCGTATTTAGTGCTCGGAATATGAGAAGCATTTGAATTAGGATCAGCCATTAAATCTGCAGAAGAGAGGGCACTTGGTTCTCGAGTAGGTGTATTTGAATTGAAAGTAGGGACATCTAGAAAGATCTTCAAAAAACTTCATCAACATAAGTAAGACATCACTAAAGTGGGTCTAGAATTGCTATTAGAGCAGCAACTTCTTGTGTAACTTTATCCAAAATATTAGAAGCTTCATAAAAATCTTCATAAGATGGGGATTTCATGACTTGAAAGAGGTTAAGTTCAATTATATCTTCTCCTTATTGAAAAGACAATAGGCCATTCTTAACATTGATGATGGCATCAATTGTGCCGAGGAAGGGTCCTCCTAGGATCAAAATGGTATTGATGTCTTCTTCCATGTCAAGTATCACAATCAGCATGAATGTAGAACTTTCCAACTTTAATTGGGATGTCTTTCAAAATCTCATCTATCATCCAACTGGAGAGTCATATTAGTATAGAGGGATAGAGATATACTACTGATACTTGAGCCAAGATCGCATAGAGCTCTCTTTACTTGTAGATTTCCAATGTCACATTGTATTAAGAAACTCTCCAAATATTTTAACTTTGGTGATAACTTATTATGAATGACTGCATTGGCTTCTTCAGTTAGTGCTATAGTCTCATGGACGTCAATCTTCCTTTTCTTTACTATAATATCCTTTAGGAATTTAGCATAAGAAAGCCTCTGTTGTATAGCTTCAACAAAAGGTATATTGATATGAAAAGTATTTATTTTATCCATAAACTTAGAAAATTGTTAATCATTTTGAACTTTAACTAATATTTGAGGAAAGGGCGAAGAATTAACATTCATGGGGTCTTAAGCTTTTGGTCCTTTGCCATGCCACTAGTTGCTTCCCACTTCTTAACTTAACTCAACGATTTTACAATGAACCCTCAAATTTACTTTAGGTTGATCAGGAAACATTCTTGGCGATCTGGTGGATGAATCGGCTTGTTGAGTAATATGGTTTTTCAAGATTTTGTTATGTGCAGTTGAGCTTTCAAGTTTGGAAGACAACTGCTACATAACTTCATTTTGTTTCTCTAGTTACTTCATCGAATTCTAGTATGATATCCATGTTAGTGTGTCACACTCTTGTCTCCCTCAAGTGAGGGGACAAAGGAATAGTTATTCATGAGAAAAAAACTGCACACAACCTTTCCCACTTTTTTCCAAGAATACTCGGATGAGGCATTTGGAACCTCTATTAAAGAAAAAGTAAAAGTGTTCCCCAACATATAAAAGAAGAGAAGTGTAAACATGATGGCATGTGAACTATGCAACTTATTATTATTACACTGTAACAAATCATAATTTAGTGTCATGCAAGTGATGCAAGTGTAAGACCCTAATTGAGGTTATGTGGAGGGTTCACTAGCTTTTATTTCAGGTCAAGGTCATTTGTGTGTTTATGTTATACTTTAGGAATGTTCACAATAGATCAAGCATTCGGGCCAAAGGGTCAACAGTGTCATATATAATGTTTCCTTTTCTATGCTTGATAATATGTGAAAGTATAATGGTGTGTTTTAGAAGCTACAATAAATAGATTTTCAAAAAAAATTACAAAACTTAGCAACAATGGTATTTAATCTCCACACTTCCTCAGTATTGGTTAAGATGGAAGAGACCGAGTCTTCAGATGTGAGGAGGTTATGTCATGGGGGCATCTAGTCGATCCCTCAGTCAAACTTCAATTCTTCATAGGATCTCTATTTGAGTGGTCAGTTGGACTCGAATGTGTCATTGGCCTTTGCATAGGTTATTGACCTAGTGAGACCTTGAATTAGTTCATGTTGAATCAAGGTGGCAGAAGTTTACCTTTCATTGTAAGTGGGAGCAAGTGGTGATGCGGGTGGTGTATCCCTGGAGACACTTGGGCAATGGCTCTCCATTTACATGTGGGGGCACCTCTAAAGGTGGGACAATTTCAGTATATATGGAGGTCCCTAGCAGTTAATTGGGGCTGTTTGATTCCTACAAACACAAAAAAAAAAACAAAATAAATTTATTAGATTGAGTTTCTCTAAACCCATATGTCTTCTACTCTGTGGGCCTTCAGCGGATATCTGTTGATGACAAAATGCAGTTATGGATTAGCACAGTAACATAATATGTATCAGTGAATTCACTGACATGAATGCTTCCATAGGGCAATCGGTATTTGCACTCTAGATACATATGTATGAAGATCATATTCCCTTTTACCAAAATGTAAACAAGTTTTAAATTTATATTCCCAACTATACTTCTCGAGTTACAAGTATACAACCATCATCGATGTACATATCGAGGTTGAACCATAAGGAGAGTGTCGGACGTGTTTCACTATTCATATTGAAGGAGTTCGATTTTGAGGAAATGAATGACGAGTAAATATAAATGACTGAAAAGTAATGGCGTGTATTTGGAATTTTCGAGTTTACAATTTCTTTGATAATTTTTGTGTTTATCTTTGATAATCTAAAGTAAACTAATCTTGGAATCAAAAGTTATGTTACCAAGTAGTATGCAAAATAGAGGCACGAGGGGTCACTTTACGGTAAACTTGGTGAATAGATGCTACTTCCATATAATCCACATTCGGATGCTAACATTCAGGGTGAATGTCTCTCACTCTCACGAAAGGCATCCTTCGGTTCTCCCACTTTCGTGTTCGAACCGAGTCATTTTGCTATCTAGGCGAAACTACATCAAGTCTATAAGGTTCCTCTCTCTATTCACCCCTAGAAAGATAACAATTATATTCAAGGGTCTCCCTATTTACAATATGCTAACCTCTCGGCTCATGACTAGATTGTCTACAACAATCCCTTCTCAAGGAACCATCACATAGGGAAGAAGACCCGAAACTCAGATAAGTGATAGGACTAATGCTATGCAAAACGGAACATCCGAAATCCATAGAAGCATCAAAACCAAGTTTGAATCCATCAATAACTCCTCGATCTCATTTGCTAATTAGCTAGACATGCTGAGTTTAAACTTCAAATAAAAAGTAAACTTAATACAATAAGGCATAGTGCGGAAATGAATACTATGATTAAAACTAAGATTCAAAGTGTCGGGTGAGCTGCTCGGAGATGATCCAGCCTTCCTCATCAGTCAATTACTCCTTCTTCTTCCTCTGATAGCTCCCTTCTGTCCTCTATTTTTCTGGCCCCCTCTCATGCTGTCTCCTCTATCCTCTTATACTCCTCTTTTGATCCTCCCTTGGATATATGACATTTGTCTTGGTGTGATCTTCACCCTCTAATGCTTGACAAGTGTCTAGCTGGTACTCTGCCTCTTGATTCTCTGCTAATTTTGTTAAGTAGTACGCATGGGTGAGCGACACCTGTCCTATGGTCCAAAGCTTTTTTTGCTCAATATGGAATACATTCCCTCCATCGTGTTGCATCTGTTGTGCTTTTTCCTACAGTTAGCGCTCAAATGAAGAATTGCCCGCACCTGCATGACAAAGAGGGGACTATTAGCTGAAATATAGAGAATGCATAGGCATTGATTGGAAATTATCAGATGGCTTGATAATTTGAAAAGTTTGAAAATTTTGTTGAATATATATAGTTCAGGTCATTTATATACCATTAGAGGATAGTATAGTGCTTTTTTCATAATAAAAAAGGTATAAAAATACAAGCCATCAATATTTTTTTCAGCAAACACTTTTCTCTATGAAGTACATATGTCCTTGGGTCATGCTTGCATCTGAAAAGATCAGATCAATCAACCTTCAACTTCTTAAAGGACAACTTGAACTTCGTGTTGAATACTTAAGCTTCAACTTGAATCTCTTCCTTCAAAGTGTTATTTTCATGGCAGAATTTGATCTTTTGATCACAAGTATAGGGTGTATTCAGTTGATCTTGATGTATGTTCGCAATAACTTGATGTGAAAAATCAATCTTAAATAAATTCCTTAACTTAAAAAATTCTTCCTCTTAATGTGACATTAGATCTCCATATTGCTTCAACAAACATTTCTTGTTTTGCTTGTTTAGAAGTGTGGGTGTTGTCTTATCTTGAACCCTGTCGTCAATGAAAGAACAAACTTTTTCCATTTTTTATTTTTGCATTCTCTTTATGCAAACTTTTTCTTTTATCTTGATAGGCTAACATCTTTCAACTAGTGGGGTCTCTTGTTGGCTAGTGCAAAATGGGGTCAATTATAGAGTTGGTCTCGGTTGTTGGCCATTCTTAATTTTTTGTTTCAAATTCAATTGCATAGTTATCCTTTGGTATGGCTTTCAGCCTTCTTTTTATCTTTCTTCTCTTCATTATAAAAGTTGATTTTTTTTAGCTGACCAATTTGAACTTCAATGAAAGATTCCACTTTGTTCCTTGGCTTTAAGTTCATCTTGCCGCACAAAAGTGTCAAGTGGCATAGGTAGAGAGTATGGTTGTTGGACTATTTGATTTTTTTATGATTTTTCTATTAGTTGACATTCAACTTTATCAAACAATATCCTCATTGAGTCATTCTACATTTCATGTTGCTTAATCAACTTATTCATTGTTGATGCGCCTTGAATTATGTACCATGTACTCAAAATTATGAAAGAAAAAAAATGAGAAAGAAAGAAAAATGAGAATCTGTGGCGGAAGCGGAGGGCTTGGGCCGCCCGTAGCCCACCACTGATTCTTGTGGGGGTGCAGGGGGTGAAGACCCCCGCGGTATGGACCTTTATATATGAGGGTTAGGGTTTTATACGATGTACTCTCTTTTGGCTCATAGTAAAATTCTTTTGTCGGTGACCTCCTTTGCCCGTGGATGTTTCTCTCTTGTTCACATTGATTAAGAGGGTTTTACCATGTTAAATCTCTGCGTTTCATTCGCAACAAATTGGTATCAGAGCCGAGTTTCTTTCCGCGAAGATGACTACAACGAAGTTCGACATCGAGAAGTTCGACGGGAACACAAATTTTAGTTTGTGGCAGGTTCGGATGCATGCCATCTTGGTTCAGAACGGATTGAAGAAGGCGCTATCGGGTCAGAAGCTGAATGCCATGGAGGCGTCCGCCTGGGAGGATCTCGACGAGAAGGCCATGTCTGCGATTCAGTTGTGCCTGACGAACAATGTTCTTCAGGAAGTCCTCGCAGAGAAGACGACAGCTGGTCTCTGGATGAAGTTGGAAACTCTGTATCTGACGAAAACCCTAGCGAATCGACTTGTGTTGAAGCAGCGGCTGTACACTTTTCGTATGGCCGAAGGTACGTCGATCAAATCGCACATCAGTGAGTTTGTTGCCCTAATCAATGATTTGAAGAACGTAGATGCGAAGGTTGATGATGAAGATCAGGCCCTATTACTCATTTGTTCTCTGCCATCTTCATATAAAACTTTTAAAGAGACGATGATCTACGGTAGGGACAAACTCACGTTTGATGATGTTAAGGGCAGACTGCTGAGCAAAAAAAAGTTGGATAATGAATTGGGATCAAGCAGTAAATCTGATGATCAAGCCTCAGGTCTGATCGCAAGAGGCAGACATCAGACGAGAAATCAAAATCAAGATAAATCCAGATCCAAGTCAAAGAACAGAGATAAAGTCCGCAATTATTGCAAGAAGAAGGGTCATATTAAAGCAGAATTCTACAAATTACAGAATAAGAATAAAAGGATTAACAATGGCAATGAGAAGGAAAATCAGAAGGCTGAAGTTGCAGATGCCGGTGTAGCAGAAAGTGAGAATGAAGATGTTCTGTTGGTAACGACATCAAACAAATCCAGATCATCAAGTGAATGGATTCTCGATTCTGGATGCTCATACCATATGTGTCCCAATCGAGATTGGTTCTCCACGTACAAATCTGTTGAAGGTGGAGTCATTCTTATGGGCAACAATGCTGCATGTAAGACTGTTGGTATTGGGTCCATCCAGATTAAGATGCATGATGGGATTATTATGACATTATCGGAAGTCAGACATGTTCTTGATCTGAAGAAGAATCTTATTTCTCTTGGTGTCTTAGACTCAAATGGTTGCAAAATTGTTATTGAGTCTAATGGAATAAAGATTTTCCATGGTGCTCTTGTGTTGATGAAAGGCTTCAAAATCGGTAGCTTGTATGTTCTCCAAGGTTCGACGGTGATAGGTTCAGCAGCAGTCTCATCTACCTTAGAGGAAGATTGCACAAAGTTATGACACATGCGTTTGGACCATATGAGTGAGAAGGGCATGCAAGTTCTGATAGTGATATTTGGGTTTTCTAGTGATAACTTGCTGAAATTAAAGAAAAAGTCAATTTTTCATTTTTTGGTCTCCCAACTCACTAGCTGCAAGTGCACAGGTAAGTTGTAACAAACTCAAGTTGTCGTATTCATAAGAATTTGAAGTCTAAGACACCCTAAAATAATCTAGATTAGTTCTACTTAAGTGGCTAAAAATAGATTTTTAATGAATAGTGAAAACAGATTTTTTTATGAAAAGTGAAATGATAACTGGTTTTTGGGTTTTGGAAATTCTTGCAAAACATAATTATAAATGCTAAATTGAAGTCTAAAAAGGTTTAACTATCTATGAGGAAGGTTCTTCTAGGATTTGGGGTTCATCTAAATTAATTAAGGATGGAATGGAACAAGTTATCATTAAATGTCCAACTTTTGATTCAACTTGAAAATTGCTGTTCCCACAGCTCAATTGGCCTCTAACTAAGCAATATATGATTATATAGTTGTTAGCTAGGTTGAATCAAAAGAGGGTCCTCACTCAAAATCAAGTTATCATTGGGCTCAAAAGAAAGTTCAATGCTGATTTTTTTGCAATTCAAGGAAGTTTGGAATGATAACTTCCAATTGCAATCATAAAAAGATGGAATCATTCCAATCAACCAAACCAGGATAAAATATACCCAATAATAGCACTTGTGTTTCATGTTTCATCTCTAAATTCAAGGGAGATTCAAAATCAACCTCTCGGTTGCAAGGAAAAGTGAAATCCACACAAAGTTCTATTTGATTGGGGTTAAAAGACATTCAAACTTTAATGGGAAATTCAGTGATTATCCAATGCTCCTTGGGTCATCTCTGACTCTCAAGAATGGCCTTAAAACTACATCTCAGTAGTGGATTAAAATGAGACTTAACAATGGAAATCAGAATTCAAATGAAATTAGAAAACAGAAATCTGCAATTTAGGAAATCAGCAATATTGATCAATGGAATTCAGCCCTGTCAATTGCTTCTTGACCCATCTCTGGACTACAAGAAGTTCCTGAAATAACCTCTCAGTGATTAGATGAAATAAGGATTAACAATTGGCAAAATCAGATTCCAAAAAAAATCAGAAAACAGATTTCAGAATTAAAATTCTGAAATTAGATTTTGGAAAAAAATCAGATTTGAATCTTGAATTGTCAAACATCTTGATTCATTTCTGAATAAGATCAGGACAAATATTAGCCTCTTAGCTATTCAAATAATCTAATCCTTGATGACAATCAGATTCAAAAGCCCAGGAAATCAGATTTTTAAATTCAGGAAACCAGATTCAGAAATTCAGGAATTTCAGATTCCAAATCAAACTTAAGGTAATGTTGATAATAGATTTGAATCATGGAATGCCCAAATATTCATAACTCAATTCTGAACAAGATTAGGATGAAGACCAACCTTCCAATTGCTCAATTAATCAAGTTCAGAATGTCAAATAGGTTCCAAAAGTTCAGAAATCAGATAACCAGAAAAATAGAAACAAAAATCAGTGAAAAAATCTGATTTAAGTCAAATGATTGTCCAAACAATCTTGATTCATTTCTGAACAAGATAGGGACAATAGCAACATCCCAAGGACTCAATTAATCAGGTTAGAAATGAAGAATAGATTCAACATTCATAGGAATCAGATTCAGATTCAAAAATCAGAAAACTGAAATTCAGAAATCAGGAATCCAAATCAGAAATCAGATTAGCAATTGAATGGAATCAGAAAACTGACATTAACTCTTAATTCACTTTTGTAAAATGATTAGATCAATTAATACTTCTCAGTCATTGGTTACAATTGAATCTAATAGTAGCATAGCATAAATCCGTACAGAATGTTTCTGAAATCTAAAAATCAGCAATGATTCAGTGCAGGAATTATAAAACAGTCCATATCCATCCAAAACTAATCTAAACTACTACCCTATCCTAGAAAAAATGGAGTTTAGCTCCTCATGTATACAAAGCTTAACAAAAAATGGAATGGGAAACAGATACAAATCATTTATGCTTCGAGCTCTCGGCAGTAGCTCCTCCAGCAGCCTTCAGTAGCCTTGCCTTGCTCCCCAAAAACCCTCAATGTCCAGCCCCCTTTCTCCTCCAGAGATTCCAGATTTTATATGAGTCTTGTGCACCCTTAGATCAGCATCGAAATGTTCCTTAACTTTGATGTGAGCCACCTGTCCTCTGGTCCTGAAATTCCAGCAATGATAGCTTTTTGGACAGCCAAAAAGCTAGTGGTCCCCCCTCCTTTTTCTTCCTTTTTTTAGTCCTATTCCACTTGCTACAAGGGTCAAAACATCAAGCATGAAAGTCTTCTAATAATATTTAAACAACTAAGGATTAGGACAGCAGTTAAAATCAGATCTATAGCAAAAAGGGAATTGGTGTGTTGCAAGAATGAAAACCGATATCGATATGAATGAATTCAAGGGCCCGGAATGATAACTTTATGGAAATCTTGGAAAATGTCCTAATATGGGTGGTTCAAAGCATTTCAGGCATCAATTTGATTAGAGTGACAAGTGAGTGAGGTCATAAATCAAATATGAATGAGATTCCTAAGGAGTGATAACTTGAGTGCCCCAAAAACGATAACTTATATGACTTAAAAAAGATAACTTGTGATAACTTGAGTTTTGATTATCCAAATGTGATGAAATTTGACCAGCAATGAGTTAGAACAATAATAAGATGATTGCTTAAGGTCCTTGTGCAGAATTAATGGTTTTGCATGTCGAAATAACAGAATTTCCCTTTAACGATAACTTGGCACTTGAAAAATGATAACTTGTTCAAATGGACTTAAAACTTTGCACAAGTTGAGATGTAACTATCCAAATATGATTTATATATGATAATGATGGATTTAGGGCAAGAAAACCATTGAAAATAAGTTCATTCAAAATAATGATAACTTGGCACTTAGGAATGATAACTTGTCCTCAAAATGATAACTTGGCATAGAATTTAAATGTTAATGGATTTTGGCATTTTAGAACCTCTATGCACATGGAATTAAGTATGAAATGAGGAATATCAACTAGTTATCACAATGTTTGCATTCCAAGTATAATTGGCTTAAAAATAGGCAAAAGTGGGACTCGATATGTATGAATTGCATCTAAAATGGATTAAAATCATATAGTGATCAGCAAGTGATCAAACTCCCACAAGTTTAGCCTTTTGCTTGTCCTCAAGCAAAACATTCAGAAATTAAGGACAAACTTGAATTAAAAGTCCACAATTGAAGCAAAGATTAGCTGAATTGAATCCCAGTTTGCCAACACTTCATTCTTTCCAAAAACTCAATTTCTAGTTAAGGAATCACAGAGGCTAAAGCAAATTTAAGCCATGGAAGAAGTACTAGCAATAACATGTTTGAATTGTAAGAATTGGCAACTTTACAAAGGGGTTGAATTACAAATCTCTTCATGAACAGATTTTAAATTGATTAAACAGGTTTAACACCTGACTTTTATTCATGAAATGCATATAAACAGGTTTAGCACCTGATTTTTATTCATGCTTTCTTTAGGAGAGATTCCTTGGGAAGTTTTGCTCTCCTAAATTTTTTTTTCTTTTTGTATTGAAGAGAGATTCCTTTGAAAGTTTTGCTCTCTTCCTTTTTTCTATGCATGCATATGACTTTTTATTTTTCCTTTTCTCATTTTTCTATCATGTTCATGAAGTGAGCAATAGTTCAAACTCAAGTATAGTTTAGATTCCTTTATCCAAAAAGTCAAGTTTTCCTATTTAGCATGGCAGCAAGAGCCTTGACTCCCTTCTAGACATCTGATATTACTAATTCAATCCATAAGTATCAACTAGTGTGACCCACAAAAAGGAAAAATTTTTAGCTACAAATTTCATTCAAATGCATCTGAATTCATAATGCCAATTAAAGCAAGAAGGCTAATGGCCAAGTTGGCCATTTGGTATTGGAGTGCACCCACTGTCATAATGAAGTATTCTACCCATTTCAGAGTCAAAATGAATTCAGAATTAAGTTGGGTCCAAAAATTGATAACCGAGTGATAACTAGTGATAACTTGTGAAAACCAATGATAACCTGGTATGAATTATGATATGAACATTAAAATCAATTAAAAACATGATGTAAAGGTTAAAAAAACACCAGGTTTCCTCCCCCAAGCTAATTCTCAACACTGTCCTCAGGGTTGAAATAAATGCAAGGGAGAGGGGTGGGTGGGATTGAAATGCATTAAATTGGGCATTTGAATTCTCTTGGCACTTCATCCAGAAACTTTGGGTGGTCTAACCTTCATTAGTTGAAACTGATCTTGCAGAGAAACAAAGGATATCAATTAGTATGGCAGATTTGCAACTAATCAGATTTTTTAGTGCAGAATTCAACATTACATTGGGAATTTCTGAAATTCATTGAAATTAGGCTATAATAGATTGGGATAACTGAAATAAATGTTAATTCAGATGACAATATGATCAATGTAGCATAATGAGAAAAATATTATTAGTTATCATTAAGTTTTCAGTGAAAAATCAAAAATAGGGGTAAGGGTATTCCCTGAATTTGAGACTTGTGAATTGAACATATTCTTCATCTCTTATTCCTGCAAAAACAGAAAGATTAAGTGTAAAGTGGCTTGGGTTACCTCCCAAGAAGTGTCTTTCTTTAATGTCTTTGGCTAGACATTGTTACAATGTGAAATCAGCTAGAATCAGCTCCTCCTTTGCAGAATCCATGGCTGTGGGATTGTAAAGCTTTAACCTCTGTCCATTTACCTTAAATATGTCATCTTTGTCATTCAGAAGGTCCACGATACCAAATGGATATACTTTGTGAATTTTGAATGGTCCACTCCACCTTGACTTCAACTTTCCTGAAAAAATCTTTAATCTTGAGTTGAAGAGTAGTACAAGGTGTCCAACCTTGAAATCCCTTTTCAGAATCCTTTCATCATGCCATCTTTTAGAATTCTGAATTATGGTAGGCATTTAGCCTAATTTCATCAAGTTCATCAATTTGGAGAAGCCTCTTTTGCCCACATGCATGCATATCATAATTGAGTGCTTTGACTGCCCAATATGCCTTATGCTTCAACTCAATTGGCAAATGGCAGGTTTTTCCATAGACAAGCTTGTAGGGAGAAGTACCAATTGGAGTCTTGTATGCTGTCCTATATGCCCAAAGAGCTTCATTCAACTTCAAACTCCAATCTTTTCTTGTCAAAGAAATTGTTTTCTGCAATATGGCTTTAACCTCCCTATTTGACACTTCTGCTCGGCCATTTGTTTGGGGGTGATATGAAGTGAAAACTTTGTGCGTCACTCCATATTTAATTAGGAGGTTTTCAAAACACCTTTCAATAAAGTAGCTACCCCCATCACTTATGACCACTCTAGGAATTTCAAACATTGAAAAGATAACTTCCTTGAAACAACTTGATTACTGCCCTGGAATCAGCTGCAATGGTGGGAATGGCCTCAATCCATTTGGACACATAGTCCACAGCTAGAAGAATAAACTTGTAACCACATGAACTAGGGAAATGCCCCATGTAGTCAATTCCCCAAACATCAAATATTTCCACTTCTAGAATTCATTGTTGTGGCATTTCATTCCTTCTTGAAATGGAACCAACTCTTTGGCATTGATCACAACCCTTCACAAAAATATGTGCATCCTTGAATAAACTTGGCCAATAAAATTCAGATTGGAGGACTTTGGCAGCAATCTTGTGTGTGGCTCCATGACCTCCATAAGGGGATGAATGGCATGCCTCCAAAATTTCTTGAAATTCAGATTGGGGTACACATCTTCTATACATGCCATCAGGAGATTTTCTGAATAGAAAGGGATCATCCCAATAATAATCTTTCAAGTCATGAAAGAATTTCTTTCTTTGCTAATATGTGTAGTCAGGAGGGGTAATTCCACATGCAAGATAATTGACCAAGTCAGCATACCAGGGAACTTGATTAATTGCCACAGCCATCAAACTATCATCAGAAAATGCATCATTGATAGGAAGTGTAGATGATTCCTGTATCCCTTCCATTATTGATAGGTGGTCAGCTACTAGATTTTCACTTCCCCTTTTGTCCCTGATTTCAACATCAAATTCTTGAAGCAATAAGATCCACCTGATTAGCCTTGGCTTGGATTCTTTCTTGTTGATTAAGTGCCTCACAGCTTGGTGGTCTGTGAATACAATGACCTTGGATCCCACCAGGTATGGCCTGAATTTGTCAAATGCATACACCACAGCAAGAAGTTCTTTATCAGTAGTTGCATAATTGATTTGTGCTTCATCTAAAGTCTTGCTTGCATAGCATATGACATGATGTTTCTTCTCCTTGGTTTGCCCCAGCACAGCTCCTACTGCCTGGTCAGAAGCATCACACATAATCTCAAAAGGGAGAGTCCAGTCAGATGGCTGCACTATAGGGGCTGAGATGAGGGCTTCCTTCAACTTCTTGAATGCCTTCATACACTCTTCATCAAAGTGAAACTCAACATCCTTGGCCAGCAACTTGGTAAGGGGCCTAGTTATCATGGAGAAATCTTTAATAAACCTCCTGTAGAAGCTTGCATGCCCCAAAAAACTCCTAATTGCCTTGACACTTGTGGGTGGTGGTAGCTTTTCAATCACTTCAATTTTTGCATTGTCCACTTCAATGCCTTTGCTTGAGACCACATGTCCTAAGATAACTCCTTCTTGGACCATAAAATGGCATTTCTCCCAATTGAGTATCAAATTGGATTCCCTACATCTTTGTAGTACTTTTGTTAAATTATCTAAGCAAGTATCAAATGAGTCTCCATATACTGAAAAATCATCCATGAAGACTTTCATAATTTCTTCAATGAAGTCTAAAAATATAGACATCATACACCTTTGGAAAGTTGCAGGGGCATTGCATAAGCCAAAGGGCATTTTCCTATAGGCAAAAGTCCTATATGGACAAGTGAATGTAGTCTTGTGTTGATCTTGGGGTGAATTGGAATTTGCAAGAAACCTGAGTACCCATCAAGATAACAGAAATGGGAATGCCTAGCCAACCTTTCCAACATCTGATCAATGAATGGCAATGGGAAATGGTCATTTCTTGTGGCCTTCTTTAACTTCCTGAAGTCAATGCACATCCTTCAACCTGTAATGGTTCTTGTAGATATCAATTCATCAGAATCTGACTTCACCATTGTAATTCCTCCCTTCTTTGGCACCACCTGCACTTGACTGACCCATTCACTATCTGAAATGGAGTATATGATTCCTGCATTCAGCAACTTCAATACTTTTTTCTTTATCACTTCTTTCATGGTTGGGTTGAGTCTCCTTTGACATTCAATGGAGGGCTTGTAGCTGTCCTCCATAGGAATCCTATGCATGCAAATGAAGGGATTAATACCGTTGATATCTTCAATTGAGTAGCCTATCACCTCCCTATACAATTTCAACCTCTTCAGCAGCTCTTCCACCTGATCCTGAGGCAAACTAGCATTAATGATAACAGGAAAAGTTGAATTCTCCCCCAAGAATTCATACTTCAAATTGTTAGGAAGAGGCTTGAGTTCCAACTTGGAATTGGCTTGAACTGGATTGCCTTGGCATTCAGCAATGATAACATGTTGTACCTCACCTTGAATTCCTGCATTTTCTACTGATATTGAAGAGTTCAGTACTGATTTGTATGCCATAGCCTCTAGATCTTTCAATTCTCTCAAATGGTCAAAAATTAGACACCTTTGCAATGGATCTTCAATAGGGATTATAGCTGAAACTTGCTCCACCACTTGATCCAATTGCCTATCTTCAAAATCATTTTCTAGAAAATTTGGCCTACTGATAACTTGGGCCAAATTGAATTCAATCTTCTCCTCTCCAATCTGGAAGGTCAATCTCCCTTCCTTAACATTAATTACAGCCCCTACAGTGACTAGAAAGGGCCTCCCAAGGAGAATGGGGGTGTTCACATCTTCATCCATATCCAATACAACAAAATCAACTGTAATATAGAATTTACCAACTTTGAGGGATATGTCCTCAATAATCCCATGTGGATATTTTATGGATCTGTCTGCCAGCTGAAGGGACATATTTGTTGGCCTCAAATCTCCAAATTCAAGTTTCCTACACAATGATAAGGGTATGACACTCACAGAAGCTCCCAAGTCACACATGGCTCTTTGAATTTTTCTATTGCCTATCTCACATGGAATTGAGAAGCTTCCTGGATCCTTGAGCTTTGGAGGCAACTTATTTTGGATAATTGCAGAAGCCTCTTCAGTCAATACTATAGTCTCATGCTCCAATACCCTTCTCTTCTTGGTTAGGATTTTCTTTAGGAACTTGGCATATGATGGCATTTTCTGGATGGCTTCAACAAAAGGAACATTTATGTATAGCTTCTTCAGGATTTCCAAGAACTTTCCATATTGCTGGTCTTGTCTTGCCTTGATTAACCTTTGAGGAAAATGTACTTTGTTAAAAACCCTTGGATTTGCTTCAATTTGAGGGCTTGAATTCCTGATTTCCTCACTTGGTTGTTCACTTGGCTTTTCAGCAACTCTTGAGTCTGAATTGGCTTGATTATCTTCCACTTTATTCATTGGTTCCTCCACTATTTTTTCACTTCTGAGCTGGATGGCCTTTGCTTGCTCATTTGGATTTACTTCTGGCTGTCCAGGAAAGAATAAGGGAGGTCTAGTGGATGTACTGGCCTGTTGAGCAATTTGGCTTTCCAACAATTTCTGATTTGCATTCATGGCATTCAATCTTGAATTTATCTTCAATATCTCCTCTCCTTGGCTGTCTTGCTTCTTCAGAATCTGTTGGAGCATCTCCTTCATTTCATTTTGGAATTGTGGTGCTTGGACTTGAGGTGGTGGTTCATACAGATTTCTTTGAATTGGTGCACTTTTGCCTTGATTTCCATAAGGTGGTGGCTGATTCCTTGGCAGGATTTTAGGCTGCCAATTTGAATTTTGCATAAGAGCTTCTTGATAGTTGTTGCCCTTGTAAGAAAAGTATGGATGATTCCTGTTTTCTGGAGTATAAAATTCAGCAGGAGGTTTGATTCCATAATTGCCCACAGCATTGATTTGATCCACAGTTTGGTCCACTTGCTGCATAATTAAGTTGCAATTCTCTGACACATGGCCTTGATTACCACATACACAGCACCTAATTTCGGAATTGGAGGCCCTATTGCCATTGGGAGTCAAGTTCAACATCTCCAAAGTCTTGTACAGCACATCTTCAAGTTGAGTTGACAATTGATTCACTGAATTGTCCATGGGTGGCCTTCGGGTTCTGTCATGGGTAAGGAAGTGGTGATTCTTGGCTATGTTTTCAATGAGTTGATAAGCTTCATCAATGTTTTTAGATGCAAAGATGTCTCCTGCAGCAGTATCCAATGCCACCTTGCTAGGGTAGTTCAATCCCTTATGAAAATAGTTGACTAGCTGCCACTTCTCAAAATCATGATGGGGACATGCCCTTAATAATTCTTGAAGCCTTTGCCAAGCCTCACAAATGTTTTCTTGGTCCAACTGATAGAACATCACTATTTGATCCCTGAAGTTATCAGTTTTTGAAGGGGGAAAGAATTTTGAAAGGAACAATTGAACAATTGATTTCCAAGTGGTTACCTCTTCAGGATTCAATCATTTAAACCATGTCTTGGCCTTGTCTTTGAGTGAGAAGGGAAATAATCTCATATACACTGCATTCATGGGGATATTATTGAAGTTCACAGTGCTGCACATCTCCTTGAAATTGTCCAAATGACATGCTGGATCTTCAGTCCCAAGTCCAGAAAACTGACTTTGCCTAATCATAGAAATCAAGGCTGAATTAACTTCAAAGTTTGCCACAGGTGCTAAGGCTCCTCCCCCTTGTTGATTCCTTGCATTGCTTGGTGAATAACAGTCCCTAAGAGTTATAGGGGCTGCCATATTCTGATTCACACCTCTTTCTATTTCAGGGTTGTGTGCCTCTTCCTCTTCTTCTTCAAATATCCTTCTCTTTGCCTCAAGCCTTTGCAATCTCCTTCTTCTTAAAAATCTTCTTTCAGGTTCAGGATCTGATTGGTAATGTTCCTCTTGATGGTCCAAGTCCTGCATAAAGAGATTCAGAAGTATCAAATCCAAGAAAGAAATGAAAACTAGACAAAAGTGAAAAGTTAAAAATGATAACTTGCAAAAACTGAAAATTAGCCTAACAAATAAACTAAAAACTAATCTAAAACTAATCTAAACTATCTAAGTTAGCCTAATTGACCTCAAATCCCCGACAGTGGTGCCAAAAACTTGATAGTGATATTTGGGTTTTCTAGTGATAATTTGCTGAAATTAAAGAAAAAATCAATTTTTCATTTTTTAGTCTCACAACTCACTAACTGCAAGTGCACAAGTAAGTTGTAGCAGACTCAGATTGTCGTATCCACAAGAATTTGAAGTCTAAGACACCCTAAAATAATCTAGATTAGTTCTACATAAGTGGCTAAAAATATATTTTTAATGAATAGTGAAAATAGATTTTTTATGGAAAGTGAAATGATAACTGGTTTTTGGGTTTTGGAAATTTTTGCAAAACAGAATTATAAATGCTAAATTGAAGTCTAAAAAGGTTTAACTATCTATGAGGAAGGTTCTTCTAGGATTTGGGGTTCATCTATATTAATTAAGGATGAAATGGAACAAGTTATCATTAAATGTCCAACTTTTGATTCAACTTGAAAATGGCTGTTCCCACAGCTCAATTGGCCTCTAACTAAGCAATATATGATTATATAGTTGTCAGCTAGCTGAATCAAAAGAGGGTCCTCATTGAAAATCAAGTTATCATTGGGCTCAAAAGAAAGTTCAATGCTGATTTTTTTGCAATTCAATGAAGTTTGGAATGATAACTTGCAATTGCAATCATAAAAAGATGGAATCATTCCAATCAACCAAACCAGGATAAAATATACCCAATAATAGCACTTGTGTTCCATGATTCATCTCTAAATTCAAGGGAGATTCAAAATCAACCTCTCGGTTGCAAGGAAAAGTGAAATCCACACAAAGTTCTATTTGATTGGGGTTAAAAGACATTCAAAATGAAATTAGAAAACAGAAATCTGCAATTTGGGAAATCAGCAATATTGATCAATGGAACTTAGCCCTGCCAATTGCTTCTTGACCCATCTCTGGACTACAAGAAGTTCCTGAAATACACCTCTCAGTGATTAGATGAAATAAGGATTAACAATTGGCAAAATCAGATTCCAAAAGAAATCAAAAAATAGATTTCAGAATTAAAATTCTGAAATTAGATTTTGGAAAAAGAATCAGATTTGAATCCTGAATTGTCAAACATCTTGATTCATTTCTGAATAAGATCAGGACAAATATTAGCCTCTCAGCTATTCAAATAATCTAATTCTTGATGACAATCAGATTCAAAAGCCCAGGAAATCAGATTTTTAAATTCAGGAAACCAGATTCTGAAATTCAGGAATTTCAGATTCCAAATCAAACTTAAGGTAATGTTGAGAATAGATTTGAATCATGGAATGCCCAAATATTCATAACTCAATTCTGAACAAGATTAGGATGAAGACCAACCTTCCAATTGCTCAATTAATCAAGTCCAGAATGTCAAATAGGTTCAAACAGTTCAAAAATCAGATAACCAGAAAAACAGAAACAGAAATCAGTGGAAAAATCTGATTTGAGTCAAATGATTGTCCAAACATTCTTGATTCATTTCTGAACAAGATAGGGACAATAGCAACATTCCAATGACTCAATTAATCAGGTTAGAAATGAAGAACAGATTCAACATTCATATGAATCAGATTCAGATTCAGAAATCAAAAAACTGAAATTCAGAAATCAGGAAACCAAATCAGAAATCAAATTTGCAATTGAATGGAATCAGAAAACTGGCATTAACTCTTAATTCACTTCTGTAAAATGATTAGATCAATTAATACTTCTCAGTCATTGGTTACAATTGAATCTAATAGTAGCATAGCATAAATCAGTACAGAATGTTTCTGAAATTTGAAAATCAGCAATGATTCAGTGCAGGAATTATAAAACAGTCCATATCCATCCAAAACTAATTTAAACTACTACCATATCCTAGAAGAAATGGAGTTTAGCTCCTCATGTATACAAAGCTTAACAAAAAATGGAATGGAAAACAGATACAAATAATTTATGCTTCGAGCTCTCGGTAGTAGCTCTTCCAGCAGCCTTCAGTAGCCTTGCCTTGCTCCCCAAAAACCCTCAATGTCCAGCCCCCTTCCTCCTCCAGAGATTCCAGATTTTATATGAGTCTTGTGCACCCTTAGATCAGCATCCAAATATTCCTTAGCTTTGATGTGAGCCACCTGTCCTCTGGTCCTGAAATTCCAACAGTGATAGCTTTTTGGACAACCAAAAAGCTAATGGTCCCCCCTCCTTTTTCTTCCTTTTTTCAGTCCTATTCCACTTGCTACAAGGGCCAAAACATCAAGCATGAAAGTCTTCTAATAATATTTAAACAACTAAGGATTAGGACAGCAGTTAAAATCAGATCTATAGCAAAAAAGGAATTGGTGTGTTGCAAGAATGAAAACCGATATCGATATGAATGAATTCAAGGGCCCGGAATGATAACTTTATGGAAATCTTAGAAAATGTCCTAATATGGGTGGTTCAAAGCATTTCAGGCATCAATTTGATTAGAGTGACAAGTGAGTGAGGTCAGAAATCAAATATGAATGAGATTTCTAAGGAGTGATAACTTGAGTGCCCCAAAAATGATAACTTATATGACTTAAAAATGATAACTTGTGATAACTTGAGTTTTGATTATCCAAATGTGATGAAATTTGACCGTCAATGAGTTAGAATAATAATAAGATGATTGCTTAAGGTCCTTATGCAGAATTAATGATTTTGCATGTCGAAATGACAGAATTACCCTTTAACGATAACTTGGCACTTGAAAAATGATAACTTGTTCAAATGGACTTAAAACTTTGCACAAGTTGAGATGTAACTATCCAAATATGATTTATACATGATAATGATGAATTTATGGTAAGAAAACCATTGAAAATAAGTTCATTCAAAATAATGATAACTTGGCACTTAGGAATGATAATTTGTCCTCAAAATGATAACTTGGCATAGAATTTAAATATTAATGGATTGGCATTTCAGAACCTCTATGCACATGGAATTAAGTATGAAATGAGGAATATCAACTAGTTTGCATTCCAAGTATAATTGGCCCAAAAATAGGCAAAAGTGGGACTCGATATGTATGAATTGCATCTAAAATGGGTTAAAATCATATAGTGATCAGCAAGTGATCAAGTTCTCAGCAAATCTTCTTCCTGGTGCAAAAGTTGGAAAATTAGAGTTGTGTGGGCATTGTATATTCGAAAAGCAGAAGAGAGTTAGTTTTGACTCAGTCATTCATAAGACGAAGGGAACTCTTGATTACATCCATTCAGATTTATGGGGTCCCTCTCAAGTTCCTTCGAAAGGAGGAAATAGGTATTTGCTGACATTTATTGATGATTTCTCTAGAAAAGTTTGGATCTATTTTCTAAAGCATAAAGATGATGTATTTGAAACATTCAAGTCATGGAAGACTTTGCTAGAGAAGCAATCTGAAAAAATTGTGAAGAGGCTGAGGACTGATAATGGACTAGAATTCTGTAATTATAAATTCAATGAATTCTGTGACAAAGAAGGTATTACAAGGTATCACACAGTTGTAAGAACTCCGCAATAGAATGGAGTCGCAGAAAGAATGAACAGAACTCTATTAGAGAGAGCACGATGTATGTTGTCAAATGCAAAACTTGGCAATGGGTTTTGGGCAGAAGCTGTCAACCTGTCATGTCAATTAGTGAATCGGTCTTCCCACCGATCCTTAGACTTAAAAATTCCTGAAGAAGTGTGGTAAGGTAATCCTCCTAATTACTCACGTTTAAGAGTTTTCGATTGTCCTGCATATGCACATGTTAATGATGAAAAGCTTGAACTTAGAGTTAGGAAGTGCATATTTCTTGGTTATAAATCTGGTGTTAAAGGTTATAGATTATGGTGTCCTAAAATCAAGAAATTCATTATCAGTAGAGATGTTACTTTTGATGAATCTGTGATGCTTCACTCGAGAAAAGATTTATCTATTATTAATGATACAGAAAAACGCTGCCTATGTTTTATAGCCGGTCCCAATCCCGGATAAAGGAGGAGGGTTGTGTTAGGCCCCGACATCCAGCATAAAATCCTGTCGAATCTTATGAACATGAATCAACGAGCGTCATATGATCCATGTAGCCGATCCCACCTAGTGGGATAAGGCTTTGTTATTGTTGTTGTAATGATACAGAAAAATAGAAGACTTTAGAGAAGGTGGATTTAGAACTTTCAAATCCTTCTGATGAAAAGAATGATACTCCTGATGCTCCTTAAGTTCGTACATCACCTCAAGTTTAGCAACAATACATGTTAGCTCGTGATAGACTAAGGAGAGAAATTAAAGCATCTCAAAAGCTCGGCTTATGCATTAAGTATTGCTGAAGATATTGAGTTACCTGATCCTTCCTCGTATTCTGAAACTATTCGAAGTCCTGATTGCAATAAGGGGTTAATAGCAATGCGGGAGGAGATGGAATCTCTACAGAAGAATGGCACTTTGGATCTTGTAAAACAACCCATGAATAAGAAGATTGTTGGCTGCAAATGGGTGTTCAAGAAGAAAGAAGGAATCAATAATGAAGAGACAAAGTACAAAGCAAGATTGGTGGCAAAAGGGTACAGTCAAGTGGAGGTGTTGATTTTCATAATGTGTTCTCTTCAGTTGTGAAACATACTTCTATTCGTACTTTACTTGCTATTGTTGCTTTGTCGAATCTTGAAGTTGAGCAACTAGATGTTAAGACTGCATTCTTACATGGCGATCTAGAAGAAGATATATATATATATGGGGCAACCAGAGGATTTTCATGTTGAAGGTAAAGTAGATCAAGTTTGTCATCTGAAGAAGTCCTTATATGGACTTAAACAATCCTCTCGGCAGTGGTATAAAAGGTTTGATTCATTCATGTTGAGTATTGGTTTTGCTAGAAGTAAATATGATAGTTGTGTCTATTTGAATCAACTTGTCGATGGTTCATTCATCTATTTATTGCTTTATATTGATGATATGTTAATTGCAACGAAAGACATATCTGAAATTAACACTTTGAAAAATAAGTTAAGGATCTTGGAGCAGCAAAGAAGATTTTGGGAATGAAAATTTCTAGAGATAGAAGTTCAGGAAGACTATTTCTGTCTCAGCAGAAATATATTGAAAAAGTTTTGGAGCGTTTTGGAATGCAGAATGCTAAGGCAGTTAGTACACCGATTGCTGCACATTTTAAACTCCCAATTTCATGTTCACCACAATCTGATGAAGATAAAAGGTATATGTCAAAAGCTTCTTAATGTAGTGCAGTTGGTAGCATTATGCATGCAATAGTTTGCACTCGTCCAGATATATCTCATGCTGTCAGTGTTGTTAGTAGATATATGTCTAATCCAGGAAAGAATCACTGGGAAGCTGTTAAGTGGATACTGAGATATTTAAGAGGTACTTCTGATGTATGTTTGGAATTTGGTAGAAATTCAACTGGACTGGTTGGCTATTCTAATGTATGTTTGGAATTTGGTAGAAATTCAACTGGACTGGTTGGCTATGTTGATTCAGATTTTGCAGGAGATCTTGATAGAAGAATGTCCCTAACTAGTTATGTTTTTACTACTACTGATTGTGCTGTGAGTTGAAAAACTATTTTACAGGATACAGTAGCATTATCCACCACTGAAGCTGAATACATGGTCATCACTGAAGCTGTGAAAGAAGCTATATGGTTGAGATGACTAGTTGGAGAGCTCACTATGAAAGAGAAAGCTACTGTTATATATTGTGATAGTCAGAGTGCAATACATCTTATAAAAGATCAAATGCATAATGAAAGGACAAAGCATATAGATGTGAGATATCATTTTGTTCGAGATATTGTGGAAAAGCAAGATGTTCAAGTTCATAAGATTAGCACACATGACAATTCGGCATATATGATGACAAAGAGCTTACCTGTTGCCAAGTTCGACTATTGTTCAAACTTGGCGAGCGTTACGCAAAGATCAAGCTAGACCACGTGGGCCATTCGGCAAAGGAGAGCATGTTGAGCATTTTATTTTTTAAGAATTTTGTGAAATTCAAGTGAAGGTGGAGAATTGTTGATGTGCCTTGAATTATATACCCTGTACCAAAAATTATGAAAGAAAAAAATAAGAAAGAAAGAAAAATGAGAATCTGTGGCGGAAGCGGAGGGCTTGGGCCGCCCGTAGCACACCACTGATTCTCGTGGGGGTGCGAAGGGCGAAGCCCTCCGCGGTATGGACCTTTATACATGAGGGTTAGGGTTTTATATGATGTACTCTCTTTTGGTTCATAGTAAACTTTTTCTGGCGGTGGCCTCCTTTGCCCGTGGATGTTTCTCTCTTGTTCACATTGATCAAGAGGGTTTTACCACGTTAAATCTCTGTGTTCATCTTCTCTTTTCTTTCATTGTTTTCATTGTTCATCGATCCTCGGTGTTTCATTCGCAACATTCGTCATCAACTTCAAGTGTGGTTATATGAATTGGAAATTCCACTAGTTGTGTTGACATATTTTGAGATGTAGCTCGTTGAATTTGAAGCTCTAGTAGTCTTAATTTCATGTGAAGACCTTCCACCTTAATAGATAGCTCTTCCAGCATCTCTTTGCTATCTACCAGGTTTTACATCATGATCTTCAGCTTGAAATCTTTCATAGGTGTTGTTGACTGATATTGATACTGAAAGTTAGGTGGAGTGATATTTGTAAGTGTGGTTGGAAGAGGTGATTCCACTTGAGTGTACACTGTGGATTGTGGATATACATCTTATATTTGATGTAATGTTAAGGGTGATAATGTTGTAAAGCATATTTCCTTAATAACTACATAAACTTGGATCTTCAACATATGAACTAAAAAACTTGTTTCTTTTCTCCATTGACTGTTTTGAGTTTGCAACAAAAATTTTATGGTTGAGATGACTATATCGAAATTCTCTCTGCATTCAATCACAATCATGACAGTGGTATTAGCACGTTGAGACACTAATGCAGACGCTCGAGCACTTAATGTAACACCCTTGCACTTGCGTAGGATATTATTTGTTTTGGGCCTCCGGTCGCACGATTTTCCCAAAATGTGTCCTCCAGTATTAGAGTAGCGCAGTGGCTCAACTCTATACATGGCATGATACTGTCCGCTCTGCCCCTTGCCTGAGCTCTCCCCTCTTGTCGTCATGACCCTAATTAAAACAAGCACATGTATACTTTAAATTAATAATATTAAAGGTCATTCCTTAGACCTAAACAAGCGTAAGACAACATCCTAAAACTTAAATGAACTTAAAGCATAACCATGTCATCCTAGACAATATCATGCAACTCTTAACAAAAGGGTAGGACATATTGCTCTGATACCATAACTGTCACGACTCTGATTTAAACGGTGATTTTAATCAGAGCTCACGACTAATTACAAATGATCAAATAATTTTTTTTAGAGAAAAATTGTGCATAGCTCCTCTAGATAATACAAGAAAATGATAATACATATAAGTAAATCACGCAGTTTATATTGATCATTCCGAGCATGTAACAACCATAGGGTTTACACCACCACATAGTCATAAAGAATTTATATTTTACAAAATACAAAATTACTTTTCATACATAGCACATATCAAACTCTCTCCATATCCCAATAGAAGAATATTATAGCTACAAGTCTTCTATCTAACACGCACGGTGGGGCACATGACTTCTCAATACCTTAGCAGCAAAAAGGATTCACACCCTGCTAAGGCTGTCTCTCGCGCTCCCAAAAGTTTTACTGATCTGAAAAAGTGTACAACAACACTGTGAGCAAATAATAACTCAGTAAGCTGATAACTCATAAGCTATGTGTTACCATCTAATAAATTCAGGGAGACATAAACATACATGCCTTAATCATAATATCAAAGTCAATATCTCCATACATTTACTAAATACATTTATAACATCCCAATTAAAATCATTGCACTGAATTTACAATCATTGACACTTAAACATATCAAACATGTGTATGCAATGCAATACTCTCATATGTATGCACGGATCACCAATTGGCCAGTGGTCGGTAGGTGGACTCTAGAGGTTGCTCCCTTCGTGATTAGCGATATAGCACTTAGCTCCATTCTACCTCATTCCTTTCGAGGAACAAATCATATAATGATAGGTGGGCTCTAGAGGTGGCCCCTACAGATTCTAGAGGTGGCCCCCATCGCGACTACTCACGATGTGGCACTCAGCTCCGTATGACACTTACCTTCAACCTATCTCATCCCATTATTGGGGAATAGAATGATGGATTGGACTCTATAGGTGGCTCCCATCGTGATTAGTGATGTAGCACTTAGCTCCAACCATCATATATGCAAATGTAAATGGATGTCGATGCATGACTCATCACATAACAAACATCTCATGAATATCAGAAGATGAATCATATCCAATACCATTTCAAAATGAACAAGATTGTACTCATCGCAATACATTCAGATCATATTACATATACTTTCTATAATTGCATTTCTCGAAATCAATTCATAGCATTTCAAAACATATTCAATACATATAATAATCGATGTCACACCAAATTCAAAAGAGGTGAAAACATAGAGTAGGAGAAATCATCTTACCTATAAGGGCTAACAAAATATTTTCCTTTCTTTTTTTGCTACTTTACTCTTCTACTCCTATAACAATAATAGTAAGAAACACATTACTACTATGATATGAGCACAAGCCTATCACATATGAAACATAATTAATTGCAATGATATGTGAACCTTAAATATTTACTCTTATAACTTAGGTAACTATTAAATATAAGGATTGACCTAATATTATGACAAATTGCACACATAGTAAAGAAAAATCAATATCTTCTGGTATACATAATCAAATTATATCATTCTAATTTTCTTTAGTTTCATATTACAGAGACATTAATCTGTAAAAATTTCATTTCTTATTTCATTATGATTTGACCACATGAAAATCAACATTCAGCCGAGCTTTTATATTATTTCTATGTCCTAACAAACTGAGTAATCTTATTTTTATGATTTATATAAAATAATTAACATTCCCTATTCTAGTACTTTTAATTTTCCCAAATAGTAGACATCCTAGGGTGCAATCATAAAATTACTTGAACTTATATCTATTTGTACTGAGCATAATAAATTTAACCAATCATAGCATAATCTGCTCTAAGCTCCATTCTGATAGACTGAGTAAGGCTCGGTTAGATATTTATACCTTTCGCTACACATATCATTTTCTAGTGATTCCATTCTCAATGAAACCTAACATCAATTTCTATTACACCCTAAAATATCAAATAATTCCATGACATATTGGATTTAATACATAATTTACAAATTCGGATAGCAATTTCAGCGGACAGAGTGATAGTACCTTAAAGATAAAAGCATAACTTTATCTACAGAAATCATATTAATTTGATTTCAAATCTCAATGAAAATAGACTCATATAGGATCAATTAAAATAAATTTTATAATTTTTGGATCACTCGAAGGTATGGAATTATGTAGCTAAAGATTCATGAATCAATTGAACATGGCTAGGGTTAATCTTACCCATGAACATGAGTTTTGCCCCATGTTCAAGTAAAATCTGAAAATGATTAGATGAGAAAGATTCAGATCACCCTAATTATGAATTATGTAGTTAAAATCCAAAGAAAATGAAGTAAGAACTTACCAAACTTTAAAACCCTAGTTGCCTTTCTCTTTCTCTAATTTCCTTCAATCATGTAGTATGGTTTCTTCTACCTTTGCAATTCGGCCAAGGGTGATGAATAGGGCAGAGGAAGATAGTAAAAGGTGAAAGAATAAGTATTATAAGGAAGGGAGAAACCGACTTCAAGTGGTCAATTGAATTCTTCCAAAAATGCCATTGAAGTAAATGGCTTTTGCATTTCTTTATTTCTTTATTTATTTATTCATTTACTTAAGACATTACATGTAAATAAGAAACTACCCCTCATTTGAATTCAAATAAAATATTTATAAAAAAATAATCAAGGAATTGAAATCTAATTTTTTCGCAGAACAAAAATCGTGATTTCATATATTTTTCGATTTTGTGTCTATGTTTTACCTAACTCATACACCTCCTAAAAATTCTTAAAAATAACTTTTAAAATTCTTTTATATATAAGAACAATTATCGGGACTTTAATTTTCCAAATTTCACTTTTCCAAAAATTACATTTCCATGCCTTAGATAAATTTTCATCACTTTCGCACTCCAATAGTTGACATTGAAGTGTAAGTCTTAACATAACATTCATAAATCTTATCAATAAGATAATATAGCATCACATTCATACATCTAATCATGCATAATTAACTTAGGGATATTACATTCTACCCCCCTTAAAAAAATTCGTCCTCAAAATTTGACGTACCTTATTGGCCAAACAAATAAGGATATCGCTCACGCATATCTTGTTCAGTGTCCCATGTGGCTTCCTCAACATTATGATGCTACCACAAGACCTTCACCAAAGGAATCCTTTTAGACCACAGCATTTGTTCCTTTCGATCCAAAATACGAATCGGTTGTTCGATATATGACATATCTTCTTTCCACACAATGGGCTCATATTCGATTACATGTGACGGGTCTAGCTCATACCTTCGAAGCATAGATACATGAAATATATCATGCACATTTTCAATATGAGGACGTAGGGCCAATCGATAAGCAACGGATCCAATTCGCTCGATTATTTCGAATGGTCCTATGTATCGCGGACTTAGTTTTCCTTTCTTTCCGAACCTTGCGACACGTTTTGATGGTGATACCTTTAAGAAAACATGATCTCCTTGTTGAAACTCAAGAAGTTTTCGACGATTATTAGCATAACTTTTCTGTCTATTCTGTGTCACTTTAAGCTTTTCTTGAACAACTTTGATCTTCTCGGAAGTGGTTTGAACTAATATTGGACATATTAATTATTTTTCACCAATTTCTTCCTAGCAAATAAGAGACCTGAAACTTCTTCCATATAATGCCTCATATGGTGCTATTTCGATACTACTATGATAGTTATTGTTATAAGCGAATTCTGCAAGAGCTATATGATCATCCCAATTCTCACTAAAGTCCAAAACACATGCACGAAGCATACCTTCCAAGGCCTGAATAGTCCTTTCCGATTGTCCATTCGTCTGAAGATGAAAAGCAAAACTAAACTATAGCTTTGTGCCCAAAGCTACTTGTAATGCCGTCCAAAAACGTAATGTGAAACGAGGATCTCGATCAGAGGTAATACTAGTTGGAACTCCATGTAGTCGAACAAGCTCCTGAATATAAATTTGTGACAACTTGTTCAAGGAATAGTCCATCCGAATAGGTATAAAGTGAGCCGATTTTGTTAATCGATCCACTATCACCCATATTGTGTTTTGCCCTTTACTAGTCTTTAGTAGTCCTTGAATAAAATCCATGTTTACGTCTTCCCATTTCCACTGAGGAATAGAAAGTAATTGTAATGTACCTCCAGGTTGCTTATACTCTGCTTTAATTTATTGACATGTCAAACATTTCGATCCAAATTTAGCAATATCCTTCTTCATGTCACTCCACCAATAATGCTTATTCAGGTTCTTATACATTTTAGTATTTCCTGGATGCACACTATAAGGTGTTCGATGTGCCTCTTCTAAAATCACTCTTCGCAACTCAATATCTTTAGGAACGCAAATCCTGTTCCCACACTTTAGTATCCAATCTTCATGTATCTGAAAGTCTGGATTTTGTTTTGCTTTTCTTGTAGTTTGCAATGCTAACAACTTGGGATCATTTTGCTGAGCTTATTTGATCCTTTGTATCAACGTGGGTTTCACTTTCATCGTAGCTAAAATTTTATTAGGAGTCTTCTCTATAAATTTGAAATCCGAATCCCTTAATTGTTCCAAAAGTTTCCACGCACTAATCATCATGTTAGCTAAAAAGGCTAACTTTCTACTCAATGCATTTGCTATTGTATTCGTCTTTTTCGGATGATATTGAATAGAGCAGTCGTAGTTTTTTAGCAAATCCATCCATCTTCACTGTCTCATATTTAATTCCTTTTATGAAAACAAGTATTTCAAACTTTTGTAGTCGGTAAATATTTCAAATGTTGCTCCATACAAATAATGCCTCCAGATTTTCAATGCAAAAATTATGGCTGCAAGCTCCAAATCATGTGTAGAATAATTTTGCTCATAATCTTTTAGATGTCTGGATGCATACGCGACCACCCTACCATTTTGCATTAAAACACAACCCGAACCCTTCCGAGAGGCATCACTATATATAACAAACCCATTGATGCCAAATGAAATTGTTAGGACAGGAGCACTTGTAAGTCTCTTCTTGAGTTCCTAAAAACTTCTCTCACATTTATCGGACCATATAAATTTGATACTCTTACGTGTCAACTTTGTGAGAGGAGTGGCAATAGAAGAAAATCCTTCAACAAATCTTCTATAATATCCCGCTAACCCCAAGAAACTTCTGACTTCAGTAACCGTAGTTGGCCTCTCCCAATTAGTTACAGCTTCAATTTTCGATGGGTCAATTGATATGCCTTCTTTGGATACAACATGGCCTAAGAACACCACCCTATCAAGCCAAAACTCACACTTGCTAAACTTGGCATATAACTTTTGTTCTCTGAGCGTTTGTAGAATGGTCTTCTTCTTCATGTTCTTCTTAGCTCTTGGAATATATCAGAATATCATCAATGAAAACAATCACAAACTGATCCAAAAATGACTTGAATACTCGATTCATCATATCCATGAAAGTAGCCGATGCATTATCAACCCAAATGACATAATCAAGAACTCATAATGATCATATCGTATTATGAATGCAGTTTTTAAAATATCAGCTTCCTTAATTTTAAGTTGGTGGTATCCAAATCTGAGATCAATCTTGGAGAATACCGAGGCACCTTGTAGTTAATCAAACAAATCATCTATTCTTGATAGAGGATATTTATTTTTCACCATCACCTAATTAAATTCTCTATAATCAATACACAACCTGAGAGATCCATCTTTCTTCTTAACAAATAACACAGGAGCTCCTCAAGGTGATACACTTGGTCGAATAAATTCCTTATCTAAAAGTTCTTAAAGCTGTCCTTTCAATTCTTTTAGTTCTACAGGGGCCATACGATATGGAGCTTTAGAAATGAGAGTCGTTCCAGGGAGAAGATCGATAGAGAACTCTATCTCTTTATCAGGAGCCAAGCCTAGCAACTCTTCTGGAAACACATATGAAAACTCCTTAACAATAGCCACATCTTTCAAACTTATTCCTTCTTTTTTGTTCTCTACCAAGAAGGCTAAGAATTCCTCACAATCATTCTTGAGTAACTTATTGGCACGTATATAGGATATTAGAGAACATCCACTCGATGCCCTCTCTCCAACAAAGTTGAATGGTGTAGGATTCCAAAGGGCACCAAGAAGGGGGTGAATTGGTGTTTAATCAAAAATATCGATTTCACAAAATTCGTAGCGGAAGCATAAAATCGATTCTTAAAACCTTTGCAATTCATATTATAAATGCAATATGAACGGGGAGAGAGAGAGAAAATCAAACACAAAGACACGGTGGTTGTTGACGAGGTTTGGCCACACCTTGGCCTACGTCCCCGCTCTGACTTCTCGACCTCGAGCTTCAAAGATTCCACTAGAACTTCCTTTGTTCCAAATGGGGCAAGGAAGAAAGCCCTTTACACCACCGTCTTTTCTCCACTTCGAGAGGCAAGGCAACCTCTCCTCCTAAGAAGTTAATCTATTTCTCTCGCTCAAGAGATAAAATTTTGAACCTCTTTTACACAGGAGCTCTCTCTAATTTTTCTGAACAAAAGTATTTCTCTCTTTTACAAAGCTAAGCTCACAAGAGAAGAAGAGAAAAAAAATGAGAAAGCTATAAAATGAAAACTTCAGAAAATGATCTCTCTTTGACAACTTGAAGTTTTTCTTCAATGAGTGAATGGGTACATTTGCCTCTAGCTTTGGCACTCCTTTTATAGCCTTCAATGTGTGGAAAATTCGTCCAAAAATTGTTCCACAAATTCCTCCTTCAAATTTGACCGTTACTGTTCATTGACTCGGAGGCCGGTCGATCGCACTTCTAGACTGGTCGACCGGTCTATATGATCGATCAACCAGTCCTTCGATCGGTGTCTCGATCGGTATAGTCTCGCAGTTTTAATTTGTAGCCGTTGAGCTGATCAGTCGACCGCTGCATGGACCGGTCTGTCGACCGGTACAGTCTCGCAGTTTTCATTTGCGCAGCTTATGCCTTGATCATCGACCAGTTTCTCAGATCAGTCGACCGAACTATCTCGATAGGCCTTCTTTGCTTCGACCGGCAGGTTGACCGCCTTGCACTATTTTGAGCATAACTTTCTGCACATTTATCCAAATTAGATGATCTTGGAGTCTATGGAAAGCTAACAGAATTCTCTACAATGTTCCATATTCATCCAAAACTAATGAAATCAGTGACAATTATTTAATCAAAGCATAGTGCATAAAGTTATCTCTTTTTTTAACTTTTTTAGCATTTTATCTTTAATCATTCGAGGTTTGTATCATCAAAATAAAATTTAATATGTCATTAAAACTTAGATCCAACAAATGGTTGTTCATTAGGGGGTGAAAATGTAACTATATTTTTCGACAATCAAGGCAAGCATGATAGGAGGACAATCAATCTATACCCAAAATCACATCAAAGTCATGCATATACAAAACAATCAGATCAACAATCAAAAACTTATCTTGAACTCTAACCTCACATGATTTGTATACTAAATCTGAAGACAGAGTATTGTCATCGGGAGTTCTAATTGCTAAACAATATCCCAATGGTTCCCTGTCTTCAAATGGCATGCAAACTTTGAACTCACAAAGGAATATGTAGAGCCAGAATTTATCAAAGTATGTGCCATGGTGTCACAGATAGGAAGATTACTTGTGATCATAGCATTTGAAGCATTCACATCTCTTTGAGTCAAGGCATAAACTTGTCCTTGTGCCATTGATTGTTTCCCTTTTCCTATTGCTATGTTTGGTGGTTGTGGTTGTTGTCGTGGTTGATACTTTTGTTGTAACGACCTTAAAATTCGGCCCTAATTTAAAACTTTTGCCGAACCCTAAACGACGTTACTTCGACTTTAACATGACCTAATTTCAGAAAACTTTGCAACGGAAATATAATAACAATAAACATGAACAATAATATCGTAAAACAGCGGAAGACTTCATATAATAATCCAAGATACAAGTCTAGCCCATGGGCCACATAGGCTCTAACATCGAGACCCAACAAAGAGTTCATAATACATAAAGGAGTCCAAATAAAAGTAAAAGAATCAAAGGCCCATAGGCCATACATAATCGACTCTTATAAGAGTTCATCATGACATCATAAGTAAAATAACTTGGGCCGTAGCCCGACCGACCCATGTGCAACGCATCCGTCATGAGGCCCATCGCCGCCGAACCTAAGCCTCGTCCATATCTGCACGGATCCATGGGGTGCAGGAGATTTCTCCCGTTAGAGTATGTTGAGGCTTATGCATGCTATGATCCTATGACATAATCTCTACATGTCATGGCATATGCATATCATCATCATGGAACTTAAATCATATGCATGCTATGAGCTACTTATGCACACTATATGGCATGTGAACATATCATCATGGCAAGATAAGATAACATGTAATATCATCATCTTTATGACAAAGCACATCATAACTTATCATTATGCCAAGGCATATCATTAATTATCTTATTTTACTTTAATAGCTCCTTTCATACTATCTTATGACGTGGGAACATACATTAGCAACCGATTGGTACTACATTATCATTTTCATTTTTATGTCCCAAGTCATCTTTGGAAAGTAAGTACATGTTTGTAAGACTTTACTTTCCACTTTACTTCATCTTTTCATCTTCTATTTTGATTAAGATAGTTTATTATCTTGGTGATTGGGAAGACCATGTTGACGTGTGGGACTTGGAAACCCCACCCTTAAGGCGTGATAGTTTTCTATGAACGAGCCCCTCATGTTAGTGAGTGACGACGTGTTCATCTATGAACGAGCCACTTAGATTAGCTAGTGACGACATGTTCATTTATGAACGAGCCACTTAAGCTAACTAGTGACGACATGTTCATCTGTGAACGAGCCACTTAGATTAGCTAGTGACGACGTGTTCATGTATGAACAAGCCACTTAAACTAACTAGTGACGACGTGTTCACTTGGGAACGAGCCACTGAAGCTAGCTAGTGGCGACGTGTTCCACTCCACGGTTACAACAAGACACCTTCACGCCAATCCATCTTTTATTTACATTCATCAATACATTTAATCATTCATCACATGTTGCATGTTTTAACCCTATTTAAGGTCATACATACTTCAAATCATACCATATGTGGACATTCAATCATAGCCCATCAGCTTCCAAAATGGACGACCGTTTGGGAAACGGTCGACCATTGGAAGGGTATCGGTCGACCGGTCGGATTATCGGTCGACCGTTATGGTCCTCTCGGACGATCGAAATGAGACTTCGATTTTAAATCGGACGACCGCTGGAATAATGGTTGACCGCTACTTGGTCCTTTTGGACGTCCGAACTGGGTTTTTGGATCATCCACTAATCACAGAATATGTCGAATGTTTCGACAACACCTATCGGATGACCGTTATTAAATCGGTCGACCATTACATTGCTATCGGACGACCGAACAATCGTCTGCTAATCACAGAATGTGATTGCCCCTCCAGAACGGTCGACCGATATGGAATCGGTCGCCCATTCTGGGGCGGCAGACATCCGATTTTACATGTTTTCATTTCCAAATCTTGCATACATCATTATTTTGAACATACATTGACTTCTACACATCATATAGAGCATTTTTTAACATTCTTGAAATTCTAATCATGAACCACATGGGGTTTGCACATAAGGGCTAATCACACTTATAAATGTACACAAGCTTTATAAAATTTCATAATAAGTTACTAAACCACAACAGGCATTATACATCCATACATGATTAACAATAGAGCATTAGGCAAGATAAGCAATAGGGCATAAAACTATAAAATACATGACATTCTAAGCATGATTAGCAATAGAATAATAATCACATAAAACATGAAGCATCTAATGCATAATCCCTAATCATACTTTAATAAGACCTAGGGTGGTCTTAGAATCCCTTAATCCACACGACATACATTATTAAGGGTTGATTAAGGTAAGTGGATCCCCTCAAACATACCTTTAAGATTTTAGATTAAAACCCTATTAATCCTAATCTTTTCTTTATTCCTTTTCTTCCTTCTTTTTCCTCTTCTTCTTCCTTCTTCCTTCTTCCTTCTTCCTTCTTCCTTCTTCCTTCTTCCTTCTTCCTTCTTTCTTTTCCTTCCCTCCTTCCTTCCTCTTCTACTTGCTTGCTGCTGTCCTGCCGAGATATATGGGAGAGAGTGGTAGGTGGGAGAGAGGAATGGAGTTGGCTTGCTTCTTGTGCCACTTGATGTGTGTGCTGCCGAGAGTGAAGAGGGAGAGTGGGTGTGAGATGGAGAGAGGAAGTGAGTTGATGGAGAGATATGTTGAGGGAGCTGCCTTGTTGCTTCCTGCCGGCTGGGTATTATGAGGGAGGAGAGAGAAGAGGGTGTGAGGAAATGGGAGGGGTTAGGTGAACTTTAGGGCATAGATATTTATAATTTGGGTTTTGGGCTTCTTAGGTTAATGGGCTTCATTATGGATCTTTAAACATCTTTATATTTCTTTTTACCTATTTTCTTTTCCTTTTTCTTTTATTTATATTTTTTTTGAGAATATTACATTTGTTGTTGTTGTTGCTGCTGCAGCATTAGCGGACAATCTTTGATGTAGTGGCCCATTTTTCCACACTTGAAATAACCTCCTGTCATCCTATAACATGGAATATTTCCATAGGAATTTTTACACAATTTGCATTGTGGGAAACGTTGTGGTTGTGGTCGTTAAGGTCTATGGAAAGGCACATTGTTTCTTCTTTTCTTAAAGTCAAAATTTCTTGGTCTGAAGTGTTGAAAATTAGGACATCTCTCTTTCTTGAGATGTTTGTAAATCATTCTCTACCAATTGAGCCATTTCATACACATCTTCATACACTCGCAACTTGAGTGTGACAAGGTTATTCTTAATAGTTGACTTGAGTCCTCTCTCGAACTTCTTTGCCCTTTCCGTTTCATCAGTCACTATGTGTGAAGCAAATCTTGATAGTTCAGCAAACTTTGCCTCATATTGATCCACTGTCATATTTCCCTGCTCCAGCTAGAGAAATTCAATCAATTTTTTTGTCCCGAGCATAATCTGAAAAGTATTTTGCAAGAAAAACCTCAACAAATTTCTTCCATGTTAAGTTCGGGTTGTCAACCAAAACTCTAGGCTTAATTGTCTTCCACCATTGCTCGGCATTACCTTCAAGCATAAACTTGGCAAATACTATCTTTTTTGAATCCTCACAACCTAAGGCAGCAAATATATTTTCCAGTTTGTTTATCCAATTCTCAACCTCCGTTGGGTCACCAATACCTTTGAAAGCAGGAGGACCAAGTTTCTTAAATTGCTCCACTGTACATTTATGACAGCCTTCAACTTGTTCAGTCCTAGGTTCATTATTTCTTGTATTTTGTTCATTTTGCATCCTCATGATATTACTCATTTCTTGCAAGGCTTGCAAGACACCCTCCAACCGAGGATCTTCTTCCGCATTTTGATTTTGGGATGAGCTCTCCCCTTTTATCGTCATGACCCTAATTAAATCAAGCACGTTTATGCTTCAAATTAATAATATGAAAGGTCATTCCTTAGACCTAAACAAGCATAATATAACATCCTAAACCTTAAACGAACTTAAAGCATAACCATGTCATCTAGACAAGATCATGCAACTCTTAACAAAAGGGCAGGACCTATTGCTCTAATATTATAACTGTCACGACCCCGTGTGATTTTAATCAGAGCTCGCGACTAATTACAAATGATCAAATAATTTTTTTTGTGCATGAAGCATGCCTTGGATTAGTCCCACATGCATAAGTCACGGAAGATATGCTGAGTATATATGGGAGCATGACCTTGACTTGGTAGTACGCATTTTTGAAAAACCGTGCGGGCGGAGGCCCAAAGCGAACAACATCCTACGCAAGTGCAAGTATGGTATCAGAGCCACTTCACGTGAGCCTCTATGCATGGTGGGATGTGATCACTCAACGAGGACGTTGACTCCCCTAAGGGGGGAAGGGTGCATGAGGCATGTCTTGGATTAGTCCACATGCATAAGTCACGGGAGAAATGCTAGGTATATATGGGAGCATGGCCTTGACTTGATAGGACGCGTTTTGGAAAAATCGTGCGGGCGATGACCCAAAGCGGACAATATCCTACACAAGTGAAAGGGTGTTACACTTAATGTCCGAAGAGACAGTCGAGAAATCACATCGCATCGAGAAGGGTCACCGATGTGGGTTATCATCCCATGCTCAGGGCCAGACACTAGAATTAAAGAAAATTTACTTATATTATATATGATAAAGCATGAAATACCTATGGGCCAGGCACTAGTGAACTCATCTCTAATGTACCATAGGTGGAGGAGCCACAATACAAAATTGGAAATGTAAAAGACATATCCTATGGGTAACTTAGCCATTCATAAGGATGACTACAAGATAATACCCTAAGGACGAATAACTTGGTACTTTATAATATTACGTAGTGCAAAATGGTTGCATGTGTTCTTTGATTCGACGCTGAGCGGCCAAAGTTAAGTTGAACGACACTAGTGTCATGATGATTCGCACGTCGTGTCACGGGAAAATGCCCCGTGACATTCTCCCCCACCAAAGTCGGTGATGCCCCCAACGCCGTTGTCTGGCTTTTTCAGGGTCTTCGTTTTCAATCTTGACTTCGCATGTCTAGTTGGATTTTGCCTTCTTTGCCTTGACTTCTACTTCATCAGCGTCACATAGTGCTAGGAATGTTTGTGCCATTTTGGGACTCATCGAACACTCCTACATTAGGCCTGCTTCGATTATTAATTTCTCATCCAATTCAGGGCCATTACTTGTGCTGCGCCAACGGAGTCTGCCATTTGTACGGTCTGACTTCATCAAACAATTATCTTTCCAACAAGTTTCTATTGGTTGCAACTTCTCAAGACTTACACAGTATCAACTTGTTTGGTTTGGCTTCTTGGGGTGAAACTACTCTTGGATGACTTTATGAATAGCTCCGAGAAAGAGTTGCTTCAAGATTGTGGTAAGAACACGATGAGAGTCTTGTCATTTTCCAAATGTGACTTGACCCAATGTCTCCATGTTGCAGATAGCTGCGAGTAGAGTCATCCATCCGTCGAATGCAGAGCATAAGACCACCTCACTCTTGATGGTCATTTGAGATTTTGATGATTTAAAGCGATACTTCATAACTTGTATGCTTCGAATCGCTATTATGAGAGATGAGAGTCTTCCCATATTCACTGTGGACTTGACTCGATCCTCCTATCTTGATGGACTTTGTCCTTGTCTTGATAGTGTGGCTTGCTCCTTGTGATTTTTTTAACTTCTCTCTCCCACCATTGCCTTTGCCTGAAGGTTTTGGTGGTATGACACTTGTCTTGACACGAGTAATTCAACAGCGGCGACTAGTGAGCGGAGGTTGGGATAATTCTGTCATCCCAACTCCGTCATATCCCAAGGCTTTAACCCTTTGACGAAGACTATCAATGTTGTGTCTTCATCCACCTGAGAACTCTATAGGTAGAGCTCGGTGATATCTTTCACATTCTCCTTCAACATGTCCTTTTGACTAATGCTGAACAATGCAATATTGACCTTCAGTCCCAACTTGGCAGGGCATACATAGTTGATGAACTATCGTTTGCATTCGTCCCATGTCTCAATGGAATTAATGTTGTCATATTCTATATGGCATTGTCATCATAATTCGTCGCATATTGCAGTATTCCTATGGATATGCCTTCTTTCGATTATGGGACCTCTCTTTGAAGCTTTGATAACACCTTTGGTATGGACGCAATGATATCATTATTCTCATTGACGAAGATGATGGACCTTTGACACTCGTCCATCCGTAGTTTGGGCAAGCAATGTCATTGTGCTTGTCGACAAAGATCATGCACCTTTGACATACTTGTCCACCGGACGGCTGTCTCTCATGAGATAATAAACATTCCAAATTTTTATTGATCAATGGGGATGCTCGTGAAGTGGACTGGTGTTGGAGAACTCATGGCAAGAGCTCTCAACTTCATCTCAATCTCCATTCGAAAGGATGACATCGCCGGTGTATCCTTCAAACCTTGGACTTGGATCTTTGGAGGCCACTTTGATTACTCGAGGCTTTGGTTGATAGGAAAGGCATGCCTTCCTTCACTTGCGGCAGAACACTTGACAGCAACATGCCAAGGTTCGCCAAAAGCTCGACGCTCAGATCATTTGCAAAATTGATTGTTGGGGTTGAGGCATCGGTTTGTTTTGGCATGTAACAAGCTTGTCCCAACTCTCAATGGATGACATTACATTGCTTGCGGGAGGATACTTGATGAGGCAGGTAAGACTGATAACCCATTTCAAAGTGTTTGCAAGTAATCAATGCTTTGTCCCATTTGTGAAAGTGATCTTGACACGGGAGGCAGGGCTGGAGGCACGACACGATTTTTAGGAATGATATTTCGTAGTCAAAATGGATAATGAACCTTGATACTTAACATTAGGCAAACTTCTGCCGTGGAATAGTTGAACACTGAACGTTGCATAACTGGGCATGCGATGCAATATCATAAAATGTCGAGCAGCACTAGATTGTCATGATTGTGTATGATGATAGATCCGAAATGTGACACGGGTATCTTTAAGTTACGCGGCGGATTATGTAATGTAACCTCGTGGTATGTGTGACGCAAGACCATCATAGTTTGGCATGAGGATACTCTTCTTAATATAGAGCGACACTTCAAGATTCCTAATTGCTAGGGTGGTGATCTGCTTGAGTGAACGACGCATGATCGTCCCAGTTAGGCGGGGTGATCAATTTATCGTTATAGTGCATGGGGGATGTTCCTTGACACGACATGAGTGTATGAGAAATTTACTTCAGGCACGATTGGGCATGCGATGATGAAGCTCGCCAATCATTCATCGTTGGTGTCCATGATAGTGGAGTTTTGAGTGCAAGCACCTTTTCTCTACGCCAGGGCACATTGCGACCACACAAGTGAGTCATCGTCGCATGGATCCGAGTAAGATGAACTGCTCTGATACCACTTGTCATGGGTCATTCTCGTACACGAGACCACGTGTCGCGACTGGCGAAGGGGCACCTAGTCAAGCCTGTTTTGAGTTTGCAGCGAAAATTTTATGGTCGAGACGACTATGTCAAGAGTCGCTCTTATAGGCATTCAATCATGGTTTATGACAAGCATGTTTTGAGTGCAAGCACCTTTTCTCTACGCTAGGGCACATTGCGACCACACAAGTGAGTCATCGTCGCATGGATCCGAGTAAGATGAATTGCTCTGATACCACTTGTCATGGGTCATTCTCATACACGAGACCACGTGTCACGACTGGCGAAGGGGCACCTAGTCAAGCCTGTTTTGAGTTTGCAGCGAAAATTTTATGGTCGAGACGACTATGTCAAGAGTCGCTCTTATAGGCATTCAATCATGATTTTATGACAAGAGTGTTGGACTACTCGTCATGGGACCATGGGATGAGTGTGTTGAGATACTAATGTAGGCGCTCAAGCGCTTAATGTTTGAAAGGACAGCCAAGGAACCACGAGGCGCTGAGAAGGGTCATCGATGTGGGTTCTCACCCCACGCTCAAGGCCAGACATTAGAATTAAGAAAAAGTTTGATTGTATTATATATGATGAAACATAGAATACATATGGGCTAGGAAGGCACTAGTGAACTCCTCACTAATGTACGGTAGGTAGAGGAGTCTCAATACAAAATTGGAAATATAAAAGACATACCCTACAGTAACTTCATCATTCATAAGTATGACCTTACAAGATATTGCCCTAAGGGCGAATAACTTAGTAATCTGCAATATTACGCAGTGCGGGACTGCTGCATATGTTCTTTAGTTCGATGCAGAGTAAGTTGAATGACACTGGTGATGCGAGGTTTTATACGTCGTGTTACGAGAAAGCGTCCCATGACACGATGTGAAAAATGAGAGGAAAACGAGGACAAAGTGGGCAGCCAGCGCAGAAAGAAAAAATGCTCGTGATGGGGCCTAACACTGGCAATATTTTGTCACCTGGCCATATGTGCTCTGTTGTGTCCTTGGTCGTGGCTCTGGTGATCACCTTAGTGCTCGTGCACAAGGAGGACAAGAGGAGGGTTGACGGATAGGATTAAAGGTGGTTTTGATTGAAAAAAAAGTTTATATAAATAGGAGTCAAAAGATAAGGTTGGTTAAAACTTCTTCATATTGACTCCTCTTCTTATTTGATTTTTCAACTAAATTTGATTTATCTTCTACTTAGATAAAAATAATTTTATAGGGCATTACTTTATAAATCTCTCAAAAGTAAATTTTGTTTTCAATTTTAGGGATGATGGTAATGATTCTATGATGACTTTAATAATTAGTGAAAATTCAATTGTCTAATTCGGTGTATTTTATCACTATTGTGCAGTAGTACTCTATTACTTTAATTTCGGACGCTACTTGGTTCTTTCTACTTTGAAACCGTCTATAGATGGGATTGTGGGGTTCTAAATCAATTAATAAGATAAAATGAGCTATCTTATGGATCGTGGGTCTTGAAATCCTCTCTAGCTATCTTATGGATCTTCCACAATGAGCTCCAATCAAGCCCTTCGGATGCCTGTGGTTTGAAGAGTGACCTGGTAACTGAATAGTAAATGGATTTCGCTTTACCTTCACCACTTGTCATCACGGCAGACGAAGATAGAAAACTAGATACAATGACCAATACAATAGAATCGTCAAAGAACTAGGAAAGTAAAAAATGAATTCCATTCGCAATGAAGTATGAGGTTATCAACTTCTAAATTGTGCAAATGAGAATCATGTCTACACGTAGGTTTAAAGCATAAAGGCATGATAAAAAATACAAGGATCCTACATAGATATATCCATACCATTGTCAATAAATTTAGTAATACCAAACCAAATATGAAAACATGACACGTCACAATAGTTTCCAAGTCCAATATATGTTGTTGCAGATCTGTGGCAACTAGGGGTGAAGGGAATTATATTTACATCTTACCAGTTGGACCAAGGTCATGTTAGAGTTGAGCATGGTGAGTGTGTGCTTAGGAAGCAAGGAGGCCCGGATATGGAAGAGGCTTCCAATGCCAAAGCCACCATCACTCGTTGGTAACTGCACATCGTGCAAATTAATCATATAAATGCCCCTCCTAGTGCTTGTAGAAGACCAAAGGAAGTTTCTCAAGAGCATGTCAAGTACACAGATGAGATTTTCTTAAGTACACAGATGAGAGCGCACATGAGTATACTGCAAAACCAATTTAACTAAAGCTACCTCCCCAGACTCACTAAAAAATTTATCTTTCCAGCCAGAGAGTCTGGTCAATCAGAGAGAGTTACAAATATTTTGGAATATATTTATAAAAAATTAGAGCCCCCAAATACATAAAGAGGAAGGAACCTAACTTGATGTTTAGATTCTGAACAATGGCCCTATGCCTGCATAGGCTCAACTTAGGGGGAAAGTAAATCATAGATTTGTTTGAGTTGATAATTTTATTGGTGAGGATGCAAAAAAGTTTCAGTATCCTCTTAGGCTTTATTAACAAAGTTAGTTGTTCGATTAGAGGATAGCAGTTTGATTAGAGGATGGTAATTTGATTAAATAATAAGAGTGAGCTATCAATGAATAGCGAATAGTAATTTGTTTATGAATTTAATAAAAAATTTATTTGATAAACATGCGGTTAAATTAGTTCATACTTATATAATGATAAGAATGAACAGTATGATCATTCTTATATGCAATATATCCATAATAATTAATTTATAAAAAATATTTTAAATAATAGTATTATTTTATACATATTTAATAAAAAATACTCATTAATTTAAAATAAAATACATTTTTAGGTTGTAAGTAAAATTAAATATGTGATATATTAAAATAAAAAAATAATATACAATGTTTAATAATTACATAATGTTTTTTCATTTTAAAGAATAAGGATATACAAGGAATAAAATATAAAATCACTACCTCTATACTCTATAAGTTAGTGGGAGTAACTTATAGAGTTTTGTACTCAAACCTCTAAATGACACTTTAAAAAATTATTTACCAAACACTTATAATAGTGTTTTGACTCGATCAAAACACTATCCTCTACTCAATTCTCTACTTTTTGTATGTGCCAAATAGTGCCTTAATCTGCTTACAGTCTTTACTTATGGCTGCTAAGCAAAGGAACAAATCATCAACATAAAATAGGTCACTCAACTTGAATGTACGTAAGGTGAAAGGTGTGATGTCGCCCGAGGCCTCAACTTGATTAACAAGGCAAGTTAACGCGTGACTATAATAAAAATATATGGGGAGAGTACTCTCATTGCCTAACACCTTTGTGAGATTTGAAGAATGCGGATTCTAACCCCATTGGCTCAGCAAGAGAACATGGGGGATTGGATAGAGGGCATGATCTAGATCAAAACACTATTCGCTACTCAATTCTCTACTTTTTGTATGTGCCAAATAGTGCCTTAATCTGCTTACAGTCTTTACTTGTGGCTGCTAAGCAAAGGAACAAATCATCAACATAAAATAGGTCGCTCAACTTGAAGGTACCTAAGGTGAAAGGTGTGATGTCGCCCGAGGCCTCAGCTTGATTAACAAGGCAAGTTAACACCTGAGTGATTAGAATGAAAATATATGGAGAGAGTGCTCTCCCTACCTAACACCTTTGTGAGATTTGAAGAATGCAGATTCAACCCCATTGGCTCAACAAGAGAACATGGGAGATTGGACAGAGGGCATGATCCATGTAATGAATTAGTCAAGGAAGTTCATGAGCTTGAGGATAAAGAGATGGCATCATAAAGATACGTGATATAAAGCTTTGACCATATCAATTTTGATGATCATATTTTTTTGTGTCCTTGGGAGAGGGAACATGCAATTTCCTGAACCATTAAAATATTTGTTATGGATAGATCTCACCCTTGCAAATGCATATTGGCTCATATCAATAATTAATGGAAGAATGGGTTTAAGTTTGTCAACAAGGACTTTGGCAATAGCCCAGTATAAATGGTAATGGGTCTAAAGTCAAAAAATAATTTAGAAGAAGATTTTTTGGGAATGAAAATGAGAGCAGTCTCTCCACAATGAATTGGAATTATGTCCGAGTTAAAAAAAATGATGATGGAAGTAGTAACATCATTCCCAATTATGTCATAGTAATTGAGGTAAAATTCAAGTGTGAACATGTTAGGGCCAAGGGCCCTTCCAATTGATGTTGTATTAAAATTGTCTTTAATCTCCTTAGATGTAACTATGGCAACAAAAGTTAAGTGTAATGTGTCATCAATCTTAGGAAGCACAAGCCAAGATGTGAGTGTAATAGGTGCTTAAGCTGAGGGTTCCCAAAGGTTGGTGTGTGTCTAACGAATTGATTAAGGATGGTATTTGTGTGTAAGGTTCTGATTACGTTGATTATCAGTGATTATGGTGATTAAGTTATTCATGTGCCTACTGCCTAATAATTATTAATAGGTAAAAAAATAGTGTTCCTGTCCCATTAAGCATTCATTTTACTCTTGCATTGGACCGCCATTTCAAATTAATTTGTCTTACGACATGCTGGTGATACAAGGTCTTATGTTTTCTTAATATCGTGTTCACTAAGACAAATAGTTTTGTCCAATTTTTGTGTTTGATACTTGGCTTGGGTTGGTTTGTCTTCAAGCTTATCCAAGTCATACTGAACTTATTAAAAAAATGCTTTTATCTTTATTCTAATTTAGTGAACTATATATTGATGTGAATCAAGTTCTAGAAGCCTAGACATATCTAATCATTTCTCTAGGTTCGAAATAGTCAAACCTAAAAGACTCGTATTTAAAAGATCTAGGCATGGAAATCATTGGTTCAATGGTTAGGAGTGGAGAATGATTCGAGATGCAACAAAAGAGCTTTTGGATAATTGTATTAGGTATGTGATGAGCCACTTATGTTGACAAAAGCCCAATCAAGCTTACAAAGGATTCTATCCTACCCAGTGTGATTGTTACATTAGGTAAGATTTAAACCAATAGAGGACAAATCTACAAGGCCTTGCGCTAAAATTAGTTGGCGCAAGGCATGAGTTGAAGGAGTTAATTGAAAGGGGGAGCCACCTCACTTATCAAGAGGAGATAAGATAGAAAATCACCAATAAGGATCCATGGAAATTCATCAGTTCAAAAAACTATTAAACTTTCCCAAAGAAGTTTTCCAATGACAGGAATTGTACTAGCATATATGTACAAACTAAAAAAAAGAGGTTGTTGTGTGTAATGATAGTATGGATACATTAAGAGGAGGTACTTATCCGCATGTCTAAATATTTACAGCTTTGTCATGCAAGAAGAATGCCACCAACAACATCATTACCAGGGGCAAGACCCCTTCCAAGTCGAGCCCAGCCACTGAATTGGGGTCGGGGTCCATTTGCATGTGTTTCGAGAAGAACAAAAAGATTTGATTTGTTATGTCTAACAAAATCGAAAACATATCTCTTAGCTTACTATGGATTTTCACCTTTTATAGTGCTATGAAATCATGTTCATTTGTTAAGACTCGAGTGGTTAGTACCTTCTACCATAACTGATCACTTCAAACTTTAAGGTTTATATCTTTATCTTTACCTTTCCTTTTGTGGGGAGGGGGGCTAGGACAGATGGAGACTTGTGTTTGTTATGTTTGCGTGACCGAAGTGAGGAGATGATAAGATCTTGAGGCTCAACAACAAAAAGGTCCTTATTCAAATCTACCTTCGAATCCTAATCCTACTAGTAACCTTGGAGACCACCCTTGCGCCTCCTTTTCCAGTCCATGGTGGAGAGAGGAGGGAGCTCATGGGGTCTAGGAGCAGATCTTGACAATGGGGATGGAGGAGGCCTGGGAGGTGTGATTTTGTAGAGAGCATTTTGTGCAAATAGTAGGAAGTGATACTCGGGCGACATGTTGCCACTATGGAGAGGAAGGGTTAGGGGTTATGTGAAATAAATGTGCTCAACAGTGTGGTTGAGGAGAAATGTAGGATGAAAGGTGTGGGGAATAAGTGTTGATGGTCAAAGGCTCCAAAGGCTAGTCTCATATCATCGTTATAGTGTCTGGGTCATGTGTAATTGAAGTTTGGTGTGTAGGCGTAAGTGGTACACATGTTTCATGCATATAATGTGCATGATTGTGAGTTAGTGGGGGAAGCTGGAGTGTGCATGTCTTAGTGCGGTACATGTGTCAAATGATAGGGATGCTATGAAATTAGCAAGCTTTGATCACTATTCATAGTGCCTAGAGCGTAACGGGTAGTTTCACCTCGAACATGTGACATTGAACGTGTTAGAGCCTTCTACGAGGGATCCATTACAATAGATGTTTCATCATTTGATGGCTTTAAGTTGTCGTACTACGGGCAATTCGACATTTCTGCAACACTAGGCAATATGTTCATTAGAACGGAGAAACAATTACCTTATGTTACCTAGTTTGACTTCTAGCATGATTGAGTTAAACCAATAAATTCCTTTCGATGTAGATGATTGGACATGGTTTCCTGAGGATCAAGGACCCTTGTGCACTGGTGGCCGATCTTTTTTTGCTAGCTAGCACTGCATCTTGGGATAGTAGAGGAGTACCTTATGTTGCCCCTGCAACTTGTTAGAATCCACGGCCATTGAGCGGAGCGAGGAGTTCTCCAGTCGATGTTCGATGACTCCACATTTAAAGCAAAAATTGGAAAGTTTTCATATACAACATGCTAAAAATATATAGTGTGATTGGGGGATCCATGTCCCTTGATTCTCTGGTTGAGTTAAGTCCAGATTGACGCAACCTGTGGCATGTGGCTCCTTTCCTCATCTTCCTTGATTCATTGATCTTCAAGGATTTGCCAAATACCACAGCTATGTGCATGATAGACATAGGATTGTTAACTTCCAAGGGTAGACCAATAAGCCTAGGGCAATCGAGAGATGGCCCTCAAATGATTTGAAAAAAAAGCTTAGCCTCCGAGATATTGAGGAGAGTGCCTGATAAACTAAGGGCCAAGGGCCGAAAATAAGTACATGCAGACATTCCCCATTAGTATCGAAGGTGAAAAGGTAGTATGTGTTACTTATTTCAAATATTTGTATTTTTTGGTGAGATTCCATAATGACGATAATAGGTGGTGAATCTCTGCAGCCAAAGTGGTTGATAGGGTTGCAATGCATTATGTCCAATTAGAGAGCAGTGTCTTCCAGTGGAATGATCACTTTCATCTATGATGGTAACCTTGAGCTCACATGGGCAAGATCAGCCCATTGCCTCTATAGAGGGGTACGAAGTATAGGAGGAGGAGGAGGACTGGGCCGAGGGTAGGTTTGTCGCATGCGAAGGTGGAGGTGGAGAGGGAAGAGAGGAGTTTGTTGCTCCATTGCAGAATGCTAGGAGACTACCCAATTTAACATAAACTAATATGTTTTCTTCTCAAGTCTTACTTGCATCCAATATAACATGGTCCAAGTCTATTGAATTTCACATCTTACCTAGTAATACCCTTAATAATATATTTCATAAATATAAAAAATATTTGAGTTCATGGGGAAAGGAAGTGTCATTAGCTTTTTGACACATGAAACACAATTTTCATGGATAACTTGTGACCTTCTTCAGTTATCTCCATAACTTCTTTTAAAAATGGATTTAATGGGCAAATGGCAAATGTCCTCGTTGTGATTAGGGCACATATTGTAGGGCATGCACATCTAGGGCACATATTTATCTCAACCTCTCTACTTACCATCAACCTCAAACTTGTCCGCTCACTGTCACCCTCGACTTCACTGTCAAACCCTCAACCTCGTCGTTGCTGCCCTCGAACTTGCTCACTGTTGCCACCCTTGAACTCGCTCGCCGTTGCCACCCTCAAACTCTGACGCTCACCCTCGGCCGTCGACCATTACCCTCACACATTCTCTCTCGACCGTCGCCCTACTACTATCATGACCCGCGGAGGGCGAGCAAAAAGTGGTGAACTGAGAAAGTTTGAGTCAAGTGCGGCGACGAATGATTTAGGGGACGACGACTGTGGAGTTGTTTTGCCCAAGCTAGGGGAGAGTAAAATCGGTATTGGGTCCGCCTTGACCTAGTACTAACCTAGTTTTTGCTAGGTTAAAAAACTTTGGACCCGATACCAAGGTTGAGTCGGTCTAGAAAAATCAAGAATGAAATTGAGAATGGGACCAGGAAAAAAAATATTATAATAATTAAAATAAATATAGAAAAATCATGATAATTAGTAAAATTGAATCATAATTTAATGAAATAAATATCAAGTTATCAAAATATTATGTCAATGTATCATATAATAAGATAATAAAAATTATTTAACACTTCAAAATGAACAAGGATCAAATTATCAAATAATTAGAAGTATATCAATGTTGTTAATATATTTTATTATTATAACGGGATTGAGTTTTTATATGTTGGACCCGGTCTCGACTAGAAATCTACTGAGATTTTTATTTTTTTACCTAGATCCGACACATATCCGAGCTAGGAATATTTCCTTGAAAATCGAGTTGGTGCGATTCAGATCGAGTTTTTATAAGTTGGACCCGACCCGACTTGAAACTCGTCGAGTTTTTTTTATTTTTTTACCCAGATTATTTCCCATAAAACTGGGTCAATGCAGGCCGAGTGCTCACCCTTAGCCCAAACATTGAATCGTTGTCCGTTGAACCACCATCATTGTTCGCTCGCTGAACCGTGCCTATTAGCGCGAGGCGTTGATTCGTCATGTGATTGGTACCTTAGGTGGGAGCGCCCACCCCATTTCGGGATGAACGACTACGACCATTAAATTTTTTAAAAATACAACTAAATTTGGTTGGCTTATATTGATAAGCTAGACTAAAATCAATGAAGGGTTTTAACTTTGATTTTGAAAGTTACTATTTTGAAAATATTGGATGAGTGGGCATACAAAATCTTTAAAATTATAAAACGGTAAAAAAGCGACAGATCGCGATGAAAATAAATTATTAAGAGCGCCAATACAATTTGATGGTGTGTTATAAATTTACCACACCGCACATTTTTCACTTCTCCGTTTCTCCGCAATTTTCCCCTACTTTCCCGGTATAAATAGAGTGGAGGCCTCCATCAGAGCCCAAACTGCTCTCCAAACCCTAGAGAATAGGGAGAGATAAAGCTTTGGACGAACAGAGATCGATAGGAGGAGGCGTCGACTAATCGATCTCCTCTGATCTCTCTCTCTCTCGTCCTCTTCTGATCTCCATCGGTACGTTTCTCTTCTTCTTCTTCTTCTGTCGATCGTCCCATGGCGTTCGGGCCTCGATTAGGGCCAGGGATCGTCGGATTCTGCGCGGCGCTCCTCGTCGGAGTCCTCTCGCTGGCTCCCGCCGTGGATCGCGACCGTCGCATGTTATTTCGTCGTTACTTGCCGTTTCTTATGATTGGGGTGGGGTTTGTGGGGGTTTTTAGCAGCGCACTGCTCTATATGCTTCCGAGGAAGAGAGTTGGGGGAGCTGATACTGAGGTTGAAGGCGAAGACGTGGCCGACGAGGTGTTGCTGAAGAAGGCTAGAGGGGAGAGCTTGGTCTCCGCGGCTGCACCGGTGGCATCGGCTTCATCTTCGGTATCTGCAGCTGCTTCCGTGGAGAAGGAGGCCAACGGAAGCTCCAATAACGGGATGGAGATCGATGATGTGCCCGCCTCTGATGGAAGCAACCCGGCGGAGATCGATGAGGACCTGCACAGCCGTCAGCTGGCAGTGTATGGGAGGGAGACAATGCGCCGACTCTTTGGGTCGAATGTTCTTGTCTCGGGCCTCCAGGGCCTTGGCGCTGAGATAGGTATCACTAGCTATTGTTTAATTCTTAAGTTTATTACTTATTGGAATTTTGATTTTACGCAATGGGGCTTCAATATTTTGCTATAGTAAAAAGTATGTGGTCCACGTCTATTTTCTTTGATATTTAGTGCATTACAAGAGGAAACGAGGTTAATAATTCCGATATAATCCATCTGTGTTTTGAACTGTTCACATTGTTTACTACTGATTATCTTGTACGGATTGCCAGATTTACTGGTTGTTATAGTGAGCTATTATAGTTTTATGAACAGTTTAACTATTCGAACATGACTTGTTGATCCTAGAGTTTCTTCCTTTTTCATATAGAACCGTTTTATGCATGCACATTTGGATTTATTTTGTGTTTAAACTATTTTGTGTTTAAACTATTTACTTATGACTGGTTGACATAGGTTTTCATATATTTTGTTGTGTAATTATTTTTTGTCTTTGAACATATGGTCATAATGTATCCATTGATGTAATCTTTGGACTTCATCATTCATCATTTGTTACTCTTTTATTTTGGAGAGCAGAAAGGATGACTACCAATTTGGTAGACATCCAGATTTATTAATGGCCAAAAGAGGTTACATCATAGTTACAACAAAAAGTAATTGAACGATGAATTTCTCCCTCCCCATTACTCGCGCCACCATACATTACTTAACTCTACAGCCTGTGTGGGCTGTGTGGCAATATTATCTGTGTAGCATCGCCCATTCCTGAAGATACTGCATTCCTTTGTGACCAGATTGCCCATAGAGTAGATATGATTAGTACTGTGCTCCGCCTTGTGACATACTTCTGATGATTCCCCAAGTGTATTAGCACTCCATGAGGAGCTCCAAAATGCTTCTACTGATGATACATTAAGCCATTAACTCTTGGTTACTGCACATACTTCACGTGCCACCTCACACTCAAAAAACAACTGCTTAATATCCTTGACAGCAATGTTGTCAAACACGTAAAATGGACACAACACGGAGGGCCTGGGAAACACGTAAATCATGAACGAGTAATGTGACACGGTTCTACTAGAAATATATTTATATATTAATTAGCATGGACCTAAATATAATATTATAATTTCTTCATAATAAAGCAAAATTTTCATCAAGTTCTGAAATGTCCAAATTAGCAACATGTCAAAGGACCAATATCCAAATTCCAAATTACCAAAAGTAAAATAAGTTTTGACATCCAAGTCATCAAAATGACAAGGTTATAACACAAATGCCATTTTTCTTTTACCTAAATTGGTAACTTGCAGTTGTAGCAATCTATACGAGTATATAACATAATCAAAACCTAACTTAATTAAACAGACAATGGAGTGAAACAATAACTATAACTTATGTAATCCTAACTTAAACATAATTAAACAGGCTTGCTGGTTGTGAACTCCACAAGTCTGCTCCCTCCTGTTCATAAGCAGGGAGACCTGTGCAACCAAAAAAGCCTGCGCTGATCTTCTTGCTCAGGTCCCTGAGCAAGGAGACCTGGGCTCAGCCTCCCTGCTCGCAAGCAGGGAGCCCTGTGCTGCTCCCTGCGCGCTGAGGTTTCCCTGCTTGCAGCTCACAAATTGAGGGAGGGAGGGAGGAAAAGAACAGGCGTGTGCACAGAAAAGAACAATGCCCATTGTAGAGGAGAGAGAGATTGAGGGAGGGAGGAAGGGAGGGAATACCGGCGAGCGATGTTGCTGACAGTATGCGGCAACTCATGGCGAGCAACGACAGCAGCAGCGCACAGAGCAGGCAGCAGCAGCTCACAGCGGCAGGCAGCAGCAACACACGGCAGTAGGCGACAACGCTTGGCGGCAGCTACATGAGAACGATCGGAAGTGGGCATTGAACCTTTTGGGATAAAAAGGTGCCTGAAGGTAATGAGGGCATCGGGCGAGTCACGTGGTAGATGAATGAGCGGTTAAAGAAAAAAAAAGAGAATGGTGGATGCGGAGCCAACACGCGATTCCACTGTTTCTGCGCGGCAGCATGCAATTCCACCTTGTGTTGGTGAAATGCGATTCTAGCCAGAATCGGACACGATTCTCTGGGGTAGACTCGTCGACTCGTGTTTTTGACAACCATGCTTGACATCACTATTGCACAAGACAGGTGACGTTGACCTCAGGTTGCCAAAGGATCTATAAGATTTGGTTGGGAATTGTCCATGTTGTAGAGCCAAGCGAAAATTTTGATTCTTAGTTGTATTGAATTTTTCTCCTAAAAATGCTGTATTGGACTCATCCATATAATGCTGCAGTCCAACTTCAAGTCACCATCATCAATTACATCAGCTACATCTCCTAAAAAAAATTACATCAGCTACACTTAGCATTTCATATACCTTCCAGATTGAGAAAACAACCCCCTATATCATCTTCAAGAACATATCCATCCAGTTTGCCAAGTCGACAAAATCATCTATTTGTTGTTTTGACAAATTACTTGTTAGAGATGGCACACAATTCCACCTTGTGTTGGTGAAACGCGATTTTGGCTAGAATCGGACACGATTCTCTGGGGTAGACTCATAGAATCACATGATTCTACGAGCCAACTCACGTTTTTGACAACCATGCATGACAGCATTATTGCACAAAACACAGGTGACATTGACCTCAGGTTGCCAAAGGAATGTATAAGATTTGGTTAGGAGTTGCCCACATTGTAGAGTCAAGCGAAAATTTTGATTCTTAGTTGTATTGAATTTTTCTCCTAAAAAAAGCTGTATTGGACTCATCCATATAATGCTGCAGTCCAACTTCAAGTCACCATCATCAATTACATCAGCTTCATCTCCTAAAAAAAATTACATCAGCTACACTTAGCATTTCATATACCTTCCAGATTGAGAAAACACCAACTCTTCCTTATATCATCTTCAAGAACATATCCATCTAGTTTGCCAAGTTGACAAAATCATCTATTCGTTGTTCTGACAAATTACTTGTTAGAGATGGCATCCATGCTCGCTGAGTCCTCCCGATGTAGACCAACGGTCCACCACCTTAATGTCTTAGTTCGCTGCTATGGCATATAGACTAGGGAATAGATGTGCCAATGAATCTAGGCCAGCCCAGGGATCTTTCCAAAAATGAAGATCTCTTCCATTACCTAACCTCATCGAGATGCAGAGTTTGGTAATGCAGCCATCACCCCCTTCCCAAAAGATGAGCATCCACTCAGCGTCACCATTCGTTTCTTCCAAGATAGAATTCTCCCATTGCATGCAAAGATAACGGACGGTGAAATGTCATTTGTTACTCATTTTTCAATTCAGCTTATTTAATAGCACCATTATTTAAGCACCATGCAACTTTTGTACAAATGACTTAATTTTGCATGTTGTCCATTTCTACACCCTTTTTGAACTATACTCAATATGTATACATGTTCATTCTCTTCTGATATACCAATATACTTGGATGACTGTATGTCAAAATAATCATCATTACTTCTGAAGCATCACCATTACTTGTGCTGGCTTCATACTAATTTGAGGCTGCATTACTACCATTTAGAGCCTATTCGCTTGTTAGGTTATCATTTGTTTAAGATGATTCTCCAACGTTATCTGTGCAACCAGCTTTCTAATGCTTCATGTTGTATCAGACTGGACATGTTGTGGAATAAGGTCTCTTTGTTTGTGGAAGTTCTCAATGAAACACAAGCATGTGCATGCATGTGGTATATGTATGTGCATGCATCAAAATAAAATGTTGTTTCTCTTAGATAGTTGTTTCATATTGCACTTTGTTCTGTTTCCCTTGGTTTGCTGGTATTGTACCCGGATAAAGTTTGTCTTTAAGACTTTTTTGCAATTTTCTCAGAAAAAAAGACTTTTTGCAATTGTCTTTTAACATATTTTGACATGCTGCTGCTTTATATTACCTTCGCAGAACCTCAACCACAAAAACATTGTGAAATACTTAGGGTCTTTGAAGACGAAGAGTCACCTGCACATCATTCTTGAGTAACATATTTTATTCTTTTCTTCTCTAGTTGATAGAACTCCGCCTATGTTTTATAGCCGGTCCCAAGCCCAGATAAAGGAGGAGGGTTGTGTTAGGCCCCGACAGCCAGCGTAAAATACACATGCACATCATTCTTGAGTAACATATTTTATTCTTTTCTTCTCTAGTTGATAGAACTCCGCCTATGTTTTATAGCCGGTCCCAAGCCCGGATAAAGGAGGAGGGTTGTGTTAGGCCCCGACAGCCAGCGTAAAACCCTGTCGAATCGCATGAACATGGATCAACGAATATACGGAATGGCGTCGTATGATCGATGTAGCCGACCCCACCTAGTGGGATAAGGCTTTGTTGTTGTTGTTGTTTTCAATTCAGCTTATTTATTTGTGTATTCTGTTTAAAACTTCTATATTGGAAACAGCCTTTGAGCAACTCTTGCGGATAGTTGGATTACATTGCTTAACTATCTCTACAGGCTTCTGTTGGCAAACTGTTCACTATGAAATTTACATTTTCCTTTTTCAGCAACCAAAGTTTACATTCTCCACTTTGGTGTATTATTATTGATTACAAATTACTATTATATCTTAGGGTTTTAGTTTTCTGAAAGCTTTTTTGTTTTTCTGTTTTTTTTGCAGCCAAGAATCTTGTTCTTGCAGGTATCAAATCTATCACCCTGCATGATGATGGAAATGTCGAGCTCTGGGACTTGTCCAGCAATTTCTTTTTCTCTGAGGATGATATTGGTAAGAACAAAGCTTTAGCTTGTGTGCTGAAGCTGCAAGAGCTTAACAATGCTGTTCTAGTCTCTACTTTAACTGGACCTTTAACCAAGGAGCAACTTTCAAATTATCAGGTACATGATCTGATCAATTGTACTAAGTATTTCATTAACTAGTATCTTGAATCTAATTTGATGTGACACTCATGGTATTAGCTAATGGAAATGAGAATCCAGTTACAGTGCTTGTCATTTCTGATTCTTCTGATTGTTGTGAAACTTTTTTACTATAGATTACTCCCATGTGAGAATATATGCAGTGGCAAAACAAAATATTTTATTCAACTTGTGTAACAAACCAATGAACTTGTACATATTAGACCACAGTAATACAGTTGGATGATTGCAAACATGGCAATCATCCTTTTCACTTTCAAAAAATATTTTATTTTTTTCCTGCAGAAATGGAATTGAAATGCTATGGAATTCCTAAAAGCTAGTGTGTGTTTCTGTCATTTTACATCATATTTGGTCTAAGATGTGTGTTGCTTGCACATAGTGAGATAAAGCAAATGTCGAGACATTTTTCTGTGTTTGACATGATTACCTTGGTAGCATGTTAAGAACCATAATATTGGTAACTGGATATCCAGTTTTCTCCTGTAGTTGAGCCCTTCCCAGCTGGAAAATCATGTTGTGTAACCTGGATGCTACACTATGTAAAGACTGTTGAGTTATGTGGATGCATTTTGTAGGTTCATAGATGGAAAGCTATAGTTTGTGGAAAGTAAATGAAACTAACCTAATTTCGTACAATCTAATTCTGTGTATATTTCCTTTCAACATTTATTCCATGATGTTCTTCAATCCTGTTTACATAACTAATCATGCTTTTTATTTATCTCTCATGAAATATTTTCATGCCTTTTTCCCCTGAGGCCATAATTCTATATGTTGATATTCCTTTTTACTATCCAGGCAGTTTTTCTTGCTAACTGTTGTGTAGCCAGTTGAATATCTAACCAATCTGGTTCTAGTACCAAACTTCTTTATGGTATTTTTTACATTGATAGCCTACATAACAATAGTTTTGTGAATAATGTTCTAATTTAATTTACCCAATTACTCTCGTTCAAATATATGCAAATTGTGTATTCTTCCCCTATATTTATGTAATGTTTTTGCTTTTTTTTAGGGGAAAAAGGATGCATCCAAAACCTTTATAAATTTTTTGCCTTTGTAAAAGAAATGTCCTTCAAGTTCGTTATCCACATGTAAATAACTAATCAATATAAATAAACCAAGTCATCGTTGATATTTATTTTTGAAAACCAAGCAGTTCTTCTTAAAGATTGGTCAAAGTAATTTTTTGGCTGAATATTAATGCAGCCAGTTGAATGCCTATTCAAGTTATAATAGAAAAATTTTCTCCTGCAGTTTTGACATAGACTACTTATGCCACTGTGCTTTCGGCAACCCCGTCAAGGTTTTCCTTGTGGTACAATTTTATGAGTAAAACTCTGACTTATAAGGTTGTGGCTATTTTCAAAGATGTGTTTTGAAGTTTCATACACATCAGGGTTCATCCCATTTGTGTGATCATGTACACCTCCTTCGGCTTAGGAGTTGTCATCTCTCTTTGGAGGCATGACCAGATGCCTGGGGAGGCACACTTGTGACACCTTTCCTGCCTGAAGCGTTGTCGGTAGATCCAACTGCATTGGTTATTTAGATTTCTAGGGTCTGCCTTGTTTTAAGTTTTCTAGACACTTCTGGAGGATCATTAGTATGGGTCTGTTCAGGCTGTCAGACCACTGCATTATTTAGCTCCTCGCTCTTCATGATTGGATCTTGTTACCCCCAGGCTATTTGATCATTTTCCAGTTGAAGTGTGTATTTGCAACTGTTTGTAGGATATATAGCCTCAAGCATATTAGGTTTGACTAACAACACATCTCGTGGTCGTCTTTCCCTCAAAGTGAAGGTTTTTGTTTCACTTGGCTTGGAAAATGCTTTCTCCTTTTGGAATCATGAGTGCTTGTCAGGAAGATCACTTGAAGCAGCTTTCCCCAGATTTTTTGCATTGGCAGCAGACCCCTCTCGGCATCTGTCTCAGAGGTGAGGACCCCATCTGGAGGGGCCGACAGCAGCACTTGGACCAATCATTCAGATCCACCCTCCTTGACAGCCACATCATCGAGCTGCTGGAAAGGCTCATTTGGAGGTCTCGTGTTCCCCTCAAGGTCAAGGTCTTTGTGATCCTCACCAGACCTTATCGTGTGAGATGGGCACCCAATTCAAACATGACATGTGCTATATGCGGCATAGAGACAGAGGTTATCACCCACCTTTTCCTTGGGCATGGATCTCTTTACGACAGAGGCTTTTTGTGGAGCGATTCTAGCTATTAGCAGAGCCAGCTCTGGAGACACCCACTCGTAGATAATTTTGGCGGTCACCAGGGCCATATGGCTCCAGTGCAACCGCAGTCTTTCTTGATGAGCAATGTCATACTGAAAACATTGTACACCATGTTTCATTTTTTATTCAGGAGTGGTGTTTTGGGTAGCCACCTCATAGACATCTCTCTCTTTTCCTTTTGATGCTCTGCCTTCAAGAGCCAACACATGTACATTCATTGAAGCACATATGCTAATACAAGCACGGAAGATTACCATAGTCTGGTGGCCATTCTTTACACTTTCAAAAAAAAAAAAAAGATCTTTGTTTCACTCAGCCAGGTTGGAATCCTTACTAGTCTATGAAATGAGGTGGGTACCTTAGACAGACACATCATTTGCAGCTTACATTGCCCTGTGCTGATGGATGAGGAGCATAAATGTCGACCCCTTGACTAGTGTTTGCTATGCGGGCTGTGGAGGCATCCTTGGTTGTCATCTAGGTTATTCGGTTAAATTGTGACAACACTTTTTTGGGAGATGCTAATATAAATTAGTGTACATCATATCTTATTTTTGTGCAAAGAAATGGGGAGGGAGAACATCTTGTTGTGTGGGTATCCACACCCACTTGAGTTTTTATCCATTTTGGTTCTTTGTCTCATTTTACTTGTAAATTTTTCAGTTTCCTTTTATGTCAAACTTTGTAGTCATCCTTTTCCTTGTCAAAAAAAAAAAAAGAAAAAAAATACTATGGTATGCTTGCAATGTTGCATAGAATGGATCTGAATAATTTTCGATATATGATGTGATTATTGCAAGAAATATAAGTTGAGTACCCCTCAAAAAAACTGAGAGAAAAGGAAGTTGGGGTTAGTGATTATTTAACATAAATATTTTACAATCTGTGTATCTTGATGTCAATGTCCTATATTTTATTGTTGTTTGAACTATCTTGATGGCCTGATCTTGAATCCATGTGGAACCAAATGAGATTTATTATATATAACAGAATAGATTTTTCCGAACATAGTGAATTATCTGTTATTCTATGGGAAACATGTGTTTATGTTTATAGATCTCTTTTGGTGTACGTTGATAATCAGTTTTATTGTACCTAATTGTAGAAAATGAAATCTTGTACCTTATCCATTTACTTCTATTGCAGGCTGTTGTATTCACAGACGTGAGCATAGATAAAGCAATTGAGTATGATGACTACTGTCACAATCACCAGCCTCCAATAGCTTTCATTAGAACTGAAGTCCGTGGACTTTTTGGCAATGTATTCTGTGATTTTGGCCCAGAATTCACTGTGCTTGACGTGGATGGCGAGGATCCTCACACTGGTATAATTGCATCCATTAGCAATGACAATCCTGCAATTATAACATGTGTCGAAGATGAACGACTCGAGTTCCAGGATGGAGATCTTGTTGTCTTTTCTGAAGTCCATGGGATGACAGAAATAAATGATGGGAAACCAAGAAAAATTAGGAATGCCAGGCCATTCTCATTCACTCTTGAAGAAGATACAACTCAATTTGGTGTGTACGAGAAAGGAGGTATAGTAACACAAATCAAGGAGCCTAAGGTTCTCAAATTCAAGCCTTTAAGAGAGGCACTAAGAGATCCTGGAGATTTCCTTTTGAGTGATTTCTCGAAGTTTGATCGTCCACCATTGTTGCACATAGCTTTTCAGGCCTTGGATAAATTTAGGCATGAGATAGGGCGCTTCCCTGTTCCTGGTTCGGAGGATGATGCTCAAAGGCTGATATCATTTGCTGTCAGCATCAATGAAGGCCTTGATGATGGTAAGCTGGAACAAATTGACAATACACTTCTGAAACAATTTGCACATGGTTCCATGGCTGTTTTGAATCCTATGGCTGCAATGTTTGGTGGTATTGTTGGACAAGAGGTTGTTAAGGCCTGCTCTGGAAAGTTCCATCCACTTTTCCAGGTTAGGCATCATATGTATCTCTCTTGTTCTCTTAAATATCTATTCTTTGTTACTTTTTGCAGTTGTTTTTTGCGCCTAACATATGTAATATGCAAAATTTTGTAGTTCTTTTACTTTGATTCAGTGGAGTCTCTCCCTTCTGAACCACTGGAACCTAGTGATCTTAAGCCACTGAATAGTCGATATGATGCTCAAATCTCAGTTTTTGGATCGAAGCTTCAAAAGAAACTAGAAGAGGCAAGTGTTTTTGTAGTGGGATCTGGTGCTCTCGGTTGTGAATTCTTGAAGAACCTTGCCCTCATGGGGGTTTGCTGTAGCTCCAAAGGGAAGCTAACTATAACTGATGATGATGTCATTGAAAAGAGTAATCTTAGTCGTCAGTTCCTTTTCCGTGATTGGAATATTGGACAAGCCAAATCAACTGTAGCTGCTTCTGCTGCCATATCCATAAATCCTAGCTTTCATATCGAAGCTCTACAAAACCGAGCTAGTCCAGAGACTGAAAATGTCTTTGATGATGCATTTTGGGAGAGTTTGGATGCAGTCGTTAATGCACTGGACAATGTAACTGCTAGACTGTACATCGATGGTAGGTGCTTGTATTTCCAAAAGCCACTTTTGGAGTCTGGAACTTTAGGTGCCAAATGTAATACCCAGATGGTCATTCCTCACTTGACTGAGAATTATGGGGCGTCCCGAGATCCACCTGAAAAGCAGGCACCTATGTGCACAGTTCACTCATTTCCTCATAACATTGATCATTGTCTAACTTGGGCTAGATCTGAATTTGAAGGTTTGCTTGAGAAAACACCAAATGAAGTAAATACATTCCTTTCCAATCCAAGCACATACTTCTCCTCCATGAGAAGTGCAGGTGATGCTCAAGCTAGAGATCTTCTCGAGCGAGTTCTTGAGTGTCTTGACAAGGATAGATGTGAGACATTCCAAGACTGTATCAGCTGGGCACGGTTTAAGTAAGTCTCAGATTCCATTCATTCTCTGGAGACATGTTGATGTCTTGATGCAAACTATATTATCATGTACATTTTAGAGTCTTCATGCATATGCCTACTTTCTGTTTTCATGTTTATATGATTACTAGCTGGCAATGGCATTTTCTCTAAAGAAAATAGCAAGAGCGCTAGAAAAAAAGCTCACAAGATTCTGTGTAGGAAACTGTCAGTATGTGAACCTCACTTCAACATTTTATGTCGTCAGGTTTGAAGATTACTTCTCCAACCGTGTCAAACAATTGACTTTTACGTTCCCTGAGGATGCAATGACCAGTACAGGTGCACCATTCTGGTCTGCACCTAAACGCTTTCCACGAGCAGTGCACTTCTCTTCTAGTGATCCTAGCCACCTCTATTTTGTCATGGCTGCTTCAATACTAAGGGCGGAGACATTTGGAATTACTATACCTGACTGGGCCAAACACCCAAAGAAGTTGGCTGATGCTGTGGATAAGGTATTGGTCCCTGATTTTCAACCCAAGTCGGGAGTAAAGATTGTAACTGATGAGAAAGCCACTAGCATGTCTACCGCGTCCATTGACGATATTGCTGTAATCAATGATCTCATCAATAAGCTGGAAGAATGTGCCAAGAGGTTGCCAGTGGCATTCCGAATGAATCCAATCCAATTTGAGAAGGTTTGTTATCTGTTCTTTTATTCACACTTATGAGTATTTTCGTAGCTCGACTTGACAATGCACTCTGTTTCATGTTGGTCTTGTCTAGATTGAGATAATCTTTTTTCTGTTATGCAGCTTCTTTTCTTTCTTGTTCTCCTTTATGTTTAGGTGGCATAAAGAATTTTGGTTTTGTGTTGTATTAGTTTTCTTGTTTACTTCTCCAGTGCTCTATTCTCATTGGTTTTGTAATAGGATGACGACACAAACTATCATATGGATCTTATTGCCGGACTAGCCAATATGCGTGCGAGAAATTACAGCATTCCCGAAGTTGATAAACTGAAGGCCAAATTTATTGCTGGGAGGATCATCCCTGCTATTGCAACTTCCACTGCTATGGCCACTGGCCTTGTGTGCCTGGAGCTTTACAAGGTGTTTGCTGGTGGGCATAAGGTGGAGGATTACCGCAATACTTTTGCCAACCTTGCACTCCCCTTGTTCTCCATGGCCGAGCCAGTCCCGCCCAAGACAATCAAATACAGGGACATGAGCTGGACTGTTTGGGACCGTTGGGTTGTGAAAGGAAACCTTACGCTCAGAGAGCTATTGCAGTGGCTGAGGGACAAGGGTCTCAGTGCATACAGCATCTCTGCAGGAACTTCTCTTCTTTACAATAGCATGTTCCCTAGGCACAAGGAACGGATGGACAGAAAGGTGTCCGACTTGGTAAAGGAGGTCGCGAAGGTGGAGATACCTCCGTACAGGCGACATATAGATGTTGTCATTGCTTGCGAGGATGAAGAAGAGGGAGAAGACGTTGATATCCCGTTGGTCTCCATTTACTTCCGGTAATCTTTGATTCTGCGCCTAAGCAATACATGTAAAAGCTATTATTACTCTGTAAACCCAAAATTCCGGAAGGACAGGTTCCTGAGCTTTCTCAATTTACAATTGAGTTTTAGAACGAAAGCATGTCTCAATTTGTTACTTCAAGATAGAGACATTATCATATTCTTTGATGTTCTTGCCCGAAATGATCTTTTGTGCTTTGTTTCCTTCCCATCGGAATTAAGATCATCTTTGCAGCCCCACGGATGAAGGACCGTGAATACTGAATGTTTTTCAAGCAAGTTGAGTGAATTGGTTGATCTGATAGCTTTGCTGATATTTCTTGGACTTGGCGAAACTTTCTTACGAATAGGCAGATCTATTTTAGTAATGCCATTAATCATGAAATTCTAATATTTTATTTAATAATGACACATCATTAATTTAAATATTTTTTCTCGACTATTGTTTCCTTAAATTTTATTCTTTTCTTAAGTTCCAGAGACTAGTCAAGATTATTCAGTATTTAAAACATAATAGTTTCGAAATTATTATTGAAGTTACATTCTATATTGACTTTTCTCCAAAAGGTGTCAAATTCAAATAACTTTTAATTTTCTCCAAACGGAGTATTCATTGGTTATTTGAAAGAAATAAACGAAATGTTGTTCCTTCTTTAAGGCATTAATTATTCTTCAGTGTTGCGAATGAGGCTATACTTGGTAGAAATCAAATTGGTAGCGCTTAAAAAATGAAAAGAATTCAAGTAGTTATGAGTAGGGGTGCTGGACTTGGGTGCTTTTTTTCAATTATAATGTGAAATTTTTTCGTTAAAAAAATCGATCTTTACACGTTGAGTTAATTTTTAACCATCACCCTTATTTTTTTTTCCTAAAAAAAGTGATCTCAACCTACTTTAAAATAGTTTTTTTTTAAATTACAAATATTAAATATCGTATAGATGTTTAAAAAAATAAAATTTAACTATTTAATGTAAATAAGTTAAAGTAGCTTATTATCACGTTATACTTCAAAATATTAAATTAATTTTATAAAATTTTATTAAAATAGATTAATAACTTCATAATATAAAATTTTAACTGCATCTCAATAATATACTTAATCTAATAAATATGATTAAGAGAAAAAGTAAAACTACATTATTTAAAATTGAAGTAATATTTTAATTATAATAATTTGAAAAATGTATTTTGTTTAGGTTTGGCTCCTCCAGTTTTTTCAATAATAATTTTAAATTTAAACGGGCTGTTTTATTTATGTTAAAAATATCAACCTTTTTTTTTTGTTCATATTTTTCTTTTTGGAGTCCATTTTTTTTCTATTTGATTAGATTTTTCGGATGGTTAAGTTTGTACTTAGTTACTAATAATTTTATGGACATTCATTTTTCTGGAGCTCCTAAGTATAATTCATTTGTTTTTGTAACTCAATTCTTTCTATTTGTCACCGAACGAGAAAATAAAGACGAAAGATTTTGACTTCTTCAAGCTTCTGAACAGTAACTGACGAGTGGTACCGATGACTCTCTCTCGCTCTACCTGTAACACCCGTGCTGGTTTAAAAAAATATAATTACGCGAGGATAAAAACAAACCAACAAGAAAAAAAGAAAAAAGAAAAAAGAGGAGTTTGAGACCCAAATAGAAGAGAGAGATAAAAAAAGGAAAAGAAAATATTGAAGAGTCCAAACAAATTTGGAGATAAGACAAGCTTGACTCCGAGAGAAAACTTATAACTATTAACCAATCGATCCCCATCTAGTTTGCTCCTTACGTACAGCACGTATCTCCCTCCCATGTTTTCTCTTGCTGCCATGCATTCTCTCTCTCCTCCGAATTGGAGGGCACAGCAAGCACAGGAAAAGGAAAACTAATGTGAAGTTTCAACAAAAATTTTATAAAGTATGAAATTAGGATAAATTTATCATAAAATATCGATTTTAAATTTGAAACATGCTCTAATTAATCTCTAGTTTCTGTACAATGTTATATGATGATGCTTAACGTCGGCAATCGTTGGAAAGTTCTCATTTTCGTCACGTCATTTTCTACGTAACAGAACTCGACCCGGGTTCCCTATAATCCATCTCGAGTAAGATCATGCTTGGACCAAGTTCGTCGGAACTCGGCACATATCCATCATTGTCGAGAGCTCCGAGTTCTACAATGACATGAACCTGGCCCCAGTTGTTTAGGATCCGGCCCGAGCTGTAACCCGACGATGCGATTGGGTGAGACGGTCGCCCGATCTGTCGAAGCCTCAAACTTGGCCCGGGTTACGCCCAAATTTTACCGAAATGATGCTTATGAACTTGGCCCGGGTTCCGGCCATACCCGTCCGGGGTTCCGACATGATGATGTTGATTTTATGATCGTTTGACTCATGATTCATGTGCTTAATCCTGATGATAATTATGTCATTTATGCTTTTGTTTTACTCTTCATGATATGATCTTATTGTCTTGATCAAATCTTATATGATCATGATGATTAATTAGGACCTGATCCTTTGATCCTTCCTTATGACGACTAAATCTTGATCATGCCCTAATGAAGATAAATTAAAACCTGAAAGATAAAACAATAACAACAACAACAAAGCCTTATCCCACTAGGTGGGGTCGGCTGCAAGATAAAAGATGAAAAATATTAAATGAAAAGCTCTTATGATGATGGACTGATGACGACCAGGTATGATCTGCCTCCGGTCAATTATAGACTAACTTCGATCGGTTATGAACTGACTCCGGTCAGTTATGGGTTGACTTTGTCGACTTGATGATGACGACGAGTTGAGGTCAGCCGTGGGTTGAAAATATACTCCACTATAAGTCAAAGATGAATAATAAATGATGAAGAAGATGAATGATATTAACAATGAAATATCCTTATGATGATTATTGGCTCTTGCTACTTTTACGATAATCTTTTTATGATCTCATGATCTATTATTAATATGCTTTAACAAAGAGATTCATTTGATGATTATATGTGCTCGTACAATTATTCTCCATGATTTTTTATACGATGATAACCTCAGAATCATAATGATTGGTGCTCGTCATTTTTTGATTATTTATTATGATTTATCTTGATCCTTGATCTTATGATATCAAGAAGATGATATCGTGATTTATAAATTTTTTATGATCTTAGTGATCTCATATTCATATGCCACGCTACAAGATTTCTTTTACTTATATGATGATGCATATTATCTTTCTATATGATGATGATGTTCATATGATTCTTATTTAATATTATGATCTTATGATTGTCGTTACTTTATTTTTATACTAAGTTGTAAAACTCATAGGGATATTTCTTCCATAGGTCGAGCTCGTGATGACGGCACATGGTCTTTCTATTTATGTCTTAGTTCTCTCGTCTTATTATCAGATGCATTAGATGCATTTTTCTCATGACTCATGATTATTCTTTTACTAGTCTTCCGCATATTTCATGATGATGTTATCCGCACATTATCACTTCGAAGTAATATCACTTTCTGCATATAATTTTGTTTTTAGTTGATCAATCTAAATCTTCTTTTTTATCAACATGATGTACACGTAAAGATGATCGTATCGATCCTAAAATATATTCTATCACGTGATAGGCTACGATTTGGAGCGTTACACTACCAACTAAGAACAAAAAAAATTCTTCCAGGTTTGTTCCATCTTTTCATTGGTCATCGAAATTATCCGCAAAAAAAGAAAGTTGAAAAATGTCTTCAAAATTTGTGAGCAATGAACACTGCTTAGGGAGGGTTTGGGGGCAACCAACGTAGTAGCATTTATCGTTAGATAGGTAGATGGTCGTCTTCATGAAAGCGGCTTTGTAGGGAGGAGATGGGCAGGCGTGAAGGCGACTGCGAGGTCCCCATCTCTCTCTTGTCTTGGACCTACTACTTAACAAAAAAAGAAAATAAAATCAAAGCAAGCACGCAAGCAAGCAACGAAGGAGATGACCCAGTGACATGACATTTCCATGGGATATATAGCCATTTCACAAATCACTCCTCGATTCCTAATCATTCAATCTTTTTTTTTCTCTTTTTCTTCTCTTTCTTTCATTGCCAATGGCAAGACAAAAAGGTTCAATCCTCGTCCATTAAGATTCGTGGTAAATATCGTACGGATCAAGGTGTATAGAATGTAGCTAGCTACCCTTAATCTCTGTTTTAACCTTTGTGATGTGGGGAGTTAGCGAAAAAAAATAGTCTCTTCACAAAATAATAAAAAAAAATCTTCGAGAAGAACAAGAACTTATGCATCAGACAGAAGTTTAGTATCAGAAGATGTTCAAAACTTCGACTTTCCAAAATAAGATTTTAGACATTAGTTAAATTATATATCTCTAACAAACGAGATATGATCCATTTGCTATAACTCTCTCTCTCTCTCTCTCGACCTTCTCCTCGCACATGCGTTTCCAGTATCTGGTCAAATGTAAGCTGCGAGATACATTCCATGAGGTTCTGCTTATTGATCTCCAACCAACAGGGTGTCTGTTGCAACAGTGTAAGAGACAGTGGACATTCCATAGCATAAATGTGAGATCAACTAGTACAACTAACATACGGCCAAATTTTATAAAAGGGTTGGGTGGAGTCACAGGGTCTCCAATTGAGTCTTGCGAATGTAAAAAAATTTTGTTGACAGTCTCACGTGTCATTGTCAAATACGCGATTCGGAACGATCTAATCGGCCTTCAATCTATGGACAATGTGCTCTTTAGTGTCACATGCGTTGAATCGTCGGCACCGCATAACAAAAAATAATTGTATAATGAAAAGAAGAGTAATAATCATTCTTGTTGGAAGGGATTACGTGATATTAAAATAATGATCAGTCCCGTCTTAATAAAAAAGTTAAGATTCATCTCAACTTGTTAAGATCAAGAATAGAATTTATATAGTATTTTCAAATTCAGACTAGCGTGGAATCGCGAATCAACTACTACCACTAGTTCTGTTCTGATTTTCTTCAAATAAAAAAAATGACAAAAAAAAAGTAGATTGAACCGAGTTGAACTAGACAAAACCGATTCAATTCAGTTTTTTATTTTTTGTATTAAAAATGTGAAATTAGAAAATTCAATGATAAAATTAAATAAAGTAAATAAAGTAAATAATTAATTAATTATGAAAGGAAAATTTGATTGAGCTAGTTGTTTTATCTTTGTATTAAAAAATTGTAAAATTGAAAGTTTTGAATGATAGAATCAAATAAGAAAGGAAAGAAAATAAATAATTTTGAAAGAAAAAACAAGGTAGGCCATGGTGTATAAATTAAGTGAGAAATTTAAATAGAAGACATGCGAGAAATTTAAGGAGAAAAAGAAAGTGAGAGAAAAAGTAAAAATGAAAATAATTGAATGAAAAAAGAATGATAAGTAATTTAATAAAAAAATATGAAAACATGAAAGTTATTGACAGAAGTAATAATTATATTTAAAAAAGATATTAAATTTAAAAAAGATATTAACAGAAACAATAAAAGAACAAAAAATATATGTCAATTAAAATAATAGGAATCCATTTCGTCATTTAGTGTTTCTTGATACATATTCCACTAAATAATTTATTCATTTTTTTATAATATGCATGATAACAATAAATTTAAATAATATTTTTTTAATAATATAAATATTTGATATTATTTTAATATAATGAGTCGAAGTTTTCTTTTTCTATTTACATTCAAATATATTAATCTTATATAAGATTAGAATAGATTTTGGATTAATTTATTAATTATATATCATTTACAAAAAAAAATTAATGTTAAATATTAAGAAAAAAAATACTTTGAGTATTTTCCATATTCTTTCTAGATTATTATTCATAACATATCTTTAAAAATAATAAATAACATTTTAATAAAAAAATTGATTTAATTCTATTGAATTCATGACCCAATTGACACACTGATTTCACGTTAGGTCTGATTTTTTAAAACATTAAATTTACATGCGGAGCAAGAAAACTGCTCCCACGTAATCCTAATCGTTAATTGTACTTAAACACCATGAATTGGGACCAACAGGTACACGTACTCTTAGGGCCAGGACGCTTCTGCAACGTTTACATCAACTACAACCAATTTCTCCAGCAATCAATTGAAATAAAGAGCCCCCCGCTCTTGCACTTGGACGTGCAATTGGAAGGAATTCAATTGTAACGCTTCATCAACTTAAAGTTAAAGAGTTAAGTGTATTTATTTATTTATTTATTACTTAAGAGTGGGAGCCCCACCGATCGCGATTCAAATTCCTCCCCAAAAAAATACTATAATTAATTCGTATATTACTAATGCACACTTTGTTCGAAAATTATGACACGCTACCAATTGTTAGCTCCTAAACTAATAAGACATTGATGACCATGTGATGAATTTGACCCCTCCCCTCCCCCATTACATTACTCCACCTAATCGGTCTAAAAGTCAAAATGAGAGGAGGAATATTCCCTCGCTGTAATCAACAACTCCTTTCGTCTGGATGATTAACATGTCGTTAAGTTCGGGTTTAGGGTTAGATTAGCATCTGCGTACTGTTGAGAAATGATGAACTTTGTGTCTCATTTGAGACGACCCCTCCCAAGTTCTCATTGAGGAATCAAAATCATGATGGCTTTCTAGATTATGATTGTTGTATTCAATTTTTCTATTACTACTTTTTTTTTTCTTGTAACTCAAATCACGCACTGAAACTAACTTTATTATAGATCGTTATATTTTTCTCTATCATACTCACTTTCCGTAATTTTTTGTTTCACTATAATAGTAATAAAGTTTATTTTTATGAACCAAAGTTGGTTGGCTCATGATAGAGTTGAATCCCTATTAGCATCTGATTCGAGGCTTGAAATAATCATTTTAGTTAAGAAATAAATAATTACCACTTTATCTTTCCACTTCTGAATTAATTGGATGCTAGTAGTCTCAGACAGTAGAGATCTCCGGATGGACACAAAAAAAAGTTTTTTTTTATGTAATTTTGTTTTTTCCCTTAATTAGAATTACGTAAATTTAACTTATAACTTATACTATTTAGAATGTAAATTTTAAAAGATAGTAATGATGTTTCAATTTTCGTGTTAATTAAAAGAGGATGAGTGCACCAAGCAACTAGTTTTGGTGGATTATAGTTTTCATTTTCAATCTAAATATATCTGTTTGCAGTCAAGTTTTTATTTGTGTATGCGAGAATACTGATATTTAATTTAGCCATCAACGTCCTTGCTAGATCAATCAATGAAATTGTGCACTTGGATTCATGTCATTAAGCAAATTACATGTGAGGAAAAAAAAGTTGAACTCGTCCAAGTAAATCCCATGTGATGTGCCACTTGTACTATATAACATTTCTCCATGTTTTTATTTTTCCTTTTGAGAAAGTCAGCAAAAATGGGTGTGTTAATGAGAAAAATATGACACATTTTAATTTTTTATGCTGATATAATTAATTATATAATTGAAAAGAGGTAGATCGAGTCAAAGCAAGAAATCGAATAATAGAAGACTTGAGTAAAAAGAAATTTTAACTCTTCGACTATACATAAAGTTTCCCTTGTGTGAGTCATAGATAGATATGTGTACATAGTTTTGACACGCCCAAAATTAAATTAGTTTTGATTCTGTCAAAACTTTAACTGAGGTGTTTATTGAAAAAAAAAAAAGACAGTTCAGAGGTTAAAAATAGATGCATTACTTTCACTGATGCATTCCTTCTTCCCAGTTTTCTATTAATCTTTAGGCTATCATATTTGATTCTTTTAATGTTTCACACATCCAATGTTATCGAAATCAAGCCGGCAATCGAATTGGACGATCAATTGGTCGTGGTTAGATCGATTCGATCGGATTGAACTGAATTTTTATAAAATAATATTATATATAATAATTTATACGATATGTGCATAATAAATATTATATTATGTATTAAAAAATAGTAATATATAAAGTTAGAAATACTAACATAAATTTTTAATAATTTATATATTATTATTAAATTTTATTTTCACAGTAAGTGTTATTAATAATATGTTAATTCTTTTCTGCCATAAATCACTCTTATGTTTTATTTTTACTTTACTTTCTTTTTTCCATTTCTTCATTTTTTCTCTTCATTAATTTACTTTTCTTTTTCTCATTTTCCCTCTCTCTTCATTAATTCTTTGTATTTTTATCATTTAATGCTCTTTACAATATATTAGTTTATTATCATAAATCACTCTTATATCTTCTTATTCTTTTTTTTTATTTTTCCACTCTTTTATCTCTTTCTTCATTTATTTTGCTTTCCTTTTTCTTACCTTTCATTCTCTCTCTCTCTCCATTAATTATCCTGATTTTTCTATGATTCAAATAAGTTAATTTCCTTATATTTTTTTCTTCCTATCTTTTTCTTTCCTTTTTATTGGTTTTTGAATTGTTATTCCTTTTTTAAGTTGAACCGGGTTTGCCGATTTATACCGATTCAACTGGTTTTTTTTCCGATCATATCATCATTACAGTTTTGGCTTCAAAATGGACCGGACCCGTCACCAGTTCGAGGTTGAACCGGCCAGTTCGGTCTGGTTTTAAATAACATTGCACAATAAAGTATTTTATTTAAGTCAGTCCCGATGTTTGAAAGGTGATGTTGAAAGTCTAAATTGTGTGGCGCTAAAGAGTACACTGTCTACATATTGAAGGTTGGAGTCGCCTTGCATCACGTACACATGTTGTTAAAACCGGACCGGACTGGCTAGTTCAATCTGTTCAACTGCGAACCGGTCGGTGATTCGGTCCGAGACGGCCGGTTTAACCCGGTTCAATGCAGATTTTGAAAAAAAAATAAAAAAATGATAAAAGTAGGAAAGTTAAATGAGAAAAAAAGGAAAGGAATATAAGAAAATTTAAAGAGGAGGGAATACAACTAAATGGGAATTGAAATAAAAATGTAAGTATTTAAAATTAAATAACATTATAATAGAAACTTATCAAAGGGCATAAAATAAAAGAAATAAGAATAATTTAAGATAAAATTTATTAATATAGCATCTATCATAATTAAATGTAGATATTAAATTATTAATAATCTATTTATATTATCATTTTAAAACTTTTAATTAATAAAAATATGTATATTATTTTTTAATATTTTTAATAAATTACTAGTACAATATTCATTTACTATATCACATAACCTATACTATATCTTTGTAATTATTATAAATAATATTATTTTAATAAAATCTAATTCAATCCGATCGAACTCAATTGAATCGGTCCAATCGTGACCCAGTGATGAGTCTAGTCCGGTCGCCAGTTCGATTCTAAAAACATTTCACGTACCTAATAGTGATAAGTAAGACTCCCAAAAAAAATTTCTATATTCACAGAAACTCAAATTCGATACCTTACTTAAGCGAGAATAAACTGCTTACCACTTCACCCATCTTGGTGGTCTCTCTAATGTTTCTCGTGAACTTCTTTTCTCGGAGAAGAAGCAATGACGGTTTCAGCATAAGATAAAAGTTGATTTTTATTTTATTTTAAAATAATTAATATTTTTTGTTTCATGGTAAAATTCTAATTTTAAAAGTATTAATCTTTTACAAATAACATAAATCTTTTACAAATTATATCTTTATGTCCATTTATATCATAATTATCTAGAAGAAAGAGAAAATCATAATTAAGCACTAGAAGATAAAGTCTAATTAGAGTGGCATACAAGTTAATGTACTATCTATCCATAAGCTTGGACTTACGGTACTCGTGAAGGTACCGGAGTACCCTATAAAAGTATTAACAAGGGTGATGAGGATGAATTAATTAAGAAGCACCACTTCATAAACTCTCTATGACAGTTGTGAACATGTAATCAAAGTTGATGGCTTATGGAATTAGCTTTTATTTATTCCATATATGTAGACAAATGGACCACAATCTTAGCTGTTCTTCTTGTGCAGTGACATCATATGCGAGAGAGGGCCACACATAACATATGGAATTAGCAATATCTGATATCCCAACACTTTGAGTGCATGGCTCTAACTTTAGGGTTCATTTGGTAGTGGGCATCAATTGTGTAATATAATGTCGACATGTTCCGTTCTTCATATTTTAAGGAACAAGTCACCTTTCATTTTTAGACTAAAAAAAAGAGATGCATGCAACTACTTAGCTTGATGCCATTAATGAATTCTCTCTTCTTTTTTTCTTTTTTATCTTTATCCATCAAACTACATCTTAGTTCTCAAAGCCAACATGACCTACGCACCAAACACGGATAAGTCTAAACCCTACTAACAATCTTTTTTTTTCTTCTAATTTACTAGAAATGTAATCAATTTGTTTATTGCCGAATTAAGTGGTTTTGTCTTAACAACAGTATTAATTTCAATATTATTTAAATGATAAATAGTATAGTGTAGGTGGATAGCAGGAATAATGCCAGCACTATGCATTGGATGCGTGCAAATCATTTGATCCATCTTTAAGCAACATACTCGATTCATCTTTATCTCACTATTATTTTGTCCTCTAGTAAAATATATGAACAGAGATGGTAAGTTTAAGATAACATAGGGTTGGCCTGTTAAAAATGGTCTGACCTCACTAAAATTCCTATACACATTAACTTCACCACACTAATCAACATGAACAGTTTCATGTTTCATAAACTATACAAAACGTAAAATAGTTCTTCAGCAAATGATGGGAAATGTTGTTTTTTTTTTGTTTAATTTCGTGGGAAAAAGGTTTAAAATATAAATTGTTATATTATATGATCATGAGATGTGAGATTAGAAAATATTTTTATCAGCATATATCTTTTTTGGGGGTGAACTGAAAGCTGAGGTATTTTAGTGACAGAATATCATCATCATTTGTTTCTTTTTCTTTTCTGATTGCTAGGAAGGGAAATTAGCACCAAATTAACAATGTAAATAGAATATCTTTGAAGTTCAAACCTCCCTTGTAAATAAAAATTTTATTTTTAAAAAAATTGATAAGGATATGACTCCCTGAAAATATACAGCTATATTAGCATATTGCCAAGCAGCATTTATTACAAAATAAGCAGATTTTTAATTAACAATCCCTTAATTTATTCTTGCTACTGTTGCTGTTACTATAATTCTTGGAAAAGCTCACAATTATAAGTCTATAATTTTATTCTCTTTATAGTTTATATTATTCCAAACACAGAGTCTGAGAAAGACCAAAGCAAAGGGTGAAAGAAAGGATGCAAAAATGATTGCTTTTTTTTTCTTCTTCTTCTTCTGTGCGGTGGAAAGGAGGAGATGAGCGAGCGAGCGAGCAATATGAGGAGGACTTGCCTTTGAACCCCACAGCACCGCGGCAAAGGCAACAACTGCATCAAATCCAATCCCGCGTTCTCGGCCCACAAGTTCAGGGATTCCAAAAAAAAAACCTCCTTTTTTACACACTTCTTGTTCAGGTCTCGCTCTGTTTCTTGAGCGAGGAGTTGCTTCTGTTTCCGAGTACTATCGAGAGGAAGAGCACTTTGCGACGTTTTCCAGAGAGATATAGTCGAAAAGAGCGTTTTTTTCTAAAATTTTTTGTTGGACATGAAATCACCAAAATGCATCCTTTCTTTTCTTAGTCTTGTGAATTTTAGTCGCTTTGGATCCTTCGAGCGCAATCATTGACGGGGAAGCAAAATAGGAGCGAAAGAAGTGATTTTTGTGGCTCGAGATCTGTGGAATCCTTCCTTTTTCGCTTGCTTCCTCTTACTAAGCGCGTTGGTTTCGCAATTGTTGAGGAGTTGAAAGTGGTGTGAAGGGGGTGGTGGGTTTGCGTTATCAGACAAGAACGTTAGAAGGCGTCGACGATCGTTGGGTCCAAAGCATGACGAAATGGAAGTCTCGGACGGTCTCTTTGTTGCTCTGGGGTTGTTTGTTTTACGGGAGTCTTGAGCTCTGCGCATCTTTAAATGAAGAAGGTGAGATCTTTTTCCGATTATTTTGATTGCAGTAACTTGTTTATGGGTTGAAGTTTTATATATAAAGAATCTTTCAAACAGTAGTTGGTGATTTGTTTCTCACATGCGTATAAAACATATGCAGAGATTGCTCATCTGTTGTTTAAGAAGATAGTTAAGGAGGATGATCCTTTTGGTACTTTGTCAAAGTGGAAGGACAGCGACGATGCAAACCATTGCTTCCGGTTTCCCTCCGAGTGCTCAGACAGAAGAGTTGTTTCATTGTAAGTTACAAATTTCATGCAAAATGAGAAAAATAAACTGTTTTTTCTCCTCTGTAAGTCACAGAAGGAAGCCTTGATTTCCCCACGTTATCATGAAGATTCAAAAGAGTCACTGTTGGCGTTTATTCAATTAAGATTTTTTGTTAGTAGTACATGTAATACATATTATTGGACTGATGGGATACACATAAAAAAAAGGAAATAAAACACAAAAAGTACATACTGTTCAATGCATCTTCTAGAGGATGTGAATTGTTGGAAAGCTCGTGTTTCAAACTAATTAAGGTGAGTAAATGTAACTACTGAATCTGATATTTTGTTTCTATGGCATCTAACCAGCAGAGCCATAAAGTTTATCTTATTCCCTTGATGTCACACTTCCTGACTTTTAAGTATACTTCTATATGCAATGTCTGGCGCATGTTGATTGAATAGGTTGTATTTTATCGGTCATCTGAATCCTATATTTTATAATACTTTTCAGTCATCTTTTCAAATGGATTAAGGTCTTGTATATGTCGGAAGTTCTTGAATCATCAATCAAAACGATCACTGCATTGCGAAACACCTCATATCATGGTGATTCAAGTAGTATATTCTTCAGATTGGAATCCTAGGTTCAATTCTTGCTCGGGTGTGGGTTTTTTTATTGGGGAGTATTTTTGAATTTAACAATCTTTTCATAGTTGATATTGCATTTAGACATCATCCATACTAGTTAGGGTAAATTGCCAAACTTCCTTTTCTCCTTTCACTATTGAATTTGGGGATTGTGTTATCTTTTTGTTGGAGATATTGAATTCTTCCAAAGGCCTTCATGAATCATGATTTATATTGATAAATTTTACTAGGTTCTCTCATAACTTTGATTAAAACTCAAAACCAAGTGCATTATTTTATGCAATATGGATGATGGTGGAATTTCTTTGCATTATTATGCTCCAACTCTATATTAACATAATCTATAAGTCTCAATTCAATAGACTTATCTAATTTAGATCCAAACTGCAGGTTGATCAAAACTGAAAATGTAACCTTTAAAACTATGTGACGAATGCATTTGTCTGCTTTCAGTCTTTTCCTAGAATTTTTAGTTTGCTATCACATTTATTTAATGTTGGTACTAATATATTCAAGAATCCTAACAAAGAACAGTTCAGAATAATTCTATAATATAGCCTTGGTGATACTAATCTTCTCTTTGTGTCTGCTAACAATACTGTTGAAAATAACTATTTGACTATGTTCTCTGAACCTGGATTGTTGCATTCAAATCAAAATGTCATTTGTCAGAGAAAAATGTTAAGTTGAATATGAGTAACTTTAGTTTTTTTTTCAGTCTCTAAAGTTTTGGTTTCTTTTGTTCCAGGAATCATAGAGGTTTCACTCTGCGCCGCCTTCTTCAGAAGGATCCTTCAAAACCTGCTCAGCCTCCCCACCAAAAGAACAATCTAGCTACTTCTAAGAAGCGTATAGATACTCATACTTCTAATAAGCATATCCATACTATAATTTATGCTTCAGTTGCAGCAGGCTTTTGTATGCTGCTTGCTCTATTTGCTTTTCTAATTTTCTTCCAAGCCAAAAAGGGTGTCAGTGTTATGCCCTGGAAAACAGATTTGAGTGGGCAACTACAGAAAACTTCTTTAACAGGTTACTTTAATAGCTGATGCCTTGTCAAAAGTATTTTGTATTTGATTATATGAAGGATGATGAATTTAAGTGAGTTTTTTTTGGCAGTGACTGATGTACCTGTGTTTAGACGATCGGAACTTGAAACTGCTAGCGAGGGTTTCAGCAACATTATTGGTGATCTATCGAACTGCTCGTTGTACAAAGGAACGCTGTCAAATGGAGTAGAAATAGCAGTAATATCTACTGTGATCAAATTGAACAAAGATTGGTCAGATCAGTGTGAAGAACACTTCAGGAAGAAGGTATTTATTGATTACTTTTTGTTTCTGGTGACAGTTAACTGACACCGAGTAATTTCTAACTATAATGCTGAATTTGATTGCAGATATCAATGCTATCTACAATAAATCACAAAAACTTCATGAAGCTCCTCGGTTACTGTAAGGAAGAAGATCCTTTCACGAGGATTATGGTATTTGAGTATGCTCCGAATGGGACACTTTTTGAACACTTGCACAGTGAGTACTATGGTTTGTCACTTTATCTTGTATTGTTGGACCAGCTGCTTGATTGGCATACATTTTGTTTCTACTTGAGGTGAAATTAGAAGCATAACCATATATAATATTTTAAAAAAATAACTATATATAATTTAGTATAACAATGTCATCCATGAATAAGATGTTTTCCGCTAATTTACCAACCTATTAAAACTAAGGTCAGAATGGTATTGACTTAAATTTTGGCCACAAACATCTCATTTTATTTGCACATGTTATTAACCAGATAATGGTAATGCATTTTGGTTAGAAGACTTGCATTATGGCTCCCTATCTGAGGCATCATTAAGACATTATGCTGTCTTTGGTTGGCCATTCATGTGCTCTGATCACAACTGATTTCTCTACAAACAATATAGAGTCATCTTGATAAACAAAACTGTCCAATTATATGTATGCTCACTGTCTATCTCGATGAAGTTAAAAAAAAAGTTCTAGACATTGCATTCAGCAGGTTCTATTAGTTGATTTTCAGGCCCTAATTCTACTTAAATCTCTGGCAACTGTTCTCTCATTAACTGCATTATCATGTAATCCAAAACAGGGATGCCATTAAGTTATTCAGACAGTTTTGTAAACTGTCACTGTTCTGTTTGAATGTGAAAAAATGAGAGCCACAACTCTGGTGGTCATCTTTTTCCTCAAATAAATAAATAAATAAAATGAGATGAATTTTCACATATAGTTTTGCTGGTATTGGAAAAGAGTCCTCAACTTGTGCATATGTAGAGAAAGATCTCTGATGTTTTCAACTTCTGAAAATCGATGTATCAAAAAACAATTGTAACCTAAAAGATTTTCTACTCAAATCATGATTGTATTATTGTCGTTCTGTAACTGGAATGTTAGCTGAAATGATCAAATTTGGTGATGTTTACAGTTAAAGAAGCAGAACAATTGGATTGGCTCACACGGTTGCGGATAGCCATGGGTATTGTGTACTGTCTGGAGTACTTGGAGCTGCTTAATCCTCCTGCAAATATCAGATCTCTGAATTCGTCTTCGATATACCTAACTGAAGATTACGCAGCCAAGATTTCAGACCTTGAATTCTGGGATGAGGATGGAAATGGAACATCAATGTCTGGAAGCTTGGAACAGGAGTGTATTGTCTACAAGTTTGGGATAATCCTACTCGAAATAATCTCCGGACGACTTCCATTTTCGGAAGATGACGGCCTGCTTGTGCTCTGGGCATCAAGTTATCTGAAGGGGACAAGACCACTCAAGGACATGGTTGACTCTACCCTTAAGTCAGTCCCTGAAGAACATATAATTGCCTTGATTGAAGTGATCCGATCATGCATAAATAAAGACCTAAACAAGAGACCAAAGATATCAGAAATTGCAGAACAAATGAGACTTATTACAGGGATCTCTCAAGATGGGGCATCTCCTAGGTTATCACCATTGGTGTGGGCAGAGCTCGAAATTATTACTTCGTAGGACATCGAATAGAATTGCAATTGTAAATTAAGTATTCTTCCTTTTTTAAGTGTTTAGTTGAATCCATTTGTAATGGTGCACATGAAGTCTATGAGCACCTGTGCAGTTTGGAAGTTCCCAGCATTCCCACTCCGTTTAGTTTGCTGAACTAAGCTATGGATGTTGTCATCATAATTACTCATTTAATGTCACGTGGAAATGGTTAAACTTATAACTCCTTTTACGAGTGGAATTAGTAAACCATTTGCAATTCTAAATTGCTGTTGCTCTCTGATCTCGTTCTGCTTTGTAGTCTTCTGCATAGCTTGACATTGTGATTTTTAACTTATGCAATTCGATGTCTGATAGATTTCAGGACTTTCGTTTCTACTGCAGAATAATAAACTCTTCTCCATAAAGCATCAAAGACACGTTTAAAATTCTTCTCCACAACAAGTGGATTCTTGTGTCATGGCGCATTTGCTTGGCACTCTTCAGATATTTGTACAGTTTCATGATTTAGATACAGTGTTATGGTTTTACTACATATATGTGCTTTGCTGAAAAGGAAAAAAAACGTGATATTTAAGAAAGCTAAAAAAGATTAATAGAGGACGAAGAACATTCAACATTAGTGGTTGGTTGAGAAATTACCTCCTACGTACAGTCAAAAGTAACAATCAACTAAATTCATATATTGAGAGAAAAATCAAACCATTCCATTTCATGGTGTCATTACTCATCAGTATGTGAACTAACATTCATTTTTTGAGGGGTTCAACCCGGTTGAATTAACATTCATGAACTCCGACTCTGGAGTTCACTGGATTTGCATTAAACAATCAAGTCACTGGAATCCAATCTGTCCGCTGTTTTCCTGTCCAAAATTGGTGTGTTACATTGCATCAACAACTTTTAGTCTACATGCTGTCACAATTGTTCTAGACATAATATTTCCTCTTGATAGACCGAGAAAACAGGTAGACATATGATTGTGTTACCAGATCGTTGGATATGCCTGTAATAGTGTAGTTCAACAGCTTCAATACTCTGGAAAATATGAACATCTGAAGATGCATATCAGGAAGCAGATACAGATGCCATCTCCTTTTAAGCCTCACCTTAGCATAGTCAAGCAAAACAAGCAACTTCATGCAACGACTTATGGCTTTCAAATGTGCACCTGTTTAGAAGTCTAGAGGCTTTCCGAATAAGCTGTTGATTTCATCCATGGCTTCCTTGGTAAAAATTGTTGGCTCAAACAAGTCACCATGGTTGTCAAAGTCATTTGCTTCATTCAATGAAACCTTGCCTTCTGGATCCTCGATGTCAACATCAGCCAATATTGAGAACCCGTCATTAGGTAGTTTGTGATCTATGACTTGCAGTCTATCGTGCTTCTTCTTTGGTTTCTCACCCTTAAAATCCAATGGTTTCCCAAACATACTGTTTATGTCATCCATAGCCTCCTTCAGGTTGATAGTGGGATCTATTAAACCATGGTGGCAAGCATTTTCCACTTTGGATTCTCCAAAGACTGTGGAGCCAACAAATTTGTGAAAAACAGTCTCTTCATTCAATCCTGAGTTGATCATCTCAGTTGCCTTGCAGCTTTCTGAATCAGGTCTATCAGGATTCGGATTTGCATAAACATTTGAGCATTCAATAAGCAATCCAGGTTCTTCTTCATCATCAGCAAGTATTTTGAATTCTCCACTGCTAGCTTCATGCTGTGTATGGTGCTGGATCTTGAAAGGATTGCCAGCACAATTTTGCTCGAACTTTGCATTCTGGGAACAAATGTTTGGTGCACCAGCACTGCAGCCATCATCATCAACAAACACCTCAAATCCACTGCTCTGCTGATTGGCTTTGGACTTGCTTCTCTTTGACCTCTTGAATATTGTTTCTGGCTCCAAGGGCACCTTAAACATGCTACTGATGGCGTTCATCGCTTCCTTCATGTTGATAGTAGGATCAATCAGACCATGATGACAGGCATCTTCTGCTTCAGACTTTCCAACAATTGCTGAATCAACAAAGCTAACTACTACTGTCTCGTCATTAAAATATTGAGTTGGTTTATCCCTATTCACAACAGAACTTCCACTGCGATTGGAAGACTTTCTAACACTTGATGACCCCAAATTTTCATTTGTATCATTGTTGGTGTTCCAATGTGATTTTTGAGAAGTTCTTTGTGTCCCAGATATTTGAAGGTTCCTATGTTCTTCAATCTGCTCACTCCCTGTCAATAAGAACTCTTTCATATCATAAAATAAATGTGATACTTGGGTGGGCGGACAGGGAGGCATCACAGAGATAATATCATGACAAAAGCTGAAGAAGCAATGATGAGAAGATATGCTGAATAACTGAGACTAACAAACCTTTGTTATTATTGTTATTGTTCTTCTCTTCATGCATTGAGTTAGGACTATCTTTACCCGTCTTCAACATCAACTCCTGCAACTACAGTGACTGTGTAAGCAGGCTGTAAGGAATAAAAGAATAATAGAAAAAATATTGAGAGATGAAAGACTGGTACTTTAGTTTTTCTTTTCTTGTAAAGCTCCATGCGTCGAAGAAATTGCTCATAAGATTTGTGTAACTCAGCAACAGGCTCTGCAAGACTATTCAATAGTTCAGACTTTAGAATGAAGGAAGACCAAGAATAATGAGAAGCTAAAGTGTACTGTAGTTTAATTTACTGAACATCCAGAAGCAAAAGAGTAGAATCATGGAAAAGTTTCAAAGCGGGGTTTTGCACCATGGATCAGGCAAAGTCAGTGATTTTAATCCATTAATGCACACATTGTTCCCTGACGGACTACAAAGTGCAGATAAAAATTGGAATGAGAAAGAATTACAAGCTATTGTTATGAAAAATGCACAATCTCAAGGGCTATTCAACCTAAAGATTAGATCTGTTTGACTTTAGCACGCTTGAAAAATGTGTATAGGTTTTTTATAACACATGCGAAACCTGGCGTACTTAAAAATCATGAATTGGCCCACATTAACAGTATCATGATATGCATATCATCACTTATGAAAAATTCATGGATGTCACCGTCCGTGCTCTATATCTCTAGTTCCCAGTGCTCTTAGAGGTCAGATACTACAAAATGCAAATAAATTTCTTGCATATCCAAACAGGACTTAAAAAGGAGCAGAATTGAATCCTTGGGTACGCTACATAATTTTCCAATTAGGAACACAAAAGAAGAGAAAAAAAATGAACCATTACCTCTGAACCCCAACATGATACATCTTATCGGCCTCCTCAAACTTCTTCTGCTTCTCGTAGTACATCGCGTAAGCCAAATAGAACGCTGCGCGCTTTACTCCGATCCCATTCTTCTCCATCCTCCCCAAGATCGATTTCGCATCATTCACATAATCCATCTAATAACGCATACATCACCGTTAACCAAAGTTACCAAACACAAAATATATAAACGAGGACATAAAAAAAAGGGAAAAAAACAAACTTGGTGTTTTCTCTTTCTCCATTACCAATTCGATCCAGACGCGGAGGTACCGGGGATCGTTGCGATACCGGCGGTCGGACTCGAAGGCCTTGGCGCACTTCTGGAGAAATCGTGGGAGCTTCTCCTTTAACATTTGAGGCGAGAGAGATGCCTTCATCCTCCGGATGCCTCTGAGAGATAAAAAAGCACGTTACAGAATGATACCTTTAGAGAGAGAGAGAGAGAGAGAGAGAGAGAGAGAGAGATTTACTGGAGCCACGGGCGAAGGGGATCGCTTCCATCGTAGTTCTTGATTTCGACGACGAGGGAGGAGAGTAGCTCCTTCTCGAAACGGCCGGCGGCCATGGGACACGCGTGTGGACTGTGGATGTGGAGATGGAGGTGGGAGGCGGAGAGAGGGAGATGGGGAAGGGTTTGGGACTTTGAAATTTCAAAGTGTTTGGGAATTATTGGAGTGCCATTAAGTTCAAAGGTGCTTAACAAAATGGCGAGAAGTAATTTTTTATTTAAAAAACAATTTTACCACTTCAAAATTATCAATGATTTTACGATGAATTACACAGGGACTACTACATTGTCATTAAAAATTAGAGGACAATGTAAATTACCTCTCAAAAATATTATTACTTATTATGAGCAACACATATTATTTTATTTTGTCATATATAAGTAATTTATTTGACAATCCATATTAATTATTTCTAATATAACAAATATTTATTAATTAATATTTTTTTATCCACAAACTTTTAATCAAAATAATTATTCTTAAATATTTATATAATTTTTAAAATTTTGTAAATCACAAATACATGTTCTAGACCCATAAAATTAAAATTTATAAAATAATTATTATATTTTATATAAATATGATAATAATATATTGATAATAATTATTACTCATAATAATTTAATTAATAGAATTGATAAACATCTATTTAGTAATAATAAGATTATTGTGAATAGTAATAATAGTATTAATAATAATAATATATTAAAATTTATTGATTTCTTTTATAAATTTAGTTAATTAGTTTTATAATTTATTTAGATAAAGTTTTAAATAATAAATGTGAAAAGTAAAATTAAAAGTATTATCAATTGAGTGACAATCTAAATTGACACATTTCTCGTGGAAGATCTAGATTGTCACCGCATAAGTTGCATAAATAATGTAAATTATTCATTATATGTCACAAAATGAATAAAATAATGCATGAACTATGTTAATTTGATATACTTGATGTGAAAAATATGTAACAATAAAATTACTAACAAATGTACTAGTCATATCAAGTAATAAAATAAAGACTAGAATTATCGGTCTCATGAAAAACTAGGTAAATCTAATTTATTATAGTAATTTATTAATAGAAGTAAGAGTTTTACAATGATCGAAATAGAAAATTAAAGGTGCAAAAAGTAAATGATAAACAATTAAAATTAAATTTGGTGTTGATTCATAAAAATTATGGATGATTAATATAAAGATAAAAATATGTATGATCCTTTATAATAATTGAGTTATAACATTGAGTATTAGTGTCAATTCCTTTGGTAGATTAAGAGTACTTAAGATATCGATTTCTTCAAGACGAGTAAATCAAATTTTTTAAATTTCAAATAAAGCTAACAATCACAAATGATGAATCAATTATTAATTTTACATATAATTAAGATATATCCCCTAAACTATTATTCATCCACAATATTAGACAGAATACAGACCGCACAAAAATTCAACACAAACAACGAGTTATCGAATACACATTATATATGCTTCAATTTAAAAGTAAAAAGATCAATTATCAGAGCAATAAGAATTTATGAAACTAATCACCTCTTTTATAAGTTTGTAATATAATCCCAGAAACAAAATTACTAATCAAAAGACAATAAACAAAGCATGCATAATATAAATAAATAAAAATTGTTAATGAACTCGACTAATAAGGGTTCAAATAGTTTCCCTTTTCTAAAAATAATACTAAAAATTCTATTATAACAAATATAAACTATGAAAACTAGGTAAAAAATCCAAGTAGATAGTAGAGGAAAAGCCGTAGCATTCAAAACCTCTAGACTGTTGATGTGCAGCCTTCTCCTTCGGGTGATTTTTAAACTTCAAAGTTCTTTCTCTACAATGTGGCACGGTTCCTTAAGTCTTAAGTATGAATTTCTTTGCCTCACAAGTCCTCTATTTATAGGGATTCAAATTTCATATGATCGAAAAAGAAATGAAAACCTTTTTTTTATGTAAAATAAGGTAAATTTAGAGTACAATTAATTATGAAATTTTAGCTTTGTCAAACTTCAAGTTTTCTATCCTAATTCAGTTCCAATTGATTCCTGAGGCATGATAAATGTTGGAGTCCTTGTGCATTGATAACTCTTCCGAAAATATGTTTTCATCTCAAAATTAGTGTCTGTCACATCCCCTTAAAGCTTCATCACGGTTCAATTTAGAGTCATATTCGGACTCGGTTGTTGTGTCACGGGGCATGATAGTGATCTCATGGAGCATGAATCGTGGTGCTTTTCTATGTATATGTGTGACTTAAATGCATTTCACGACCATGATGAAAATGTAGTGACCCGTGAAATTGCTTCCTCATTCCACAGACACATTGAGAGTCGTGATCAATGAGGTTTCTGACCTTTCTATGATATTTGTGAGTATGCTATAACGATTCGTGAAATCTTCTTCTTAAATCATCTTATATCATGGTCGATTACTACTTAGTCACGACTTGTTATACTTCATTTTTAATCCAAATCACTGGAGGTACGAGCATCATAAGGTCCTTGAATTTCATCTATTATGGTCATGACCAAAATGTCTTGGTCCGTGAAATTGTTATCCCGCGAAGTTGGTTTTTCTATGAGAGGCGTGGCTGATATATTTCAACCTATGAAATCACCTTGTAACTGTTGTGACATCTCTATCACGATTCATGAAACCCTTGATTAACAAACTTGTAGTTTCTGTAAGCACCATGATTGAGGAGTGACAACTCATGAAAATTGTTTTGTATTTTTTGAAAGCTGATTTGACTTCATTTTTTCATGATTATTCTTTTGTCCTTTCCTTTACTATTTTCTAGCCACTTTTCCTACAAAATAACACGATCTAAAGGTAGATTGTTGCTTTAAGGAATTAAAAAAATCTAAAAATTGATGCATGTTATCATCAAATTAACTAAAACAATTCTAAATGCAAGACTAATTATATGTTGTAAATCACATGTATCAATAATATTATCTAATAATATAAAAAATTAGTTATAGGTTGATAGTTAAAGGTTTCTAAGTTCAAACATTATTGGTGGATTGAACATCAAAATGAAATGTCCCAAGTTAGAACATGTCCATAATAATATTTAGGAGTATGTTTAATAATTATTTAATGATCCTAATTTGAAATTCATTTAAATCATATGGAAAAGGGTGTAAGCTTGTTAACTACAATACGAATCTTTGGATTCAATTCTATCATTTCATAATTGAACTTTCTTTTAAAATATATAATTTGGATTTTTTTAGTTTAATTGTAGATTGTCAAAGTTGAAATATATACTTTGTATCATCATTAAAGAGATTGCTTAATGAAATTGTTAACTAATTTTTTAATCGCCAAGCAGTGGCCACCATATTCGCCTTAGCTGCATGATGCGGTTGTTGTAGCTGGAGGCTCAGAATTGGCCTTCTTTTAAAAAAAACCAGACTAACATAAAAAAAATACCATTTTCATCCTAATAAAATGGATTAACATAACATCATCAATATATAAAATGGTATTTTAAATCATTATGTCTATCTTAATCATATTAATAGATTATTGAATTAAGAAAAAATATCATTATAAAAATCAAACTTATTTTAAAAATAAAAATATTCATGATTGAAATGCATTTTTGTCATAGTGAAATAAATCAACAATTAAAAAAAACCTTTTTAATCAAATTTTGATTGTCATATACAAGGTACTCAAGATCGGGATCTTACATATGATCGAAAAGGGTCCGTAAGATCGAAGATCAGGAGATCGGATCGAGGATCGTAAGATCTTACATATATATTAAAATATTAATTTAATATATAAATTTATATTAAAATAGAATTTAATAAATCTATAATTATTTATATTATAGATAATATTAAATTAACTATTATCCCATTAAGATTTCTCTACACATGTATACACATATTACTTATCTAATAATAATTTAATATGAGTTGACAAAAAAAAATGATAACAATATGATTAATATGAAGTAAAATTATATAAAATATATTTTAATATATATTGATATTATATATATTTTTTTAAAAACTAACTTTAAAATTTTAGTTATAACCAATCATTAACTTATTCTTAATTTTATTTCTCCAAAAATCATGTTGCACTTAGTCAAAATTTAAAAAAAAATTGCAAACAAAAAAATCGAACAATATTAGTAGGATCGGTAGGATCTTACGATCTCACGATTCTACGATCTAGATCTTACGATCTTATCGATCCTACAAAAATGATCTCAAACATAAGATCAAGATCGTGTATCCCAAGTAGAATTGTAAGATCGTGCAATATTACGATCAAGATCGCGATCTTGACAAATATGGTCATATAATTCTTCATACTTTGATACTACTTGAATAAAACATATCAATCAATAAAACAATGAATATGATCCATTACCTCACGAACACATATGAATCAATCAAAGGATAATATAAGAAGGAATCTGATTCATTATCTCATGAATGTTTGGAGGAATATAATAGTATCTACAATTTCTCTAACGGTATCCATACTAAGATGACAAGGAACCTTGCACCAACAATTATGTAGGAAGATAAAGTGAGAGCTAGTGAGAATTGGAAGAGAACAACCACCATAATCGTCTTATAATTTATTTTGCTTTATTCTCTCATCATTCATGATAAAAAAATGATAGGTTATTATCAAAGGGAAGGCATTATAGTCTCCATTAAATTCATTAATTATATAATACTTTGAATATCCATGTTATAAATTAATTCAGTCATTATCATATTTAATTATTTGATTGACCATTTGATTGAATCATTGTTCAATCAGCATCATCCAATTAAATATATGTCGTACATTTTGCATATTGTCTAACAATGGTTTTATTGATAAATCTCATATTAAATATACCTCTTTGTGATTATCAAATTCATCTCCTTCTTTTACTCCCGATTCCTATGCTTTAACATTCATCCCTAAGCCATCTATCATTCTCCTCCTAGTAGTCTGGTCCTTCCTTGTTGTCACCCAAGAAGAAAAGAGCGGGAGACAGAGGTCATGATGCACCAAAGAAAGGGGGGATGGGTTTCCAATATGTGAGAAAAAGAGGGAGACAAAAATAAATGGGGAGTTGTGGAGGAGGAATGGACAATAAGTCCTCACATTTTCCTCTTAATATCGTCGGTGTTATCTTTCGCATTTGAATTTGAGCAACAAAAGAACTCGCAAGGTTACCATCGAGAATAAGATGCTCCATTTTCCTATTCTTAGAAGAGGCAAAACAAAGAAGAGGCAATATGGTGGCTAAACAAAACACCAACCTACAAAACTAAAGCAAAAAGCAATGAATTTCCCATATTTATAATCAACCATAAATATTAAACAACTATGGATAAACAAAGATCTAGATGTATTTGTGAATTATACTATCATGTATCATCACAATATAAAACAATAAAATATAACCAAGTTTGATTGGTGTAACTAGTTAGTGAGATTAATGTAACACCCCAAATTTTTCAAAAATAAAACTTACCTTTAATAAATAAATAATCTTTAAATTAGTTACTTATCAAGAATAATCAAAATAAAGTTTCAAAATAAATATAATTATAATTAGATAAGAAATAGAGAATGAAGAAAAGATAACTACTAATTGAAACAGGAATTGAGATTTAGTTTAGGATTACCAATTTAACTTTAAACTTGAATCTACATAAGAAAATAAGTTATAAATGATTCTCAATGAGAGTTAAAATAAGATTTTTATGTCAAGAAATATTAAGAAGATTAGATCATATTATTCTATTATTGTATCTCAAAATTAAAAAATAAGAATAATAACTAATTATTTAATTCCAAAAAATCAAGAAAATAAAGGAATAATGAAGTTTTGGATAAAAAGGATAATTATATGACTAGGATTAAGATTGAAATAAGATTCGAAATTGGACCCTTAAAGAGGCTTAAATTAGAAGTTCAATTAAGAATATTCATAGACAAAATAATAATAATTTTATTAATTCTGAAATTAAGTAACAACAATTATTATTATTATTACATTATGAAAATGATTAAAAGCTAGAAACTAAGTGAATGCTGTGAAGAGATAAGAGTTTGATTGGAAGAAGAAAAGAAAGAAAAAAGAAGAAAGGAGGGGAAAAATGCGAAAATTAAGTTAATTAAAATAAGAGATAAAAATTAAATTTTGTGATTAGACTTTTAATTAGAGTAAAATAAGAAGTAATCCTTATAAATAAAGTCAGCCCCTCAACTCTCCCTTATTAAAAAAAATTTTCGTTCCAACTTTGTGCCTCATTTTCTCTCTTCTCGGTGCATGTGTGCTCTCGACATCCAAAAAATCATGACTTTTCCTTGAACACTCAGACACTAAAATTTGCACAAAAGAGGAGGCATAATTATCGAAAAAGACCATTTCACTTTCAATGCAATGTCTTAATAGAATTAATTAAATCAAAGAAAGTTTAATAATGGCCTAATGTTCTACTATCCATGAAAAAGGCAACTAGGTTTATGTAACGAGAGCACACCATTCTAGGACTCAAAGTTGAAGAAAAGTCATTGGACTTTTGTTGTGTCTGACCCGAGTTCTGTGATTGTTTTTGAACCCATCTTAGTGACATTGAATTCGGCCTGGATGTGAAGTCAATTTAGCCCAGATTCCATATAACTCATCACGGATTCTATATAATCCAGCCCGAGTTTTGCATTAGACTATGAATAGAAGGTTTCAAATGTTTGGAGTTTTGTTTCATCAACTTGTCTCGTGTCAATTATGTACCTAGCTTGGTTTCGAGTTAGAATAGGAATATTTTAGGAATTTGACTATCGAGCATGGCAACCTGACTTGGATTTTTGTGCCACAGCCATATTCGATAGTTGAATGTTAATGAAATCGAAAAAACTATGCCTTGTGTTGCTACAGTATCCGACCTAAGTTTGAACTCACCCGACTTAAGTTTTGATGATTGTTAAGAATGTTTTACTCTATGTTGATATATTATTTAATGACCTTTTTACCCATATAATTAATTTTTAAAATTAAAACCTCAATGATAGTTAAGTAGGTATAAAAATAAAAGTTGTAACACAGGATTCTTCATATACAATGATTGTCATCTTCAAAATGAAGAAAGTTTGAGCCCAAGTGCCTAAATATTTTGGGTCCAAAGAATACAAATCTTGACTTGATCCACCATGACCCAATGATGTATGAAAGTGTCATGATAAGCTCATAATAAAAGTTGAAAAGCTCAACTAGGACAACACAAATATGTGTTTCAAGTAAAAAAACATATAGTGCAACCCATCATAGAAGAAAGATTGATTGTACAAGAAGAAAGAAAAAAAAGCATGAAAGAAGGCGAGCAAATAAAAATGAAGACAAAAAAAAGTTAAGTAAAGAAAATTTATTTGATTCTTGTCTTATATGAAATTTGTTAAAGTTAGATGCTTTTTATTAAGCAATTATATTCATTTTTATATTATCTTTATAACACCTCCGGTCCAATCAAGATATTATTCGCTTTGAGCTCTCGACTCACACAAATTTAAAATGTGTCTTGATAGGTGAAGAGGTAGCTACATATTAGTCCATGATCACCTCTGTGTTTCGCCCATGTGAGACTATCCAATGAGATCATATTGGTCCTTAGACCTCATGTCGTTACAATCTTTCTCCCATAAAGGGCTTAAAGTCCTCGTTGAACGAGGTCCGTGTTGTTCCATGATCCATTCCCACATGGCTCAAGTGAGCACGCGAGGTTGACTCTGATACCATTATGTAATACTCCCGGCCCAATCAAGATATTATTCGCTTTGGGCCGAAAGCCCGCACGAATTTAAAATGTGTCTTGATAGGTGAAGGGGGTAGCTACATATTAGTCTATGATCACCTCCATATTTTTCCCATGTGGGACTATTCAATGAGACCAACCCTTAGACCTTAGGTCATTACAATCTTACGTACTAAGCAAAATTGCTTATGAAAATTCTATTTTAATATGTTTGAGTTTTGTAGATAGTTGAATTGATAAGTAAATATGGAGGTGTATATGGTGGTAACTGAAGCACATGAGGATCAAGTCATTAAAAATATTTATTGTTAATTGATATAAAATTATTTGAATTTTTTTAGTCTTAAATTTCAATAGATGTTCTTCAACTTTACTTTTTTTCTCAACCCGTCCCAAACTTTACTTACGTCGTCCTTCAACTATTAACTTATTTCACCAAGAAAACATTTTACCCACGATAGTAAAATAAGCTAAAATTATTGTGTATATTGATGTATTTTATGAACTTATTAACTTAGATGGACACCACATGTCGCATTTCTCTTCCTCCATGTGTGTCTCTATACGATGTGGTAAAATATTCTTTTTTAACATCCTAATATAATAATAATAATTAAAATAAAAAGTGGAGGCATCCTCCTCTCTCGCCGCGTTCGCGATGCTATCCCCCTTGTTCGCATCCCAGTGAGAGGGGGGGGGGGGTGCCACCCGCTCCCCCTCTTCCGCTAGTGTCGGTGCATGTGACAACGACAGATGGGGAACACAATGACGCATAGAGGGGGCCGATGCCCACCCACACGTTGCCAATAGGAGAAAACATGTGTTGCGCATAGAGGGGCATCGCCCCCTTCGTTTTGTCGGCACAACGAGAGACCTCCCTCTCCTCCCATGTTGCCGAGGGAGAGGAACAACCCAAAGATCATGGGTATTAACTCCAAACTCAAAGAGAATCAAATTTCATTCACTACAAGAAAACATACTTTCTGTGACGAATATTTTGTCACGAAATAATTCTATCACAATATTTAATAGATTTGTGAGAATTTTTTTACCAATATGAATTTGATATTTTAGTGACCAATATGTGACGATAATATTTATCACAAGTGTTGGATCTAAGTTTTAATGACATATTAAATTATATTTTGATGATACAAACCTTGAATGATTAAAGATAAAATGCTAAAAAGTTTAAAGAAAAAGAGATAACTTTATGCACTATACTTTGATTAAGTAATTGGTATTGATCTTATTAGTTTTGGAATGTGGAACATTAGAGTTGTAGGGAATTCTGATAGCTTTCCATATACTTCAAGATCATCTAATTTGAATAACTGTACAGAAAGTTATGCTCAAAATAGTGCAGGACGGTCAACATGTCGGTCGAAGTTATGAAGGCCGGTCGAGACAGTCGGTCGACCGATTGGAGATACCGGTTGACCGATCAAGGCATAAATTGCTCAAATGAAAACTGTGAGACTGTACCGGTCGACAATCCAATCGATGCAACGGTCGACCGATCAACTGAATGGGAGGAAATCAAAACTGCGAGACTGTACCGATCGAGATTTCAGTCGACAGTCCGGTCGACCGACTAAGTGCTGAAGCTGCAGAAATGAGCGCAACGGTCATATAGACTGGTCGACCAGCAGGTCGACCGATCAGCTGCGGCAAATCAGGAAAATGAGCCAACGGTCATATAGACCAGTCGACCGGCCCATAAATGCGATCGACCGGTCCATTACTGAAATGAACATTAATGGCCGTATTTTGAGGAAAAAATGTGAAATTAATTCTGGATGAATTTTCCACATACCAGAGTCTATAAAAGAAATGCCAAGGCCAGGAGCAAAAACAATTATCCAAGCATTGAAGCAAAACTTCAAGAAATCAAAAGGAGATCATTTCTCTTGAAGTTATCATTTTAGAGCCTTCTTTCTTTCTCTCTTCTCTTCTTGTGAGTGTTCTATTATAAAATAGAGAAACTATTTTTCAGAAAGATTGTGAGAGCTCCTGTGTAAAAGAGGTTCAAGATCTTACCTCTTGAGCGAGAGAAAATTTTAGCTTCCTAGGATAAGAGGTTGTCTTGCCTCTCGAAGCGGAGAAAATGTGGTTGGTGTAAGGGGCTTTCTTCCTTGTCCCATTTGGAACAACGGAAGTGCTAATGAAATCTCCGACGGTCTCGAGGTCGAGAAGTCGGAGCGGAGACGTAGGCCAAGGTGTGGCCGAACCTCGTCAACAACCACCCGTGTTCATTGTGCTTGATTTCTCTCACTCTATCTCCCTCTCATATTGTGTTTATGATCTGAATTGCAAAGGTTTTAAGAATCGGTTTTGTGCTTCCGTGATGAATCTTCGTGAAATTGATATTTTCGGTTAAAACCAATTCACCCCCTCTCTTGGTGCCCTTTGGGATCCTCCAACAAAATCCTTCATCAGAAATCCGTCATATTTTTGTGACAATTTTGTGATCACAATTTCAATTAAAATATTTAGTGACTCAAAAATGATAAATATAAAATCGTCACAATATATTTGTCACATTATGGTCACATTTATCTATTTATTTTATCTTTGGTCACAATATTATCACAAATCTTTTTATTACTATATAAAAGAAATAAAGAATTACCTAATTCTACCTAGGGCAAACAACTTTTCATCTCTCAGGTATTTTTTTTCTTCTCCTTTCATCTCTCGGCCGCTGTAAAGGGCGGATGCCAAGGCGCACGATGCAGCCGCCCTGTGTCCCTAGCTCCCTGCGTCAGGCACTGCGCCCTACATCCCTGCGTCAGGCAGCCGCAGGGCAGCTCTGTCGCGCCTGACGTGGGGCTTTTGCAGCCTTGTGTCAAGCGCACAGGGCTTTTGCAGCGCCTGACGACTGCAAGCGTCAGGCGCTGCCTATCAGCGTCCTTGACGCAAACGTCAGGCGCCACCGGATGCAAGGCATCAGACGCTGCCTGTCAGGCGCCGCCTGATGCAAGCGTTGCCTGACGCCAGGCGCTAGGGCTGTAAAAGGCCTGCGTCAAGCTTTTTGCAGCCCTGACGTCATGAGACATTTGCCTGATGCAGGACTTTTGCAGCCCTGCGTCAGCTGCTGGCAAAAGTGCTGCGGCGCAGACGGCTGCAACGCAGCCTTCGCCCCATGTTTGCGCACGGTTGTTAAATTCAATATACACAATTGTGTTGTATTATTAGTGAACATATATTTTAATTTTTTATAAATTTTTAATGGAAAAGAATAATAACATAATTTATTTGAATGTATATTTTTCAGGAAAAAAGTTCTAACTTCTTGTTATTCTGACATAGGTACATGTTACTTCTTCTTTCTTATTTAATTATAGAAAAGTTTTACTTGAATGATAAATCATCTCTTAATTATTATTTTTTAAATTTATCTGAAAATTGTACAATTTTGTTGAAATGTATTTATGGTGTGAATGGGAAATGCAATAATAATAATTTGTTATTATATATGTTTTATTTGTTTACTAACTTTTTGCATAATATATTACTTTATATTTTTAAGTAAAAATGTTGTAATGCTGCTAGCATATATTTCATGTTTATATCATTGTTTAAAAGTTATATGCTAACATATGTAATTATGCATTTTTGTATTCATTTTTTACAATTGCGATGATATAAATGAAAAAAATTATTTGAATTGGATTAATGATGCATTATTATGGAACATCAATATTTTTAATTTTACATGTGGATTAAGAATATTTGTGTAGTATGATTTATTGTTTGAGTTTTTATCACAAATTATGAACTACAATATTGTGTGAATTTATATCATGTTTATTATATTTAATATTTGTTTTATGTTATCTTTTACATTTTTTGTTAGTAATTTGGATTACTAATATTGAAATGTATATCAATTATATGAAATTTTTATCACAGATCATGTCAAGTGATCGTAATTGGATGCATAATCGATTTGACAAAAATGGATATATAAGTGATGAATTCAAAGCAGACGTACAAAGTTTTATTAACTTTGCATTTCTCAACCTGGAATTTCTTATGGAGGAAAAATTAGATGCTCTTGTTTAAAGTGCAAGAATTTTTTATTTCATGATAGGGATACAATATCCATTCACCTTTGCATGAAAGGATTAAAAAATGACTATTTAATTTGGGATGCTCATGGAGAACAAGTTGAATCTGCAACATCTAATATGGATGATGTTGAGTATTTTAATTCTTTTAGAAGCATGGTGTCCTAATTTCAATCTGATGGAGATGAAATGGTAAATGAACCCCCAAATTTAGAAGCTTCAAAATTTTATTCATTACTAAATGATGCTGCTAAGCAACTTTGGGAAGGTTGTGAAAAGCATACAAAATTATCTGCATTGTCGCGACTATTAAACATTAAGTCAAAGTTCAACATGAGTGAGAAGTGTTATGATCGTATTGTTTTCTTGATAAAAGAAATGCTGTCAGAGGGTGAGAAGCTTGCACCTAATTTCTGTAAGTCAAAGAAGAAGATGACAAAACTTGGCCAAGGCTATCAGAAGATAGATGTTTGTATTAACAATTACATCTTATATTACAAGGAGAATGCATATAAATTATTTTGTCATGTTTGTAGGCATTCTCGATATAAACCAAAAATAATGCACCATATAGACAGAAGGATGTGCCTCATAAGGTATTGCGATACTCGCCATTATTACCTAGACTTCAAAGATTATTTATGTTTGATAAAACATCAGAGCATATGACATGGCATGCTTTTAATAAATGTCAAGAAAGATTTATAACGCATCTTGCTAATGGTGAAGCTTGGAAGCATTTTGATCGAACTCATCCTTCCTTCTCTTCAGATTCATGAAATGTGTGAATTGGACTTTGCACTGATGGTTTTAATCCTTTTGGACAATTTGGTACTCCTTATTCTTGTTGGCCAGTAATTATTTCTATGTATAATTTGTCTCCAGGCATGTGCAACAAAAGTCCATACATGTTTCTGACTTTGGTCATCCCTAGTTCTAAAAGTCTTGGAAAACATATAGATGTGTTCTTGAGGCCGCTAGTTGATGAGTTAAAAGAATTGTGGACTGTTGGGGTCAACACTTATGACGCATGTAAGAAATAAAACTTTCAAATGAAAGTAGCACTCATGTGGACAATTAGTGACTTTCCAACTTATGCCATGTTGTCTGGTTGGAGTACTCATAGTAGATTAGCATGCCTATATTGCATGGAGTGCATAAAATCATTTCACCTTAATAGTGGAAGGAAGATTTCTTTTTTTATTGTCATAGACAATTCCTACCTCAAAATCATCCTTATAAGAAACAAAGGGATAAGTTTAAAAAAGAAATTATTAAGAAAGACTTGCCTCCTCCACGACTGTCTGGACAGGAGACGCTTTCTCAAATTTCTAAACTTCCTGATGTCACTTTTGGAACAAAAGCTGGCAATAAAAAGATAAATGGATTTGGTGTGCAACACAATGGGTCAAAAGAAGTATATTTTGGGAATTGCCTTATTGGCACACCAATTTAATTTGTCATTATCTTGATGTCATGCATGTTGAGAAAAATGTATTTGAAAATATATTTTTGACGGTGATGGATGTTAAGAATAAAATAAAAGATAACATTAAAGCTAGAGAAGATTTGGCTAAATATTGCAAGCGACCTGAGTTGAAATTAATACATTCAAATGGGAGGATTGTAAAACCTAAAGCTTCATTCACACTAAGTCAAGAACAACAAAGAGATATTCGGATCTGGCTTAAAGAGTTAAAACTACCTGATGGCTATGCTTCAAATATATCTCGATGCGTGAGTGCTGATGATAATAGATTTTTTTATTTAAAAAGTCATGATTGCCATATACTTATCGAAAGGTTACTTTTTGTTACTTTATGTGATTTCTTGCCTATTCCTATATGGGATGCATTAATAGAGGTGAGCCATTTCTTTAGAGATGTTTGCTCGACAGTTTTAAGAGTTGATCACATGCAAATGCTTGAGAAAAATATTGTTGGAACACTATGCAAATTGAAAAAAATCTTCCCACCAGGATTTTTTGATTCAATGGAACATTTATTAATCCATCTAGCTTATGAGGCCAAAGTCGGAGGACCAATTCAATATCGTTGGATGTATCCATTTGAGTCGTAAGTATTTTTTATCTTAATACATTAATTGAAATGTAAACACAAAATATCAATGCATTAATATTGTATTACTTTTGTCGATTTTAGGTATATGCACCAAACAAAGAAAAAAGTGAAGAATAAAGCATGTGTTGAAGGATCTATTTGTGAGGCATATATCATATAAGAGATTTCAACATTTTGCTCATTTTATTTTAAACCAAGTTCAAACAAAGTTAACATAAATTCCGAGGAACGATGATGATGAAGATGTTGAGCCCTTTGGACGTCTATCTATTTTTTGTCATCCAGGACGACCACATGGAGGTTATTCAAGAAGAATGATGTCGGATATTGAGATGGATGTTGCATATATATATATATATTATTAAATACACCCGAGCTTAAGCCTTTTATCGAGTAAGAATTACTATTTTTTGAGAAATACCATTTATATAATTTATGATTTTTTTACAAACAAATATTCATGTAACTATAGGATGTATGATGAAGCATTATATCAAATCAATCCAAATATTAGTGACGAGGAGAAAGAGAGATCACATGAGAGTATGTTTGCAAATTGACTAAAGCAATATATAAGTAGAAACTATGAAATTTTTGTACTTTTAATAATAACACAACTATGCTATAATTGTTAAACAATATTCTTTTACCAGTAAATTCGAATGAAGTAGATACTCGAATCACAGATATAGCACAAGGTCCTTCACGTAGAGTGGAATGTTACAAGGGATATTTCTCAAATGGATTCATATTTGATATTCATCAAGGTCAAGGAAGAAAAACAAAGAATAGTGGTGTGTGTATAAAAGGAAGTGTGTATAATAACTACGAACAAGATTATTATGGGGTATTAGTTTAAATCTTGGAATTAAATTATCCTGGTTTAAGAAATTCAATTATTTTATTTAAATGTGATTGATTTGACATGGTAAAAGGCTTGAAAGTTCATCTTTGACATGGTCTAGTTGAAATTCGTCATGCATCTAGATTATCAAAGAATGAGCCATTTGTATTTGCAGAACAAGGTCAACAAGTTTATTATATGTCTTACCCATCTACAAATCGAGAAATGAAAGATTGATGGGTTGTATGCAAAATAAAGTCAAGAGGAAGAATAGACATTCCTTCATATGATGCAAAATATGAAGACTCAATTCCTACAATTGATGGTTATTATTAGGAAGATGATATGCCTACTCCTATTTTAGTTGAACCAACAATCGAACTTGATGAGCCAAATCTCCTTGTTGATGGAAGGCACTTCGATTATGTGAATGAAGTAGAAGAGAGAAGTGAAGAGAATAAGAACGAAAATGAGGATGATGACACATATGATGATGAGGCACTGATGGAAGAGGAGGAGGAGAATTTTGTTTCCTTTAGTGATGATGATGATGAATAAGTTGGTTTTGTATGTCTTCACTTTTTTTAGAAAAAAATTATTAAATTTTATGTGTGCAGTTTTTTATTCATATTTCTTATATAATTAACTTATTTTTCTCTTCTTTCTTGTAGGAAAATGGTGAGGGGTGGAGCTTCACGAAGAGGGCGAGGGAGAGGTGTTGGTGGTAGAGGCATTGATTCTAGAAGAACTAATGAGATAAATTCTGGTAGGGATTCGACAAGTTCAACTTCTCAAAATGTGGTTGCTCCAACATCACCACAATTAGCTAAAAAACAAGCTATCCAAATTGACAATGAAGATCAAGTAGGAGCTGATTTTGATGATTCCATGTCATCAAGGACGAGGGGTGTAAATCATGGCATGGATGCACCTAATAATCAAGCTGATCGAATGTTTATAACACTGAATTGTGACAGGTTAATTTTTTATTATTGTGCTATTTTTTAAAGTTTATACATATCTTTCACATTTGTACATCTAATGATTTTTTTATTGTATCATGTAGATTTCATTCCTAATTCGATTACTCGGATAACTGATATGATAGTGAAAAATTTAATGCAAACTGCCTGTATATGTTGAAAAAAAATGTCGCAAGAAACTAGTGAAAGGATGTAGAATGGATTTAAGATATTATTTAACAATCAAGGTCAATAACGTGAATTTTGTAATGTTTTAACATTAATTTGATTATTTTTCAGGCAAGATATGTGTGGGAGCAATCGGATATTCTCATTAAGGAAACATTTATTAAGAAGTGTGGTGATCTCTACTCTCCCACATTATATCATGCAAGATGTCATGTGATGAAGAGACATAATAAGATGCATATAAGTGAAACTAAAGGATTTGTACCATGGATGAGAGGAGATGTTTGGAATGACATGGTTAATTTGTTAATGGAAAATGAGTGGCAACAAAAATCAGAGGCTGCAAAAGAAAATAGGCTCACTGAGAAAGAGGGTGGAATCACAAAGTATATCACTGGTTCCATACTTATGACAGAGCTTCGGATAAGACTTGTATATTAACTACATTATTTGAATATTTAATTTTTTTCAAGTTGTGCACTATTTTTTAGTCATATGCTTTATTTTCTTTTTGTAGACATAAAAGTTAAGCAGACAACCAACTGACTATGAAGTTTTTGAGCATTGTCATAAGCGTCGAGACAAAGAAAAAATTGGTGAATATGTTAATGGAAAATAAAAAAAAGTTTGTGTAAGTTTTTATACAAAAAAATATTTATTCATCCACATTATATATTGTGTTACTTTTTCTAACATACTATGTTTGTGCTGAATTCAAGAAAATTACAATGCATCTCTTAATATCAAATATGGTTCAGATGTTAGCTCGCGACCAGGATTTGATGCTGATATGTGGATTGATGCGGTAGGAGCTCCAACAAAAGGAAGTGTATATGGATTTGATGCTGGAAAATATGCTCACTCACTAGCAAATAATTTGAGTTATGGCGTATCAAAGTACATGGGTGACTCTTCTTCAAATGTTACTACTGAGAATGATTTGCAACGTATAAGAGAAGAGTGCGTAAAGAAGTGTGACAAGAATTGCAACAAGAATTAGATGATTGCATTAAAAAAGTGAATGCTGAAATGGAAGAACGTGTTCATACACTTGCATTACAAATTACTCAACAAGCAAGTAGTCAATCACCTTCTGGAGATTCTGTTTCACGTCAATAAGGTAATTTATCTTATTTATATGTCACTATCTTATGATTCTTCATTATTTTAATATTTCTCTATTTAAATCACTAGATTTTAATATTTTATGTATATATTTAATTACAGGTTTCAATTTTTTATATGGAGAGGTGATCACAATTCATCAAGGAAAAAAGTGAATATGTTGTGTGGCTACAATTTGCTTAAAGTTTCATTCTTAAATTTGGATAATCAAAACTTATGTAGTGGATTCAATATTTTGAATATTTTAATTATAAATGTTTGAACTATATGATCTTCGGCATGTTTAGAAATGAATATCTTGCATTTTATTATTTTTATTGTATAATTATCTATGTCTAGTAGTACATTTGGAAAATGAATTGTCACATAATTGTTGATTCACTAAAAATTATATAAATTTATTATATTAAATAACTATATAAAATTTCGTCACAACTTCATCAAAATAATTAATAACGAATCATCACAATTTTGTCACAAAACGTCGACGTGAAATTTGTCACAAGTCTATCACAATCATAATCGTCACAAAATGATCACGAATAATTATCACGAATCTGTCATAAACATTATCATAATATATATCCATCACAAATTAATAGTCAGTAATCCGTCAAAAAATCATCACATTTGTGACGGAATACACATTTTATTAATTATTTTATCAAATTTTTGTGACAAAAACATTTTAATCTTGTGATGATCGTAGCCTTCACAATTTTCTTTGTGACGAAAATAATCCATCACAATACAATTTGTGGGTAAAAAGTCAGTGACAGATGCAGATTATCACAAGTTTATCACAGAAGAGCATCCGTGACGGAATACACTTATCTTGTGACGGAATTATCCATCACAGATACTTTATTTTTTTTAGCGATTAATTGATGAAAGTTAAAAAAATCGTGAGTATTAACACTCGAAATAATCTTCCCCAATTAATGGGAATTTTTTTCACCTCATATAATGCGTCGTGCGCATAGAGGGGTGCCCCTCTCCTTCGCCGCTCATTGAAAGAGGGGGATGCCGCCTCCTTCCCCTCTCTTACCAAGGTGACACCCCTCCCCCCTTGTGCCGTTGGCACGGTGAGAGAGGAGGGTGTTGCCCCATTCTCCTTTTCCCATCGACACTAGTGAGAGATGGAGGCACTGTCCCCTTCCCCTCTTCTTATGACGGCAAGTGCTCCCCTCATTTTTTAATTTTTATTAATTAATATTATTATTTTAATATTTTACATTTATTATGTTATTATATTAGGATGTTAAAAATGAGTATTTTGTCAATCAATAGTTGAAAAGTGATCTAATTACAAGTAATGTTGGAAAAGCGAATATTAAAATTAGGAGGATTAGTCCTCCTAATTCTCTCACAATTAGAAGGATGTAGCATCTCCCTTATTGAAAATAAGCTCGGAAGGACCAGTCGAAAAAGAAAACTGTCACTCTTCCGTACTTCATGTTGTTAACTTTATAAAGTTATTTTACTAGGGCACTTCACATGAGAAAATAGCTACTCATTAAAAAAAAATACAAATAACATCAATCACAGGAGGAGCGTTACATTGCGTCCCAATGCTAACATTTTCTACTAGCTCCAATATTCAATTTCTGCCACACTCACCAACTTGCAGGCTTATCTCCCTACTCTGTTCAAATACTGACATGTGCTAATAGTCCGAGTCCGAAAAACTAGCGAATCTCGCCATAAAAATAATGAACTTTAGAAAATTCATTAATATATGCAATAATTTCATTTCTATTAATCTTATTATTAGATATCGAATAGAAGTTAATATATGTTCCCAACTGGTAGTGATCAATTAAACATGTACAAGAACTAACAACTAGAATCTTTTATTAGGAGAACGAAGAGCATGACCCGGCCAAGACTCAGAAGGCGATCTCAACTGAGGCAGGCTCCAAATGTCTCGGACGTCTACTCCCTTTCGTCTGGTTTGGCCCCACTCGCCTGCTCGGTCCCTTCTCGCCCTTGCACTGATCCATCTCTCAACGTCCCTTCCTCTAATTCTCAATCTACTCGTGTCCAGAAAACTGAGGCCCCATCGAGGAGACCGACACGCTGGCCGGCCGCCCGGCTTGTCGACGCAGACACCACCATCGCCATTGCCATCACCATCATACCCTGGATGAGGCCTCCAGCCATCACCAGTGCTGCATCTGGGAACCCTAATAGAAGTTAATGGAGACGCGGCCCTGGGAGTTCTGCTTCTGACTGGACTCTTGAAGCCACACACGGTCGGCTTCATGCTCCACGGAAAGAAGAGCATTAGTCCGCAAGATTTGGAAGGCAACTCTGTTTGGTCATCTGTATAAGAAGGTACAGATGGAGCTCGAAGCTTAGCCGCGTGAGTAATAGTGTCATGTGCAACTGTAGAAGGCCTTCTCGATTCCTTTTGTTGTCGACAAGAACACGGAGGATGAGGAGGAGCTCTTGTCTCCGAGCGCTTGGGACGAGCACTGGCGCTGCTGTGAGCTGAAGAGTTGGCCAGTGCGTTCGCGGCAGGACACAAGAAGAAGGTGTATTCGAGATCACATCTGACTGCATCATGTGAATGATTTGGTTAACTTTCTGAATTATAAGTGGCTTTGGACATGAAAGCTTGAAGATTATATAAGATGAAATTTAATTCACTAGAACAAATAACGAACGCAGAATAATTAACCATCAAATAGGTGATGGCAGTTCTTTTACATATATGGTTCACGTGGGGTAATAAATAAAATGAATTAAAAATCTTAAAACATATATACTAGTCTTAAGATGATAGTCTAATTTGGAAACTTGGATATTTGATTCAATAATTGAATCTCCTGTGCCTTTTGATGAAATTAAATATAATTATGAGAATTAATGAGAGAAAAGAGATGTAATTTGATAGATTGATTCTAAGTTTTAGCTCCATCTGATTTTTTTATTGTTTGTCATGCCATTTGACGGAATCAACTTATTCAACTCAAATGAAGAGACTGGTTTCTTTTATTAAACATAAAATAGAGCCTTCATGTATTAATCAAAATGTATCTTTGCTCTCTAGGCATAAGGCACTTTTGTCTTGGGGGAAAACGAATCATAAATATTATTCATATTAATAAACTTATTATATACAATCTTGACCAAAACTTCCCAATTGTATATAATTAGAAAAAAAGATAATTGAATATATACTCACAAATGTCATCCTTATTCTTACCAATAATATTATTCGTATGTTAAATTAAATGGTTACCATGAATGTGTCTGGATTCCTAACATCTCAATAAATTTTAAACAAGTTAATAAAACATTAATTCTTGAGATTACGAGTGTAACAACCCCACGTGACTTTTATGTGTTCAGAGTCATCTTATCGATATTACACAATTTTTTATAAATTAATTTTGTAAAAATATTATTTGTAAAATGCAGAAAACTAACAATACTAACATTACATAATATTCCAAAACTTCATATGGCTAAAGTTGAAAAATAATAAAAACTAAACAACTATGTCTAGACTCATGCACATTCAACAGCCACCGAGCTGTGCGACATGCAACATCATTTTCTATATCGATCATCTCATTTGCATGGATCTAGGTATTAGAAAAATTCATGAGTATAAAAATACTCAATTCGTAGGGTCTAATCATGATCAATAAATGATAATCAATAATACTCAAAATAGGAATAATAAATCAATTGAGCAAATGAAAATAATCAATGAATTAAGATATCAATAAATCAATAGAATGATACAATGCCATGATCAGGAAGTCAATTTAACAATAGATCAATATAACAATATAGCAATGGATCAATGTGAGGGATCTGACTAAGGTCACATCATAAGATCAATAAAATAATAATAATTTATTATCAATTACAATTTTAATGAGCCTGATCAATATGACACTATTCAATTAAACAATTTTCAACTCAATATAAATGGTCACTGACCAATAATAATTTTATTCAATTCAAGACAATAATAATTATCAAATGATGCCAATATTCAAATGATCATGATCTATACATTCAATGCTCAATTGAATTTACAATATTCAAAGTTATCCAATACAATAAAAAATGTTCGGTCATTTAAGAAAAAAATTCATATATCTTTCATGTAGGTCACGACAAGATACCTAATAATAATAGCGCTAATTCGTGAATGACGGGGGATCATGATCAAATGCAAGATATCCATAACTTCTAAAGGATTATGTCTCAAACCTTTAGTCTGTCTCATACAATATGCTAACAATATGTCACAAGGGCTTAGAGACAATCAAAGAATATGAATATTTAGTAGCTTTCAATTTTTATCTCGTTTACTTAACATATCTATTTGTGACAATTTAATTTAGGTTTAACAAGACCCAATTAGAAGAAAACTACTAGATTAATACTAAGACCAATAATATGATTGAATATGATAATAATATGATCAACAATGTGACAATAAGGTCGGGTATGATTATGTTATAATCAGATATAAGAATCATATGATCAGGAACAATAATGCAATCCAATATAGATAAATTCATAAAATTAGATTTCTGCCCTTCAAAACTTGGTTCATATCGAGTGCAACTCAAGCTGTATTCTGACAACTCCTATAAGCCTTGGCCTAGTGAAATTCGGGCCGAGTATATTTTGAACCTGGGCCAAGTTGGCCCGGTTCATGACCTATGTTCAATGTGCTAAACTCGGGCCATGCCAAAGTTTAACCCAAACCGAGCTATTAGGAATTTGGTCTGGTTAAGACTATGATTCGGTCACGGTGTCACGTAACTCGGGACGAGTAGCACAGGACCCGACTCGAGTTCTATCGTCAGGAAATCGTGATTCCAACACAATTTTTTACCATCATATCTAAGCTACACACTATCCAATTAATGCAAAAAGCTATATCCATAAAATCTCGGTATAAATGAGAAGAGGGTAGGGTTCCATATTGTCAAAAACCGATGTCATGAAAATCCTTCTATGTACTTAAAGTTGGCTAAAAAACTAACTAAAATCTTTCAGTTGAATAACTGCATGAACGTTGAGACTTTGACCGGCTGTAGCACTCAAACATCATCCAGAAACTCGCAGCCATCATTTGGAAGCTGTTCTCTATATGTATGCTTCAAAGTATGTAAATGTTGCTGGAATATACTTGAGGTCAGTAAAAGAACACAAAAAGAAGTTGTCTTCGAGATCACATTTGAGTGCATCATGAATGATTTTGTTACCTTTCCGAATTATCAAGTGGCTTTGGACATAAAGGCTTGAACAATATAAGATGAAATTTAATTCACTAGAACACAAACACATAATAATTATCCATCAAATAGGTAATGGCCGTTCTTTTACACGGTTCATGTGGGGTAATAAATAATAAATTAAAATTTTTAAAATATACAAGTCAAGATGATAGTATAATTTGGAAACTCTTAGATATTTGATTCAATAATTGAGTCTTTATGTGTCTGTTGATGGAATTACATATAATTATGAGAATTAATGAGAGAAAAGAAATGGAATTCCATAGATTGATTCTAATTTTTAGCTCCATCTCATTTTTATCGTTTTGTCACGCCATTTGACAAAAAAAAACTCAAATGAAGAGATTGGTTTCTTTTATAAAACATAAAATAGAGCCTTCGTGTACTAATCAAAATTTATCTGCTCTCTAGGCATAAGGCAATTTTGTATTGGGGAAAACGAATCATAAATATCATTCCCATTAATAATCTTATTATATACAATCTTGACCAAAACTTGAATATAATCAAACAATAAAAAAAGATATTTGAATATATACTCCCAAATGTCATCCTTATTCTCGTCAATAATGTTATTCATATTAAAACTAAATGATCACTAAGTATGTAACAGAATTGCTAACATCTAACCAATTAATTTTAAACAAGTCAACTAAAAACATTAATTCTTGAGATTAGTGTTGGAGCAGAGTTTTATGCCCTGTATAATTATATTTTAATGATACAAGCTTCGAAAGATAAGAGTTATATGTTGAAAAAGTTTAAATAGAAATGAGTTCCTTCACACATTAAATTTTCAATTAATAATTGTCCATGTTCCAATGAGATTTATATTAAGAGGTGAAAAATCAAAGTTGTAGAGAATTTTGTTAACTTTCCATAGAATCCAAAATTATCTCATTTGGATAACAATGCACAAAGTTATACTCAAAATAGTTCAGGACGGTCAACCTGCCGATCGAAACAATACAGGCCGATCGAAGCACAACTGGTCGATCGATTAAGCATATCAGTCGATCGGTCAATACACAGATTGCCTAGTTAAATATCGAGACTACACCGGTCGATAGTTTGATCATTTCACCGGTCGATCGATCAGCTCAGATGCCAAATCCTAAAATGATGAGACTACATCGATCGATGGTCTGGTCGATAGACCGGTCGACTGATCAGCTGCTACCGCCGAGGAAATCCCACAACATTCATGTAGACCGATTGATTGGTCCATTAAAGCGATCGACCGGTCCTCGGCTAAAATGAACAGTAACAATTATTTTTTGTCGAATCAAATAATAATGGTCATATCATCCTAAGAAGCCTATAGAAGAAGACCAAGGGCTTCAGAAAACATCAAGCATTCAAGGGAAACTTCAAGCATCAAAGGAAAATCATTTTCTTGAAGTCATTGTTATATTTTCTCTTCTTTCTCTCTTCCCTTCATGTGAGCGTGATATCGTAAAAGAGAGACTTTTTTTAGAAATTTGAGTGTGAGCCCCTGTGTAGAAGAGGTTCTATCTTACCTCTCATGCTAGAGAAAAGATAAGTTTCTTATGATGAGAGGTGTTCTTTATCTTTCGAAGCGGAGAAAATGTGGTGTTGTAAAGAGTTTCTTTCTGGTCCCATTTGAAATGAAGGAAGAGTGATTAGTGGAATCTCCGACGGTCTCGAGGTCGAGAAGTCGAAGCGGGAACGTAGGTTAAGGTGTGGCCGAACCTTGTCAACAAACCACCGTATTCTTTATATTTTCATTATCTCTCCCTTTCCTTCCTATTTTATTATGCATGTGATATGATTTGATTTGCAGTTTAATGAATCAATTTTAAACTTCTGCAACGTATTTTGTGAAATCGATATTTTTTAGATTTTAACACCAATTCACCCCTATATTGGTGTCTTGAGATCTTACAATTAGTATCAAAATGAGGTTGCTCTTGTTTTTAAGATTTAAACATCTTTTAGAGCTATGACATCAAGTGAATTTCATTTTTCCGAAGGTCAATCAATTAGTTATCCTCCGTATTTTAATGCATCAAAATTTGCATATTAAAAAATTTGGATACAAGCATACATATGTTCTATTGATATTGATATGTGGAATATTTTTCAAAAAAGGTTATTACTTATATGAAAAATTATCATTAGAATATACTGAAAGAGAAATTTTTTTTGTAAAACTTGATTGAAAAGTTAAAAATATTATATATATATATATATATTGTGCTTTGGATCCAATGAAGTTTAATCGAATTTCTAGTTGTCAAAGTGCAAATGAGATTTGGAAGAAACTCATTACTACTTATGAAGGAACTGATAAAATTAAAGAATCTAGATTAAATATTTTAAATCATCAATATGATTCTTTCAAAATGCAAGAAAATGAATCCATAAATGAGATGGTAGTGAGGTTTAGTGATATTATGAATGTCTTAATCTTCTTGGGCGAGCAAAAAACTAACTCCCAAAAAGTGAAGAGGTTTCTTAGGTCCCTCTCCACTAAATGGTATACAACGAGGACCGCGATTGAAGAAAAAGACTTAAACAAACTAGATTTTGATGATCATATTGATTCACTCTTAACTTATGAGATTGGAATTCAAGAAGAGGAAGAAGAAAATGCTCCCAAAAAGAAATCATTGGCATTGAAGGCAAACAAAAACGAAGAAGACTCAAGTGAAGAAGAAGTGGATGAAAAGAGACTCGCACGTTATACAAGAAAGCTTGACAAATATCTCAAGTTGGTGAAAAATAAAGAGAAGAATGAGAAACCAACTAGAAAATCATGTAAACATCATCAAGAAAGACACACAAAAAAGGACAAAGAAGAAACCATTCAGAAAAGAAAGAAAAAATATAAAGAGTCAAGCGAAGATGAAACAAATGATTGATCAAGCTTATAGTGATGATGCATACCTATGCCTAATGGTACATAACGAAGAAGTAACTTCTAACTTCTCAAATTCAAATAATGACTTATTAAGCTCTTCTGAAGAAGATATTTTATTTGACATACACAAAAAATTTTCCTCTCTCATAAAAAAATATCTTGCACTTAAAAAGGAAAATGAAGAATTATCACATGAGTTTAAAAAATTAAAAGAAGAAAAGAATAAATGTTTTATGGAAAATGAAAATTTGAAAAATGAAATTGATTCCTTGGTAATTAATTATGCATGTGAGGTTTTAAAGTTGACACGTTCGTTAGAAGAAGTAAAGAAGGAAAAAAAATACCCCATTGCTATTTCTCGTGTAACGAAAAAATAATTTAGGAAATAAGACATGAAAATTCTTATTGGAAATCTATATATTCTTATGATAAATCCTTAAATTCACATATTACCTATTTTGCATGTGGATTTCATGATCATTTATGCATATCAATGCAAAGTAAGAAAATCATTTCAACATGGAATGATATGGATTTCAAAAGGAACTCAAAGGAGTTTGAGTACCAAAGACTAAATAATTATTTTTCAGGCATGCCTCATATGTAAAGCAAATGACACGTGGATTTGAAAATGTGCACGAAAGTTATAGTAAAAATATCATTTACAAATAAATTTTGAGACATTCTCTATGAGCATGCACCTACATAGTTGTAGAATTACTTTATTATTATGACTCTTAAGTTTTAAGTTTAAAATCTTCATGAAAACAAAGTTTTGATTTCTCGTTCAAAATTTTAAAATTATTATTTCTTTGGAAGAAAAGAGGGATATAGAAATAAATTGGTCATAGTGATAGGGGGATCTTGCTCAAAACAAATATTAATATATTAGTTTATCTATTCACTTTAAATATGAGTTATTATCCTTATTGTCAAATGCTTGGTCTCTTGATATTATTCAATTAAAATTTAACATATCATTGTTGTCTCAAAGTTTATGTAATTTTTTATTGCTTAATTTTTTAAACGTGTTATTCATTTGATTTCATATTTTGTCAGTACAAAGTAGTCATGACTTTAAGGGGAGTTTTTTTTGCCTATCACATATATTATATATGAACCAATTTCTTATGATGTAATACTTTACATATTTTTTATATGATAGAAGGGGAGAGTAAATTAAGTGGGAGTTACATATTGTTTCTTATATATTTGTTGTGTAAATTACTTTTTGATGAAACAAATGAAGAGATATATAAGAGGAATATGATAAGAATATCTAGTAAATAAATATAGGAGAAATATATATAACCCTGAGTTATTATGTGAACTCAATGAATATAACTATATATAAAAAGTACCTTACAATTAGTACTTATGCACATATATATTATTGTAAGGAAAACTTAATTTTAAGAAGAGTAAATTGATTGGGGAGTAAAATTGATTTCAATTTTTTTCGCAATTTATATATTTTTCATATTTCTTGAGTGTCTTCGTAAAAAAGAGAGAGATTATTGAAACAGAGTTTTATTCCCTATATAATTATATTTTGATAATACAAACCTTGAAAGATAAGAGTTATATTCCTTCATGCATTAAAATTTCAATTAATAATTGTCTATGTTCCAATGAGATTTACATTAAGATGTGAACATCAAAGTTAGTAGCGAATTTTGTTAGCTTTACATAGAATCCAAAATTATCTCATTGCATAACCATGTAGAAAGGTATGCTTAAAATAGTATAGGGCGGTTAACTTGTCGATCGAAGCAATACACGCCGGTCGAAGCACAATCGATCTACCGATCAGGCATACCGATCGATCGATCAATACACAGATTGTCTAGTTAAATATCGAGACTATAGCAGTCGATAGTCCGATCGCCGGTCGACAGATCAGTTCAGAGGCCAAATTCTAAAATGACGAGACTACACCGATCGATGGTCCAGTCGATAGACTGGTCGGCCTATCAACTATTGTCGCTGAGAAAATCGCGCAACGGTCATAATAGACTGGTCCATTAAAGTGGTCGGCCGATCCCCGACTAAAATGAATAGTAACGACTATTTTTAGTCAAATAAAAGAGCATGGTCATATCATCCTAAAAAGCTTATAAAAGAAGGTAAAAAAAACATCAAGCATTCAGGGAAAACTTCAAGCATCAAAAGGATAATCATTTTCTTAAAATCATTGTTATATTTTTTTTTCTTTCTCTCTTTCCATCACGTGAAAGTGATATTGTAAAAGAGAGGAATACTTTTCTTAAAAATTTGAGTGTGAGTTCCTGTGTAAAAGATGTTCTATCTATTCACTTTAAATATGAGTTATTATCCTTATTGTCAAATGCTTGGTCTCTTGATATTATTCAATTAAAATTTAACATATCATTGTTGTCTCAAAGTTTTATGTAATTTTTTATTGCTTAATTTTTTAAACGTGTTATTCATTTGATTTCATATTTTGTCAGTACAAAGTAGTCATGACTTTAAGGGGAGTTTTTTTTGCCTATCACATATATTATATATGAACCAATTTCTTATGATGTAATACTTTACATATTTTTTATATGATAGAAGGGGAGAGTAAATTAAGTGGGAGTTACATATTGTTTCTTATATATTTGTTGTGTAAATTACTTTTTGATGAAACAAATGAAGAGATATATAAGAGGAATATGATAAGAATATCTAGTAAATAAATATAGGAGAAATATATATAACCCTGAGTTATTATGTGAACTCAATGAATATAACTATATATAAAAAGTACCTTACAATTAGTACTTATGCACATATATATTATTGTAAGGAAAACTTAATTTTAAGAAGAGTAAATTGATTGGGGAGTAAAATTGATTTCAATTTTTTTCGCAATTTATATATTTTTCATATTTCTTGAGTGTCTTCGTAAAAAAGAGAGAGATTATTGAAACAGAGTTTTATTCCCTATATAATTATATTTTGATAATACAAACCTTGAAAGATAAGAGTTATATTCCTTCATGCATTAAAATTTCAATTAATAATTGTCTATGTTCCAATGAGATTTACATTAAGATGTGAACATCAAAGTTAGTAGCGAATTTTGTTAGCTTTACATAGAATCCAAAATTATCTCATTGCATAACCATGTAGAAAGGTATGCTTAAAATAGTATAGGGCGGTTAACTTGTCGATCGAAGCAATACACGCCGGTCGAAGCACAATCGATCTACCGATCAGGCATACCGATCGATCGATCAATACACAGATTGTCTAGTTAAATATCGAGACTATAGCAGTCGATAGTCCGATCGCCGGTCGACAGATCAGTTCAGAGGCCAAATTCTAAAATGACGAGACTACACCGATCGATGGTCCAGTCGATAGACTGGTCGGCCTATCAACTATTGTCGCTGAGAAAATCGCGCAACGGTCATAATAGACTGGTCCATTAAAGTGGTCGGCCGATCCCCGGCTAAAATGAATAGTAACGACTATTTTTAGTCAAATAAAAGAGCATGGTCATATCATCCTAAAAAGCTTATAAAAGAAGGTAAAAAAAACATCAAGCATTCAGGGAAAACTTCAAGCATCAAAAGGATAATCATTTTCTTAAAATCATTGTTATATTTTTTTTTCTTTCTCTCTTTCCATCACGTGAAAGTGATATTGTAAAAGAGAGGAATACTTTTCTTAAAAATTTGAGTGTGAGTTCCTGTGTAAAAGATGTTCTATCTTCTCTTGGACTAAAGAAAAGATAAGTTTCATAGGAGGAAATGTGTGCCTTACTTATCGAAGCGGCGAAAATATGGTGTTATATAAGGTTTTTTTCTTACCCCATTTGGAACGAAGAAAGTATGATTAGTGAAATCTCCGATGGTCTCGAGATCGAGAAGTCGAAACGGACCAAGGTGTGACTGAACCTCGTCAACAAATCACCGTGTTATTTATGTTGCATTTTCTCTCTTTTCTTCTTATTTTATTATGCATATGATATGATTTAATTTGTAGTTGATATTTTAAATTATTTTGTGAAATTGGTATTTTCATATTTTAAGACCAATTCATCTCATATAATTAGGAGATCGGAATATAATTTTGAAATGACCTCTTTTTGGAGAGAGAATCAATAATGTTTACCATTTTTCTCATGCAAAATGCGGGCTGCTTTGTCTGTCACTTATTTGGGCCTAACCTTTAAGCCCAAGATGGCCACTTGACCGAGCCGTGCCTTTGGTCCGCGCTCGCAAAGTTTCCCACGTTTGGTTTAAACTTTAGCGAAACAGCGTTAATAATGTTGACTGATAGTAAAAAAACCTCACTATAGTTACCGCCCCCTCTAAAGCACTCTTCTGTTCTTTCGGTCTTTCCCCAATCGTTCTCGCTCACCTCCCATCGCGATGCCCTCCGATCCGAACCCTAACAAATCCGACCAAGAAAATGGGGAAGAGGAGGTGGACGAGCTCGACGAGGTCCTCTCCGATGTAGACTCCAGGAATGGCGAAGACGAGATCGAAGAAGACGACGACGAGGAGGACGCCGACGACGGCGAGGAGGAAGAGGAGAACGAGCCGCAGCAGTCGTTGCCGTCCGAGAGGGAAAAGCTTAAGGGCCTACTCCGGCGCCTTTCCAGCGGCCCCGTTCGCCTCCACGTCCACGATGTCATCATCAAGGGCAACGCCAAGACTAAGGACGCCCTCATCGAGGCCGTGGTCCTCGACGCCTTCCGCAGGGCGTCGTCCATGCAGGAGCTCCTCCAGGCCGCGGCGGAAGCAAATGCCCGCCTCCGGCGGCTGGATGTTTTCGATTCGGTCTCCATCACCCTGGACTCCGGCCCGCCTGAGCTCCCTGGCACCGCGAATGTGATCATTGATGTCGTTGAGGTCAAGAACCCTCTCAGTGGCGATATCGGAGTCTTTTCCAGGCCGGAGGTGAGAATTGCTTAAAATGTTACTGTCAAATTATTATGTGGAATAATTTCTTTTATCAATTTGATTTGAACCATCCTTGGATTTCTAAAGTGATACGGTATCCCACATCACGGGCATAAGATTTTGTGTGATGTGAACATTAATACTGTTGTTGCAAAATGTGCCAGGAGCTCAGTAGTTTGTTCAATGAGTATGCATAAAAGCTTTACTGGAATAACATGAATTAACTTCACTTCTCTGAAGTTGAATCCAAATGTTTGTTGTAAACTAAAATAATATGCACAAATTTGAACTCCGAGGAAGGCGATCTAATTTTGTAGTTCTAAGATTATTGTTTGAATTTGTTTCATTATTTGATGCACCATGACGTTTTTTCTGGTAATAGTTATTGTTTCATCCTCTCCGATATGTGTAAGTTAGCAAATCATTTTTGTGTTTTCAGTTTCAAATCTGGACTATTGACAAGGATAAGAAGTATGCTTTGCATAGTACTAATTTGATGATTACTGCATAATATTTTAAGAGCCTCGCAAGAATGGTATATTAACTATGCATATATTACTGTTATTGTTTCAATTATTTTGATTCTGAGGAAGTTAAAGGTCTGGAACATTGTGCGTTAATTATGATGATTTATTCATATTGGTACTGATGTAGTCATGTAATCTAAGATTGCGTTTGTTTAGGAATAAAAGAGATGAATATCTGCTTGGAAGTGTAGGTGTTAAACGGGAAAAGATACAGCTTACACATAGCTAGTGGCCCATATCAACTAATTCTGATGATGGTTGTTTGATTATAACTTCTGGCGCTAGCCAATCTCAAACAATATAGCTAAGAGCCCTGCTTGACTCCTAATTTTGCTAATTAAAGTCAAATTTTTTAGTACCAGGGGAAAGTTAGATTTGCTTAATTTAGCCCTAATCCACTGGATATATACATGACATGAAGATTAGGCATTTGTTGGCCAAAATAATCTATACTATACTTTAATGGGCTTGTTTGTTGCTGAATCTTAGAACATTTTATTGTCACCTTTTTTAATCATTTGTAGAAATAAAAACAAATTCACAGAAAGAGATGAAAAAAATGAGAGGCATGGTTTTCTACAGATATGACAGCTATCTTGGTAGTTTTATGTGTTTGTCTTCACATGGACTTACTGCATTCTCCATTTTGTTGTGTTCGTTATTCTTGAATTTTTTACACTTGTTTTTCAAAGGATTTTCATAGATTATACAACAACTTTATGGGACTCTGTTCTTTAGTCATGTTTTACTTGATTTGTCTTTTCCACTTCCTGATATGGTATAAAGACATATCCTGATTTCCCCAGATCCTGACAGTATTAGTCATGCCACCATATATCTGATTTGTTTAGAGGGAGATGAATGTATTGCATGACTGTCATGTTCTCAGGTTGAATTTTTATTGTCATACCTCTTATTAGCATTCTGCTCAAACACACTCTGAAGTGGATGCTCCCTTATACAAAAGTACTTTAAATAATATTTTGAAGACAACTCAGAATTATTGATCTTCGCGTCGTAAAAGATTGGAATACAGGTTCACATTTTTCATTGAAAATCTAATCTCTAATAGTTGACAAACATTTAGTTCTTGACAAAAAAATCCCCTTTTGGAACTTATCATACAAATTTCTTGATGGATCTTTATTATATGTTTTATTTCTGTCCAAACTTCAGTGTCGTAACATTTTCTTTTTGTTTTTGTAGTCCCGAGCTTGGTCACTTGAGGGATCTTTGAAACTAAAAAATTTGTTTGGCTATGGGGACATTTGGGATGCCTCTGGTGCCTATGGTTGGGATCAAATATCAGAGATGAGCGTTGGAGTGTCCTTACCCAGGTTCAAAGCTCTATCAACTCCTATTCTGGCTCGAGCGTCATTACTTTCTCAAGACTGGTTAAAGTTTTCTTCATATAAGGAGCGCCTGTTGGGCATGTCGTTTGGTTTGCTCTCAACTAAAAACCATGACCTAGCTTACAATCTTACTTGGCGAACCTTAACTGACCCTTCGCGCATGGCATCAAAGTCAATTAGAAGTCAGTTAGGTCATAGTCTACTCTCTTCTGTGAAGTACTCATACAAGATTGATGAGAGAGATTCAAGACTAAGGCCTACACGTGGTTATGCATTCCTATCGACTACTCAAGTTGGTGGCCTTGGACCAGATAGTAGAATGTTGCGCTTTGTTCGGCAGGTAAATTGCTGTCTTTTGTTTTTATTTAATTACTTCTAGAAGATTTGGATTAACTTAAGCTTGCTAGCTTGTAATTCATTCGTTGTGATGTGCTTATTAATAATTTGTTGTGTGTTTAGTGAGAGGTAGGCAACTCCTTAAGATCTACTGTATGCTTTAATTTCTGAACATGGTGATAGTATCCATCCACTTCGCGCCTTACTTCTTTGTGAATTGAAATGTTGAAGTCATGTGGTAATTTAATGGAAAGAATTAATGATTGGACGCCTCTCTCTTTCTCTCAACTTTTTTTGTAATCTATGAATTTCTACTTTGAAGGTGATGTTAAGTCTGTAAGTTTCTTATGATCTACTAACTTGTAATCCAGAAAAAAATTGTCCTTTTCTGAGAAACCAGAAAATTTTCTCATTGTATATCTGATTTTTATTTGATAATTGCTAGTGATATATCAACTATTCATCAATGTTTTGTGTTCCTTCTAATGTACCTTTGCTTATGAACAAAGTTATGATTTGTCATAAAGTTCTAGTATATCATTATGGTGCCTTCACGTCTATGGTTAGAAAGTTGTTATGCATGTTCCTAACTGGGGTTAGCTAAGCTCAAATATTTAACTAAGCAACGTGATGATCCTATGCAATTTTTGTTTAAAAATGCAATTTTTTGTTATTTAAGAATAACATTCATACTGCTTTTATCACGCATTATTCATAGTAATTCGATCATGATGATTCATAAATTTATGTAGCAAAGTTAGGTTAATTAAATTTTCATTTCTTAATTTTTATTGTATTTTAATTGCTCTCTGATAGTTTTGGTGATTGCCAATCCATGCATAATTTCATAGCTTTTACTTAGAATAATTTGTCCTTGCTATTGAAGACATACATTGATTCTTCTAAAAAAAAAGACATACATTGATACTGTCATACTCTAGAAAACCTGCAAGATGCAGACAAGCTAGTGATGGCAGTTCTTTTTTTTTTGTCGAGACTGGGACTAATGACAGTCTTTTTTTCCAAGGCTGATTCATAAAGTATTCTTTTCTGCATGCGAATTAGAGACCCCTTGAAGCAGTTAAGGGGATTGTACACAACACTCTTTCCATTGGTGCTCCAAATTGTAACATCTTATCTTGGCAATAAAGTTTTAGTTTGACAGTCATTTTCCCATGACATTCATTAACCATTCTTTTAATAAAAAACATTACCATTCTTTTTGCTAAGCAGTACATGCTATGTGTGTCTTCATTGATCGTTGTGGTGGATTTGCTTTATTCATTCGTGGTGCTCTATGATACTCTTTCAATGAAGTGTTGACGGTCACCCGTGAAATTCATGAACCGTTCTTTTGGCTGTGCGGCCTAGTAATTATCTGTTTCTTGATTATTGATTGTTGTGATGGATGTGGATTTACATTATTCACGCATAGTGCTCTTTAATACTCTTGTCATGATATCACTTTTTATCTTCAAACCATGCAGCTTATGTCATTTGTTTCTGTTTCTTTGTTAAACAGGAGTTTGATATACGAGGAGCATTGCCCTTGGGATTTTATAACACAGCTTTAAATGTTGGAGTTGCAGCAGGTGTTATTCTGCCATGGGGAAGGGGATTTATGGATTCAAAGTCACCATTACCTGAACGATTTTACATGGGTGGCCAGTCCTCTCCAGTCTGCAATCTGGGCGGTCCCACATCATTGTTAGGTTTTAAATTAAGAGGGTTAGGCCCAACTGACTTGCGGAGGGCTGCTCAACATCGAGCTGGTGAAGATGAATCTGTTCTCTCTCCAGGAAGAGATGCAATAGGGGGTGATCTTGCTGTTACTGCCTTCGCTGATCTTTCATTTGATCTCCCTTTGAAGATATTCAGAGAGTCAGGAGTGCATGGTCATGCATTTGCAAATGCTGGGAATCTCGTCAAATTAACAGAAAGCGAATTCAAGAATCTTTCCTTCCGAAGATTTGCGGAGACATTTAGAAGCTCTGCTGGCTTTGGCATAATTTTCCCCACTCGATTTTTCCGCATGGAGGTTTGTTCTTAACTTATGAACTATCCTTTTTCTTTCAATAGCTTATCCTTTGCTAACTTCAGTTCTACTTTCAGATAAACTATTGTTACATATTGAAACAATTTGAGCATGACCATGGAAAGACTGGCATACAGTTCAGTTTCTCTACAACATAGATGAACATTTTCTCACCGACGAAGACCAGTGCCAGATCACATCATGTTATGCTCACCAAGTCACTGCTGTCCTGTATGGCGGCACCAATGACAAATAAAAAATTGTGGACTTGCTGATCCAAATGTTCATTTTCCTTTTCTTTATTTGGTTTCAGCGAAAGGCTATCGAGTTCTCAGAAAAACATTTGTTATACATAATGAGCTATCTTCATCTTCGAGTTTCGATGCTGCATCAGTCTGCACTCGGGATCTTTTGTGTCCGAGGCATGCGGATTATTTTCCGGATTAGAAGAAAACGTGTCAACATATTTCGAGCTGCATTTCCTACCCGGAACTTTTTCTGTTGTTACAGTTCGATATTCTTCTGACATTTTTCTTTGTTTTGTCGGTGAATAATTGTTCTGTGCTTTTGACACTGGATGCCTTCTTGTTTAATACATGTAGACTTTTTGGCGATTATGTTTACATCACCAAATGGGTTACCAGTACATAAACTAATAGTTGATGGATCACTCCCTCGTTTTGGCGGTGCAGGGGTTTTTGTTGGGTAAAATTATATTTTGATGAAACAAACTTGTTAAAAAAGTTCAAAGAAAAATGGATAATTTTATGCATTACGTTTTGATTAAATAATTGTCATTGATTTTATTAGTTTTGGATAAATGTGAAACGTCAGAGTCGTAGAAAATTTTGTTAGCTTTCCATAGATTTCAAGATCATCTAATTTGAATAATCGTGCAGAAAGTTATGATCAAAATAGTGCAGGTCGGTCAATTTGTCGGTCGAAGCAAAGAAGGTCAGTCGAGATAGTTCGGTCGATCGATTTGAGAAATTGGTCGATCGATCAAAGCATAAGTTGCGAAAACTGCGAGACTGTACCGGTCGATGCAGCGGTCGATCGATCAGCTCAATGGCTACAAATCAAAATTGCGAGACTGTACCAATCGACGGACCGATCGATCGATCAAGCGCAAAAGTTGAAGAAAATGAGCAACGGTCATATAGACCGATCGACAGGTTCAGAAGTGCGGTTGATCGGCCTCCGAGTCAAATGAACAGTAACGGTCAAATTTGAATGAGGAATTTTACCAAAAAAAATTTGAAGGAGGAATTTGTGGAATGATTTCTGAACGAATTTTTCACACATTGAAGACTATAAAAAGGAGGAGTACCAAAGCCAGTGGTAAAATCACTCATTCACTCATTGAAGAAAAGTTTCAAGTTGTCAAAGAGAGATTATTTCTTGAAGTTTTTATTTTATAGCTTTTTCATTATTTCTCTCTTCTTCTTTTGTGAACTTAGCTTTGTAAAAGAGAGAAACATTTTTGTTCAGAAAAATTAGAGAGAGCTCCTGTGTAAAAGAGATTCAAAATCTTACATCTTGAACGAGAGAAATAGATTAGCTTTCTAATAGGAGAGATTGTCTTTGTCTCTCGAAGCGGAGAAAAAGACGGCGGTGTAAATGACTTTCTTCCTTGCCCCATTTGGAACAATGGAAGTGCTAGTAAAATTTCCGACGGTCTAGAGGTCAAGAAGTCGGAGCGGAAATATAAGTCAAGGTGTGGCCGAACCTCGTCAACAACTACCGTATCTTTGTGTTTGATTTTCTCTCTCTCTCACTGTTCATATTGTGTTTATCATCTGAATTGTAAAGGTTTTAAGAAACGAGTTTGTGCTTCCGCTATGAATTTTGTGAATCGATATTTTCGGTTGAACACCAATTCACCCCCTCTTGGTGCCTTTTGAGATCTTACAATTAGTATCAGAGCGGATTGCTCTTATTTTGATCTTTTGAATCATCTTAGTTTTTAGATCTAATCGTTTGTTTTAAGATTTAACAATTTTAAGAGCTATGGCATCAAGTGTATTTCTTTTCGTCGAAGGACAATCAATTAGTCGTCCTCCCCTTTTAAATGCATCAGATTTTCAATCTTGAAAAATTCGAATTCAAGCCAACATATGTTCTATTGATATAAACATGTAGGATATTGTTGAAAAAGACATTATTTACATGAAAAATTACCTTTCGAACATGATGAAAGACAATTTTTTTTCTCGAAATTGGATTGGAAAGGAAAGAATATTTTTTATTGTGCTTTGGATTTAACGAATTTTAATCAGATTTCAAATTGTGAAAGTACAACTGAGATTTGGAATAAACTCATCACTACTTACGAAGGAATCGATAAAATTAAAGAATCTATATTGAATATACTAAATCATCAATATGATTCATTCAAGATGCATGAAAATGAATCTATAAATGATATGATTGCTCGATATAATGATATTTTGAATGACTTGACCTTCTTAGGCGAGCCAAGATCTAATCCCAAAAAGTGAAAAAGATTTTCAGGTCTCTCTCCTCCAAATGGCATACGAAGAGGACCGTGATCGAAGAAAAGGATTTGAACAAATTGGATTTTGATGATCTTAATTGGCTCACTTTTAACCTATGAGATCTCAATCCAAGAAAATCAAGAAGAAAAAGCCCCCAAGAAGAAAACATTGGCATTGAAGACAAATACAATAGAAGAAGATTCAAGTGAAGAGGAAGTTGATGAATAGAAACTCACACTCTACACAAGAAAATTTGATAAGTATCTCAAACTAGTTAAAAAGAAAGGTAAGAATGAGAAGCTAACAAGAAAATCATACAAACATCATAAAGAACAAAAATTTTGGAAAGGTCAAAAGAAAAAAATATGAAGAGTCAAGTGAAATAAGTAGCTCATCAAGCTCTTCGAATGATGAAGAATATATATGCTTGATGGCACACGACGATGAGGTAATCTTTAACCCTTCAAACTCAAATTATGACTCATCAAACTCTTCCGAAGAAATTCTTTCTTTGGATGTGAACAAAAAACTCTCATCTCTTATAAAAAGATATTTTTCAATTAAAGAGGAAAATGAAATATTAATACATGAAATTGAAAAATTAAAAGAGGAAAATAATGCATATTTTTTGAAAAATGAAAAACTAAAAAATGAAATTGAAACTTTGAAAATCACGCATGCATGTGAAGTTGTAAAACTAGCATGTTCTTTAAAAAAAGTAAAGAAAGAAAATATCGCTTTGAAAGATATATAAAATAAGATTATATCTTATGCAAAGAAAAATAATCTTAGAAATCATCCACATGATAGAAAATCATATTTTAAATGCTTTACATGTGGATTTTATAGGCATTATGCATATTAATGCAAAATGAGAAAATCAACACAACATGTCATGATTTGGGTTCTGAAAAGAACATTGTCTAACAAACAAGGACCCAAAGAAATTTGGGTACTAAAGATTAGATAATTACTTTTCAGGTGTGTCTCACATGCAAAGCAAATGACAAGTGGTGAAGGCACAAATGTTATGATAAAAGTATCACTTACTTTTTTATTTCAACCAAAAAATTTCAAAACTAATATTTCTTTAAAAGAAAAGAAGAATACATAAAAGATTGGTCATGGTGATAGGGGGAGCATGATTAAACATTATTTTCACACATCATGGATATCACATTGTTTTATCAAAGTTTTTATGCCATACTTTTAATATGTTTTTGTTTTGGCTTTCATAAATTTGTAAAATCGTCATAAATTTAGGGGGAGTTATTTTTCAAAACTTGCGACACTCTACATATCTATTATATGACAAAAAGGGGGAAGAATATTTGATTTGAAAATTTGATTAAGGGGAAAGTTACATATGGGTTCTTGTATACTTTAATTACAAACGACTTTTTGATGAAACAAAAGTAGGAGAAATATAGGAGAAATAAGACATGAATATATTTTATAAAGAAAAGTTAAGTGTTGGAGGGAGTAAAATTGTTTTAACAAGATTTTATAACTTTTTCGCCAACTTATATTTTTTTTCATATTTCTCGATTTGTCTTCATAAAAAAAGGGGAGATTGTTGGGTCAAAGTTTTAATGACACATAAAATTATATTTTGATGAAATAAACCTCGAATGATTAAAGTTGAAATGTTGAAAAAGTTCAAAGAAAAATGGGTAACTTTATTCGCTACGCTTTGATTAAATAATTGTCACTGATCTCATTAGTTTTGGATAAATGTGAAACTCGTAGATAATTCTGTTAGCTTTCTATAGATTCCAAGATCATCTAATTTGAATAACCGTCCGAAAAGTTATGATCAAAATAGTGCAGGCCGGTCTACCTGCCGGTCGAAGCAAAGAACGCCGGTCGAGTTAGTCCGGTCGACCGATCTCTCAGATTGGTCGACCGATTAAGGCATAAGCTGCTCAAATAAAAACTACGAGATTGTACTGGATGATAGACTGGTCGATGCAGCGGCTGACCGATCAGCTCAACAGCCACAAATCAAAACTGCGAGATTGTATCGGTCGAGACAGCGGTCGACGGACTGGTCGATTGATCAAGCGCAGAAGTTGAAGAAAATGAGAAACGGTCATATAGACCGGCCGATCGGTCCAGAAGTGCGGTCGACCGGCGTCCGAGTCAAATAAACAGTAATGGTCAAATTTCAAGGAGGAATTTATGGAATAATTTCTGGACGAATTTTTCAGACATTGAAGGCTATAAAATGAGAACCAAAGCCAGAGGCAAATGCACCCATTCACTCATTGAAGAAAAACTTCAAATTGTCAAAGAGAGATTATTTCTTGAAGTTTTTATTTTATACATTTCTCTTTTATTCTCTTGTGAGCTTAGCTTTATAAAAGAGAGAAACGTTTTTGTTCAGAAAAATTAGAGAGAGTTCATGTGTAAAAGAGATTCAAAATCTTACCTCTTGAGCGAGAGAAATAAATTAGCTTCCTAGGAGGAGAGGTTGCCTTTGCCTCTCGAAGTGGAGTAAAAGACGGTAGTGTAAAGGGCTTTCTTCCTTGTCCCATTTGGCACAAAGAAAGTGCTAGTGAAATCTCTGACGGTCTCAAGGTCGGGAAGTCGGAGCGGGGACGTAGGCCAAGGTGTGGCCGAACCTCATCAACAACCACCGTGTCTTTGTATTTGATTTTCTCTCTCTCTCCCAGTTCATATTGTGTTTATCATCTGAATTGCAAAGGTTTTAAGAAATGATTTTGTGCTTCCGCTACGAATTTCATGAAATCGATATTTTTGATTGAACATCAATTCACCCCCCTCTTGGTGCCCTTCGGAATATTACAATTGGTATCAGAACGGGTTGCTCTTGTTTTGATCTTTTCAATCATCTCGATTTTTAGATCTAATCATTTTTAAGATTCAATCGTTTATTTTAAGATTTAACAATCTTAAGAACTATGACATCAAGTGCATTTCTTTTCGCCGAAGGACAATCAATTAGTCGTCCTCCCCTTTTAAATGCGTCATGTTTTCAATCTTAGAAAATTCGGATTCAAGCCTACATATGTTCTATTGATATAAACATGTGGGATATTATTGAAAAAGACTATTATTTACATGAAAAATTACCTTCCGAAATTGGATTGGAAAGTAAAGAATATTTTTTATTGTGCTTTGGATTCAAATTGTGAAAGTACAACTGAGATTTGGAATAAACTCATCACTACTTACGAAGGAGTCGATAAAGTTAAAGAATCTAGATTGAATATACTAAATCATCAATATGATTCTTTCAAGATGCATGAAAATGAATCTATAAATGATATGATTGCTCGATATAATGATATTTTGAATGACTTGACCTTCTTCGGCGAGCCAAGATCTAATCCCAAAAAGTGAAAAAGATTTTCAGGTCTCTCTCCTCCAAATGGCATACGAAGAGGACCGTGATCGAAGAAAAGGATTTGAACAAATTGGATTTTGATGATCTTAATTGGCTCACTTTTAACCTATGAGATCTCAATCCAAGAAAATCAAGAAGAAAAAGCCCCCAAGAAGAAAACATTGGCATTGAAGACAAATACAATAGAAGAAGATTCAAGTGAAGAGGAAGTGGATGAATGGAAACTCACACTCTACACAAGAAAATTAAATAAGTATCTCAAACTAGTTAAAAAGAAAGGCAAGAATGAAAAGCCAACAAGAAAATCAAACAAACATCACAAAAAAGTAAAATCACGAAAAGGTCAAAAGATAGAATATGAAGAGTCAAGTGAAACAAGTAGCTCATCAAGCTCTTCGAATGATGAAGCATATATATACTTGATGGCACACGACGATGAGGTAATCTCTAATCCTTCAAAATCAAATTATGACTCATCAAACTCTTCCGAAGAAATTCTTTCTTTAGATGTGAATAAATAACTCTCTTCTCTTATAAAAAAATATTTTTCAATTAAAGAGGAAAATGAAACATTAATACATGAAATTGAAAAATTAAAAGAGGTAAATAATGCATATTTTTTGGAAAATGAAAAACTAAAAAATGAAATTGAAACTTGGAAAATCACGCATGCATGTGAAGTTGTAAAACTAGTATGTTCTTTGGAAAAAGTAAAGAAAGAAAATGTCTCTTTGAAAGATATACAAAATAAGATTATATCTTATGCAAAGAAAAATAAACTTAGGAATCATCAACATGATAGAAAATCACATTTTAAATGCTTTACATGTGGATTTTATGAGCATTATGCATATCAATGCAAAATGAGAAAAATTAACACAACATGTCATGATTTGGGTTCCGAAAGGAACATTGTCTAACAAACAAGGACCCAAAGAAAATTGGATACCAAAGATTACATAATTACTTTTCAGGTGTGCCTCACATGCAAAGCAAAGGACAAGTGGTGAAGGCACAAAGGTTATGGTAAAATAATCACTTACTTTTTTATTTCAACCAAAAAATTTCAAAACTACTATTTCTTTAAAAGAAAAGAAGAATACATAAAAGATTGATCATGGTGATAGGATGAGCATGATTAAACATTATTTTCACACATCATGGATATCACATTGTTTTATCAAAGTTTTTATGCCATACTTTTAATATGTTTTTGTTTTGGCTTTCATAAATTGGTTAAATCGCCATAAATTTAGGGAAGTTATCTTTCAAAACTTGCGGCACTCTACATATCTCTTATATGACAAAAAGGGGGAAGAATATTTTATTTGAAAAAATTGATTAAGGGGGAGTTACGTATACTTTAATTACAAGCGACTTTTTGATGAAACAAGAGGGGGAGAAATATAGGAGAAATATGACCTGAATATATTTTATAAAGAAAAGTTAAGTGTTGAGGGAGTAAAATTGTTTTAACAAGATTTTACAATTTTTTCGCCAACTTATATCTTTTTTCATATTTCTCGGTTTGTCCTCATAAAAAAGGAGGAGATTGTTTGGTCAAAGCTTTAATGAAACATAAAATTATATTTTGATGAAACAAACCTCGAATGATTAAAGTTGAAATGTTGAAAAAGTTCAAAGAAAAATGGATAACTTTATGCACTTCGCTTTGATTAAATATTTATCACTGATTTCATTAGTTTTGGATAAATGTGAAACGTTGTAGGAAATTCTGTTAGCTTTCCATAGATTCCAAGATCATCTAATTTGGATAACCGTCCGAAAAGTTATGATCAAAATAGTGCAGAACGGTCAACCTTCCGGTCGAAGCAAAGAAGGCCGGTCGAGATAGTCCGGTCGACTGATCTGAGAAACCGGTCGACCGATCAAGACATAAGCTGCTCAAATAAAAACTGCGAGACTGTACCGGATGACAGACCGTTCGATGCAGCGGCCGACCGATCAGCTCAACGACTACAAATCAAAACTGCGAGACTGTACCGGTCGAGACACCGATCGACGGACCGGTCGATCGATCAAGCGTAAAAGTTAAAGAAAATGAGCAACGATCATATAGACCGACCGGCCTTCGAGTCAAATGATCAGTAACGATTAAATTTGAAGGAGAAATTTGTGGAATGATTTCTAGATGAATTTTTCGCACATTGAAGGCAGGAGTACCAAAGCAAGAGGCAAAGACACCCATTCACTCATTGAAGAAAAGCTTCAAGTTGTCAAAGAGATATTATTTCTTGAAGTTTTTATTTTATAACTTTCTCATTCTTTCTCTCTTCTTCTCTTGTGAGCTTAGCTTTGTAAAAGAGAGAAACACTTTTGTTCAGAAAAATTAAAGAGAGCTCCTGTGTAAAAGAGATTCAAAATCTTATCTCTTGAGCGAGAGAAATATATTAGCTTCCTAGGAGGAGATGTTGCCTTTGCCTCTCGAAGCGGAGAAAAATGCGGTGGTGTAAAGGGCTTTCTTCCTTGCCCCATTTGGAATAAAGGAAGTACTAGTGGAATCTCTGAGGGTCTCGAGGTCGAGAAGTTGGAGCGGGGACGTAGGCCAAGGTGTGGCCGAACCTCGTCAACAACCACCGTATCTTTGTTTTTGATTTTCTCTCTGTTTCTCCCTGTTCATATTTTGTTATCATATGAATTGCAAAGATTTTAAGAAACGATTTTGTGCTTCTGCTACGAATTTTATGAAATCGATATTTTCGGTTGAACACCAATTCACCCCCCTCTTAGTGCCCTTTGGGATTATACAATTAGTATCAGAACGGGTTGCTCTTATTTTGATCTTTTCAATCCTCTCGATTTTTAGATCTAATCATTTTTAAGATTCAATCGTTTGTTTTAAGATTTAACAATCTTAAGAGCTATGACATCAAGTGCATTTGTTTTCGCCGAAGGATAATCAATTAGTCGTCCTCCCCTTTTAAATGTATCAGATTTTCAATCTTAGAACAAGTAGCTCATCAAGCTCTTCGAATGATGAAGCATATATATGCTTGATGGCACACGACGACGAGGTAATCTCTAACCCTTCAAACTCAAATTATGGCTCATCAAACTCTTCCGAAGAAATTCTTTCTTTAGATGTGAAAAATAACTCTCATCTCTTATAAAAAGATATTTTTGAATTAAATAGGAAAATGAAACATTAATACATGAAATTGAAAAATTAAAAGAGGAAAATAATGCATATTTTTTGGAAAATGAAAAACTAAAAAATGAAATTGAAATTTTGGAAATCGTGCATGCATGTGAAGTTGTAAAACTAGCATATTTTTTGGAAAAAGTAAAGAAAGAAAATGTCTCTTTAAAAGATATACAAAATAAGATTATATCTTATGCAAAGAAAAATAAACTTAGGAATCATCAACATGATAGAAAATCACATTTTAAATGCTTTACATGTGGATTTTATGGGCATTATGCATATTAATGCAAAATGAGAAAATCAACACAACATGGCATGATTTGAGTTCCGAAAGGAACATCGTCTAACAAACAAGGACTCAAAGAAATTTGAGTATCAAATATTACATAATTACTTTTCAGGTGTGCCTCACATGCAAAGCAAATGACAAGTGGTGAAGGCATAAAGGTTATGGTAAAATAATCACTTACTTTTTTATTTCAACCAAAAAAATTCAAAACTACTATTTCTTTAAAAGAAAAGAAGAATAAATAAAAGATTGATTATGATAATAGGGGAGCATGATTAAACATTATTTTCACACATCATGGATATCACATTGTTTTATCAAAGTTTTTATGCCATACTTTTAATATGTTTTTATTTTGGCTTTCATAAATTGGTTAAACCGCCATAAATTTATGGAGAGTTATCTTTTAAAACTTGTGGCACTCTACATATCTCTTATATGACGAAAAGGGGGAAGAATATTTTATTTGAAAAATTGATTAAGGGGTTCTTATATACTTTAATTACAAATGACTTTTTGATGAAACAAGAGGGGAAAAAATATAGGAGAAATATGACCTGAATATATTTTATAAAGAAAAGTTGTGTTGGGGGAGTAAAATTGTTTTAACAAGATTTTACAATTTTTTCGCCAACTTATATCTTTTTTCATATTTCTCAGTTTGTCCTCATAAAAAAGGAGGAGATTGTTTGGTCAAAGCTTTAATGACACATAAAATTATATTTTGATGAAACAAACCTCGAATGATTAAAGTTGAAAATGTTGAAAAAGTTCAAAGAAAAATGGATAACTTTATGCACTTCGCTTTGATTAAATATTTATCACTGATTTCATTAGTTTTGGATAAATGTGAAACGTTGTAGGAAATTCTGTTAGCTTTCCATAGATTCCAAGATCATCTAATTTGGATAACCGTCCGAAAAGTTATGATCAAAATAGTGCAGAACGGTCAACCTTCCGGTCGAAGCAAAGAAGGCCGGTCGAGATAGTCCGGTCGACTGATCTGAGAAACCGGTCGACCGATCAAGACATAAGCTGCTCAAATAAAAACTGCGAGACTGTACCGGATGACAGACCGTTCGATGCAGCGGCCGACCGATCAGCTCAACGACTACAAATCAAAACTGCGAGACTGTACCGGTCGAGACACCGATCGACGGACCGGTCGATCGATCAAGCGTAAAAGTTAAAGAAAATGAGCAACGATCATATAGACCGATCAGCCTTCGAGTCAAATGATCAGTAACGATTAAATTTGAAGGAGAAATTTGTGGAATGATTTCTAGATGAATTTTTCGCACATTGAAGGCAGGAGTACCAAAGCAAGAGGCAAAGACACCCATTCACTCATTGAAGAAAAGCTTCAAGTTGTCAAAGAGATATTATTTCTTGAAGTTTTTATTTTATAACTTTCTCATTCTTTCTCTCTTCTTCTCTTGTGAGCTTAGCTTTGTAAAAGAGAGAAACACTTTTGTTCAGAAAAATTAAAGAGAGCTCCTGTGTAAAAGAGATTCAAAATCTTATCTCTTGAGCGAGAGAAATATATTAGCTTCCTAGGAGGAGATGTTGCCTTTGCCTCTCGAAGCGGAGAAAAATGCGGTGGTGTAAAGGGCTTTCTTCCTTGCCCCATTTGGAATAAAGGAAGTACTAGTGGAATCTCTGAGGGTCTCGAAGTCGAGAAGTTGGAGCGGGGACGTAGGCCAAGGTGTGGCCGAACATCGTCAACAACCACCGTATCTTTGTGTTTGATTTTCTCTCTGTCTCTTCCTGTTCATATTTTGTTATCATCTGAATTGCAAAGATTTTAAGAAACAATTTTGTGCTTCTGCTACGAATTTTATGAAATCGATATTTTCGGTTGAACACCAATTCACCCCCCTCTTAGTGCCCTTTGGGATTATACAATTAGTATCAGAACGGGTTGCTCTTGTTTTGATCTTTTCAATCCTCTCGATTTTTAGATCTAATCATTTTTAAGATTCAATCGTTTGTTTTAAGATTTAACAATCTTAAGAGCTATGACATCAAGTGCATTTATTTTCGCCGAAGGATAATCAATTAGTCGTCCTCCCCTTTTAAATGTATCAGATTTTCAATCTTGGAACAAGTAGCTCATCAAGCTCTTCGAATGATGAAGCATATATATGCTTGATGGCACACGACGACGAGGTAATCTCTAACCCTTCAAACTCAAATTATCACTCATCAAACTCTTCCGAAGAAATTATTTCTTTAGATGTGAACAAAGAACTCTCCTCTCTTATAAAAATATATTTTTGAATTAAATAGGAAAATGAAACATTAATACATGAAATTGAAAAATTAAAAGAGGAAAATAATGCATATTTTTTGGAAAATGAAAAACTAAAAAATGAAATTGAAACTTTGGAAATCATGCATGCATGTGAAGTTGTAAAACTAGCATGTTTTTTGGAAAAAGTAAAGAAAGAAAATGTCTCTTTAAAAGATATACAAAATAAGATTATATCTTATGCAAAGAAAAATAAACTTAGGAATCATCCACATGATAGAAAATCACATTTTAAATGTTTTACATGTGGATTTTATGGGCATTATGCATATTAATGCAAAATGAGAAAATCAACACAACATGGCATGATTTGAGTTCCGAAAGAAACATCGTCTAACAAACAAGGACTCAAAGAAATTTGGGTATCAAATATTACATAATTACTTGTCAGGTGTGTCTCACATGCAAAGCAAAGGACAAGTGGTGAATGCATAAAGGTTATGGTAAAATAATCACTTACTTTTTTATTTCAACCAAAAAAATTCAAAACTACTATTTCTTTAAAAGAAAAAAAGAATAGATAAAAGATTGATCATGATAATATGGGAGCATGATTAAACATTATTTTCACACATTATGGATATCACATTATTTTATCAAAGTTTTTATGCCATACTTTTAACATGTTTTTGTTTTGGCTTTCATAAATTGGTTAAACCGCCATAAATTTAGGGAGAGTTATCTTTTAAATCTTGCGGCACTCTACATATATCTTATATGACGAAAAGGGGGAAGAATATTTTATTTGAAAAATTGATTAAGGGGGAGTTACATATGGGTTCTTATATACTTTAATTACAAATGACTTTTTGATGAAACAAGAGGGGAAAAAATATAGGAGAAATATGACCTGAATATATTTTATAAAGAAAAGTTAAGTGTTGGGAGGAGTAAAATTGTTTTAACAAGATTTTACAACTTTTTTCCAACTTATATCTTTTTTTATATTTCTCGGTTTGTCCTCATCAAAAAGGGGGAGATTGTTGGGTCAAAGCTTTAGTGACAGATAAAATTATATTTTGATGAAACAAACCTCGAATGATTGAAGTTGAAATGTTAAAAAAGTTCAAAGAAAAATGGATAACTTTATACACTACATTTTGATTAAATAATTATCACTGATCTCATTAGTTTTGGATAAATGTGAATTGTAGGGAATTATGTTAGCTTTCCATAGATTCCAAGATCATCTAATTTGGATAACCGTTCGGAAAGTTATGATCAAAATAGTGCAGGTCGGTCAAGTTGCTGATCGAAGCAAAGAAGGCCGGTCGATCGATCTGAGAAACCAGTTGACCGATTAAGGCATAAGCTCAAATGAAATCTGCGAGGCTGTACCGATCGATAGACCGGTCAATGCAGCGGCCGACCGATCAGTTCAACGGCTACAAATCAAAACTACGAGACTGTATCGGTCGAGACATCGATCGACGGATCGGTCGACCGATCAATCGCAGAAGTTGAAGAAAACGAGCAACGGCCATATAGACCGGTCGACCGGACCAAAAGTGCGATCGATCGGCCTCCGAATCAAATGGATAGTTAACGGTCAAATTTGAAGGAGAAATTTGTGGAATAATTTCTGGACGAATTTTCCACACATTGAAGGCTATAAAAGGAGTACCAAAGTCAGAGGCAAAAGCACCCATTCACTCATTGAAGAAAAACTTCAAGTTGTCAAAGAGAGATTATTTTTTGAAGTTTTTATTTTATAGCTTTCTCATTCTTTCTCTCTTCTACTCTTGTGAGCTTAGCTTTGTAAAAGAGAGAAATACTTTTGTTCAGAAAAATTAGAGAGAGCTCCTGTGTAAAAGAGATTCAAAGTCTTACCTCTTGAACGAGAGAAATATATTAGCTTCCTAGGAGGAGAGATTGCCTTGCCTCTCAAAGCGGAGAAAAAGACGGTGGTGTAAAGGGTTTTCTTCCTTGTCCCATTTGGAACAAAAAAAATGCTAGTGGAATCTCCGACGATTTCGAGGTCGAGAAGTCGAAGCGGGGACGTAAGCTAAGGTATAGCCGAACCTCGTCAACAGCCACCGTGTCTTTATATTTTATTTTCTCTCTCTCTAGTCGTTCGTATTGTGTTTATCATCTGAATTGTAAAGGTTTTAAGAATCAATTTTATGCTTCCATTACGAATTTTGTGAAATCGATATTTTCGATTGAACCACAATTCACCCCCTCTTGATGGCCTTTGAGATCCTACCGTCTTATGACACCGTCTCTGCCATTACGACACTTCCAAAATCAGAGGAACCAGCGACTATGAAACATCTTTAACGTAGTGTAATTTCTCTCTTGTTCGGTGAAGGAAATTACAATAACTGTTCCATGATTCTTTGCCGGAATTGTCGAAACTGCAAAAAACAATTCAGATATGAAGAGGAATATTATTAATCCAGAAAGCTCATACAATCTTTCTATTTGTACTTCGACAAAAATATCTCAGCTAAATGGATGTGCTACCCACTCAAATGGGTAGCACCATGCTACGGTGACAGGGGGGAGAGAGAGAGAACCGCATGAGGGAGGGGAGAGAGAGAGCCACAGCACTACGGGAGAGAGCCGCATCAGGGAGGAGGGAAGGAGAGAGAGAAAGAAATGCCGCATGAGGGGAAGGGAGAGAGAGCCGCAGTAGAGAGGGGAGGGAGAGAGAGATGAGGTAGTGGGAGAGAGAGAGAAATGATGCAGGTGGGAGAGAGATAAACGCGGCAGGAGGAAGGGGGAGAGAGAGAAATGTTGCACCGATTAAAATAATTTTAATCAGCATTGAAGCCATTGATTGTTAGATCGGCCATTCATATTTAATCTAATGATAAGTAACTGTGGTAGCATGGTGTAGCACCTCCATAAAATCCATTGCCGAGATAAAATAAAGACTACTAAACAAACAGCTGCTCTCAACACTACCCCTCACCTGGTTGAAATAAATTAACCAACCTCAACCTCTTTAATAAATTAATCAACCCCAACCTGAGAGATTTGTAGTGGCATTGTTGTTTGTCTGAGCGTCTTAGTTAAGATGTTAGTTAACTCATCTTTTATAGGAACAAGTTGCGGCCTAATTAGACATAGCAAACTCTTCTCCTTGAATAACAATATACCTAAATGTACTTGGTGTGCTAGTGAAAGGTCGGACTCTACATGATTTGTTTTGCTGCTGGATTGTTACTAAATACTGCGATGAGCTTTTTCATTGAAAGTTGCAGCTTAGAAGACAACAGATCTTGCCAAGTGACTTCAGCAACCACCAAAGTTATACTTCAATACTCTGATTCATGAAACCACAGAGCTGCTTACTCGAATACAACATGCAAAATCATAATGCCAAGTAAACACACAAAGCCTCCAGCGAGCATCACATTAAATAGAACAAAACTACCACCATTTATTTATTTTGACTTCATGAAACCAAAGAACTGCTTACTTAAATGCAAAATGCAAAGCCATAATGCCAAGTAAACATACAAGACAACATCCAGTGAGCATTAAATAGACATTATTATGCTTAAGTGGAAAGAAAATCTCTTCTAGATGACTTCTTTAAATGCCTCACGATATCGAATGCAAAATCTAGATGCAAACTCTTAGACATAAATTGACTCCGGTGGCTCATGGAGTATGTGATGTTGTGTCTTGTATGGATAAGGAAAAGAAGTCTTCCTATAAGATTCTGGAACTGCTTAGGATAAGTAAACAAATTATATTATTTTAATTAACTTTCCGTTGTTTCTTTGGACACTTAGGCAGTATACTTTTGACTTTGTTCTAGAGGGGTATTAGCAAACTTACTCCACGAGATCAAGGTCTGGTAGAAGATCCGTAGTATATGTCCTTTGAATTATGAATATATCCTTGTCAGACGTGAGCACCTCCATTCCCAGAAAGAACCTTAAACCATTCCCTTTTTTTAAAAAAATATCTAGGAAAGTTTGGAAGTTTTTTTTATTACAAAGACAGGTCCATGACCTAATACAGGCAAAATAAAGATTGAAACTAAAGGGGGATGTAAGTTTCACTAGTAAGATTCGAACTACTAACCTCTAGATTTTCGAGTGGAGGGGTATGCCACTACACTACGCCCTTATTTTAGGTCTTTGATTTTAACACTAACTTGTGAGATTGCTTGGGCTTCTCAATTAGTATCAAGCTATTCCCACACACTAAGAGATAGACATTGTTTTCCTTCATTCTTAGTAAACAAGGTATAATCATTCTTATCTTGGAGTTTGGATAAAACATAACTCTACTTAAATTTTTCGTAAACTTGACATTCCAATGCTTTGAAGCTTGCTTTAACTCATGCAAAGATTTGATCAATCTGCATACTTTTCCCAAATGTTAAGTTATTAAGTGTAAATAGAGTGTCTAACTCACAAGGGGTAATCTAAATTCTTATTTTCTTAGTTAACTAATTGAGAGAAATAAAAAAGATTTAAATGCAAATTGATTTTACATAGAATATATGATCAAAGTCTTAAAGTGATTCTACATAGAGTGTATGATCAAAGCCTGCTCAATCAACCTTAATCTACTTTAACTATGATGCTTTTAAAATGTGGATATGATCAAAGCCATTGAAAACCACACTTAACGAAGATGCTTTATTATGCAATGGTTTCTTAATAGTTTAGAACTAAAAAATTTTGAGGACCTAACTATTTTAGATAAAATTAAAACTAAACAGTTAATACTCAATCATTTTTAGACTATTAAAATGCAAACCTCTAACAATCCATAATTTTTAATATTTAAATTTAATACTAACAAAAACCATGTGATATACTAAAAATGGTTCAGGTACCAATGAGTTATGTGTCTCGGCCAGGATGAAACACATTGAGCCACTAGGATATGGCCCAGGCGATGAGTGAACATGGACCATGTTTGATGTTAAATGGTTCAGGTTATGAAAATGGCTCAGGTTCAAGAAACTTAGTCCTCCAAAGGACAATTTTGATGGAAAGAATCAATTATCTTGTAACAAAATTATATCATAATCATGCCAAAAGACTAAAACTAACACAACATTTATACCAATTAAGCTAACAAAAAATGAGCACAAAATAACCACATGTTTATGGAAGTCTAAAATCTAAATTAATTAAGAGAAAAATGAAATAGTCTTCCCTAATAATTAAACTACTCCATAGTTAGAAAAAACATGGTTATTTTTTGAGACCTCCCCCTAAACTATCATGATTTTTCACATCTAAACCTAATATATGAACTCACGCCTTCGTAAATTATTTCAGGATTTCCACTTTAGTTCATCCATATACTTCTGTTAACTTTTCCATTATTTTTTATTTTTTAATTTATTAAATGACTAAACTACCCTTCTCTGATCTTTTAATATTTAAAAGTTTTAAAACATTATATAATAAATATTTAAAAAGGAGGGGCCCCCTTTGTGTCTCTAGAAAGGGGGTGGTGCCCCCCTTCGGCACCGAAAATTAAGGGAGCAAAATGGGTTGGGGGGGGGGGGGGGTGGGTGGGGGTTTCCCCATTGTCGGTGGCGAGGACGTCATCGCTCTGGATGACGTCGAGGAATGGGGCAAGGTAAACACAGGGGCTGATGGCGTGCCATTCACTAGTTAAACTAGAACTAAATGATATTCCTTGTCTAGTCATGGGTGATATGAATTGCATCTATTCACCTAAGGATAAAAGAAGAGGAACTCCTTTCACCCTTAAAAGATCTATTAAAGTCTTTTGAAGCTTTATCCATAACCAATGCCTAATTGACCTTCCTCTTGTTGGCTCCCAGTACACTTGGATCAACAATAGATTACATCATGCTAGGATACTGCAAGCTTGATCGGGCACTTGCATCTTATCTTATCCTAACCTAAACCTACTCTCTCTAACTAGAGGGACTTCTAACCATGCTCCCGTCCTTCTAAACATAAACAATCAAACACACAAGTCAAGAAAAGCCAGAACCATTGTTGAGAATGTCTGGGCAAAAGAGATTACCACACCTCCATACACAACTCTTTAAATGAAATAAAAAGATTAACCTTAAATTGGAAGAGGACCACCCTTGGTAAGCTTGAGAATAGTGCTACCATTGTTAAACAAGAAATTAGTGCCTTAGAACAAAAGGATGAAATGAGTGGATTGACTGAATTAGAACTAAAGCTTCTAAGATAAAAATATAATCAACATGCTGCATTTCTAAGATAGATTAACATTAAATGGTGGTCCAAATCTAAGGTGAATTGGATTAAATATGGTGATAGAAATACTAAATTCTTCCACCTCAGCACTATTATCAAGCATAGGAGAAATTAAATAGTTAAAATTCAGGATGAAAATGATCACATGTTTATTAATGATCATAATATCAAATCATGTTTTATTAAATGTTACCCGAATCTTCGGCTTCGGATCCACAACCTCCTCTCCTTCCTTCCAATTGGCTAGCCATGCCACTCCTACATGAATCCTGGATTTCACATTTACTCCTGCCTATCACTGATAAAGAGATTAAAGAGATTAAAGATTGTATATGAAATATGTTAGCGGGTAAGGCCCTTGGGCCCGATGGATTTACAACTGAATTCTTTAGAAATTACTGGGACATTATCGACCCAAAAATATGTAAGGAAATCCAGATATTCTTCTCCACAATCTATTACCAAAGGGATTTGAATCTATTTCCACCATTTTTATCCCAAAAAAGCCAAATCCAACTTCTGTTTATGACTACAAACCTATATCCTTATGCAACAATATCTATAGGGTTATTGTCAAAATCCTAGCTAACAGGTTAAAACCAACAATAGAAAATCTTATTGATAGATCTCAAGCAGCTTTTATTAAAAGAAGATCAATTCATGATAATTGGTTCTTAGCACAAGAAAATTCTCTCTCTGACTAGAGGAAGAAAAAATATTTTATTCTCAAGGCCAACATGGAAAAAGTTTTCGGTAAAGTTTCTTGGCATGCAGTCTGCCTTAAATCTGATGAAATTTTCACCTATATTCATTAATTGGATTATGATTTGTATCCAGTGCCCTCTCTTCACTTGCAATATAAATGATTCATTTTCACCATACTTCAAGAGTTATAGGGGCCTTAGGCAGGGATCCCCTCTCCCCCTATTTTTTCATCTTGGTGTCTCAAGTCTTCTCCTTATTGATAAAAAAATCAAGTCAATCTAGGGCACATTAAACCCTTCACTGTGGGTGCTTTACCTGTTAGTCATCTTTTATATGCAGATGTCCTCTTAGTTTGTACTAGGCTACTGCCTCAAATTGTAAAGCACTAAATGCAATCTTTAGTCAGTACCAAGAGCTAACGAATAAAAAAATTAACCTAAATAAGTTTGCTATTTATTTCCCTCTAAATTTCAGATTTGTAGGAAAAATATCATTAGAAACATCTTAAACATCACTGTTGACTCCATTCCTGTTACATTTCTAGGGACTCCAATTTCATATAAGAAGCTTAAGAAGGATTCACTCTTACATATTATATCCAAGACCCAATGCAAGCTAGCATGTTAGAAAAAGAAGACTCCAACACAGGCTGGGAAAGTCACACTCATTAAATCTACCATCTCTTCTATCCCAAACTAAACTTTAAATGTCATTCATATATCCTTTGGCTTCATTGCATCTCTTGAATGTTTCAAGCACTTTCCTTTGGTCTTCATTATGTGATAACCATGTATCTAATTAGTTGGAATACAATTCATCTACCAAAGCATGAGGGAGGTTTAGATGAGGTGTCTTAATAATATGCGATCGGCCTTGCTTGTCTCTATTGGATCTAAAATTTAATGACATATAAAATTATATTTTGATGATACAAATCTCGAAAGATTAAAGTTAAAATGCTGAAAAAGTTAAACAAAAGAGACAACTTTATGCATTACAATTTGATTAAACAATTGACTATGATCTTATTAAATTCTGGATGAATCATAAACATCAAAGTTGTAGAGAATCCTGTTAGCTATTCATAGAATACAATATTATTTCATTTAGATAACTGTCAAAAAGTTATGCTCACAATAATACAAGTCGGTCAATCTACCGGTCAAAGCAAAGAAGATCGGTCGAAGATATAACGGTCGAGTGATTGAAGATGCCGTTCGATCGACAAATACATGAGCTTTCTTGGTCAACGTCGAGATGATACCGGTCGATAATACTAGTAAAAAATATCGATCGATGAACCGACCGACCGACCAGCTGCGGTAATTGAACAAATTAGCACTATAGTCATATAGAACGATCGATCGATTCATAAATGCGGTCAACCGCTCCACTGGTCAAATGAACAGTAACGACTACTTTTGAATGAGAAAATGTGGAATTAATTATGAACAAAGTTTCCACATACTGAAGTCTATAAAAGGAGTGCCAAAAGCAAAGGCATCCATCCAAACATTGAAGCAAAACTTTAAGAAATAAAAAAAATATTTTTCCTTGAAGTTATCATTTTGAGCTTTCTTTCTTTCTCTCTTCTCTTCTTATGAGTGTTCTATTGTAAAAGAGAGAAATCATTTTTCAAAAAGATCGTGAGAACTCCTACATAAAAGATGTTCCAAATCTTACCTCTTGAGTGAGAGAAAAGATTAGCTTCCTAGGAGGAGAGGTTGTCTTATCTCTCGAAGCAGAGAAAATGTGGTTGATGTAAAGGGCATTCTTCCTTGCCCCGTTTGAAATTAAGGATGAGTTTAGTAGAATCTCCGACGGTCTCGAGATCGAGAAGTCGGAGTAGGGACGTAGGCCAAGATGTGACTGAACCTCGTCAACAACCACATGCATTTTATGTTTGCTTTCTCTATCTCTTTCTCCCTCTTATACTAAGCTTATGATCTGAATCGTTTTGATTTAAAAGGATTAATGAATTAATTTTAAGCTTCCGTGATGATTTTTGTAAAATCGATATTTTTAGTTGAACACCAATTCACCCCCCTCTTAGTGCTCTTTGGGATCCTACAATTGGTATCAGAGCGGGTTGTATTCTGATTTTTCGAATCATCTTTTAAGATGTAATCATTTTTAGACCTAATCGTTTTAAGATTTAATAATTTTTTTGAAAATTTAACCATCTTAAGAACTATGTCATCAAGTGGATTTATTATTGTTAAAGGACAATCAATTAGTCGTCCTCCTCTTTTAAATACGTCAAATTTTGCATATCGGAAAATTATGATTCAAGTCTATATATGTTCTATTGATATAAAAGTGTGGGACATTGTTGAAAAAGACTACTATTTACTTGAAAAATTATCTTTAGAACATGATGAAAGACATAAAGTTTTTTCAAAACTAGATTGGAAAGCTAAAAATAATTTTTATTATGATTTGGATTCAACAGAATTTGGTCGAATTTCTAATTATGAAAGTACAACTGAAATTTGAAAAAAACTTATTACTACTTATGAAGGAACATATAAAGTCAAAGAATCTAGACTAAATATTTTGAATCAAGATGCATGAAAATGAATCTATAAATGATATGGTTGTTCGATTTAATAATATTGTGAATGACTTAGCCTCCTTGGGTGAGCCAAGAACTAACCCCCAAAAAGTGAAAAAGATTCTCAAGACTCTCTTTTCCCAATGGCATATGAAAAGGACCGTGATCGAAGAAAAAGATCTGAGCAAATTAAATTTTGATGATCTTATTGGTTCACTTGTAATATATTGTATCGGAATCCAAAAAGAAGAAGAAGAATCTAATGCTCCAAAAAAGAAGGCATTGGCCATGAAAGCTAAAGAAGTCTCAAGTGAAGAAAAAGTAGATGAAAAAAGACTCATCCGTTACACAAGAAAACTAGATAATATCTCAAGCCGGTGAAAAAGAAAGAGAAGAATGAAAAGTCTATCCGAGGATCATACAAAAATCACAAAAAAGAAATATCTTAAAAAGGTAAAAAGAAAAAATATGAAGAGTCAAGTAAAACAAGTGACTCATCAAACTATTCCAGTGATAAAACATACTTATGCTTGATGGTTCACAACGATGAGATAATTTCTAGCCCTTCAAATTCAATCTATGACTCATCAAACTCTTTCGAAGAAAATTTGCCTTTAGATGTAAATAAAGAACTTTCCTCCTTTATAAAAAGATATTACCCACTTAAAGAGGAAAATGAGAAATTACGACATGAGATTGAAAATCTAAAAGAAGAAAATGATACATGTTTTATGGAAAATGAAAACCTAAAAAGTGAAATTGAAATTTTGAAAATTACACATGCATGTGAAATTGTAAAACTAGCATGTTCTTTAGAAAAAGTAAAGAAGGAAATGATCTTTTGAAAAATTCACAGAATAAAACTATTTCTCATGAAACAAAAAATAATCTTAGGGACCATTTTGGACATAAAAACTCTTATTGAAAATCAAATCATTCCTATGATAGAAAATCATATATTACATACTTTGCATGTGAATTTTATGGTCATTATGCTTATCAATGCAAAATAAAAAAATCATCAAGAAATGACATGATTTGAGTTCCGAAAGGAATATTGTCTAACAAAATAGGATCCAAAGAAGTTTGGATAACAAAAGTTACTTAATTGTTTTCAGGTGTGCCTCACATGTAAAGCAAAGGAGGAATTGAAAATGTGAAGGCACAAAGGTTATGATAAAAATATCATCTATTTTTTATTTCACTTAAAATTCAAAATTATAATTTCTTTGAAAAGAGAGAACATATAAAATTGGTAATAGTGATAGGGGAAACATACTAAACTTTATTTTGACATATCATATATATTCATTATTGTATTAAATTTTTATGCCATATTTAATTCTTAATATATATATTTTTGGCTTTCATAAAATTATTTCCATTTTGTCATTATAAAATAGTAATAAATTTAGGGGTAGTTATTTTTTACATACTAACTTTTTATGATGCAATATTTTACATGTTTCTAATATGACAAAAGGGGTGAATATATTTTTTTTTCAAAAATGGCATGATTAAGGGGGAGTTACATATGGTTTCTTATATGCTTCATATACAAATTATTCTTTTTTATGAAACAAAAGGGGAAGAAATATAGAAGAAATATGATACGAAATATCACTTTATATGCTTTACGATTTATACTTATGTGAATATATATTATTGTAAGGAAAGTTATGTGTTAAGGGAGAGTAAAATTGATTTTACAAGATTTTACAATTTTTCTGCAACCTATACATTTTTTATATTTCTCGTCATAAAAAATGGGAAGATTATTGGATCTAAGTTTTAATGATAGATAAAATAATATTTTGATGATACGAATCTCGAAAGATTAAAGTTAAAATGTTGAAAAAATTTAAAGAAAAAGAGACAACTTTATGCACTGCACTTTGATTAAACAATTGACTATGATTTTATTAAATTCTGGGTGAATCATAAACATCAAAGTTGTAGAGAATCCTTTTAGCTATCCATAAACTCCAATATTATCTCATTTGTATAACTATGCAAAAAGTTATGCTCGCAATAGTGCAGGTCGGTAAACCTATCGGTCGAAGCAAAGAAGGTCGGTCGAAGATATACCGATCGACCGATTGAAGATGCCGATCGATCGACAAATACATAAGCTTTCCAGGTCAATGTCGAGATGATACCGGTCGACATATCGATCGATGAACCGGCCGATCGACCAATTGCCATAACTGAGCAGATTAGCACAACGGTCACATAGACCGATTGATCGGTCCATAAATGCGGTCGACCGATCCACTAGTCAAATGAATAGTAACGACTAGTTTTGAATGAGAAAAATGTGCAATTAATTCTGGACAAAATTTTCACATACTAAAGCCTATAAAATGAGTGCCAAAGCTAAAAGCAAAAGCATCCATCCAAATATTGAAGGAAAACTTTAAGAAATAAAAAAGATCTTTTTTCTTGAAGTTATCATTTTGAGCTTTCTTTCTTTCCCTCTTCTCTTCTTGTGAGTATTCTATTGTAAAAGAGAGAAACCATTTTTCAAAAATATTTTGAGAACTCCTATGTAAAGAAGGTTCCAAATCTTACCTCTTGAGCGAGATAAAATATTAGCTTCCTAGGAGGAGGGGTTGTCTTGTTTCTCGAAGCAGAGAAAAGATGGTTGATGTAAATGGCGTTCTTCCTTGCCCCATTTGAAATTAAGGATGAGTTTAGTGGAATCTTCATCAGCCTCAAGATCGAGAAGCCAGAGCGGAGATGTAGGCCAAGATGTGGCCAAACCTCGTCAACAACCACCCGTGCATTTTATGTTTGCTTTCTCTCTTTCTTTCTCCCTCTTATATTAAGCTTATGATCTGAATTGTTTTAATTTAAAAGGATTAATGAATCGATTTTAAGCTTTCATGATGATTTTTGTAAAATTGATATTTTCGATTGAACACCAATTCATCACCCTCTTGGTGTCTTTTGGGATCCTACAGTCTCATGAGTCTTATCTATCTTAAACAAAGCAAAATATCTCTTCTCATCTTTTATGGTTCAGAAATACCCCACCTTTCATCCATGGTTGCCTTCTCCAACTACAAATAGGCATGTTTGGAGTTGGAGACCTTTAACTCAAACTTTGGACAATATAAAACTTGGACTCAAAAAGCACATTAGTAATGACCTGAGCACTCATGCATATTATGATCCATGGATTTTTAATATTCCTTTAAGTCACATGCCTACTTACATTAATGTCCAATCTCCCATTGCTTCTCTTTTGGCCGCTGATCTTATGATTCATTCTGCATGAAATATTGATATTCTTATGAATTGATTTGCTCCCTACTTAATGGAAAAGATTCTATGTATTAGTTTGCATGTTTTCCCTTGTGATGATTCCTGATGGTGATATGTTATTTTGTTGTTATAAAACTCCATGTGTACATTGACCATGCTGAATGAAAAAGGTCTTTGGGATCGCATTCGATATACATAAAGCTTTTGGGGCATATATCGAGTGTCTTTGTCCTTTGGAGGCTACTCTGCGTGCACATATTAACCCATGATATGCTCTGCGTATCTGAGAATCATGATTGAGTGACACAATTATGATTGGGATACATATTGACCATGATTTGCTCTACGTATCTGAGACTCTTGATTGTGAAGCTCTGCTTAACTGTATGACACACAATCATAGAGAAATACGTATTGACTCATGATTTGCTCTGCGTATCCGTGACCCTTGATTATGAAGCTCTGCTTAACTGTATGACACATGATCATGGAGGGATACATATTGACCCATGATGAGTATGTGCAATGATACACGTGTGAAGTTTCATTATGAAAAGAATGAATCGACTAGTAGTATAAGGAAGGTGAAAAGAACCCCCATCGGGGAGTGAAATAGAATCGACGACTCATAGGCAGTGGCTTGGTTAAGGGAACCCACCGCTGCAATATGATGAGAAGCTATTCCCTCGCTGGATCGCGACCCTTTGTCCCGGCTCTAAATTACTAGAATCAAAATATTCTAATAACAGAAGAAGTAGAAGACAAACAAAAAAAGGTTAAGGGGATCCTTCCTGATACCTCTCAAGGAAAAACCAGAGAAAATGCCTCGAGCCAATGTCGAGTACCAAGGCGCTATCCGTCCGCCTCAACGTCTATACAAAGGATCCAGTAGCCGAAAGCATCACTAGCTTACGGACCACCTTGCAAGGCTAAATACTCTTGGGCGACCGATAGAGACAAAAAGATGGGCTGTCAAGAACGTAGAGGCACGGGCCCATATCCTTGCCTTTCTAACAAATTAAAAGTTGCTCCTGCTACTCAAAGGGGATAGGGCTAAGCGGAGCAAAAAGGGTTGCGCCCCTTGTTTGTTTCAAAGAGAGGAGGATGGGAAGTAGTTGTTAATGAAGTTGAAGTTACCAAGGGTCGTGTGGGCCTCCCAGTGGGAGGCTCATAAAAAAGAGGAGGTAGAACCAATAAAGATTTCTTATCCGGGTTGTTTCCCTCTCGACGATGAAGCAGGCGTTCCAACCCATTTTAGTGGAGGGGCGCGCTATTTTATGGATCCGCAAGAGAGTACTTGATTTCTGAGAGTTGTTTTATGGATCTGCAAGAGAGATCCGAGTCAAATAGCAATGATTCGAAGCACTTTGTGGGAGAGCAATACGAGCGTCGTGCTGCTGATGGCTCGGGCCCCCCGAAAGGGGGCCTTCTTCGCCCTCCACCTATTTTTTTATGTACTATATCAGCAACAATCTCATTTGGTTCAACTTACTCATGGGTGGGGCAAGCTCTTCTATTCTAGAAATTATATTTAAAAATAAAAAATATAAATAAAAAAATATAAAACTTGGGCGTGAATTTGTAAACCTCCTAACGGGAGTTGAACTCTATGAGGTCGAAGCTTCCGTCTTCCAAAGAACAAGGCTTTTTTCGAATAAGCCGAAATAACTCTGATGGGAAGAAAAAAGAAGGCTTTTAACAATACCAAGTCGGGTTCTTCTCCTACCAGTATACGACTTTGAGCTATGGTTAATTCAGCTCGAATCAAGAATCCCCAGGGAATTCAAAATCATTCTATTCGATCTAATAAGTACCTTGGAAATGGCCGAGTGGTTGAAGGCGTAGCATTCCCTTCAACCCTTTGAGCTAAATTTGGCAGGGGATTGCTAGTCTTCAAAATTCTCTATTCGGCACATAGCAGGCCTCCCATTGGGAGGCCCACACGACGGGCTATTAGCTCAGTGGTAGAGCGCGCACCAAAGACAAAAAAATAAGTTTCTAATCTTTTTGTTTTTTTCTTAGAGCATCTGTTGACAAAAGGATCACCCTAAGCATTTCTTGTAAAATATGAGCAACACCCTCCCAGGAAAAGCTCGAACGATCTTCAACAAAAGGGTTGTGGGTCGACGGTTCCTTCCCCTTCTTCCCTACTCCACTAGTACCAATGGGCAGCATGAGGGAAAAACCAAAAGTTTATTGTGATCTTTTTGTTCAGTTTTTTTTCAAATTTGGCGAGCATCTGGATACTTGTTTTTCGAGACCCCCTTATAAGGATAAGAAAATACTCAGAAGATTCTTCCATCTTAAAGAAGTGTTGTGGAAAAAAATAGTGCGAAAGCGACGTGGAGAGCAATAGGGGATCACGAAATCTTGGCGATCTTCTCTAGGGAGGAACAAGCATAATGATAAACGGCTCGTCTCGCCGTGACCTTAACCGACCATAGACCCTGTTCAATAAGTTACTTTCTTTTCCTCTGGCTACTAAGATGAGGGAAAGGTGAAAAGAACCCCCATCGGGGGAATTGTATGTGCCAATTACTAAGGTAAGATTTTTTCGGTGGATGGGAAACTCCCGTCCCATGAGCCTCGTGGGACGGTGGAAGGGCAGCTCCCGTCCCACGGGGCTCGTGGGACTCCCCTTGCGAACCCCTCTGCCCGCGAGCTCATTGACAGAGGTGGGGCGTCGGCGAGCGCGAGCTCAATGGCAGAGGGGTGACGACCCCTCCTTCCATGCCGGCAAGGGAGAGGGGGCAGCACCCCTTTTTTATTTTTTATATATTATTTTAAAATTTAAAGATTAAATGAGAGGAGGAGGATAGTTTTGTCTTTTAATAAATAGAAAAAATTATGAAAAATAAAAATATTAACAGAATTAGACAGATGAACTAAAATAAAAATTGTTGTATAATTTAGAAATGTCCTAAGATGAATTTATATATTAGGATATGATGTAAAAAATTACCATAGTTTAGTAAAGATATAAAAAAATAACCCTTAAGTAATTCTATTAAGCACCCGACAAACAAACAAACTTTTTTCCCAAGTTTTTTTATAGCTTTTTATTAAATTTTGATGAATATATATGTGTCGTTTGTATGTTTTGACAAATAACACAAGATAAGTGAGGGAGAAAGGTTTTGCCGATTTTATTTTTAAAATTGCTAAATATAATTAAGGTTATGATAATTGGGATTAGAATTTTGTCACGGAGTTGAGTGTGACAATTATAAATAGGAAGGAAGGTTGTAAGAGTTTAAGGTCATTTTTAAATTAATAAAACATTTCCTCCTTCCCCAATTCTTCTACTCTTTCCTCTTAATATCTGAATTGTTCTTAGCAGGTGGAGTTTCTAGTTTAAGAAGGATCAAGCAATGCAATTTTGATGTGGTATAAAGTCCTACTCTTGAAGATTTGCATTTTGATTGATAGTTGCACATGGATAGGATTAATAAGATCGATCAATTATAACAGTCTTCAAACTATTTAAAGTTATTTGTGTTTCATTTATTATAGGAATTGTGTAACATATTATTGTCTTTATACGTCATTACATTGTTTTATTAAGTCCTACAATATATTTATGAAATTAAATTATTAAAGTGAAGGATCATGACACACCCAAAGTGTAATATTCTTGACAACGTGTGATATTGTTGATATGAATCTCGATCTGCACGATTTTATCAAAATGCGTTACAACGTTACACCTAAACAAGGACATATCATCATATATACCCAACATCTTTCACGTGACTTATTCTTGTGGGACTAATCCAAGATATGTCTCATGCACCTATTTTGAATTTTTTTGAACTTTTTTAACAATTCAAAAATTCATCAATCCATAAAGTTTTTTAGTAAAAAGGAGAAACAAAATTAGAGTTAACTATTTGATTAATACATAACTATTAAGGAAGAGTGATTAATAGATAAATATTATGTTGATAACTATAAGTGGCAAAATTAGTACATATATATTACATTCTTTTTTATATTGTCTTATGTTTCTTTAATATGAATGAACTAAACATTTATTTTACATGAAAAAAAGTGGAACTAGCAGGATTTTAATTTCAAGTTTCAACTCATACTTGCTATAATTTTTTTGTGGCTTGTTCTGACAAGTTATGAAAAATTTCACATTGACACAACTATGACATGATGATGAAATTATGTTTCTACAATATCACAATGAGTTTGTGAGAGTAATTAGGTTTCTACAATATCGCAATGAGTTTGTGATAATTTTACTATAGTATTTGTAATGGTCGTATGATCTCTTTCTTTTTTTCTAGTCAAGATATTTTTGTACTATGGTATAATTATAAATAGGAAGGAAGATTGTAAGAGTTTAAGGACATTTTTAGATTAATAAAACATTTGCTCCTTCTCCAATTCTTCTACTCTTTTCTCTTGACGATTTGGATCCTAATTGATAGTTGCACATGCTTAGGAATAATAAGATTGAACAGTTATAACAGTCTTCAAACTATTTAAAGTTATTTGTGTTTCATTTGTTATGGAAATTGTGTGACATATTATTGTCTTTATACTTTAATACATTTCTTGACCAACGTGCGATATTTTCCGCTATGGGCCTCAATCCGCATGATTTTATCAAAACGCGTTATAGCTTTACACTTGAACAATGACATATCACCATATATACTCAATATCTTTCCCGTGACTTATGCGACTAATCTAAGACATGCTTCATGCACCATTCCCCCTTAGATGACTCAATGTCCTCATTGAGTAATCACACCCCACCATACATAGAGGCTATGCAGAGTGGCTCTGATACTATATGTAACATTCTCGACCAGCGTGTGTTACTGTCCATTCTGTCCTCACCCTTGGATCAAGGATTTGTAACACGTCACACTTGCACAAGGACATATCACCATATATACCAAACATCTCTCACATGACTTATGCATGTGGGACTAATTCAAGGCATGCCTCGTGCATCCTTCCCCTTTAGGGGACTCAATGTCCTCGTTGAGTGATCACACCCTATCATGCACAGAGGTCCATGTGAAGTGGATTGATACCATATGTAACATTTTTAATCAACGTGTGATATTTTTCGCTCTAGACCTCAACCCGCACGGTTTTATCAAAATGCGTCACACCTGAACAAGGACATATCACCATATATACCCAGCATCTCTCACATGACTTATGCATGTGAGACTAATCCAAGACATGCCTCAGGCAGGCGTGCCTTGGATTATTTCCACATGCATAAGTTATGGGAGAGATGTTGGGCATATATGATAATATGTTATTCTGCAGGTGTGACGCATTACAAAATCGTGAGCCTAGGGTGAGAGTAGAACGGACAATCGAGAATATTACATAGGGTATCAAAGTCACTCCGCGTGAGCCTTTGTGCATAGTGGGGTGCGATCACTCGACGACGACGTTGAGTCCCCTAAGGGAGGAAGGGTGTATGAGGCATTGCCTTTGATTAGTCCTACATACATAAGTCACGGAAAAGATGCTAAGTATATGGTGATATGTCCTTGTTCAGGTAGAACGCGTTTTGATAAAACCTTGTGGGTCGAGTTCCAAAGCGAACAATATCATACGCACGTGTAAGAATATTATATATGCTATCAGAGTCAATCTGCGTGGACCTCTATGCATGGTGTGGTGTGATCACTCAACGAGAACATTGAGTCCTTTAAGAGGGAAAGGATGCATGAGTCATGCTTTAGATTAGTCCAACATGACTAATTCATGGGAGAGATGCTAGTATATATAGTGATATGTCCTTGTGCAGATGTGATGCGTTACAAAATTGTGAGCTCAGGATGAGGACAGAGTGGACAATATCACACGCTGGTCGGAAATGTTACGCAAAGCCCCAATAACAAGACTCCGAGATTCAGAAAGTTATGTATTAATCAAATAGTTAACTCCAATTTTCTTTCTCCTTTTAACTAAAAAACTTTATGGAGTGATGAATTTTTGAATTGTTAAAAAAATCAAAAAGTTACTCCCAAAGTAAGTAATCAAAATATTTAAGATTTTATTTCTTGTTGTCAAATTTTTTGGACTAAAAAATGGTCACGATCCTTCGCCTTAATAATTTAATTTCATAATAATAATGGAGGACTTAATAAAACTATGTAATGAAGTATAAAGACAACAACATGTCACACAATTCTTATAGCAAATGAAACACAAATAACTTTATATAGTTTAAAGACTGCTATAATTGGTTAATCTTATTAACCTTAGCCATGTGCAACCATCAATCAGGGGCCATGCATCATCATCAACGCTTACTCTTGGTTACATTCTACTTAGTGTATGTAAACATCATGGGTGTCATGACCTATAATTTACAAAAATTGTTCATTAAAATTATCATAATAAAACATTATGAATGCCACATAGTATACACGCTTTTATATGTCACATCAGACAATATAATTTTGATAAGAAGCAATGACAATATTTGTCGCATTAATCATCAATGATCAATATGTAAATATGGAGTCATTCAATATTTTACTTCCTTTGTCATATAGGTACAACAGAAGTTACTCATGTCTCCTTAATCTTTAACAGCTATATATCTTTACTTTTTTTTAAAAAAATATTCTTATTGATTAGCCAATGGATATAGTGTCATTACACAAAATATGGAGGAAACCCAGAGGTGGACATCCCACAAAATTAATCGGCAAGCGATCTTCTACCAAAAGATGCTAGAGAATCAACCTCAAGATTTGCTAACCGAGATATATGTCTGCATGTAAAATGAGAAATCATAGAAAGGACAAGGGGACTTATTGTTGATGATATCCACTACAAGTTGAGAATCAGACTTCAAGAAGATGTGTGTGATGACACGACGATGGAAGTGTAGTAGTCCACAACACATGGCCCAAATTTTCACCTCCAACGCTGAATGAAAATGATTATAAGTCATCCCTGCACATATAAACTTAGTATTAGATGATCTAACAATGTAGCATGCTCCCCCCACCCCATAATTGCTCAAAAAAGAGCTGTCAGAGTTTAGTTTGAAGCAAGATTGGGTTGGAGGTTCCCAACGAACCAAGGGATGGTTCGTAGGGGAAGTCCCCTCGGAAATATAGGGTGTTTGTAACTCATAATAGGAGGTTTTTACTCATGATCAGACCGTCGACAGCGGTTGCTAGACTAGAGAAAAATGGGCATCATTCCTTATTTTCTAGATTCCACAAAGGATAGAGCAAAAAGAGTACGAAGCTGAGAGCGAGAGGTAGGGTCCTCAAGGTTCCAACCCTGCTTAATCCAGTCCCACTCCCTCCATGTATGAATAAACTTGAATCGATAACTAGTATTGGATTGAAAGAGATTCCAAACTTGAAAAGCCATAGAGCAATTAAAGAAAAGGTGTATGTTTGTTTCAATGCTAACACCACAAAGAGTGCTAGTTGGCTTCACCAAAGGAAGGAAATTCGCAAGCATGTGTTTGGTGAGAAGACAACTGTGGCCAGCTTCCAAAGAAAAAAATTTATCTTGGAGGAAATATTGATGCTCCATATAGTTCTCCAGCCCGACCATCCAACATACATAGGTGGTACAAGCGGCCTACTTATAAAGTTATACACTTCTTTAGAAATAGCAATTCTAGAGTTTCTTGAGGCCCACCAAGTAAACTTATTTTAAGTTAACAAGTATTGTTCCCTGAAAACATTTTGATGTAAAAGGATACTTCATCTCATATGAAATTTTTGAAACATATTATAAATATCTTTCTTAACTCAAGGTATGTTTCAATAACAATACTAATAATAATTTTTATTTGAAATAATATCATAAATAAAAGAAGTAACATATATCATTTTGCTATGTTGTAAATTTACCCACTCACTTTGTACTTTATCCCTTCAAGGAGGTTTATTAGAGTTCCTCCTTTTCACTTGTACCTTGATGTTTTCCTATAAGTAATAATGTTTTTTTACTTTCCAATTACAACAAAGTAATATGCAATGCATGCTCATGATGCATGAATGCTTATGCACCCTAAAATGCATATAATCCTCTCTAATATCAATTTTTAATTTTAGTTATTTATGTTCATAGGCTATTTCACAATTGAAACTTCTCAATCCTTCATAGCTTAACTAGGTGTTGTCTCAGGATTTCAGACTGAGTACTTGTCAATAAATAATTTATAACTTCTTAACTACATGAAAAAATCTTATGATTCTAGATTAATTAAAAACTAGACATACTAAAACCCCCAAATATCATTAACTAAGTCTAAGTGATTAAGTCATAACATCTAAGGTAATCTAACCTAAGGAATATGTCCTGACAGACTGTGTGTCATTGAAATATTGATTTATATTTTTCTTCATACTTGTCCATTTAACTTCATAATTTTTCTGAAAACTAGACTTCAATAGTATTTTATTATAAAAAGTATAGAATTTAACTCGTTGTATAGCTTTATAACAAAAATAGTTAATTCGGATCATCATCTGTCCATGTCCTGGAATCTAACAGAAGAATCACTATGAAACGAAAAATTTATTTCTAAAAAAAATACAAGTCCAAATAGAATTATTCTACTTCTCACCGAACCCTTGGAATGTTTATTCAAGCGTATCTAAATTTCAAACCCTAATTCACTCTATTCCAACCGTCCCTTAATTTACAAATTGAACTTATATCAAACTCGGGACATGATGAGTGACTAGCGAAGATAAGTTCATAACTTCCTCTATAAAACTCCTTTTTAGGTGATTCCAAGGGCCATGTAAAGATAACTTCGAATGGATTAACCATACAAAATATCATAATTTATGATTCGTCGGAACAATTTTTAGATCAAAACTCACCTTGAACAACCGATGTTCCCAATTTTCCTCAGGTCGTTTCGCTCAACTTACGTCTTTGGTAATTTTTCTACGGTGAAAGGATAATGTTAAGTGGCTTATATATTTTTTTCAGAAATTTCTCATGACATAAGATGATTTGGAAAAATATTTCTTTTGAGCAGCTCTCACTTGTCTGCTTCAGCTGCTTGGAACTTAAGTGGTGACCAATCACATTTTTTTTATCATAACTAAGTATTTTAACCATAATTAAACTTATTTAATCCTATTTAAACATATATATTATAATATTTAGAAATTTGTTAATTTATTCTTAATAACCTTATGTAATTACTTTATAAAATTTATTGATAATTAAGTAATCATTATGCTCTAATTAAAATATTAATTACTATATACAAATATCTCTAAATGAACATCCAAACTAACTTAGTATGTTAATTAAATACATGATTATGTACAAATAATGTTTCTAGGACACGTTCGTGATAATAATTATACCACAGTACAAAAATATCTAGGCTAGAACAAAAAAAAGATCAGAAGCCCGTTACAAATACTATAGTAAAATTATCAATTGCCTAAACAAAATAAACACTAGCAAACCAAGAACTCACTTTACAAATACTATAGTAAATTTATCAATTGTCTAGACAAAACAAACACTAATAAATGAAGAACTCACTACTCGATGGGAATGGTGCACATTACTCTCACAAACTCATTGCGATATTGTAGAAACATAATTTCATCATCATGTCATAGTTGTGTCAATGTGAAATTTTTCATAACTTGTCAGAACAAGCAACAAAAAAGAATTATAGCAAGTATGAGTTGAAACTTGAAATTAAAATCCTACTAGTTCTGCTTTTATTTTCATGTAAAATAAATGTTTAGTTCTTTCATATTAAAGAGACATAAGACAATATAAAAAAGAATGTAATATATATGTACTAATTTTGCCACTTTATAGTTATCAACATAATATTTATCTATTAATAACTCTTCCTCAATAGTTATATATTAATCGAATAGTTAATTCTAATTTTGTTTCTCCTTTTTAGTAAAAACTTGAACAAGCAACAAAAAAGAATTATAGCAAGTATGAGTTGAAACTTGAAATTAAAATCCTACTAGTTCTGCTTTTATTTTCATGTAAAATAAATGTTTAGTTCTTTCATATTAAAGAGACATAAGACAATATAAAAAAGAATGTAATATATATGTACTAATTTTGCCACTTTATAGTTATCAACATAATATTTATCTATTAATAACTCTTCCTCAATAGTTATATATTCATCGAATAGTTAATTCTAATTTTGTTTCTCCTTTTTAGTAAAAACTTCTATGGAGTGACGAATTTCTGAATTGTTAAAAGAATTCAAAATAAAATTCAGAAAGGTACTCCCAGCCAAAATATTTAAGATTTTATTTCTTGTTGTCAATTTTTTTTTTGGACAAAAAAAAAATATTCTTCGTGGCCCATGCAGGTCTCGAACCTGCGACCTTCGCGTTATTAGCACGACGCTCTAACCAACTGAGCTAATAGGCCAGTTAGTTTTTAATATTGAATGTGATTACCTAACTATTACACATCATCTGAGATCGACATTACACATGTCAGTTAATCATAAATCCAAAGGGCAGTTTTTTATTTTTTTGCACTTGGCTTCTTAATCTGTCAATCATGATTCATGATCATACTTTATAATCTGGAAATATCTCTCTCTTATGGCGACTCATGGTGTGAAGTGTGCATATATACACATTAAACATGGGAGTTACAAACCTAATCAATATTATATACTCATCGAGAAATCTTTTCTGCATGCATGAGAATGTTGCTGGCATCTCACTTCTCTCTCGATTGTGATTTTTGAGATATCTATGTGTACATGTGTTCCCGCTTAGGCCTCAAACTGATAGAAAACCATCGACTTGCATCGCTGTTATGTATAATTTTTTAGGTTTAAATATGATAAGATTCAAGAAGAAACTTAAATAATTAGAATATGTTGAATACTTCTCTATCTGTTCAAGGAATCACATGGCTACATGTGTTGCTTCTTGCCAAGCAATGATGGCCATCGATCCCTAATACCCATCAATACCATGTGACCCACATCCTTCCCAATAGCTTATAATTGCATTGTTTAAATAGTTCCAATGAGATTATTTCTTTTCTAATTAGTGGTTACACCAAAAGGCTTGCAGCAAGCAGACAACTCCTATTTCGATTTCTGTAAGGATGCATACCACTTGACAACATTTGCAGCATTCCAATTAATAGATAACTGCAAATGTTAACCAATCAATAACACACCCATTGATTTAATTAGATCTTTTTTCAGAAAAAGGAAAACCAATAACAAAAAGGTTTATTTTCTTGTAGAAATTTTTTTTGCTTCCAGTACCACATGCATTTTCCAAGTCTTTCAGCACGACGAAGACGTTACAGCAACCATGCTGGTTTTTTTTTTCAGAAAAATAATTTAATTGACAAAAGTAAGCCTTGTTAGTCACCACCATTCTTCTTTCTCCCCCCTTTTTTTTCTCTTTTGACCAACTTAAAGGGAGAAATCAAGGCCTTCAACAGTTCAACGCCATGAGATATATATGATCATGCGCGGAAAATAGAAGCTGCATCATAAGAATGAGCTAACCAGTCGTTGATTTGTATCATATTAAATGTGATAAGATAATTAATGATGATGGCAACATATAGTTTCCCAATAATATTGTGCATTAACAAGTTAGTTAATATTATTTTGCATTAATAATGATTATGGGATGGCCATAGTTGACAAGCAGTAGGGCGACAGGGCTCCCACGGACACGCGCCCGTAGGGCCTCTTGCGCGCACTGATCTGGTCAATGAACTGAATCCATCGGCGGGCGTCTATAAGTTGATCGTTTCTTCTTCTTCTTCTTCCATTTGATTCCCGCACGCCGTATGTACGCCGGCCGTAGTACTTGCAATCTCGTGAGCACGCACGCCGGCAGGTTATGTCTCACTGGATGTCGGGTGCCTACAACGCTAGCCCGCCGGCGGTGCCGGAATGGCTCAACAAGGGGGACAACGGGTGGCAGCTGGCGGCGGCGACGCTGGTGGGGCTCCAGAGCATGCCGGGCCTCGTGGTGCTCTACGGAAGCATCGTGAAGAAGAAGTGGGCGGTGAACTCGGCCTTCATGGCGCTCTACGCCTTCGCGGCGGCGCTCATCTTCTGGGTGCTGCTCGGCTTCCGGATGGCCTTCGGCGAGCGGCTCCTCCCCTTCTGGGGCAAGGGCGGCCCGGCGCTCAGCCAGAGCTACCTCATCCAGCGGGCGCACATGGCGTCCACAACGCACTACTTCCACAACGGCACGCTGGAGAACCCCATGGAGCAGCCCTTCTACCCGATGGCCTCCCTCCTCTACTTCGAGTTCATGTTCGCCGCCATCACGCTGATCCTGCTCGCCGGCTCCGTCCTCGGCCGCATGAACATCAAAGCCTGGATGGCCTTCGTCCCCTTATGGCTGCTCTTCTCCTACACCGTTGGCGCCTTCAGCCTCTGGGGCGGCGGCTTCCTCTACCACTGGGGTGTTATCGACTACTCCGGCGGCTACGTCATCCATCTCTCCTCCGGCATCGCGGGCCTCACCGCTGCTTACTGGGTAGCAAGACTTGCTGTGCTAATTACGTTTTCTATGTCATCAAATCAAATTTAGTTTCTCGTGTGCATGTAGTAAATTATTAGAATCCAAAACATTGCGTTTAAAATTAATCACTGGTTTAAAAGTGCAACACGCTATCTCACAATTAAGCAGTAAACAATGCATTGCAGCGTGGGATTGCTTTGGTATATAATCATAATTGGCATTGACTAAGAGATTGCTCTCCCTTAGGTTCCTATTCATGACTATATCATATGATATCGAATCATTTCGTATAGTGAAAATATATGACATACATTATGGATTAATTATTATATCTAATGCAGAATTAAGTGTAGTAAGTACTTTTGTGTTTGATTAGGTTGGGCCGCGGTTGAAGAGCGACAGAGAAAGGTTCTCTCCCAACAACATCCTGCTCATGATCGCCGGAGCGGGGCTGCTGTGGTTGGGTTGGTCGGGATTCAACGGCGGCGCGCCCTACGCTGCAAGCATCACGTCGTCGGTGGCGGTGCTCAACACACACGTCTGCGCGGCCACGAGCCTTCTGACGTGGACTTGCTTGGACGTCATCTTCTTCGGGAAGCCCTCGGTGATCGGAGCAGTACAGGGAATGATGACCGGCCTCGTTTGCATTACCCCGGCTGCAGGTACTAATAATTTAACTACTAAAACTCGTCAAGTTCTTCCCCGGGCCCGTTTTAATTATATATATGTTGAGTTGATAATTGTTATTATTATTTTTTAAACTTCCGCTGTTTTACAAAATTAATAATCCTATATGCATGATTGAATCCAGCAAGGACTTGATTCACCTGTTAAAACCTGATCAGCTTCAGAAAACACTTTTATTGGGCACTATGATCTGACAAATTATATATTAGATACCCTAAAGTTACAGTAATTAGTCTACTTCATCAGTTCATAAATGCTCATACATTTATATTTACCTTTTTCCAAGGAACATAAGTAGAAACATAGCTACTCCATAGCTAACAACGAAAACAAAAGTGTACTTCATTGAACTGTACAAAGACCATATCTTAGGATGAACTTTTTTTTTCTTTGGACAAGAGAGAATGAATTTTTTTCAGTCAATGTAAAACTATTCATCGGCGTCTAAAATATTAACATCTGATGTTCGAGGGTGAAAGAAATAATACACTATTTAAATTAATGATTCTAAGAATCGAATATGAAATTACTAATTTTCATCGATCTAGGCTAATCAGTGCTGATTTAATTACCAGTTCTATGCCTTAATATGTGTCTAGATTTCTTGCTCTCGGTATTTTGTTATGAACTGTGTACGATGATAAAATCATCAATGCAAATTTGTAATAATTTTAACTAGTGTGTGTAACAGCCGTAAAGTAATATTTCATATCTTTTCCATAAGATATGGCATCCACATCTGTCTCGCACCATTGCACGTACATGTATTAGCCTTGGAGAAATAAATATAAATCTATCATTAGTTGGACAACTTTACGAATTAGTTGACTGCCACCCGCCTTCTATTAATAACTTTCAAATGCTAAATAGCAAGTGTATATACAATATATATATATATATAGATATATATATATATATATATACCCCGAAAGAAACTAACATGTTTCGATCATGTCACCCATGCTTTCAGGTCACTTATATATGGATTGTTATAAATAGTTGGGAATACAACATACTATAATCATATTGTTCCAGCTTGTGCATGAAGTAATACAAAAAAAAATCCGGGCAGATAATTTCATTTATAATTCTATGCAAAAATGTTATTGATTGATATTTTTTTAGAATACCATAATGTTGATTCACTAAATACGATATGCATGCTTTTATTTTTAATATTTCGACAAAGGATTGGTGCAAACGTGGTCAGCAATCATAATAGGGATGCTGGGCGGCAGCATCCCCTGGTTCAGCATGATGGTCCTCCACCGGAAGTGGTCGCTGCTCCAAAAGATCGACGACACCCTCGCCGTCTTCCACACCCATGCGGTCGCCGGCGTCCTCGGCGGGCTGCTGGCCGGCCTCCTGGCGGAGCCGACGCTGTGCTCCATCGTCCTCCCCATCCCGGGCCTCAAGGGCACGGCCTACGGCGGCGGCTTCTTTCAGCTCATCAAGCAGATCGTGGGCGCCCTCTTCGTCATCATCTGGAATCTGTTCGCCACCACCGCCATCCTGCTCAGCATCGCCAAGTTCATCCCGCTGCGAATGCCCGACGACCAGCTGATGGTGGGCGACGACGCCGCGCACGGCGAGGAGGCCTACGCGCTGTGGGGCGACGGCGAGAGGTACGACACCACCCGGCAGGTGACGATGCTGCCCGCTGACGAGGCCATGAACGGCCTCAGAGACGTATCAGGCGCGCGCGGAGTGACCATCCAGTTGTAGATCGTTAATTATTTATAACCAACTTAATTTGTAGTAGCGCCATGGATTCCTATATATATATACCTCAAACTTTTGTGCACGGTGGTGGCCCAAAGATAAATATATGGGGAAAGGTTTGCCAGTACGTTGCTACATTTAAAATCTGATAAATATACAAGAGATTTTAATTTGAGACTAGAATTGTATCTTGCTACATTTAGTTTTTTTTATCCTAGAAACGCGTGAGTCATAATCTTTTTTGTTTCTTTTTATCAATTATAAAATCGGTACCCTTAAGTCCATAAACATATAAATTTCCGAGTAAGATAAATTCCTGAAAGAAAAGACTTTTGAAATCTAAGATCTAAGAAAAAATCGGTAAGTTTCAAAATTTTCAGACATGACGAAATGAAGCCAGGACTTGGTTGGAGTTGATACAAGCCAAAAAATTCATTTTTTTTCTCTGATCTACTGGTCCTACTCTCATGGTTGTAAAGGTAATATGTCCATTTTCACCGATAAAAAACATTGTAACTATGTGAAACCAAATTGACAAACCCTAATAATAATGGTTAAGTTATACATAAATAAATGAAAACTCCACGCAATATGCCAAAATGGCACATAAAAATTGAATGTATAAATCAACTTTTACTTCTAATTTTTTTTATATCCACTTAAAATTTTTGGTACCAAGAACTAGAGGTGTTCATAGGTCGGTTTTAACCCGAACTCAATCCAATTCATCTGACTTTGATCGGATCAGGTCACTCTTTTTTGAAAGATTGGACCTGATCCAACCTGACTCGATTCAGGTTGAATTGGGCTTGGTGGTCGAATTACCTTACCATCATTTTTTCTAATTTTTCTTACTTTTTATATTATTTAATGTAAAAATATTATATTATATTTATTTAAAAATAATAAAATAATTAGTAAGTATTTAAATATTTTTTAGAAGATATAAGTTGAAAATTAAATAAAAAAAGTCGGGTGGTTAGGGTCGAGTAAAAAATTTTTGGCCCGTACCCATTGGGTCATTGGGTCAATCTGACTCGGTGAATACCTCAACTAAGAACTATATTACCGAACTAATCCATATTTGAGGTAAAAAGTATAACAATAATATTTTGACCAAATTGCCATTTAGAGAAGTCAACTTGGAATTTTTAGGTTGTGCCTATAATTTTTCTAATTATGTGATTAACTATTTTGTATGATTCAAATTATTATGATTATCTTGATTGTGACACTTCTTTTGCTGTTATGTCCATTCTCATAGATGATTATCTATTATACCCTATTCTTAATGATGATTTTTATGATTATGATAATTTTCACACTGTTCCATGATTATATAATCAGTTATCCCTTATGTTATCTTATTATGTTTATTATTATTTTCATGACTACACTTATCATGATATGTTATATATTGATGCTTATTGCTTCTATTCTATACTCCATAATGATTCTGAATGTTAAGAATGATTATGTTTCATGGCCAATGTTCCCTTTGCTTATGATTTTAATGACAATTCAATATTTCAAATTATGACATCTTATCATGTGCTTATCTATAATTTATTTCATACACATGATTATTATATATTAGGCTTCAAACTTCATGGGAGGTTCATTTCCTCTTTGTATTCAATGTCACAAGTAAAGAGATGGTGGCACCGTCTATAAATCAAGCTCATGGTGGTTTTTGTACATGATATTGAGTCCCTTTATATTATCTATTTTTCATTGAATTGTATACATTTATGATACTTGATACTCGTTTTATATTAACCATTGTTTATGTCATGCCTTTATATAATTCTGCTATTTTTCCTTCCGAGTCAAGTATTTGTTTCCTTGATCAAACAAAGTTCATATTTTAATCAACGTTATGTCCATATAAGCATTACTTTGTTACGTCTTCGAAGCGTGTTCTACCACGTGGCGGAGGCATCTTGGGGGCGTTATAGGAGGGGTAAGTGAATTAGTGTAAAACTCAAATTATAAAAGGTTTTCAATCATTTTACATTAATTGAAGAGTCATTTTATTTTAATTTAAATTCATCTACGATATCGAATTAAAATATTAATCGATCACAAAAAATTGACAATAATTAATTTAAAATTCTCATAAGTCCTATAGTTATCGTGTTAATTAACTAACCCACTTGCTTGTTTAAGGGCATCTTATTTCATTACACAAATGTAGGCTTTATTTGTCAAGGCTAAAAAAGCATCTGACATAGTGTTTAGCGGTTCAAACGCTATTTCTATTATTTGGTAAAATACATAATCAAGTAGAGTTTAACGTTTTGAATGAAAATATTAAAAAATTTCTTCGACTATTTTTTATCGTTTAGCATTTAGAGATTTATATTCTTTTTCCGATTTTATCATTATTCAAATACATTTTTTATTTATCTTATTATTTTATTATTTTAATTATATAACCATTCAACTATATTCATTTTTATACATATTTAATTAATTACAAATTATTTATTTATTAACAATGGATATTAATTTAATAATTAATATTTTCATATCATGTATGAACTATATATTTTTATATATAACAAAAAATTACTTGTGAATTTTTTTTATTTAATTGTGTTATTAGTTGATTATTTATTAAATTATAAAGTTTGTAGGACAATCAAATTGAATAATTTTGTATGTCCAAGTATGTCATTTTATGTTCATCAGCTAATTTTACCTTTAAGTTTACCAAACGCTTATTTATTAATATCCTAATTGAACCACTAGTTGTTAGTCATCCTACTACAACAAAAAAGCAAATTACAGACAATCAAAATCGTTTGTAATTTGACAAAAACCATCAAAAATTACGATTTTCAACGGAACCGATCCGTTGAAAAAATGGTCATCGCAAACTGATTTTCGACAGTTGGAAAAAACTCGTCGAAGGTTCCGACGGTTGTAACCGTCCCAAAAGTCTGGCGGCCGCAACTGTAAAAAATTTTGGCGATTGCAACCGTCAAGACTTTTGGCGGTCATCGCAATCGCTGAAATTTTCGACGGTCGAGACCGTCGAAACTTTCGACGATTGCCCCAATCGTCAAAACTTTCGATGGTAGCAACCGTCGAAACTTTCGACGGTTGCCGCGACCATCGAAAATTTCGGCGGTCGCAACCGTCGCAAAAAAAATTTATAATATAAAAAAATTAGCTTGCCGCCAGCGGCCGAATCTGACAGTCAGCTGCCCGAACCGGCCGCTAGGTGGTGGATCCGACAGCCAGCGAACCAATCCGGCCGCCCGCGGCCAGATTCGGTAGACAAGCGGACGATTTGGCCGCCCGAGTCCAGATCGAACTGCGAGGCGATCGATCCGACCGCCCGCGGCCCGATCCGACCGACCGCCGGCCGATTTACCCCCCGCGGTCAAATCCGACTGTCAGCCGATTTGCCCCCAGCCAGATCGAACTGCAAGGCGATAGATCCGGTCGCTCGCGGCCAGATCCGGCTGCCAGGCGGCCGATTTGGCCTCCCATGACCGGATCGAACTGCGAGGCGACTGATCCGACTGCTAGGCAGTCGAACTGGCCGTCAACGGCCAGATCCGATCGTCAGGCGGCCGAACCGGCCGTCAGCGACCAGATCCAACAGATTGGCAGCCAATCTGCGCCCCGCGGCTAGATCCGGCCGTCAGACGGACTACGAGGCGACCGATCCGGCCGCTCGCGGCCAGATTTGGCTGCCTGGGGCCAGATCGGACTGCGAGGTGGCCGATCCGGCTGCCCCGCGGCCAGATCTGGCCGCCAAACAGCCGATCCGGCCGCCTAGCGCCCGAACGGAGAGGGAGCCGGAGATCGAGAGAGAGAAGAGAGATAGATAGAGATAGAGAGAGAGAGAGGGAGGGAGGGAGGGAGGGAGAGGGTCGCCGGCGGGGAGATCCGTCCGGGAGGTCGTGTCGTCGGCAAAGTAGGAGAGGGAGAAGAGAGGGAAAGAAGTAGAGATAGGAGAGAGGGATAAGGTTATATATATATATAGGGAAAGATGAGAAAGCGGAAGAATGAAAAAAGGAGCGGGAGTTCGATATTTTAGTTAATGACGACCAGGACCGTTGATAACTAAAAGACTCATTTATATTATATTATTTTTTACTTACCGACGGTTTGGACCATCAGAATTATCGATGATCTAAACTGTCGGTAATTATATTAATAAAAGACTCGTTATAATATTATTAGTTTTAACTTACCGACGATTTGGACTGTCGAAAATATCGACGGTATGAAGTATTGGTAATTATATTAATAAAAAAACTCCTTATAATATTATTATTTTTACTTACTGACGGTTTGGACCGTCGAAAATATCGACGATCTGAATTGTCGCTAATTATATTATTAAAATACTTTTTATATTATATTATTTTCTATTTACCGACAGTTAGGACTGTCGAAACTTTCGACGTATAGATATCCTTTGAAACTTTCGACGTTCCTAACCGTTGAAAAATAAAAATAATAATATAATATATTGCATAATTTATTATTCTTATTTTTGACGGTTGTGACCGTCGAAAATAACAACGGATACCTATTCGTCGTAAAATTCGTCGCAAGTTGCGACGAATTTTTATCTGTCGGAAAGGACTCGTCGAAAAAGTCTAATTTTCTTGTAGTGTCCGTTATCCACTATTCGCTATCTATTATTTAAATCGATATCCGCTTATCAAATCATTAATAATGCCAAATACAGCCATAGTCTCGTGGGGAGTGATCATGGGAAACTATGAAACAATTTTGGAAATAAAAAGAAATAATTATAAAACTACAACTTTTAAAAAAAATTTATAGTTTCATTCATGCTATATGACATCATTAAAGAAAGATAAATTTAATGCTAAAGTAATACTTAGGTGATAGTAGTTTTATTTCATATGAGCATCCAATAGCGACATTTGTCCATCGTTCGTCTCTCTTTCAAGAAATGGGAAAGTCATATTATTTGTTTAAACTTATGGTTTAACTTAACAACAGTTTAATCTTTTCGATAAAATCGTAATTCATATAATTTTATGTGGCACTACAGAAGATCAAGATGCCCATGCATTGCAGCCCATCTTAAATAAATATTTCTCCGAATTTTTTTGCTTGGAGAGTCATTAGGGAAAGGGAATGACGATAAAGAATGAAAACGGGTTATAAAAAATGGTAAGAGAAAAGTTGAAAATAAAAGACAACGATAATTGTATGACACGATTGAATAAAAAAAAGAAATGAAAGTTAAATAATAATTATATTTAAATGATTATATTTTTATATGTATTTATATGTTTAATTTATAATGTTAAAAACAAAAAATATATGTTCATTATGTTTTTTTCCACTTCGGTTAAACTTGTATGACATTCCGATCAATTAATGAATTGAAAGAAATTGGAGTCGTCAATAGAGAATTTGCTACTGGGAGATGGAAATAATATTTCTGGGTAGAAAATGTAATGGACCTCATTTCAAATTTCAAAAGCATGTTGTCACGTTTGTCCAAGTTCACCAACAATAACATCAACCAACCCCCTTCTCCATTCTCACTTTGCCTTTGGAAACTAGTTTTTTTTTATAATTTAGCTTTTTTTTACATTATTAGGATATTTTTTGCTTTACATTATTTATTAGGATATTTTGGATCTGTTGGTCTCTTCTCGCCTGCCCCACGAACCAATAAGAACACGCATCGTTAAACGCGCCGTAAGTACTTTGTTCCTTTCTGGATCAATTTAATTAGTCTAAGTTCACTTTCGAATTCCGTGTTACACAGTTTCAAAAGTCTGTAAACTTTTATATTAGCTAAAGTGGCTTTAAGGGATCGAGATTTTTTACTTAGCAAAATGAGAACATTTTTTTTTCCGTGTAGATTTGGTTGGGATTGTAGGATCCTGAATTCTTTTACAATATGACAGAATACAAAGAAAAGTATCTAAGCACCGTTCAAAAGTTAAGCAAATATTTAATTGTACCGCTCATAGCATAAATATGCAATCTAATAAGAAGAAAATCATATAAAATTAAGAAGAAGACATATTAAATTAAAATTTTATTATCTATTGTACATTAGTACGGTGTTAATGGGTCGATTCAAAATATGATCTAAATTCAACTAGTTTTATAATAAATCTTAGTTCTCACTGGCATAGACGTAACCATCCCATATATAGAGTAATCAGTAATGGATTACTTTCTTAGACATTTATTAAACTATCACAAATTTTAGCATTTAATCGTAATATATGAACTTATCGCAGAACATCTTTAAAGTATATCATAATTTTTACTTTATTTCATCTATCTAATTTCGTTTAACTTTTCTATTTTTTCAATTGTTTTATTAAAAAGACTAAACTAACATTTTCATTTAAAAATTTAAAATAATATACAAAAATAAAAAAGGGGTGTTGCCCCCTTTCCTTCATCGGCGTCGGAGGCAGGTTTAATGAAAGTAATGTTAATGCAAGAATGGATGGTTGCAACGGTGCCTCCGCCTTAGTCGATCATTTGCCTCGCGCCCGACGCCCAATGCCGCCTGCATCGCCTCCATCCGAGGTCACGAGGGAGACTACGGCGACGACTTTGACGTCGGGCTCCAACGTTGGCCTCACTCCAGTGGATTTGGGTCTCCATCAGCGCAATGCGTCATCCTCTGTGAGTGGCTCGACCCGCCCAAGCGCACGTTGGACTTCCTCGAGTGCCTCTATGTCTTTTGTCAAGTAGTCTAGTTCACGGACATGTCACACATGTTGGGTGTCATCGCCGATAGCATCCGGCCCTCTAGCTTCGTCATTTCGACACCTCTAAGTCATGTGTCCATCGTTAAGTCCGCTTCGTGCTCCACCTCATGCACGTCCACAAACTCATGCGGGGACACCAGCATGAGAAGTGGCCCAGACCAATCCCCCCTTTCCCCCCACCCATGTTGGGCCTCAGACAGTAAGGTCCCCCTTGATTGGCCCGGGCGTGTCACGGTTTAATTTAAACTCTCGGTCGCTCAACGTCAATCATGGAACACATGCACCCGTCCCGCACTACATAATATTGTAGAGTACTAAGTTATCCGCCCTTAGAGCATTTTCTTATAAGGTCGTCCTTATGAATGTCTAAGTTAGGTGACGCTACCCGTAGGGTACATCTTTTACATTTTTCATTTTGTAATAAGACTCTCATACCTACAATAAATTAGGAAAGAGTTCACTAGTGCCTTCCTGATCCAAATGTATGTTATGTTTTATCATATTTAATACAAGCAAGCTTTCTTAATTCTAATGGCTGGCCTTAAGCGTGGGTGACAATCCACGTCAGTGACGCTTCTCGGTATCCCATGATACATCGGCTGTCTCTTCGGACTTTAAGCGCTTGCATTAGCGTCGCAACTCGCTAATGCCATGGTCTCATAACGAGTAGTCTAACACTCTGGTCATGTTCGTACTCGAATCTCTATAAGAGAGACCCTTGACATAGTCATCTCGATCATAAATCTTTCGCTGCAAACTCAAAACAGGCTTGGCTAGGTGTTCCTTTGTCTAGTCGCCGCACGAAGTCTAGTGTCCGAGAATGACCCCGTGATAAGTGGTATCAGAGCAGTTAATCCTGCTCGGATCACCATGCGACGATGACTCGCTTGTGTCATCGTGAAGTGACCTGGCATAGAAAAAGTGCTTTCGCTCAAAAACTCCACTACGTCCAGGTACATTGATATCATGGTCTTTAATCATGAATGCCAACGATAAATGCTTGGTAAATTTCATTGTCGCCCCAGTCGTGCCATGCAGCAAGTTCCTCATACACCCGTGTCGTGTCAAGGAACGTCCGTCATGCACTACGATGGCGGATTGATCTCCCACCTATCCGGGATGGTCATGCGTCACTCACTCAAATAGATCACCAACCCAGATATGCAGTCTGGAATCTTGTAGTGTCGCACTGTGTCAAGAGTGTCCACATGCTCTGCCATGATGGTATTGCGCTACCCATACCAAGAAGTCGCACTACACAACGTCGTGTAACTCGGAGTAGCCGTGTCACATTTAGGAACTATCGTCATGCACTATTATGATAATCTAGCACTGCTCGGTATTTTGTGATGTCGCATTGCATGCCCAGTCATGCAACGTGCAACACATAACTGCTCCACGAAAGAAATTGACTCAAGGTTAAGCATCAAGGTTCATGGTCCCTTTCAACTTAGAAATATCATCCCTTCAATTAGGGAGCATCATTCACAAACATCTTATCGTGCCGTTAGCCTCGCCTGCCATGACAAGATGACTTTCACAAATGGGGCAAACGTTGATTACTTGCAAATATTTAGGAACGAGCTGTCAGCCTTTGCTTGCCTCGTTGAGTGTCATCCCGCAAGCGACGTAATATCACCCATCAAGAGTTGAGACGAACTTGTTACATGCCAAAATTGACGCCTCAACCCCAACGACCAATTTGACAATCGGTCGAGTGTCAAGCATTTGTCGAACCTTAGCATGCTGCTGTCAAGTGTTCCGTCACCAACCGAAGGAAAACATACCTTTCCTCTCAGCCAATGCCTCGAGAAATCAAAGCGGCCTCAAAGGATCGAAGTCCAAGGTTTTGAAGGACACACTGGCGATGTTGTCATGTCGAATGGAGATGGGGTTAAAGTTGGGAGCTCATGCCATGAGTTCACCTGCCACAATCTACTTTCCCAAGCAGAGCGTCTTCATGAACATCCCCATGGATCGGTGAAAACTCAGAACGACTATTCTTTCACAAAGGTTAGATGCCCGATGGACAAGTACGTTAAGTGTGCATGATCTTTGTCGACAAGCACAATGGCATTGCTTCGTCCAGATTATGAAGGGACGAGTATCGAAGGTGCATCCTCTTCATGAACGAGCACAATAATATCACCTCGTCTATGCCCAAAGGTGTTGTTGAAGTTTCAAAGGAGGTCTTAGGATCAAAAGAACACGTACCCCAAGAATCTTGCAAGATGTGGTGAACTCATGATGGCGATGCCATCGAGACAATGTGAAATGTGGCAAACATGGATCCCATCGAGACATGGGACAAAGGCAGATGGCAGTTCATCGATAATACAAGCCCTGACAAGTCAGGACTGGAGGTCAATGTCACATTGTTCAGCATTAACCATAAGGGTATGTTAAAGAGGATGTGAGAGGTATCACCGAGTTCTGCCTACAGTGTTTCTAGGTGGATAAAGACCCAACATTTGTGCTATCCAGCAAAGGGGTTGAAGCTTTGGACTAGGACGGAATTGGAATGACGGGATTGCCTAACCTCTGCTCGCTAGTCGCCGTTGCCAAATCACTCGTGCCAAGACAAGTGCCATGCCACCAAAGCCCTTGGGCAAGGGCAATGGTGGAAAGAGAAGCTCAAGTTGCAAGGGAGAAGCTATCCTATCAAGGCAAAGACAAAGCCCATCAAAGCAGGAGGATTGAGTTGAACCACAAGAAAATATGGGAAGACTCCCGTCGCTCACTATAACGACTCAAAGCGGATGAAGTATAGAGTCATATCAAGGAACCTTGTTCCTCTTCAAACTTTCGAAATTTCAAATGACCGACAAGAGTGAAGTGGTCCTATGCTCTTCATTTGACGGATGGATAACTCTATGTTGCAGCCATATGCAACATAGAGACATTAAGTCAAGTCCACAACATCCGTGGGGAGACTCCTGTTGCTCGTAATAGTGACGCAAAGGATCCGAAGTAGGCAAGTTACAAATGTTCTCATCAAAGAACTTGTGTTACTTGAAGCCGTCAGAATCCCAAAATGACCATCAAGGGTGAGATGGTCCCACACTCTGTATTCGACGGAAGGAAAGCCTTACACCTGCAACATTAGGACATTGAGTCAAGTCATACATGTAGAACGACGAGACTCTCAATGTGTTCTGTCATGACACTAAAACAACTCTTTCTCCAAACTACTCCTGAAGGCATACAAGAGTTGTTTCACCCTAATAAGCCAAATCAAACAAGTTGACACTACGTAAGTCTAAAGAAGTTGAAGCCAACATAGACTTCATGGACGGATAATTGATTGATGAAGTTAGACCGTAGAAGGGGGACTTCACTGACGCTGCACAAGTGATGACTTCGGATTAGATGAGGAATCAATAAGCGAAGCAGACTTGAGGGAGGAGTCCTCAACAAGTTCTGAAACGACACGAACAGTTCTAGCGTTGCATGATGCTGGTGAAATAGAAGTTAAGGCAAAGAAGATAGAATCCAACTAGACATGCGAAGTCAAGACCGAAGACGAAAACTCCGAAGAAGTCCGGATAACGACGTCGGGGGCATCGCCGAATTTGGTGGGGGGAAATGTCACGGGGCATTTTTTCATCACAAGACGTAGGAAGCCCCGCGACACCAGTATTGCTCAACTTAAAGCTGTCGACCGCTCATCGTCGAATCATGGAACACATACAACCGCCCCGCACTGCATAATATTACGGAGTATTAAGTTATTCGCCCATATGGCATTATCTTGTAAGGTCGTCCTTATGAATGTCCAAGTTAGGTGATGCTACCAGTAGGGTACTTCTTTTACATTTCTCATTGTGTAATAAGACTCTCATACTTACGATAAATTAGGGAGGAGTTCACTAGTACCTTTCTAGCCTAGATGTATGTTATGCTTTATCATATTTAATACAAGCAAGCTTTCTTAATTCTAATGTCTAACCTTGAGTGTGGGGTGGTAACCCACATTAGTGACCCTTCTCGGTGCCCCATAGTACATCGGATGCCCCTTCAGACTTTAACCACTCAAGCGCTTGTATTAGCGTCGCAACGCGCTAATGCCACAGTCTCATAATGAGTAGTTCAACATTTTGGTCATGTCCGTGATCGAATGCCTATAAGAGCAACTCTCGGCATAGTCATCTCGACCATAAATCTCGGCATAGTCGTCTACAAGTTTCGCTAAGTGCCCCTTCACCTAGTCATCGCAAGAGGTCTAGTGTCCGAGAATAACCCTATGACAAGCGCACAGTAGATTTCCTTGAGTGCCTCCATGTCATTTGTCAGGTAGTCCAATTCGTGGGCACGTCACACATGCTAGGTGTCATCGCAGGAAGCATCTGACCCTCCACAACACCCCTCTAGTGCTGGCGAGATCCCCTCGCACCCCCTCTTTGCCAATGAGCAGCCACCCTCATGACCTTCTCCCGGCGAGATCCCCCTCCGCGCATGCGCACGTTGGCTTGCCCTACACACTCTACCAGCGAGATCCCCTTCCCCCAATCACTACAAGAATCATTCAAGGATGCATTGCTAAATCGGCGCTAAAACATGCCTAAAATAAGCAATTAAGCACTACGAGAACCACTACAATTAAGCAAATATTTAATTGTGCCGCTCATAGTATAAATATGGAATCTAATAAGAAGAAAATCATACAAAATTAAGAAGAAGACATATTAAATTAAAATTTTATTATCTATTGTACATTAGTATGGTGTTCAATGGGTCGATTCAAAATATGATCCAAATTCATCTAGTCTTATCATAAATCTTAGTTCTCACTAGCACAGACGTAACCATCCCATATATGGAATAATGGTTTATTTTTTGTAGATTTCTTCTAAACTATGACAAATTTTTGCATCATATATAAACTTATAGTAGGACGTCCCTAAATTATACTATAAATTTTAATTTATTAATAAAACTAAACTATCATTTTCATTTAGAATTTTAAAATGATATATAAAAATAAAAAAGGACGTTGCCCCCTCTCCCTCGCCGGCACTGGAGAGAGGGTTAATGGAAGTAACGTTAATGCAAGAATGGATGGTTCCAACGGTGCCTCCGCCTAGGTCAATCTTCTGCCTCGCGCCCAATGCCCAATGCCGCCTGCATCGCCTCCGCTCGAGGCAGCGAGGAAGACTACGGCGACGACTTTGACGTCGAGCCCCACCACATTGTTGGCCTCACCTCTAGTGGGTTTGGGTCTCCATCAGCGCAATGCATCAGCCTTTGAGAGTGGCTCGACCAGCCTGGGCGCACAGTGGTTCCTCGAGTGCCTTCATGTCTTCTGTCAAGTAGTCCAGTTCTTGGGCACATCACACACACTGGGTGTCACGTCGGCAGCATCCAGGCCTTTATCTTTTATCATGTTGGCACCTCTAAGCCGCATGTCCATCGTCAAGTCCGCTTCGTGTTCCACCTCCTGCATGTCCACAAACTCATGCGAGGACGCCAACGTGAGAAGCAGTCTGAACCCTCCTTTGTGACAGGCCTCGAACGGGAAGGACCCCCTCTATGTCGGCAAACCAACCCTCCTCCCCTCTCCAGTGCTGGAGAGATCCCCCTGCACCCCCTCTTCGCGAGATCCCCGCCCCTCCCCCCACCCCCCCCCCTCCCCCCACTGCTAAGTGGGTAATATTGGGGTGAACCAACAAAGTTTTGGTAGAGCCAGATCTGTGTTGGCTAGGAGACAAGGTATGTTCGTTATACCTTTCATGATAGTTGTTGTTCCCCTCCCAAGGGCAGGTTCTTATATTTTCTTTGTGCGTCGGTAAAAAAAAACATACAACGAAATATGCAAGTTCTTCCCTTTTGAATCAGATAGATTAATATAAGCCGACATTCTCGCTTTCGCTTCGTCCACACCTGTTTCGCCCATTGCGGAAAATTCCCCACTGCTGCCTCCCGTAGGAGTCTGGGGCTTCATGCAGGCGAGTTGCAGCCTGCAATCCGAACTGAGGATGTAACTTGCTATCCTCTTTCCTAGTAGCCAAATATTTATCAATTTACTTACGATACTTAGTTGACATTCATAAAACCCTGACTGAAATCTTTGGGGATGACTCTGTACTAACAAGAAGAAGGAAAAGGATTGAATAGAGGAACTCCCAGTATTCCCTCGCTGGATCGCGACCCTTTGTCCCGGCTCTAAATTACTAGAATCAAAATATTCTAATAACAGAAGAAGTAGAAGACAAACAAAAAAAAGGTTAAGGGGATACTTCCCGATACCTCTCAAGGAAAAACCAGAGAAAATGCCTCGAGCCAATGTCGAGTACCAAGGCGCTATCCGTCCGCCTCAACGTCTATACAAAGGATCCAGTAGCCGAAAGCATCACTAGCTTACGGACCACCTTGCAAGGCTAAATACTCCTGGGCGACCGATAGAAACAAAAAGATGGGCTGTCAAGAACGTAGAGGCACGGGCCCATATCCTTGACTTTCTAACAAATTAAAAGTTGCTCCTGCTACTCAAAGGGGATAGGGCTAAGCGGAGCGAAAAGGGTTGCGCCCCTTGTTTGTTTCAAAGAGAGGAGGACGGGAAGTAGTTGTTAATGAAGTTGAAGTTACCAAGGGTCGTGTGGGCCTCCCAGTGAGAGGCTCATAAAAAAGAGGAGGTAGAACCAATGAAGATTTCTTATCCGGGCTGTTTCCCTCTCGACGATGACGTAGGCGTTCCAACCCATTTTAGTGGAGGGGCGCGCTATTTTATGGATCCGCAAGAGAGTACTTGATTTCTGAGAGTTATTTTATGGATCCGCAAGAGAGTTCCGAGTCAAATAGCAATGATTCGAAGCACTTTGTGGGAGAGCAATACGAACGTCGTGCTGCTGATGGCTCAGCCCCCCCCCCCCCCCCCCCCGGAAGGGGGCCTTCTTCGCCCTCCACCTATTTTTTTATGTACTATATCAGCAACAATCTCATTTGGTTCAACTTACTCATGGGTGGGGCAAGCTCTTCTATTCTATAATTTATATTTAAAAATAAAAAATATAAATAAAAAAAATATAAAACTTGGGCGTGAATTTGTAAACCTCCTAACGGGAGTTGAACTCTATGAGGTCGAAGCTTCCGTCTTCCAAAGAACAAGGCTTTTTTTGAATAAGCCGAAATAACTCTGATGGAAGAAAAAAGAAGGCTTTTAACAATACCGAGTCGGGTTCTCCTACCAGTATACGACTTTGAGCTATGGTTAATTCAGCTCGAATCAAGAATCCCCAGGGAATTCAAAATCATTCTATTCGATCTAATAAGTACCTTGGAGATGGCCGAGTGGTTGAAGGCGTAGCATTCCCTTCAACCCTTTGAACTAAATTTAGCCGGGGATTGTTAGTCTTCAAAATTCTCTATTCGGCACATAGCAGGCCTCCCACTAGGAGGCCCACACGACGGGCTATTAGCTCAGTGGTAGAGCGCGCACCAAAGACAAAAAATAAGTTTCTAATCTTTTTCTTTTTTTTCTTAGAGCATCCGTTGACAAAAGGATCACCCTAAGCATTTCTTGTAAAATATGAGCAACACCCTCCCAGGAAAAGCTCGAACGACCTTCAACAAAAGGGTTGTGGGTCGAGGTTCCTTCCCCTTCTTCCCTACTCCACTAGTACCAATGGGCAGCATGAGGGAAAAACCAAAAGTTTATTGTGATCTTTTTGTTCAGGTTTTTTTTCAGATTTGGCGAGCATATGGATACTTGTTTTTCGAGACCCCCTTATAAGGATAAGAAAATACTCAGAAGATTCTTCCATCTTAAAGAAGTGTTGTGGAAAAAAAGTGTGAAAGCGACGTGGAGAGCAATAGGGGATCACGAAATCTTGGCGATCTTCTCTAGGGGGGAACAAGCATAATGATAAACGGCTCGTCTCGCCGTGACCTTAACCGACCATAGACCCTATTCAATAAGTTGCTTTCTTTTCCTCTGGCTACTAAGATGAGGGGAAAGGTGAAAAGAACCCCCATCGGAGGAATTGTATGTGCCAATTACTAAGGTAAGATTTTTTCGGTGGACGGGAAACTCCCGTCCCACGAGCCTCGTGGGATGGTCCCACGAGCTTGCCGAAAGAGGTGGGGCGTCGCCCCCGTCACCCCCTTGCGAACCCCTCTGCCCGCAAGCTCATTGACAGAGGTGGGGCGTCGGCGAGTGCGAGCTCAATGGCAAAGGGGTGACGACCCCTCCTTCCATGCCGGCAAGGGAGAGGGGGCAGCACCCCTTTTTTATTTTTTATATATTATTTTAAATTTTAAAGATTAAATGAGAGGAGGATGATAGTTTTGTCTTTTAATAAATAGAAAAAATTATGAAAAATAAAAATATTAACATAATTAGACAGATGAACTAAAATGAAAATTGTAGTATAATTTAGAAATGTCCTACGATGAATTTATATATTAGGATATGATGTAAAAAAAATTATCATAGTTTAGGAAAGGTATAAAGAAATAACCCTTAAGTAATTCTATTAAGCACCCAACAAACAAACAAACTTTTTTCCCAAGTTTTTTTTACATAATATTACAAATTTTATATTTTTATTCGTTTTATTTGTTAAAATTTTTATTTAAATATTAGACATTTTTTAACAAAATATTTCCTTTGGGTAAATACTTGATAAAAAAATATTTGCATATTAAATATTTAAGTTGTTAATGCTTATGCTCATGAATGGTAAGTTGATACATGTTCTCTGGGTACAAGTTCTGACAACATTTATATCAATGATGAGTACAAATATTTTTAATGGCAAAAGCGACCTTCATGAAAATTGAATATAAATTTCGGTGTTTGGATACAAATTAGTCTATTATTTAAAGTCGAAGAGTTTCTTTATTCTTTTAAAATTACAAGTTAAAACATAGAATAAGAAACTTATATATATTATACATATAGCTAAAAGAAACGTGTTGAGCAAACGTTTGTAACGCATGTGTTGAACTACGAGTACATTCACCTAATATAAGAACATAGGTAAATATTGGGATGGTTTGATTAAATAATTTCATTTGGATAAAATACGAAAATAATTATGAGTTTATATATAATTACTTTTTTAACCTATAAACATGCTTTAAATTCATACGAGTCAAGATCCAAAGTGAAAATATCTTAATTGAGTTAGAAGTAAACCTCACATGTAAACTCGAGACATATGAAAAACATGGGTCATAATCAACGCGGATTACTTAACGAGAAGGTAAATATTTAAAGATCAAGATAATTTGATTGAATATTCTCATATTAGATAAAATATGGAGGTGATTTATAATGTAAATACCCTCTTTGCTTATAAAAAATGCATTTTGAATTCGTACAGATAAAAAATTTAAAGTGAGTGAAGGTAAGCAATATCTTGATTGGACCGAGAATATTACACCTAGCTCGGTCGCTTCGTGATTCTTGTTTCCTACCTTTATGTATTACATATGATAGTTATTATTCTTTCACAATGAGCTTGTTTATTTATTGGTTTTTTATGCATTGTCATCCAATCTTCAAGACTACTAGTCCTGATTAATTTGAAGCTAATGGCATTTCTCTAATCAATGTTGTGATTTTAAGGATCGACCCCGAGATATTAACGCTCATCCAATCACTTAAGCTGCAGCTTGCTAATATGTTGATTTTAGAACAAATAATTTTCGTGAAATGTGGATTTACCTAAGAATCATTTCAAATTTAAAAATTATTTTGTATGGAGTTTTTTTTTAGAGAGCAATGGATAATTACCATTTGTAATCATCCATTTTATTAAAGGTTGTTATATTGCAGAAATGTACATCCATTTTATCAACTTCATTTTGTATGGAGTTGAATTTTTGTTATTTTTTGTTACTTTAAAAAGAATTAGGTTTTCTTTGCATGAACGAAAAATGACTATGAAAGAACTTTTTCATTATGAGATAACATCTGCGAAAACGCTTTCTAAGTGATGGAAATTTGTGCCGTGAAATGAAACCCTTGTCCCTTGATGTGTTTGGTGTCAATTAGGAAAGACTTTGAGCTAGTTTAAATTGTACCCAGAGGAAGCAGATGCAGAAAGAAAAATCGATGGAAGATTCTCCAGCTGAAGAAAAAATAATACAAAATCTGAAATAAAAAGAAGGCACAAAACTTCGACGGACGAAGAAGAAGAGCAAAGGTAATAATGATTTCTTTCAGTTGATCTCCCAGGAACTTGTGAATTTTGGCATTCATAGGTGATACCTAATCCATCTGTTTCCATGATAAAAGAAAAAATGTTTCCAAAAGTTACCGTTTTCTTACGTCTTATTTGTGAGATGGACTTTTGACTACATTTGTAGTAGTAGTGAACTAAAAAAGGGCGTGTAAATATTTGTATAAAACTAAAAAATACTAATAATTTAGAGTACAATATAAATAGTGATGAAAATGAAATTTATTTTTATAAATAAAAAATATTCCTGTCGCAGTTTTTTGTTGTTTACACGATTGGTTTACTCCATTTTCCTTGAAGAAGAAGTAGACGAGAGCTAGAAGTCTCAGTTATATGTACCTTTGAATGCTGAACACAAGAAGGGACTTCTGTGGCTGGTGCCGGGTGTAATAGTGTGTTGTTCATGAAACAATGCCAGTGGATTCATGCCCTTAGCTAGAATCTTGTGATTTCATTCATCGTCCTAGCGTTCTTAGTGGCCATCAAAACTTTGACGCTTTATGGAGTAACATCTGTCAGGGATGTTGCTGTAGATTTGCATAATTATGTGGGAGATGGGAGGAACATAGAGGTGAACAAACCAGATTCCATCTAAATAATGAAGATGACAACACATGATGAAATACAGCAATAGGTTCAGACAATTTTGTTGTTCAAGAACGCAGCTTGTTGCAAGGAGCTGCAGGCACATATATACAGTATGCACTTTGGTGTAAAAGGATTTATAAACATGCAGGAAATTTAACCACTTAAACATCAACAATTACCATGAACTATATAGCCCTCATCATTTAGCTAGTCGTCATAATTTTCCCAGTCATTGTTTGTAGTTGTTGATGATGCCCTGGGTGGAGGTGCACTCAGACTTCCGAACCCAGATCCAAATGTCTTCCATTGAGTTGAAACAGAAACAGACTTGCTGGCATTGACAGGGTTCGAGTTTCTTGCCTTCTGTAAGTCGAGTATATCCACAAAGCTCTGAATACGTCGCACCTGGGAAATGAATTTCAGATTAACAAAAACGATGCAGTAGGTACTTCATAGTAAAGTAACTGAGCAATCGTCAATAATATGTTGTCTTGCAATGATTGGTAACAGAATTGTGAGTAATAAAGGACATCAAGTACTATCATGGGAGTTGCAGAATATGGATATTTGACATTGTTTCTAATTCTGAATTTTTTTCTATTACAAGTAATTTTGTAGGTGCAAAATTGGTAACAATCAATACCCTTTACAGTAGGCAGTTTGCATTAAATAAAAATTACAATTCTTTATGGCTGAAGTACAATTATTTAAGGAAGTGTTAAAAAAACCTAGTTTTGATTCACTTAGGTGATAAAGCCCAAGTATCCTATATCCCCACACAATATGATCCTGATGTATTCACTTCCTCTCATTACTCAACAATTATTCAACTGTTACAATTAACTTTTTGAAATTAAATGCACTGAAACTAAGTGCACACATACGTGTACATGTAACTACATTCATGCGCACATCCACACCTACATACGTACGGACACACATTATTTTCATAAATACAGATATTGGCATGTCCTTGATTTAATTGCAACCTAAACTAAAAATATCCAAAAGTATAACAAGGTGAAAAGATTTGTGGCCAAAACGAAGGCTTCGGCTTAGTGGCCCAAGCATGTGGCCCAACATTGATTTTATGGTGGTACAAAGCAAAAATTATCGCAGGAGAGACAATTCTGAAAGAAATGTGCCAATCTTTACTCAATTTTACTTCAATTCCATTAGTGTAGATTCACCACAGTACTCCTAAAAATATGTTTCAAATCACATCTTCACATTTTTTAGATTATACAATTAATATGGAGTTGCATTTAGAAGTGACTAAAACAATGTTTATCAATGGTAAGGTCAATTTTGATGGAGGTACAAAATTATACGGATTAACACATCATATTTTTATAAAGGGTATTTTGATCTTAAACAAACTCACCTATCACCTAACCATAAAAACCTCAAATACATAAACATTTTATAATTCTTCTCAAGCTTTCTTTCAACCTAGCCGTCAATTTGATAAGATACCACTTCGTATTAGTTAGTGGCTGGTTAATTAAGTAGTGGGTAGTTAGAAGTTGTATGAGTTAGTGGCTAGTTAAGAAAGTAGTGGGTAGATAGTTATATTTGTATTTGCATGTTATAAATACATGCATGGATTTTAGATTTAGGGGAGCCTTTTGAAAATGTGTTGATCAATTATGTAATAGGAGTTTGGTCCACTCCATACGGACTTATGGAGATTTGTCATCTCGAATTGACAAGTTATTAGTAGTACTTGTGTTTAAGATTCTTGCACTTTTACTACTAATAATAGTTATCCTAGTTTTATTTAATTGTATTTTCACTTTGTATCACAATCCCTCCTCCCTCTCTCTTTCATTCTCCTCTCGACCAAACATTCATTCATAGTGGGAGTTCTTCAAGATAGACTGGAAGAAGAGGATCCTAATTGCTAGGACAAAGATAAGAAGATCTAAAATCTTCTAGAAGAAGAAAAATGTGGACAAAAGATTATTAAGGAAAATGAGTTTTATATGTAAAACATAAAGGTATGTAAAGGGGATCTAGCCCTCTCCCCATCCTCAATGTATGCATGTTTGGGTTGAACATGCTGTTCTTGTATGGCTTATGATGAGGGTATGCACATTATTAAATCACATTAGGTTTCATGCTCATATGATGGTTTCAGGAAAACTTCTTAAACAATATCATTCTTGATTAATAAATTTTATTTTTATAATCCTTTAACATCAACTCCGCCTATATTTTATAGCCGGTCCCAAGTCCGGATAAAGGAGGAGGGTTGTGTTAGGCCCCGACAGCCAGCATAAAATCCTGTCGAATCTTATGAACATGGATCAACGAATATATTGTTGTTGTTGTAATCCTTTAACATCATGAATGTTTGAAAGCAATGTTCTATGATTGTTTCATTAAAAATAGATGCCCCTCTTTGATTTAGTACTTCAAAATCAAGGTTGTCAAGATTGATATCTTACATAAAATAGGAGGGGAAGCATAAGATCGAAGATTGTGCGATGGGATAGAGGATCGTAAGATCCGAATAATTATTGTAATAATATATTTTAAAAGATAATAAATATTATTTTTATAAATTTGTCACACTCAAATATTAAAATACACCTCACTAAACCATACTTTTGCCAATTCTTAAGACAAATTATTTTAAAACATAATAAAAACAAATAATATGTATTAAACGTCATCTACATTAATTATTATTATGATGTATATATTTTTTATTAGCATTTAACTTATTATATTCATATTAAATCATATAGGATCCGATAAGATCGTAACATCATATGACTAAAATTAAAATCGTATTAAGATCTTACACATAAAATTCTCAAAATAAGATCGAGATCGCTTAGGGACGGTAAAATCATAAGATCTTCATAGTAACCGCAGACACCAATAAGCCAAACTTGTAAGAAATCTTCAGCGGTTTGGACATGTTAGTTGTGGCCAAAATGTATTAACCATGTTACTAGGTTTTGATCGGAGGCAGCAATTGCAACATGTCATAAACATTTTTTGATTAAGACCCACTCTTGTCCAAGGTTACTAACACTAGACTAATCCGTTATTCGGATGGGGGAAGAACATTAAACCCTGGCCAAATCTAGGGCTAATAGTTTTATCGGCCTTGAGACATAATTTTCAATCAAATTTGATTTGATTTGCCATAAACTTTTAATGCCGCAATCAGTAAGCATGTTCTCTGGCTTTCACTTAGGCCTTGTGATTCATGTTATAACTCTACTTTCCACACATGTTATTGTTGCTCCCTTCTTTTCATAAAAGATTAATACTATGGAAAGTTTTCACAAAAACATTGAAATGGTTAACAATCAAAACTTTTTTTCTCTTAACAATTTTTAGGAAAAGAAAGGCTGTGGGCTCACAGAAACACATCCTAGAAAACGATACATAATCTAGTCGGTGTTTTCAATTATAGTTTGAAGCAGTGATATAAGATATATTTGGGGAGAATAATGGTATAAGATAACAAATGAGAAATGAAAAGACTGATTTTATCAAAAGGTACCGCAAACTGAAAAATATTACAGAAACGCTAATCCATAAAAGACAAAATAATTTACCTCGTTTCTCCTCTGCACTTTGGCTTCTCCCTCAGCTTCAACGCCATCCAATTTCAGCATCTGCAACATAAGCAGTTCAGACAAAACATCGAACTCCTTGGGAGCAACCTTCATTCCTGATCTCACGCTAGTCTCCAGGGCTGAAACCTACAGCATGCATCAACAAATCTGTTCACAAATTATGCAGTCTCGTGCAGCAAACAAAGTAACGCCAACGCCGACCTTCTCTGCGAGCTTATTGACCTCAGCTCTGATGCGAGCGACGGCCTCAGAGGCCTTCATAGCCCCGTGCTCCTTCCTCATCTTCTCAAGCTTCCTCTCCTTGCTGCCCGGGACCTCTGACAGAACTACTTTGCCCACGTCCTTGACCCCAGCCATGTGCAGACTCTCCCCGTCGTCCTTCTCTTTGCCTCTGAAAGACAGCTTCTGTTCTTGAGGCTCCAATCCCGTCTTCCGTGCTAATACACCCTTCAGTTCCCCTTCTCACCATCGCCATACCACATCATGATAAAGCAATCACAAAAGTAGAGGAGAATGTACACTCAGCATTGTTCACTACCGTGCAAGATCATTCATTACATGAACCAATTTGAACAGCATAAAAACCCAGAACCGTCAGGATCAAATCAAAATGAATTCTTTCAGAACGACAGAAAACTAAAGCTCGAAAACTAAAGCTCGTAACCAAAAGTAAATATAAGATCGTTGATCCCACGTAATGCACATCAGAATTTGATCCCGGAGCAAAGAACGAAGAAGGGGTGAGAAGGATGGATTACCAAACGTGGACTGCGATGGCACAGAGACCTCGTGCTGAGAGGAGCCGTGGAGGACCTTGACCCGGATCATTGCGCCGCCGGAACCAGCCCCCTCTTCCCTCTTCTGAACCAGCATGCCACCTGGGCGGAGCTCCCACTCCATGGCCTCGTCGCCGTCGCTCCCGGAGACCGCCGGCTTGGGGGTTGCTCTCCTCATGGTTCTCCACCAAAGCCAAAAAGGCGGATGCTGCAGGAGAAAGACGAGCCTTTTAAATATTCTCTGTTGTCTTCGGAAATGGTCGAAATGGCGATCGATTCCCTTCTTCCCTGCAAGAGAAGCAAAGCGATAGAAGGGAGAGCAGCCTTAGCTTTGTGCCATCCTTCAAATTACCACCGCGCAGAGGCAGACGATGGAGGGGGAGAAAGAGAGAATCAAATAAACGAGTCAATGATCGAATAGAAGTAGACCCCAAAACCAAATGGGGTCGGGTTGAGTGACAGTGGCTTGTTGTTTAAGGTCTCGAGTCTGAATATAGAAAATTTTTATTAAAAATTTTGGAGAGCAATTTTATTAATTGAACTTAACGATGAATTCATCTTTTAATACATGATCAGTGCGATTTTACAAAATTAGTTTCTTATTGATAGGTTGTTCTTCCAACATGTAATCAGTGCAGTCAGTAACACCGTATGAGTTGGATAAATCGACACTATTTTTCATATACTGAGGGCTGACTGTCGGAAAAAAAAAAGACCCCAAAACTTATTAATTCTGGTTATAAAATATAATTATGTTAATTAATTAAGCCAACCAACTTGAATAAATTAGACGGGTTTTCCTTTCTTCTTGCTTGCTATGTGTTCATCTGTTATCGTCCCCGGGAGGAGGACGAGGTGATATGAGATTGACCACATTGAATGCACACTTAAGTCTTCTTATCGACTTCTATTACTTAATTATCACTTGTTTTAAAACAAAAAAAATATTTATTTTCCTTTTTTCCTGTAACTTGCCTTACTCTTTCTTTCAATTATAAAATATATTTTCTCATCTAATCCAAAAATAAAAAATCCCCTCATTATGCTTCATTTCAATTTTGAGTCACAAATTAAAACCATAAACATAAAGAAACAAAGAAACTTGAGGACAGGGCAATGGGATCGGCTGCCCGTATTGATACTTATTTTGTAATATCAATTTCTACGTATTATAGTAGCAATGAGCACCCACGCGTCAAAATCTGTATATATATGTTATATGTGCTACTTTTTATTATTCGCTAAGTATATTCTATAACATATTTTATGCGCATATATATCATCGATAGATATTATGATCCGTGATAATAAATGATTGATTGCTATCTCATTCGAAAACTAAAAAAAGTCGCATTTAGATATTTTTTCAATATATTTATTTTTTTAAAAAAAATTTACACACTAGAAGCATGGTTTTAAAACCCGGCCCGGCCCGACCGGTCGGACCAGTATCCGGCCAGTAAAACGGGTCATGGGTCAGCGAAAACCCGGACTGCCACCCGTGTTGGATCGGTCAAACTCGATCAAAATCCGAATTTGACCGCTTGACCCGCTGGGTTCTCGTGACCCGGTCGATTTTTTAAAAAAAAATGGTTTACATGTTTTTGCTAGGGCTGACTGGCCCGGTTCTTGCTTCATTGTGATCGTGTCAGTGCGGCCACGTCGAGCGCCGCCGTGATCTGCTGAAGACCGCCGAGATCCCGACTCCAGCACGATGGCGCACCGCCGAGATCTGCCAAAGACCGCAGAGTTCCGACGAAGATCTCGGAGTCTGTGCACCATGATGCACCACTGAGATCCGCCGAAGACTACCGAGATCCGACGACCACGGAGTCACGGACCTAGTAGCAGGGGCATCGGCGATCGCAGATTCGACGGCCACAGAGTCACTGATCTGGTAGTACGGGGCAACCGATGATCTCTGATGAACGCTGCCTTCGATCCGATGACTGCTGCCTGCGATCCGACGACACGCATACGATTCGACGATCACCGACGATCCTGCGGCGATCGGTGAGTTTCTTCCATTCTTAGTTGTTAGGTTCTTCAGTCCGACGAGTTTCCGTCCACATTTTCTTTGGGTGTGCGACCTTCTTTAGGCTTTAATAGCACGACCGTTGGTCGGCGGCGATGCTTGGACCAAGGCGCACCGCTCGGCGTGCCTAGCCGGCCAAGATGCTCTTTGACACGGCCAAGGGGACGTCCTGGCCGGCATGGCACGGCCATGCCCGACCAAGGCACGGCCTTGCAAGCTAGGTCACCCTTTGGCCGGCAAGCAGGCCAGCCGGGCACGCCCATGACCAGCCAAGGGGGAGCCTAGGCAGTCACGCACGATAAAAAAAATTGTAATTAAAAAAATTATTGTCATTATTATTAGTGAATAATAATAATACATGTTGATTATATATATATATATATATATTATTTATATTAAATTATTATAATTCGATCCGACCATTCGGTCTGACTCGATCCGACCGATCCGACCTGACGAGTCGAAGGCCGGGTCGGGTATTACAACCTTGACTAGAAGTTGATATACGTTGAGAGCTTGGAATTAATTGCCAGTGTGTCAAGCGAATGGGTGGCATAAATATACATATCCATGCGTTGTTTGCTTTGTCGCCTTGTCGGTGCGGTTGAATGGGTCTTTGGATGGTGGTGTTGTGTATGGTCATCACGTGGAAGGAAAGAGAAAGATAGATCTGTGTTTTAAAGATATTAATTTTTTGTGTAGCATATTTTGACATAAATGGGATGCCTATAAGATATTTAGACCCTCTTTATTAGAAACAACTTAGTAGTAAATCAGAGTTTCACTTCCATTGGAGAAAGAAGAAAGTTAGATCAGGAGTGAGAGACAGGATAATGATAAAAGATAAATTTTAGCCATTGTTTAAAGTTTAGTCTCTTTTCCATCACCACGCTTCACACTTTTACCGACATATCACATTAAAAATTAAAAACAACTAAATAGGAGAGGACCCGAGTTAAAGAGAAGGGGAAATTTTAAAATTTTACTCATAGTATATATTAGAGTTATTTTCATAAATCATGTCTAAATTATCATAGTTTTTCACATCTAATTTCAAATATAATTTTTTATCTCTAATTTATCATGATTTTCTTAATTTAATCCTTTTCACTGATTTTTGTCAATTTTTTTGTTAACTTCATTTTTTCATTTATGAAAAGTCAAAATTATCTCTTCAACATCAAATAGAAAAAAAGTAGAGAAAGAGTCTTTCTCAATCTTTCCTTGCGTCGGGGTTCGCAGGGAAGGATTAAATTTAAAAATTTGCATTAGTTTAGGAATCAAAAAATAAATTTGTAGATTGAGATTACATGTCAAAAATTACGATAGTTTATGTGTGATTTATGGAAATAATCCTATATATTAATATATAATTAAAATTTATATTAAGCTTTTGATTAAGTAAATTTAGTATGAAAATGAGTATCTAACTTAGATTAGTGTAATGGTTCTTCACATTAAAGAGTACAGTAGAGGTCCAAGGATTGGACCCCCCTCACAATTTTATTTTTTATTTTTATTTTGGTCCCCCTGTAATTTTACTCTGGGTCCGCTTCGGTAACTAAAAAAGTGTAGCAATGTATCGGTTCGGACGAAAGCTATCCGTGTTACCCTTCAATGATTCATTAGAGAGAGAGTGCTTCCCTCCCTTCTCAATCAAGGTTGTCAATATCGAGAGTCCAACTAAACTCATTTTGGGTCCCATAAATTTGTAAAGTCTATATTCCAAATATGTTTAATTAAAAAATAATTATAATATTGTCAATAACATTACCACATTTGCACCTATGCTATATAATAATTAGTCATGGTGAGCATGTTTTTATTTATTAAAAAAAACTTATAGCATATAGTATTGCCTAAGTAGATGATAGGATAATATAACAAAAAAAGTGACAAGCAATAAATTTTAACAATTTAAACTATATGTTCTATTACAAAATATGTGATGCTCATGAAATACATGATAATAATTGTCTTATGAAAATAAGAGTTACTTGAGCTAACAAATACACAAAGTTTGCATCGCGAAAATATAGATTATGAAATAAAAGATTGAATATCCTAAGTTGTGGTTATACCTGTCTTATCAAAAAATTTAATAACTTGGATTGCATGACAATTTTGAAGGCAAGACTCAATACATGCAAAAGAAAAAGAACAAAATAATTGAATTGAGATTTATGAAAATAAAGTAAGATACAAAAAGGAGAAAATCTGACTTGGAAATTATCATTGACAAGAAAAGCTCATGGTAGTAAGTTAGAGATGATCAAATAAGGGTGAATTAATACAATAAGCAAGTATAACGTTGAATTACTTGTAGTGAGACAAAAGATAAAATGATTACAAGATTGAAGTAGTTGCAAAAATAATTAACTTCTTAATAATAAAAATAATTTTTCATGATTAGAGGAATGAAAAAAAATTAATTATTATAATAGGAATAATATTTAGGAGAGAAGCAATCATATTCATTTTTATCAATTAATACATTTTAATTCAAGCCTACTTTTATCATTTTCTCACATGGAACATAGACTCTAAGCTTCTACAAGTAGACTCTTAAGAGTTAACCGAGTTTAACGAGTTTAAAGAGTTAATTTGTGAGTCAACCCGAGTTTATTTCTATTTCTGATTCTGGTAAGAGTTGACTCGATTTTGCACCGTAAACTCTTTAACTCTTTCGAGTTTAAGAGTCTAACTCGCGACTCCCCCCCCCCCCCCCCCCCCCCCCCCCCCTCTCCTCAATTTATATGTTAAGCTAAGGAACATCCTTGCACTTTGCGCAATATTAATTAATTTAAAAATATTTTATTTACGTGTCAACTGCTCCTACCTCATATGTCAAAACTTTACGTCTGGTGATGGTCCCGAGGGTAAGGTCATCATCCTTCGTGCCGCTGAAGGCATCAACCATGGTCTCACCTTCGTGATTTGATCTCTCAAGTTTGCCTTTGCACTGCAATGTCGGCTTCTCATTCTCCCACATCCTCTGCTCGAGCTTCGCATTTGATATCAATCCCAAGTGCAAGATGATCCATCTCACGTCTCCATTTCATGAGGACCTCCACAATTTGATCTCTCAAGTCCGACCCTGGTGTCATAATTCTGACTTCTCCACACACATCCACACAAAAATCTTTGCTAGAAGCATTGGCCAATCCCTCACCCCTTCTTAAAGAGGAAAAATCATAGGGCTGAGCACGATTCAGGTCGCATCGATCTGGGAAACCGAGTAAATACCCCGGCCCGGATTAGATCCGGATCGGGACCGGATCTCTTGGGTGGAAAACCCGTCGGGTATCGGGTCAGGGCCGGGTCTGCAGTGCAGATACTCAACTCGGACCCGACCCGATATTATCTACTATATAAACCCCATCTCCACTCTCTCCTCTCATTTCAACCTATTTCTTTCTCTCTTCCATCTCTCTCTCGCCCTCTCCCTCTCTCTCTTTCGATCCGGCCATCAAGCGTCCAAAGTGGTCGATAGGTGGCCGGATCGGCTCGCCTGGTGGCCGATTCGGTCGCCAGGCGATGGATCATTTCGCTGGGTGGTCGATCCTGTCGCTAGGCGGCGGATCGGCTCGCCGGGTGGCCGATCCAGTTGTCAATCGCGCGCGATCCGATAATCCATTTCTCGATGTTGGTGATTCCCAGTCGCGAACCCGATCGTATTCCCAGATTGCCGGGTCTAACCCGGAACCGGATCCAGTCGAGTCCGGGTCCGGTACTAGGTCAAAATTTTTTTGACCCGGCGTAATTCTGGTCGGTACTGCGTCCGCTTAGACCCGGACCCGGTCCCGGGTTTGCTCAACCCTAAAAAATCAATTATTACAAATTGTGATTCCATGATGTAATAATACGTTATGGGTCTTTAGATTGCATTATTTTGATCCAGGATAAATATTATTCTTGTTTTGAGCCATCAAATCAAGATAATGCTGACATAAAGATCCATATTATGTGATTATGAGATGCTTTAATAATTATGATAAAGTATTACGCGATTTATCAGGTAAAAAAGGGAGAGGATAAAGTATTTGTGATTTATAACCGTAAATGTGGTGCTTTAATAATTATGATAAGAAATTGCATTTAATACTAAGGAGTTATACGTACAAACAATGGTGATAATTTGATTAATAGTACAGATATGGGATTAAAATTAGGCCATTAATTAAAAAATGTTATGAATTTAATAATTAGGATATGTAACAAAAAAGATAAATAATAACATATGACAATTAATACAATTAACCTTTTCTAATTTAATTTATTTCAATATATTTTTTCAAGTAAATTGCTTATCTATTGATAAAGGCACCTGAAACATCGTCCTACAATAGGCGGAGGAGCTCCGGAGGCGGGTTGTCCTCCCAAAACATATCACAAGAAGAATTCCGGCCAAGGTTAGCTAGGAAATCAGCAGCAGAGTTGTAATACCCTAGATTTTTAATCAAGGGCAATTTGAATTTTTTGTCCAATCCCTCGTGTCCTCCCTTATATAAGGCATCTTTACTCTCTCTTTACCTCTTTTCTCCACATCTTGGCGGCTAGGGCTTGAGGAAGGAGAAAAAGAAGAACAAGGAGAAGGAAGAAGAAGAGGAAGGAAGATAAGAAAGATCTGAAATCAAAATATGTAAAGGGGATCCAAACCCCCTTTCTCTCTCAATGATTTTTTATGATTGGATTAAGAGCAAGAGGACATCACGTCTCTTATTGGATTTTGATTGATGGATTCTTATTCATGAAAATAATTAGATCTATGCATGTATAGGTTTGCATTATTAGATTTGTGCATATACAAGTTTTTATGATTAGATCCAATAGTCAGAGCTCATATGTTCATCTTGATGTTCATTATTTGGGGATGAACCCTAATCATTGGAATTGAATGTTCTAATATGTTTTATGATGTTCTTTTGATCCTACAATGTCTGGAGAACATATATGTGTTAATTTTAAAAGTTATAGATTGTTTCCCCCAATTTCTAGATCAAAATCGTGTAAAATCAAGTTGGGTGATGAAACTCCAGAGCTCTGTCATGACCGTGATGAAATCTGTCATGCCCGTGACAGAAGGACAGAAATCACCCAGAATATAGGCATATGTCACGCCCGTGACAAATGATGTCACAACCATGACAAGAGTCCGGCACGGTCGTGCTAAGTTAGTTTCACGATCGTAACTATTGCAGAAACCTTATATAGTATATTATATGTTTTTTCAAAGTATTAATAATATGTATTGATGCTTGATGATTGTATAAAAACCTAGATACACGTATTTGCATGTTTTCCACGCAACTAGATTAAAATTTGAAGATTGAGCGACGTAAATATTTGTTGATTGTAAAGCATAATTAATCCAGTTGTGAATGATGTTACATGTCACACATCTATGACCCTTTATCGGATATTTACCCAGAATGATCGTTACACACATCGGCAACGGTGTGTGCATTCCGATGTCGCCCTCGGGTGAGAATCTAGAATGATCGTTACATGCATCGACAATGGTGTATACATCCTGATGTCACCTTCGGGTGAGAGGGGAGCATTGTCTCCTAGGCCTAGATAGCCTATTGAAAGGACAACGATATAAATCCCAACTATCGAAAGATATAACCTAATGAAAAGGACCAGTGATCGATCGAATGAAATGATGTTCCACGCAAGTGAAAGTCCAGAAGGGTTACAAAGTAACCCTGAAGAAAGTTATGGAGGTGATGGTGATGGTAAGTGTACTTCATTTATGCGCCTTTGGATTGGATTGATGATTGTTGTGATTGTCCATACTATATGTATGATGAATTGACTACATGTTTTTATGCTTTATATTATTGCATAATGGTAGAAATGGTATGAATGAATGACATGTAGATCATATATTAAGACATGGCATTCATATTGTTGACTTTTTTTATATAAAGATGATGATGCATATCATGTAGCATAGGATCATAGCATCACATGCATGGCCTTTACATACTTCAATTGGGAAAATCTCTGAATCCGTGTAGGTGCACAATAATTGAATGGGAGGCAGTTCAGTTCATGATAATAAAGATTGCACACTGGTCTAGAAGTCTTAGAGTCACTATGTTCTAGAGTCTTATGACTATGTTTTTAAAGAGATTATTTGACTATGGCTTTAAGATGTTTTCCATTGCTATTAGTGATGATGTTAGATGTCTTTTCAAATCTGTAATATTACTTTTAATATTTTCATGAAGTTTTCTGCATTTAATAGAATGATTCATTTATCTTATTTAATGGATTTATGCTTTCGCTAATAAAAATCATATTTTATTATGATTATATAATGGCGAACGGGCTAACACAGCTGAATGACCTAATTGCCATTGGCAATTTAGGAGGGAAATTCGTGGTGTTACAAGAGTTGGCTTCTTTATAACAATGGGTACATTTGAAAAATGTGAAAGATGAAATTATTTGCTTCATTTCATCAATGAGATTTCATAAGCGCCAAGGTGTTCTGATTTGGTTGTTGACAATCTTATTCAAATGTTATGATAACTTACAGTTTTAATGTTGATTAATAAATGATTGTATTAACTAATTGACATCTTTAATATTAATTTTCTAATATTTTATTATACAAAATTAAAAAATTATAAAAAAATGGATGAATGGTGAAAGGAGAGAGCTACTCACTATAACTACACAATTGCCATGAAGCATAGCTTTATATATTATATATAGATATAGATATATATGAAAAAAGAAAATTAGAACATATATTTCAATTAGAAAATTAGAAGCATGACTTTATATTATATATAGATATAAATTTTATGTTAACTTAAAACTTCAATGTTGATTAATAAATTATTGCATTAACTAATTGTTATTTTAATGTTAGTTTGCTAATATTTTCTTACAAAAAAGTTAAAAAAAGAAAATAAAGGTAAAAAAAATATTATATTAATATGACATCTGATTTTTCAAAAGTAACATGTTTTGATTGGAAACTTATTTTTTATTAATAAATTTTACCTTTTGTAATATATAAAATGTTGGGATAAGGCTTTGTTGTTGTTGTAATATATAAAATGTTATGGAACATGAATAGTCAAATGTTATGATAACTTACCATTTTAATGTTGATTAATAAATGATCGCATTAACTAATTGGCATCTTTAATATTAATTTGCTAATATTTTTTTATACAAAATTTTAAAAAAATCTATAAAAAATAATGGATGAATGGTGAAAGGAGAAAGGAGGGAGCTACTCACTATAATTACACAATTGCCATGAAGCATGGCTTTATAATATATATATATATATATATATATATATTACAAAAAAACAAAAAAACAAAATAATAAAGTAAAAAATATTATATTAATATGACATCTGATTTTTCAAAAGTAACATGTTTTTATTGGCAACTTACTTTTTATTAAATAAATTTTACCTTGTGTAATATATAAAATGTTATGTAATATGAATAGTCAAATGTTATGCTATCTTACAACCTTAATGTAGATTAATAAATGATTGCATTAACTAATTGGCAACTGTAATATTAATTTGCTAATATTTTCTTATACAAAATTTAAAAATTTTACAAAAAAAAGGATGAATGGTGAAAGGAGAGAGCTACTCACTATAATTACACAATTGCCGTGAAGTATGTACATTCAAAAGTATGTTAGATTCGATCACGTGTACATGCCCGCGCATACACGTATGTTGTGGAGGTCGTCGAAATGTCTGGAAAGCGAGAAAGAAGTGCCGAAGTGAAAGTGATGATCATCGAGAACCAGGATGTGGAGACAGACACCGCCAGCTTTAATTAGGTCCGTCGTGCAGAAGTTCACCGGAAAAGATTCAACGGCTGCAGACACAACGACGAAGACATTGTCGATGATACTGAAAGCGGCAGGGAGTTGTCATGCTACGGAGGAGTCCAGAGAAGCATTCGGCCACTCTTGGGAGAAGACTAGTTCAAAGAAGGACCGGTGACGACGATGTTGACGTCATTTGTGTCGATGATGACAGATGGAAGGCACCACTCATTGTTCCCGGCATCGTCGACTAAAGGTGGTCTCATGGGCGCAGAGGGAGCTCGTAGGCGATGAGAAGAGCCAATGGAATAGAAGACAAGCTGTGGAAACTACTACAACTCCCCCGAGAAGACTAATGCGACATCATTGCGCTGTGCGCATGCATGCGTTTTGTACGTGGGGTCTGTTATGATATAATTATTCCTTCAGAGCACACTACAAGTCTACAACGGTTGACAAGAATAATAGACATGAGTTTTGCATGGGATGAACAAGATGGAGGAAGTGAAGCATTCACTTGTATGGAACGTCACATGCTGAAAACATACTGCTTTTGAAATTGTGGCAATGTGGCATGGCACATCACACCAAGTCCGCTTTATTATGCTTAAGAATTTTAGATGCTCCATTCATCTTCCAAAACTGAAATTGATGTTGTTTATGTTCAAGTTTAATACTTTCAGTTACAAAATCAACAAAATGCAAAAGAATCTTAAAAAAATTGAAACTAATATGATTTCAGTTACATTAGAAGTAATCATTATTAGTTAAACATGAGTGGATAATTATTAGCGAAGAAGTGGAGGAGTGGGTTTCGTAACTCATGGAGAGGGATGATTGAGTGGGAAGGAAGTTACATTAGAAATAATCATTATCAATTATATATAGATTAGGTGGGAGGATAATTATTTTAGTTATATAACTATTAGTGGAGTGGGGTACGTAACTCATGGAGAGGGTTAAAGGAGTGGAAGGATGAGAGAATATGATAGAGAAGAGGATAAAATAATTTAGAAAATTAAAAAAATAGAGAAAAAAGATAAATACAAATGAAGAAAGGAGAAGCCATATACCTATTTACAATTTACAAAATTGCCATGGAAGCCTCAGAATTATACATATATATATATTTCACATGCTAAGTAATTTTTCTTTTTCTAAAAGTTTAAATTATTAGAAAGAATAATATTAATCATTTTATATTTGTAACACTCTCCCTCCTATGTGTGCGGAGAGGAGAGGGAAGTGCTAACAAATTTGGTCTAGCCCAACCCATCTCATCATTTGGATAATTGACGAAGAAAAGTATTTTTTAATATGGGTTGAATGATGTTTGAATTCTTAATTTCTAGCTTTGATATTATATTAAATTTGATAAGATAATCAAATTTTCTAAGAATTTAAGTCATTAGTAAGAGCAACAGCAATGACTTTATATTCTTAACATGTTCTCTCATCCAGCAATCCTTTGTGCCCTTCGCATTGTCTTTGCTCTGGTAACTCAACGTCTACATCATTGGCCTATAATGTCATGAGTGTGGCCCCAATGAGCCCACCGAGTTCTCCTTCAACCACTTCCTTACTCCATCCTCTCTAGCTACCATGGTTGGGTGTTCTTCATCAGCTACGACTTCCTTTACCTTGCCAACATAGTTGAGATGCTTTGTCTCCTTGATGATTCTTTTGCCGTCATGTGCATTCACCAAGATGGATGATGTCGTCAGTACTATCTAACCCTGTAAGTACTAGTCCTCCATGCATGGCCCTTCACAACCCCAAGAATCGAGCCCTAGTCCTCACGTTGACAACAACCATACCAAGACCTTACTCCACTTCTTCATGTGGCTCAATGACACTAACGTCGGGCATGTGTCTTCCGTTTGAAACTTCCTCATCGGCTACAACCAAGTGGCGATCTCACCCGAGGGCCATCCATTATTACACACTCAGTGGTCCCTAGTTCAAGTAACACAAGGAATTCATTATTTTTCCATATATTTTATTTTTATCAATTGTATTTTATAAAAGGCGCCACAGTAGCAATTATATCAATAAACATGTGCTAACCAGTTGCAATGATTGTACTTAAAATAAGTTAATAGTTGAATAATGGTCTAATTACAAATTAAAATTGGAGGATTAACTGAGAAAAAGGAAAAAGTTCGAGGACAATCATTGAAATTTACCCACAAATCACATGTGTCATTTAGTTAATACAATGCAATTCAATCCAATCAATTGTTTTATTAAAAAAAATTATGCCATAATGTATAAGGAAGAAATGTAATTACAATTATATAAAAAAATGTTTAAAAAATATTTTATAAACAATGTAAGATAGGTAAACTTATTTGTTAAATTTTCTTTCAATTTCTTCATGTTGATATCTTTTCCATTGACAATCTACTCTATTTGTATTATGATCTGCCTTTATGTTTTCTTTATATCATCATGTTTTTTCCTTCCTTTATGACATTAAGGACGGTTATTTGTTAACATCATTGTAAAATGAATTCTCATCATCAAATATGAAATATTCGTATATGAATAACTTAGATTCCTGTATAGATAGTTTGCTAACTAAAATTAAATTTCATATGCAATATCAATAAATAATTAATACAACTAAACATTTAATCCCTACTTAAATTATCTTTCTTCTATATATTTTCCCTTTCTCGCCTTGTATTCATCTTCATCTTATTCTTTTATCCTCCTTACTCCTTTTTAGTAGTATTATGCGTGTTCTTTTCATCTTCATTTGCAATATCATTTTTTTCTTATCACCGATTCGCTAAGTTTCTTTAGTTTGAAATGGTAATTTCAATTCCTATGTCTAGCATATCATCAAACTGTAAGCGATTCATTGTTAATATGGCTACACCAACTAATTCAAAATAACATTGCTACGAGTCCATCCAAAGTATTCTATGTGCACAGGCTTTTTTAAATTGTGCAATGAGAAGATGAATCAAGATAATTAATTTTTATGTCCTACTAACATGTCTTAAATTCCATTTTAAAGGATTTAATAAAGAAATATGAAATCTTGGCCATAAGAAAGTTATTATATGATCATGATTTATTTTGTCTCTCAGTAAATTATAATGTTGAATGAATGCATGTTATTTTCAAGTATGCTATGTGACATGCGTATGATAGTGATCTTTGGTATAATTGAATAGGGGCACCCTTAAAACTTAAAAATGAAATAAATAATTAAAATGAATTTAATACCTAATATATTGATTTCAATGACAATTCCATGTGTGCGTTGTATAACTAGTAAACTAGTAAAATAATTTTCTAATGGGAATAAAGTTTAATATATTGTTAAAATAGTTCATTTGACCTTTAATTGATGCCTGACTCTCACATGGAATAGTCTCCTCTTGTAAGCATTACGTGGACTTATATATTAACACAAAGGCAAACCAAGAACCATAAAATTTGTGTGTGTGTGTGGTGGTGGTGGTGGTGGTGGTGGGGGGGGGGGGGGGGGGGGGGGGGGGGTTGAATAATCAAGTGTTAGGGCCAGACTAATCTAGTATTCAGGAAGGAGGGGGTGGAGAGTGCTGTATGGATGAATCCTGAACAATATGATAACTCTAAAAATCGAACCTGGGGCTACCAGCATCCAAAGGTTCTAGAATACAATCTCATTATTCGATTGTGCCAACTATTGTTAGTTGGAATCGATATTTCTTACTCATTATACTTTATTACTTGAGTGATTAGTACACTTGCTATCATTATATGTTATCAATCTTCGCATCAAAATTTGACTCTGTTGTCATGAAATTAATCGCTATTTACTACGCCCTTACACTACTTTGAGACTTTAATTTTCTATTAATTTCACTTTTGTTAGTTGTGTAAGTTTTATGTTACATGTTTTGTATATAATGTGTTTATCATTCATACATCATCACACCTTCAATGGGGAAGAGAAAAAATGATTACCAATCAAAACATTGAGGGATGCAAAGTTGTTTTATAGCATGAGTCTACATCAAGGCGAAACAAAATGAAGATGCCTCAACAATTTCAATATGAAGACTTACTTCTGGACCTGGAAATTATTATTACAAATAAGTTGAATCCTCTGCTAAAATAAATCTTCACACAATTTTATCAAATTGAAAAATTTGGAGAGGCACCTTTCAAATTTATGGCATCAAAGGGAGAAAACAAATGATCATGTCATGCCACTTCTTAATTCAAAGGTTGTAGCTGAAGCAAAAGTTAACTTTGAAGATATGATATGTCAGCTCATCACAATTATTGAAAGGCAACTACAAACATAGGATCAACATATTTACAACTTGGTGATTAAATTGACTCACATCCAGAAGTAAATCAAAGTCAATGATTTGATTCGAATGTTTGATAACGAACTCAAGTTCAACGCAATGGAAACAAAGCTATGAGCATTAGAAATCAAGTTGCGCTCGACTATTAGAAATAAAGTGTTGAATCTCTAAAGAAATTTGTCGATAGCTCGATTATTATTTTGTTAAGATTATATTTCGTATTATTTTGCACAAGTAAATTAAGTAAGAAATTCATAGACTCAAATTATATCATATGTTTTTTTGTATTCAACTTGGCATTGGATAATTGATTTTCAAATTTGCATTAATGATCATAATTGATTTTCCAAAAAAATATTTTGTTTATAATTCTCATAATATTAATTTTATCTTTCACTACAAGAAATATGGGAAATACAGACGATTTCGTAATTTCTCGAAAACCGTCGAAAATGGGGATTTCCGACGATTTTTTTTTACGGAATCGATTCATCCGAAAAATGGCCGTCACAAACCAATTTTCGACGGTTGGGAAAAAATGTCAAAAATTTCGACGGAAGTCCGGCGGTCACGACCGCCGATATTTGTGGCAGTCGACGAAACCATCGAAACATCGGCTGTCGTGGCCGCCGATATTTGCGATGGTCGACGAAACCGTTGAAACTTTCAACGACCGCCGCAAATATCGGCGGCAAAAATCGCCAAAAATTTTGACAGTCGTCGCAAAGAATTTTTATAATATAAAAAAATTAGCCGGCCAACGGCTAGCGACCAGATTCGGCCGCCAATCCGAAGGCCAGCGGCCGAGATCCGGCCGCCAGCGGTCGAGCGGCCGGATCCGGCTACCAGCCGGCTGAGGTTGGATCTGGCCGCCCGCGGCCAAATCCTGCCAATCCGTCCGCCCGCGGTGGGATCCGGCCACCCGCGACTGGAACCGACTGCCTGGCGGTCCGGGTCGGAAAGAGATAGAGAGAGAGAGAGAAGAGGAGAGGGACGCCGGCAGGAGAGGGAGAGAGAGAGGAGAGGGGGAAAGAAATAAGTGGATTGGGGAAAGATTAATATATATATATAGGTGGAAAGATGAGAAAGCGGGATAGTGAAATTTTAATTACCGATGGCCCCGACCATCAGAAAAGCAAATATTAATTATTTTTAAAATTATCGACGGTTGTGACCGTCGAAAATTATTTAATTATAAAAATAAAATACTATATTTAGTTATATATAATATCTATTTTTTATTTTATCGACGGTTTGAACTATCGCTAATTATTACCAACGGTCACGACCATCGGAAATTGTGACGGTTCGGACTGTCGCTAATTATATTAATAAAATACTCCTTATATTATATTATTATACATTTATCGACGGTCACAACCATCGAAATTTGCAGCGGATAGATATCCGTCGAAAATATCGACGTTCCTAAACGTCAAAAAATAAAATAATAATATAACAAATTACATAATTTATCATTTTCATTTCCGACAGTCGTAACCGTTGACAATTCCTTTGAAGTTACGGCGGATAGACATCCGTCAGAAATATCGATGTTCTTAATCGTCAAAAAATAAATTAATAATATAACAAATTAGATAATTTATTATTTTCATTTCTGATGGTCGTAACCGTCGAAAATTCCGTCAAAAATTGCGACAGATAGATATCCGTCGGAAATATCGACGTTCCTAATCATCAAAAAATAAAATAATAATATAATAAATTACATAATTTATTATTTTCATTTTTGACGATTGTAGCCATCGAAAATTCTGTTGCAAAATCTGTCGCAAATTGCGACGGATTTCGATCCGTCGGAAAGTGCCCATCGAAAAATGACAATTTTCTTGTAGTGTTTTACTTGCCAAATTAATTTTTTTTATGTATAATACTAATTGTGACAAAAAGAAAAATGTGACTATATCTTCCTCTTTCTTTGATATGTGAGTAGTACAAAGATTTTGCAATTAAATTATCTCAAGTAAAAAGAAAGTAGAATAAATTAATTTCAAAATTCTTGATACGCTCTTATTTCCATGTTTTCAAAAGTTTTTTCACTTTTTGTGCTACCAATGAAGAAAAGTGTGAAGACTAAAATTTAATAATAGCATTTTTACCATTTGTCCATTTAGGCATAAAAGTTTATGGTTTCTTTCAATCTTAAAATATCATGTAAGGAAGACAAAATATCATATCAAAATATGACTATTGAATGTGAAATCAAATACTCATAGTTGTCGAAAAAAGTAGTTCAACTAATGGGCAACACATGCATTTTTAAAATTGGATAGCAAAATGATTTGAAATGATAACATGAACAACTATGGACATATATCATGTTCATATTATTAGCTCAAAGTCCAAACTATCAAATTACACTATAGACCTTTGATAATGTACTTGTTTCAAGTGAGACTTTTCAAAAGCATTCAAATTTTATAATTAGCATAATACGTATGATATTAAAATCGTAGTGGTAAATATGTAAAACATTTATAAAATCATACATTTGCACATTGAGCAAGTCATTTTACAAATTACAAAAGTTCAAATGTATTATTTCAAGTTCATAGTTCATATACGCAAGAGTAGATTAACACAAATCAAATGCATATTTCAAAGATGAAATATCATAATTCAAATCCCATGTGCACAAAAAAATTACTATCTCAATGATACTTGTACTAATTTTTTATGCCTTCACTCATTCAAATCCGCATGTGCTTTGCTTTCCAATGTGAGGCACACCTACAATGCAAATGTTATTTCTTCTTTGGTACCCAAGAACGATTGGGGTCTAGCATTAATAGTTATGGTTTCTTTTGAAATCCACATTAAATTTGTGCTCTAGATTTTCTAATTTGAAATTCAAATGAATTAATGACCACAAGCATTACAGTAATGACATATGTTAGATGATTTAATAAAATGATTATGATCATATTCAAATTTCAAGCTATTATTATGATAAGTATGAGAGTCTTTAGCACTAATAGAGTGATCACAAAAATATTTATGCTTCAAATGATAACCATTACTATAATGCTTGCATTCAACAAAAAATATGAATATTTCAAGTAGTGCCATTTTGTGTTTTTAACATGTTTTTCAAATTCACTTTGCTTTTATAATCAATTGACTTTGCAAAGGTTTAATGGACTTTTGAACATTCCGAGTATATTTCAAAGGTGTAGCAAATTTATTATCTAAAGTATTTTGTAAAAAAGAAAATTTTCTTTTATGTTCCATTTTGTAACATAATCAACTTTGAGTTTTCTATCTTCAAAAGTTTACAACTTTCAAGAGTAAAGGAAAATGAATCAATTTCCTTTTTTTGAAAAGTCCATTCTTAATTACACATGCATCATCTTCCTCTTTCAAATTTTTAACCAAGGTAACCAAAATTGCATTTTTCACATTTCATCTCATCACACGATGTGCAAATTAGAGAAGATAAATCAGTTATATTTTTCAATATATCATTTTGAGCAAGGTATGCATATCTTTCATTTTTCAAAATATCGAAGTCATTTTTCATAATATTAAAATTATTCATCAACATTTCATTCTTCTTTTTAATAGCAAGATATTTTTAAATTAATTAATAGGGGAATTCCTTATGCACATAAAAATTTGTATATTCATCGTTATTATCATTATCACTATTAGCATTAGGACAATAAGAAGAGTTGGAAGCTACCTCATTATCCTCATTCGCATAAGCCTAAACATCGGACATTGTGGATGAGAAATTATCACTTTCTTCTTTGTCCTTCTCTTATGCGCATTGTCTTCATTTTTGCCTTCTTCATATCTAGCTAATACGTTTTTCCAAATCTCGTGAGAGGTAGAAAACTTGGTAATGAAATTCATATCACAAGCATTTAAAGAATAATGAAAGACATCCTTAGTTTTATAATCAAATTTTGCAATCGATTTTTCTAATCATTATATTAAAAAATGGAAGTTCAATAGGAATATCATTTATAATCTTTTTTGGCCTTTCAAGACCATTTTTTATGATGTTCCAAATATACAAATAAAAATAACACAAATACGCTTTCGTTCAAATTTTCCAATGAGAAAAAGTTGAGACATCAATCTTGGGTGGATTAAAAATCGATTGACCTTCAAATGAAAGTGGCATGCTCCGAAGATGACTAAATCTGAAAATAAGAGCAACCTCGCTCTCATACCAAAGCGATCACTTGGCACCAAGAGGGGGTCAATTTGTGCTATAAATTTTTTTTCGATGGCATAGATCGAAAGTGTGAAAATCGATTTAAACGTACTTCGCAAAGTAATATATTAAGAATGCAAACATAAGAAGGAGTTTATTGACAAGGTTTGGTCACACCTTGGCCTACATCCCCGCTTTGAATTCTCGATCTTGAGATCATCGGATATTCTACTAATACCTTTTTTCATTCAAATTAGGGCAAGGAAGAAATCCTTTTATACCTTCACCACCTTGTTCTCGCTCAAAAGGCAAGCACACCACTCAAGAGCTTTCACAATACAAGATTTCTCACAAAGCACACTTTCTTTTACAATTTAGCTCACTCACAAATAAGAAAGAGAAGAGTAGAAATTAGGGCTCAAATATGCTCAAGTCTAAAAAATGTTGATCATGTATGCTTGTTATATTTCTTTTGTCTTCGACACCTTTATATAGTCTTCTAGGTTGCGTTTGATTTGGGAACATTTCGCGGAACATCGCGAAATGTCCTCAAACAGCTTACGTGTCAAGTGAGCTCGCAAATGTTCTCATCCAATGTTCTTGCCTCATTTGCTTTTTTTTCCAACGTTTGACTTTTTTATTTCATCTATTTTTTTAATTAGTTTATAATGTATGTATATATAATTTATAATATATTAATACATTATTAGGGATATTATAAAATAATTTATTAAATGTTATTAATTTAAAACTATAAAATAAATAGTCCTAATAATTAATAAATAATTTATTAATTAAACTATTCAATTATTTTTTAAAAATAATATATTATATTTGGATCTTAAAATGTACATAAATTATAATATTAATAATATTTAAAATATTTAATCAAAATAAATAAAAAAATAATATTAATAATATAATGATTTATGTAAATTATAATATTAATAATATATTCTTATTTACTATAATTTTATACCTCATAAAATAATATATTATATTCTTAGTTCTTACTTTTCATCCAAACATCCACTAAAACTTATCCATCACATCAACTTTTTAAATCCCCATCATTACACTTTTTTCATCCAAACACCAACTCAAACTTTTCTATCACATCAATTAGTTCTCCAGAATAAAAGTTCTCTCAATATTCCCGTACCAAACGTAGCCCTAGAGTGTGTATTACTCGGAAGTCCTCAATTCTTCTAAACAACTTTCTAGCCGTCGAAAAATAATTACCAGAGCATCGAACATTGACTTCGATAACAGGCGTCTGTTCTGCAAGAGGAAAATAAAAAATGTTAGAATTTATAACAGATATAAATTCTAGAGGTTACGGAATACCTCTTGCAGCGGAAGCGGATCGTCGGTGCTTTCCCACGAACTCTTGACGAACGCACTTGCACCTCGTGATCGGGAATCGAACCTCTGGAGAACGGAACTCTTTGCCACAGCACAAGTACTCTAGACGAACCTCTGCGAAAGTGTGTTTGGGACCTATGCTATGGGTCCCCTTTTATAGGGTGGGGAGACTTGGGCGACAAGTTAGGCAGAACGCATCACGCGCATCCATCACGCGTATGATGATGTGTCTGCGCAGGCATGCGCCTCGCCCTAATGGGCCGTGCGTATGTGCGGCCCATGTGCCCAAAAGGACACTATTCCAACAATCTCCCACTTGCTCGCATTGGGCATTGTACTTTTGTTTATCCAGAATTTATAAATATGTCGTGCGATCCACGAGTACAAGCATGTTTTTTATAGGAGATAGAAAGATACCTGTTTAAGTTCAATCGCTCAACTATCTTAAGAGCGTATGTCATGCCCGTTAGGGATTCATGACAGTTCACATATGAGCCAACAAATGCTCAAATAATATAACTCGTTATGCCCTAAATCTGTCTTGCAGCATAGCTAAGACAACGCATGTCTTGCTCCGCGGTAACTATCTTTCACATACACTATTTTCAAAAAAAATAGTTGGCCCATTATATGCGAAAGCTTTATGCAGCTCATAACAGTTCTTTCTCTCGTCCTCATGTCTTTTAGTAGTGAACTAGTTGCTTTCCTACACATGGCTCGTCAAGCTACTTTACTTTTCACCTTTGAGTACCATGCTAAAGTAGCAAGCACTAATTCCTTTCCTTAAGACATTGTCAAGAGTCTAAGGGCACGTGCAGATGAAACATCTGTCAGAGACTCACACCATGATGACCATTGAACTAATCAATTCATCATGTCTCTCTAGGTCGACTTTGCATACTTGGTATTAAACACAAATACTGCGGTGGAGACTCCCACTGAAGGAGCGTATGTCTAGCTCTGTTTAATTATACACCGCACAGACTTAAGTTCAGTCGCTAACTTTTAGTGCCTGACCCGAGTTTTCAAATTGCTTGCTAATCAATAGCACCAAATTTGAATCTCGCATCTGGCCTCTCTCTCTCTAAATCAGGCGACATTGAGTTACTAAAACCCATATTAAAACACACTATGACTCACATAGTTCATTCCGCTCGCTATCTTCGTGAGCGTCGGAAACATTTGTTCGTGTGAGTGAACATATCTAGACCTGATCGACATACTTTTCACATGCATAACAAACTTCACAACAATGAATTTTATCAAGAAAAATAATCTTTTATTCATTGAAAATTTTGAGTACATCATTACATTTATAATCTACGCAACCCTAAGGCATTTACATGTCTTAAGAATGTCTCTCTTGGCAATAGCTTGGTGAACGGATCAGCAACCATTTTGTGCGTTGATATGTACTCAACTGAAATCTCCTTTTTGTCTTCTTGATTTTGTACAAATTTGTACTTTGTGTCGATATGCTTTCCTTTGCAATGGTATTTCTCGTCCTTCACATAAGCTATGACTGCTTGATTGTCACAGTGGAGAATCATTTTCTTCATTGCATTCTCAAAAATCCTCAGGTTTTGAAGGAATCTCTTAAGCCATAAGGCCTCTTGTACTGCCACTGAACAAGCTATGAATTCAGCCTTCATAGTTGATAGTGCCACACAATCTTGTTTCTTGCTACTCCAAGTAACAGCACCATTGCTGAGCAAGAAAGTGTATCCAGAGGTGGATTTACGTTCATCAACGTCATCAGCCCAATCGGCATCGATGAATCCAACAAGTTGTTGACTTCCTCCATGATAGCATAGTGCAAGATTTGCAGTACCCTTGAGGTATCTCATGATTCTCTTCACCGCCTTCTAGTGTTGGCGTCCCGGATTAGCCTGATATCGACTAACTAGACCCACGGCAAAACATATGTCCGGCCGAGTACACATCATAGCGTACATCAGGCTGCCGACCACACTCGCATAAGGAACATTGGACATTTCCTTTTGTTCCTCTGGAGTTTTTGGGCACATGTCCAAGCTTAAAACCTCGCCTTTCATAATAAAAGTGTCAATGGGTTTACAGCCATCCATGCGAAATCGTTCCAAAATTTTTTTTATATATGATTCCTACGACAAGGCAAGGAGTCGATTGGAACAGTCGCGTTGAATTTTCACACCCAGTATGTATGCTGCTTCACCCATGTCCTTCATCTCAAACATGGAGGATAATCATTGCTTAATGGTAATGACATAGTCTCTATTATTTTCAGCTATTAGAATGTCGTCGATATATAACGTTAGGATAGCAAAATTATCCTCGGACTTATGAACATGCACACAGTGATCTTTATCAATCATATTAAAATCGTACGAAATGATTGACTGATGAAATTTCAGATACCACTGTCTAGATGATTGTTTGAGTCCATAAATGGACTGGCGCAGCTTGCAAATTTTGCGCTCTTCTCCTTTTACAATGAAGCCTTGAGGTTGCTACATGTAAATTTCCTCATCTAGTTCTCCATTGAGAAATGCGGTTTTTACATCCATTTGATGTAATTCTAAGTCCATATGTGCGACTATAGCTAATATTAGGTGAATTGAAGTAAATCTTACAATTGGTGCAAAAGTTTCTTCATAGTCAACACTCGCAGATTGGGTGAAACCTTTCGCCACTAGGCGGGCTTTATATCTCTCAATTGATCCATCCACGCCACGTTTAATTTTGAGAACCCATTTGTTCTCAATTGCCTTACGGCCTGGCGGGAGATCAACCAAGTTCCAGACTTGATTTTTCTGCATGGACCATAACTCTTCCTCAATTGCCTTAATCCATTCTTCCTTAGCAGAGGACGAGAGAGCCTCTTTGATAGATTTTGGCTCAACTTCATCTTCCAGACTTACTATGTTGATCTCATGTGGTCCATGTTCACGCAGCCCTTCGATTTCAAAACGTCGGCGCGGAACATGTTTTCTAGTACTCCGTCGAAGAGAACCTTCAGGTTGATCATCAGTTGACGGTTGTGAATCTCTCCCACTCGGATCAAGCTGTGAGATAGAGGAGACTAACTCCTCAACTGGTTGATCCGCTTGAGCCGTCAACTCAGAATCTTCCTCTACATTTATGAGAAATTCCTTATCTATCTCGCCTTGCTTAGGAAATTTGTTCTCTATGAATGTCACATCTCTACTTTCGATTTCCGTTACCGTATCATCTTCTCTTTCTCCTATGAATACATAGTCCTTAGATGTTTCACAATATCTTATAAAGATATATTTCTGCTCTCTAGGATCCAACGTCCCATACTTATGAGAGTTGTTTAGAACATAGGCTGCGCAATCCCAATGGTGCAAATAACTAAGGTTAGGCTTTCGACCTGTCCAAAGTTCATAAGATGTGGTAGAAACGAATTTCGATGATACATGATTTAAAATGTAGGCTACAGTCAATAACGCATCTCCCCAATATGAAATTGAGAGATTAGCTTGTGCCATCATGAATCGGACCATATCAAATAAGGTACAATTCCGTCTTTTCGCAACATCATTTTGTTGTGGATTTCTCGGTACTGTTAGTTGTCTAACTATACATTTTTCATCACATAACTTTTTGAATAAGTCAGAGAGATATTCACGTCCACGGTCGGTTCGCAAGGCTTTAATCTTGCGATCCACTTGATTCTCTGTCATGTTCATGAATCGTACAAAATAATCCAATGCTTCAGATTTATGAGAAATCAAATATACAACACCGTAACGTGAATAATCATTAATAAATGTGATGAAATAAGAGAAACTGTGTCTTGCGTGAATATTCATCAGACCACATATGTCCGAATCGATTAATTGTAATGGGTACTCGGCGCGTTTTTCTATCTCAAATGGCGTTCTTGTTTTCTTACTAGATTTTCCTCACATGTTGGAAGATCAACTTTTGCGAGAGACCCAAGAGGCCTTCTCTAGCAAGTATATTCATTCGATCTTGACCAACATGTCCTAGTCTGGTATGCCAAATGTTGGCACTATCATTCACATCAACATATGATATAAAAGAATAACTATTAGCAACAGATGTTATATTTAAAACATAGAAACCATTATTGAGAAAATCATTGCATAGAAGAACATTGTCATAAGATATTGTCATTTGTTTCCTCTGGAAACTTATTACATAACCAAGTTTGTCTAATGATGACACAGAAAGTAAATTTCGTCTAAAAGTTGGAGCATATAGAACGTCGTGAAGGTAAAGTATTTGGTCGTTGCGAAGTTCTAACTTGCACGATCCAATGCCTTTAACTTCAACTCTTTCGTTGTTTCCAAAGTAAATCCATTTGCTCTCCGCACTTATTCGACGAAATTCCACCAAGACCCCGCGATCTCTCGCTACATGGTCGGTGGCTCCTGAATCTGCAATCCACGAAGGATGAGTTTCAGCAATTAAGGCACAACTTAAGGCATAAGAAAAAGAATTGTGGTCAGGACAAATCTTCTTTGGCTCAGTGCAATCACAAGCAAAGTGATCACGTTTGCTACAATTGTAGCACTTTACTTTATTCATGTCTACTTTGCCGCCACGTTTTCCATGTTTGTGCTGGTGGCCTTGGGCTTTCTTCTGTCCAGCATTTCCGCTCTTATTATTTGGTTGCGACTTATGAGACATTTTTCTCTTGGATTGGGAAATAACTCTTCGTCCACCATTGTCAGCAATTAATGCTTCAGAGGTTTGATTTATGGCTTGTAGGGCCTCATCCTCCATTTCAATGTGGCGAGCAGCTTGGTCAAAAGTTTTGACACCTTCGTTGTGCATCAAATTACAACGCAAATGTTCCCAACTTTTTGGAAGAGAGCGAATCAGAGCTTGCACCTGTTGCTCGTCATCGAGCACTTGTCCCGCACTTTTGAATTCACGGATCATGTTAGACATCTCTTAGATATGCTCCCTCATCGTATGATTTGGTCGCTTCCGATAAGAATCAAACTTGACCGTGAGCATCCGACGCTTGGTGGTCGTAGTGACCCCATACTTATTGCGGAGCGCCGCCCATATTTTGAATGCTGTCTTATAGACTTTGAATTCGCATAGCATGGAGTTATTCATCGTGCTCAGCAACGTAATGCGAGCAATACGATTCTTTTTTGTCCAGGCCTGATAGGCCTCCATATCCCTCTGACGTTGGGCATTATGTCCGAGTGTAGGTTCAGTGACAACATGGTTAATGGTCTCCAAGACCTCTTGTTCTTCTAGAAGATATTGGACCTTATGGTGCCAAATATCATAATTGTCGCCATTGAGCTTGTCATTCTTGTTTAGGTCAGAAATTATTATTTTGGAACCCATGATCTAGTTTGGTCACAAAAAAATTAGGAGAAATCAGTATTATGCATGTTTTAATTTTGTCCGCAAACAACATAAAAAAAAATAAAATAACAATATTAATGAAGTAGTGACATCGAGAGATTGTTGGACTCCCACTCATCTCCCACTATCTCCAAGAAATATTATTATTCATTATTTTAATAATGCGACAAAATTTATCTAAATGATTGAATTTTGAATCAACACATAATTCAAAATTTTCTACTCTATTCATTTTGAATCAACTTATAATTCAAAACCATCGAAATTCATTTCGTGTGATGCAACAAATTATTTCTAATATGACCAGGACAATCAAGACTAGTGCAACGGGAGCTTTTCCTCGAGGGGTGCCAATTAAATAACCATGCACTATCATTCGCCTCGACATCACATTGGAAAAAATTGTGCTCTCACTGTCACGCATCAACCCTATTTCTTGAGACTGCATTGACCATGCACCAGGCCAGTTTCTCAGAACCTTTCTAGACATGCATTTCGGGTCACGCACCACTCAACAAAAAGACGTTGATTATTGTGACAATATTTGAATTTCAAGGTGTCTTGGTCCTACAAAAGAACTACCTATGTTTCATGTATTCTTTAATTACCTATAGTTTGTATAATTAGACCAACTAATTATTTTATCATAGGCTTTGCATGAAATATGTATTTCAGCACATGACCAAAATTAATATCGCCATCTTAATTAATTCTCACAAAAAGAATTAATTTTAATTTAAGCAATTTCAAATCAATTTGAAATTCAAGACAAATTATCATGCTTAACAAGATTGGGCATACCAATTTGATTTTAACACATAATCAAAATCTTAATCACAGAAATAAATATCATTATGACATACATAAACGAAGATATTTATTTCATGCATGATAACACATTTATTGACATGCAAATCTAATCATTTAATTTAATGCTTTAAATCAATAAATGATTTTCTTTTGATAAGATTAAATTGCATGCAATATTACAGAAAATTTTTTGAGGAAATAACAATTTTTTCTTGATTTTTTGAGATTTTATAATAGATATTTTCTATTTTCGGATTATTTTAAAAAACTGACAAAAATCAGAAAAGAAAAAAAACTATTTATTGGGCCTCTCAGCCAGCCCAATTGCCACTTCTCATATGTGCAACTCTTTTGCACTCAAATTGGGCCTTCCAGTGGGCTGTGTGCCTACTGAAACAGTTTTCTTTTTTTTCTGTAACATATGCAAAAAAATCTGAAATTTCACCAAAAATATTAAAATAAATCTGAAAACTATATTATGATCTAGGTTCATCCATAATATATTTATGATGACAAACTCTATTTTATCCCTTGGTTGTTGTCATACAACTGAGGTGCGCAGATCCCAAATAATAACAAATATTACTTTTTCGGCGCAATCACGAGTTCGAGAAAAACCTAAAAAAAGCTCTGATACCAATGTTGAAATTTATAACACATATAAATTCTATAGGTTACGGAATACCTCTTGCAACGGAAGCGGATCGTCGGAGCTTTCCCACGAACTCTTAACAAACGCACTTGCACCTCGGGATCGGGAACGAACCTCTGAGGAACGGAACTCTTTGCCACAGCACAAGTACTCTGGACGAACCTCTGCGAAAGTGTGTTTGGGACCTATGCTATGGGTCCCCTTTTATAGGGTGGGGAGACTTGGGCGACAAGTTAGACAGAACGCATCACGCGCGTCCATCACGCTATGATGATGTGTCTGCGCTGACATGCGCCTCGCCCTAATGGGCCGTGCGTATGTGCGGCCCATGTGCCCAAAAGTACACTATTCCAACAAAAAATTTGGGATATAGTCTTCGGACCAAAAGGATTGATAATAATTATGAGAGTTAGAAGTGAAGATATGGGGTTTTAATTAGGTTGAACTTCAATCTTTCGGATCAACTTTTTATTTCGATATTATCCTAGATTTTAGTTAAATGTAAAAAAATAAAAAAATCAGAATACCATATATAGGTTGTCCTTGTTTTTGGGTTGAATATAGGTTGTCCTTTTAGGTTGTTTTTCTTTTAACTGGCATCCCTATTCCGGCTACATGTTTCATCAAGTTTTGAGTAGTTAGGTTGCCACCAACTTTTGGTATCATAAAGCAGGCAGCTTATCTGAACACCTCCGGGACCAAACAGAACGAGCCCTCTATCAAGTATTTGGCCAAACAAAATAACAGCACAAGCCCACGCCACATAGCAATCAGTTCTCCGCTCTTTCCCATATTGATCACTTCTGGTAATTTGCAGGTACCACAGGTAGATCCCACTCCATCACGCTGCTGAGAACTCTGACCTTATATACGGCTGCTTCTGCAACACCCCCGTCCCCGGCCAATGGCTGCCCAGGATGCGCAAACGTTCAACTGGAACGTGCACCACGGCGAGTTCGACGACAAGAACAACCGCGTCCACGGAGGCAGAGCCCTCCTTCTCGCTGTCTCCTTCTCTCTCTTCCTCATGTCCACCCTCCTCTACATCATGTGGGCGTGCTGCTGCCGCCGCCCCCGCCGCCGCCATGGTTCCGCAGCGGACTCCAGCTCTGGGAGCTCCTCTTCCAACGCGACTGCCCACCGGGCGGTCGGCCTCGATCCCGAGGCAATAAGGAGCATCCCGGTGCACCTACACCACCCGTCGGAGGGACGCGAGGACGCCCTGTGCTCGATCTGCCTCGTGGGCTTCGCGGAGGGCGACAAGGTCAAGGCTCTGCCGAGATGCAACCACCGGTTCCATCCGGCGTGCGTGGACGTGTGGCTGAGGACGAGGTCGAACTGCCCGCTGTGCAGGGGCTTGCTCGGCGCCGCCAATGCGGCGGCCGACCTCGAACTCGTCGTGCATTGATCCAAATGGAGAGGAGGAATGGACATGGATTCATGGAAACATGTGGGCTCAGCGGACAGTTGGAGTGGTCTGCCTGCAGCTTGCTTGAGATGGCGGTGGCGCCGTGTTCTGAGTGCTGGATACCGTTTGTCTGCAATGCGGGTGATCGAAAGGAGAGTTGTTAGATTTTGTTGGCGTTGTTTTGTTTCTTAGCCATGGCCGCTGTCCAGTGGATTCTTCTCCATTCTTCATTCTGGACCTTTCTTAGGCCAATGCCCACGCATTTGTGGCCACTCTAATCTCATATTTTACTTTTATTTCCTCTTTCTCTTAAAATGGTGTGTGTCTTTCGCCACTCCCAGAAAAGAGATCTCAAATATACAATTATCACCACTAAACCTCAATAATAACAATTATTAACGCATTTGATTTAAAATCGTATAATTCAAATTGTATCATTTTTAACCTTATCTACATATTCGTTTTAATATATTTTAGTTTCAAATTCTGAATACGACTTCCCCCTTCACTTGAACTAATTATAATTGTTCCAAAGTTGTCAAAAGCCAGGATCTACTTTTCGAGATAGAATCCTAAGAGGATTCGAGGAGGATAATAATATCTTACCTTATGAATAAAAAATATTTTTCAATATAAAATAATAAAGTAATATATTTATTTATAAATATTATGTTTATATATATGTTAATTAAACATTTATCATTATTCATATTTTCAAGTCCAATAAATATTTTTTATATCATTTGAAATATAATATAACATATTCTTAAAAAACACTAAAATAATAATATTTAATATTTAATTTTAATGAACTATAATATTTATTAAAGTGCAATATGATTACTAGTATATGTGCAATAATAACAATTAATTTTGATGTAAGATAATGCGACATTAGATTTATAACATAACATTAAATTATTAAAATATATTAAAATTCATGAAAATAAGACTAAATATAAATAAAATAATTAAATCTATTTTTTTTATCGTAAGATCGTAAAATTTCGACTACATGTCCGATATAAATTGTACTCCGAGGACGAAGATCGGTTCCATTGTACCAAATTTTAGCTTAAACTTTAACTAAATTATAACTTTATTAGTTTTGAGAACATCACTGAAAAATACCAAATTTCCAAACCGCAATGTAAGATTGAATCGGTCATAAAACTTAACGGGCAAGAACAACTAAACTAAACACTTCAAATTACAAATAACTTAGGACATAAATGTCTGCACTGTTATTGAATGTGCTAAGCACATAGAAGTATCTTAGATCGCTGCGATTGTACCCTGTTTAAGAATCCAGCATCAACTAGAAGCAGCATAATATAAGACCCGGACTCAACCTCAACAGGACCTCAAGAAAAACGTGCTACACACCATAAACATGTATGTGGTATAAACTGGCTACCCGCAATAATGGAACGTTGAGAGCTTAGTTGATCACTGGGACTTGGGTCCTCTGCTGTTGGCAGAGCACACTCTTGAGCCCCACTCCAGCAACTCTTTGCTTGTATCGTCCTTGTGCAGAATGACCTCTATGAAGCACAGGCAGTCTTTCTTTTCTCCGGTGGCCGTCTGGATTGCGTCGATCAGATCTTCCTCCGTGAACACCTATGCAGCATCAGAACTCGTCCAATTTAGTTGCCGCTCGACACAGAGGGCACACAAAGAATGCAGATATTTTTAGGGTCGTAGAGTCGCACCTTTTTCGTCCAGCATTTGCCTTCTCCATTGTGAATGGCGTCCACCAGAGCAGTGTAGTTCCAGTTCTTGATGACGTTGTATGGCCCATCATGGATCTCTACTTCGATGGTGTATCCTCCATTGTTTATCAGGAAGATGATGCTCTTCTGCTTGCACCGTAGCATCGTCGACACGTCCTGCGCTGTCATCTGGATTTTGTATGTCGAATATGATCAGATCCATGAAGGAAAGGACGCGCTGTAGCAAGATTAATGCATATTCGACATGGTCATCAGACTCTGTGACGTACCTGGAAGCTACCGTCACCGATGAAGGCGAGCACACGCTTATCCTTCGCTGCCTGTGCGTACCCCAGAGTTGCTCCGACAGACCAACCGATTGAACCGTACTGCATTTGGAACTCATAACTGCGAGAACATAGATGTCCAAATGAGCAAAAACTGACGAAGAACTAGTATATTAATCTGAAATCCAACAAAGACGTACCCGCAACCCTGCGGTAGCTTAAGCTTCTGGCAATTGAACCACGAGTCGCCGGTCTCGGCGATCACCGCAGTGTCTCCTGATAACATATTCTGGATGTGCTTGAACATTACGTTCACCCTCAGTGGCTCCTTGGGCTTGGACTCGCGAGGAACGCCATTGGGCACGAAGATACGCTTGTAGTTGTCAAAGGCGTTCGTGTTCTTCTTAACCCGCTTGGAGAGAGCGCGCAGGAAGTCCTTCATCAGAACGCAGCCGAACGCTGGGCCGTTGGCGATTACGACGCGGTCCGGTTGTACGATGATGGACTTCTCCTTCTTGAGGAGCAGAGAGTACCCGACAGAGCTGTAGTCGTTGAAGATTGGGCCCACGAACACGTAGGCGTCGGCGGACTCCACGATCTCAGCGCAGAAGGGCGTGCTGACGGCGCCCCAGTACGTGCCGATGAACCTTGCGTGGTGCTCAGGCACCAGGCCCTTGGCCGACGGCATGACCGCGACCGCATAGCCACTGGCATCGGCGAGCTCCACGAAGGCCTTTCCGGCCTTGGAGACCCGCATCTTGGGGCCGCCGACTATGACCGGCTTCACTGCCTTGTTCAGGAACTCTGCCGTGGCCTCCACAGCCGCTTCCAAACCCATCTGGTTGCTCAGCCTGGAATCATGAGGCAACTTTTCGTCAACAAATGAACACAACCCGCAATGAAACAGAACAGACGAACAGGGCATCATATATTCATATATTATTGACGTAGACGGCAGACCTTGGAGCAATGGAGAAGGGGACGGGCTCGCGGCTGAAGGTGGGATGCGGGATGTGGGAGAGGTTGCAGCTGATGCTAATGTAGACGGGTTTGCTCTCCTTGATCGCCGTCGAGATCGCCGTATCGATCAGTTCGTGGGCGTCGTCCAGATTGTTCACCACCGCCTGTTCCATCGACTCGAGTTCTAAAAATGCGACCTTTTGGAAGAAATGAGCAGCAGAACTGCAGAAGATAGTTCTATTACCTGGTAACAGGTGACAGTTTGGAAGCAACGCAGCTCCTGTGTGAAGTCCGGCAGGCCGACAGTGTGGTGGAGGATGCGGTTGGTGCCGTAGTCGTTGGAGTTGGGGCCCCCGACGATGCAGATGACGGGGAGGTTCTCGCTGTAAGCTCCGGCGATGGCGTTGATCACGCTGAGGCCGCCGACGGTGAAGGTGGCGACGCATGCGCCGACTCCGCGGCGTCTGGCGTAGCCGTCGGCCGCGTACCCGGCGTTGAGCTCGTTGCAGCACCCCACGACATTGAGGCCGGGCTCAGCGATGAGGTGGTCGAGGAGGGTGAGGTTGAAGTCTCCAGGCACGGAGAAGACGTCGCTGACGCCAACCTGGACCAGGCGGCGGGCGAGGTGGCGCCCGAGGGTCGCCTCGGCCTTGCAGACGGCCGCAGTCGGAGCGATGACGTGACAGCCGGCGGATGCGATGCCGCCGACGTCGTTGCATATGGCCTTCAATGGCCCGTCGACGGTTCCAACGCCATTTTCCATCTCGGTGGATAGAAAGAGAACGGAAGAGAGAGAGAGAGAGTTATAAATTGTTGTTGGAGGGTTTTGGTTTGGCTCTTTAGTGAAGAGAGATGAAGAGAGGGGTACACGCTTATATAGGGAGTGAAGTAGTCGGTTGTGTGTTGTTCGTACGTGGAGGGTAAAGGTGGCGGTGGAATAGAAAACAAAGGGCACTGTTGTTGGATTTGCTCGCCGGCGCATTTGTAAAGGTGGAATAAGGCCAGCGGCGTCGGGTGACGAGGAGCTCAGTATTTAAGTGGGTAGCACCAAGTTACGGCATTTGTCTACCGTCGGATTAAACATGGGCGGCCAATCTAATAATATGCCGTTCGATGCTCAAGCAAATATTAAAATATCACTATTATTTAAACATTGAGAGGTATATATCTTTTTATTTATTTTAAATTTTTAAGTCTTTTATATTAATGCATGAACTTTTTATCAGTTTCAAAGAGATCGACGACATTGAAAGTCGATTCATTATCGAAAATAATTAATTCGAAACGATCGTTTCATAAAATTCGATAATTATTTAAGTGAGAAAAGTCACTTAACTAATAAGATGATTTGCTTTAATTGGAAAAAACTTGAAAGCCATTTGAGGTTGAAAAAGTTTTTATTCCGACCGCCGCTTGCCCATCGAACTGCTGGGACGGCAAGCGGCATGTGATCGAGGGACTGGGCGGCAGTCGCAAGATCGGAGGAAACTCCAATGGCAGCAAGGTCGTGCAGAACTCGGGTGGTGATGGCGAGGTTCGTCGGATTTGGACGAGAATACAAAACGAAAATCCTTCACAAGTGAGGAAAGGCGATACAGATAGAGTTTGGTGTGGTTCAAGCGTGATTCAAATGCGGTTCAACGTATCTAACGAATTTCTTAGTCCATAAGAAGAGTCGATTGGTACGAGTTAATTTGATAAATTATTAGTTATCTTATTTAAAATTTTCAAGATTCATTATATTAATTCGTTTGACTGTGATTAATTCGATAATTTTAATTACTATTCAAATAGTAGATAGGAAAGATAATTTTTCAAATTACTGACATACATTTTGATAAAAGTATTTATTAAATCAATTTTTTAATTTTAAACGTTTTATTAATAAATAAATATAATTCAACTTTATCTTCTTTATTATTTGAAATATTTTACAAATAACTCTTAATTTTGTCTTATCTCATCTTATTTTATTATATTTAATTTCCCATTTTTTTGTTTTATTATTTATAATATTATGTGATGAAAATCTAAAATATTTTTTAGAGGTATTTTGGTGATTTGATCTCTAATGATTTTAATTTTTATTTATATGAAAAATACTGTAATATAATATTATTACTAATTTAAATAATGATAATTTATTTAAATAGTAATCTTAATTATTAATTAATTAAATCGATAATGCACGAAACTATTCTAAATTCAAAGTGAACCGCGCATGTATCATTCCAGCAGAAAAAAAAGATCCCACTAAATCCAAATATAACTGTTAATAAAAAAAATGCCTTTGCTATCTTTCTTCCCACACAAATGATAAGCTCATTTAAAATTTGAAGAGTTGGGTGATTCTTTTCTATAATATCCCAGCACCTAACTCATTTAAGAGCTCGTCCCCCTTAATCAAATTTGCTTGACTCAGATAACTCATAAGTTTGAAATTTCAGAGAACAATGATCCCAAATTCAATTTTTAGAAAATCGTTAGCTGAACAGAAATTTTTTTCTTTTAATTATATTGTGTATATTTTAATTTTTTAGAATTTAATATTATTAACATTAAATACAATGGTGCATTTCGATGATTAATTTCGGCATTGGAATTAAAGTTTGTTGTATTATGACTTTAGTACTAAAATATTTTCATTCGACAAGAGTTAATTGGAAAACAAATTTAATGCGTACAACATGCTGATCAGCACTAAAATGTTTATCATGATAAACCTCACTTCCCCATGAGAAAGGTTTTCTTTCATTACAATAATTACGAAGTAGAAAAACCATGTTTCAAAAAGTTTTCTTGCAATCAGTGGTACAAGAAAAATAATTATTAAATATATTATATTTTTTACATAGCAATAGAATGATTTTTTTATCTTATAGAAGTTTATATATCTTTTATCAATAAAATATGAAGATTCTATAAAACGGAAGTAACAAAATATGAGATTATATAGTTTTTCTCCGAAATAAAGATTGCAAAATCACTTATTCCTACCCTACATGAATTATTTAGTTTTAACTTATTTACGCAACATTAATTCATTACTAACTTTTGGTCTTATAATTAAATTTATAAATATTTTTTATTTAATTCAGCTTTATCATATATATAATTATTAGAGTATTTATATTAGTATTTTTCATTACGATTTATTGTTTTACAATGTCTATCATATATATATATATATATATATATATATATATAGTATTAACATGTATGCCTATTTTTATGTGTAGTTAAAAAAATGATTAACTCGATCATGAATTATGAGAGTTGAAATAAGTTTTCTTTTGCAGCAAAAATAAAATAAAAGATATTAGTCACATGATCTGTTTATATTTTTTAATTAATTATCTCGTCGACCAACTACATAATTTCCTACCTTCTTAGCCAACCTGTGGGTATATCTAGGGGAGATATATATGCCTCAGTATACAGGTCCAATTAATATGCATTGAACCGGACCCTTTTTATGGTCGTATGACTATTCCAACTTCCCATCCATTAATTAGTTTAATTTTGATATGTTTCTTCACAATGAGCCCCAACAATTAATTAAAACATATATAACAATATATATCAACTTGGAGATATATATATTATTTACTAAATAATCAACTGTGACGTAATCGAATGAACACCGCACGGGTATCGGGGGAATAATCCCTAGGGGTTCCATGCACCATATGCTGCAAATTGAGGTATATTTTTCTATGGTTTTTTTTTCCTAATTGGCTAAATATCTTTGGGATGAAGCTTTAATATATATATATATATATATATATATATATATATATATGTGTGTGTGTGTGTCAGGAATGCAATAATTTAAGACTAATTTATATCAAGTGAATGGCAGTTCACTGGATTGCCACAAGGAAGTAGGTAGGGAATATACCGGAAACGGGGGGATTCCATGCAGCAGGAGTACGTGGTTTTGGCCTCTGCTTTCAGTACTGCCTCAGGCAGGTGACAAAACAAGTATCAAAATTTGTGTGCTTGTAAAATATTAATTGGTAGAAAAAAAAAGAGACTCACACGCCATATATATGTAATAGGGTTTGTGGGTGCGGGTTGCTGCAGATGGTATTAAATAATATTTCATACTACACGACCTCGACATGGATCCAGCAACAATGCAGGTTCCATCTTCTGGGTGGGGTACAATCGATCCGGGCTTGGTGCTCAACAATGTTATTAAAGTCACCGGATCGATAGATTTAATCGGTTCAATCGAATGGATAATCTGATTCAATCTTAAAATTATGTTGTATATGAATATCAGTCGAATCTGAAATATGTGGTAAACAAGATGGTCAGTTTAATTTAATTTGAGTTTAAATATTTAAACTTTTATTAAAAAAATCAGATGTAATTCATTTTCATTCCCTCTTCTTTTCTCTCATATCGGCTCAACATCTGCATTTTCTCTTCTTTTCTCTCACTTCTAGTTCATCTTCTCTGTTTCCGAAAAATAAGCGATCAGCGTGAACACGAGAGCTCACTTTATAATGTAATTGAAGTCAATTTACAGAATAAAATACCACTATTGTAAAAAAAATAGTAAAAATACGGTGCTAAAGATATCTAAAAATCAAGGATAATATTTATTTTATTTTAATATGTCGAATTTGCTTGTCTCGTGTATACGTGTAGGAGTGTAAATTTTAATATCAACTATATATTAAGATGTCATACAATAAAAGTGACCTCCACCTTTATTTAAAATTGATCTAACTAAAATTAACATATATGATATTTCATACACAGTGCATACAACTAACTCCTTAAGTAATAATACTTTGAAAGAAAGGATGAAAATGACTTAGTAATAAAAAAAACTCTCTAAGTTTAATGAACATATTGTCACAAGCAATATTGGAAGATCCACATCGATGTCAATCTGAATAAGTCTTCGGATCAAATCGAATTCGTTAACTCAAATGGTAGATCAAATGATAATAAAAGTAACGTAAAAATATAAATCATAATATGTATTTATAGATTACTAATATACGTATGTATCAAAATATAATAACATGGTAAAAAAAACAACAAATTAAATGCGAACAAATTTTATTTAATGTTAATATATTAAATTGTAATTTTAAATTTCATATTTATCAAATTTTAATATTAACATCGATTTAAAATAAAAATTGAGTATACTATCTACTTTTTAAATTTTAATATTCAGTTTCGTCGTTTAAGAAATATTAAAAAAATGAAATATTCATATTTTGGTTTTTACAATATTATTGTTTATTTAAAACAAAAATGATATTTTAGATTGTCCGCCAGTCGTTTGAGCGAGTGGGATGGATTTTAATCCGATTTCTTTTATCGGATTTGATCGATGTAAAATGCTCCAATGAAATGGCCGAATTTGAGATAACATGTAAACGAGATTTTGATGTCCAGATTGGGATAGGATCAATTGGCTGGTCCAATTGGGATTTGACAACAAATGATCACGAGTCTTAATCGGCGATTTTGATAACCTCCATCGTCGTCCTTGCCGTCGCACTCAAGAAAGGTTGTTCTCAATAAACGTTTCTTTTGTGTGAATACATATAAATAAATAAATAATAAATAAACTAATAAGCATATATTTTTTTTCTTTTATTTCCCGCTTTCTGAATCCCATCACTGTCCCGTTTCGCGCCGGCCGCGTGTACGGCAGCACGATGCGTTGTGCGGCCACGAGTTGCCCTTCGTGTAGCCTCGGGAGCGCCATGAGTCACAAAGTCCCGCTCAAATTAGATCTGTGTCCGCGGTGTCTCTATCTGTCGAATCCATCGAATACATCCCTTCATCGATCCAAAGAGGCGCCAAGAGTTGACGGTTTTTGTTGCCGCCACCGCCGCAAAGGGCGACCAATGTCATGCTTTGCGGAAATTGAGGACGTAGTGCAGGCAGGTTCGATTTTTCGGCACAATTGCCGAGAGAAGAGAACATTGCGATCATACTATGAGAGACTCATATCTCCGCCGAATAGTAGACTTCCTATAACGATTCACAAAAGCATCTAATCTATTTTGAATTTACAACGAAAAATTTATAATCGAGATGACTACTATGATAGTCATTTTTATAGGCATTCGATCATAAATATGATAAAAATATTATGACACTAATGTTAGCATTCGAATGTTTAAAGTTCGAAGAGCAATCCAAAACATCGAAAAGAGTCACAGATGTGAGTTATCACCCCACACAAGTTAGATATTAAAATTGAGGAAAGCTTATTTGTATTATATATGATGAAACATAACATACATCTAGACTAGAAAAAGCACTAGTGAACTCTCTTTAATATATCGTAGGTAGATGAGTCTTATTACAAAATGAGAAATGTAAAAGACATACCCTATAACTTGATCATTCATAAAAATGACCTCACAAGATAATGTCTTAAGTGTGGATAACTTAGTACTCTGCAATATTACGCAGTGCGAGACGACCACATATGTTTCATGGTTCGACGCTGACCGACCGAAAGCTTTAAATTGAGCGGCACTGTTGCCGCGAGGCTTGCACATCATGTCACAGAAAAATGTCCCGTGACATTCTCCCTCACCAAAGTCAACGACGCTCCCAACATCGTTGTCCGGCTTTCTTCAAAGTCTTCGTCTTCAGTCTTGACTTCGTATGTCTTGTTTGAAATCATTGACTTCTACTTCACCAGCATCATGCATCACTAGGAATTTCTGCACCGTTTCGAAACTCGATGAGGTCTCCTACCTTGTTTCGCTTATTAATCCTTCGTACAATCCGGAGTCGTTTCTTGAGCAGCACAAGTGGAGTCCGCCATTTGTGCAGTCTGACTTCATTAAGCAACTATCGCTATAAGAAAAAAGGTCTTTCACGACCAACTATTAGTGTCGAGACAAAAAAATGGCAATTATAAATAGTCAATAATGTCCAGAAATAAGTCATTAATGAAAGGTAAAAATGCTCATTTCAAAAAAAATATATTTCGGACATTAAAATTAACTATTAATGACCATTTAAATTTATCGTCATTAATTATAGGCTTAGTGGAATAAAACTAAAACCCTCGGATCCGAACTCATTTTTTCCTCTCCTCTCTTTTCTCTTCGTTTCTCCTCTCCAGTGTCCGACAACACTCCTCTTTCTTTTCCTCTTCATTTCTCTCTCTTTTCCTTTGCTTTTCCTCTTCGTTTCTCCTCTCTCTCTCCTGTCTATTCGTTTCTCCTCTCTGCCGTCCGATGACGATGAGCAACCGCCGACTCTGCGTCGACCTCGCACTGATCTCGCCGACCTTGCGCTGATCCTGCCGACCTCATCGATCCACGGAGACATCCCATGAGCCCGTCCACTGCAGATCTGCCCGCCGCCCACCCCCTCGACCCCTGGCCAGATCTACGACCCTATCGACCTCGACGACCCGTGGTGACCTCCTATGAGTCCATCCGCCGTAGATCTGCTCGTCGCCGTCCTCCCTTGGCCAGATCTGCGATCACATAGACCTCGCCGACCTGCGGCTACCTCCTTCGAGCTCGTCCTTCGCAGATCTGCCCGCCGCTGACCCCGTGACCCCCTATCACGAGCCTGCCTCTCTGACACTGATGTTGTATCTCGTCCATCAGATTTGTCTCCTCTCCTACCAACACCGACAATGGACTAGATCTGCGAGACCTCTGGCAAGCACGCCGTAACCCCCGCCGATCTCTGTGTGTCGCCGCGCCTGCCTCCGAGCTTCACTGCTGACATCGGGCACGTGGTGCCCCTCATCGATCTCTGTGTGTCGCCTCTCCGCCGCCGATCTCATGCACCGGCGCCGTCGAGCTCGCCCGCTCTGCCATTGCCGAGCTTGTGCACCCCCGCTGTCGAGCTCGCGCATTGCCGCCGTCGAACTCGCTCGCCCCGCCGCTACCGAGCTCGTTCATCGCCGCCACCGAGCTCGCCCGCCCTGCTGCCGCTCGCCTCCGAGCTTCACCGCTGAACTCAAGCACGCCGCGCCCCTTCCAATCTCCGTCTGTCGCCTCGCCGCCTCCGATCTCCATGTATCGCCCCACCGCTGCCGATCTCGCGCACCGCCGCAGTCGATCTCGCGCACCGCCGCAGTCGATCTCGCGCACCGTCACCGTCGAACTCGCCCGCTATGTCACTGCCGATCTCTCGGCCCCGCCCTATCGTCGCTGTCGAGCTCGCCCACCCCGCCGCCGCCGATCTCCGTGTGTCACCCCGCTGTCGTCGATGTGTCGCTCCGCTGTCAGTGATCTCTCACATCGCCGCCGCCAAAGCTCGCCCGCCCCGCCGTCGCTGAGCTCGCCCACACCTCCGCTGCTGAGCTCGTGCACCTCCGTTGCTGAGCTCGTGCACCTCCGCCGTGAGCTCGCCCACCCCGCTGTTGCCCGCCTCTGAGCTTCGTTGCCGACCTCGAGCACGCCACACCCCCACCGATCTTGTGTCGCCCCGCCGCTGCCGAACTTGTGCACTGCTGTTGAGCTCGCCCGCCCCACTGCCGCTCATCTCGTTGTTAATCCATCTTGTTAATATTTGGCCATGTAATTTTTTGTTGTTTAATCGATGTTGTAAACTAGTTACCTAGCTACACTTTTGTTAATCCCTGCTGTTATTAGTTACACTTTTGTTTAATGGTCATTATATGAATTTAAATGGCTTTTAACGATCGGATAACAAAGATATTGATGGCCACCAAAGCATTTAACAATCATCTAAATGGTTATTATATAAATGGTCGACTCGATTATTTATGGACGTTGATGATTTTTTAACGATCATAATTTTACTCGTTGAAGATTATTAATGACAAAGATATATATATGGCCATTAATGTGTTTAATGACCAACACACTGGTCATTATATAGATTCAATGATATGATCGTTGATGATTTTTAACGACCATATTAGCAGCCGCTGAAGATTATTAATGACAAAGATATTGCTAGTCATTAATATGTTTAACAATTAAATGGTCCTTATATGAAATTAACGGCCGGATTATTCTTGGTCACTGATGACATTTAACGGCCAACACCTTTAAGTCATCATTATTGACTTTGACGGCGGCATCTACAATGATCGGTGGCAACGAGAAATGCTGGTCGCTAATGATCAATAATGACTAGAATTTGAATATTAACGATCGTATTTTCCATCTCTAATGATGTGTTTTCTTGTAGTGATAAACTACTCTAATACCACTTGTCACGGGGTTATTCTCAGACACGAGACCTCGTGGGATGATTAGGCACAAGGGCACCTAACTACGCATATTTTGAGTTTGCAACGAAATATTTATGGTTGAGACGATTCTACCGAGAGTCTCTCTTATAGGCATTTGATCACGGATATGACAAAAGTATTGGACTACTCGTCATGGGTCTGTGGAATTAGCGTGTTGCGGCACTAATTTAGATGCTTGAACTCTTAAGGTTCAAAGGGGCAATCGAGGTACTACGAGGCACTAAGAAGGGTCACCCTAACGCTCAAGGTCAGACACTAGAATTAAGGAATGTTTGCTTGTATTATATATGATTGAACGTAACATATATATGGGCCAGAAAGGCACTAGTTCATCCCTAATGTACCATAGGTAGAGGAGTCTTATTACAAAATGAGAATGTGAAAGATGTATCCTACGGATAACTTCACCATTCATAAGGATGGCTTTACAAGATAATGCCCTAAGGGTGGACAACTTGGTACTCCGCAATATTACCCAGTGCAGGGGTGGCTACATGTGTTCCATGGTTCGACGTTGAGCAGTCGAAAACTTTAAGTCGAGTGGCACTAGTGCCGCGAGGCTTGCGCGTCGTGTCAGGGGAAAACGCCTCGTGACAAATGCACCACACGACAAATCAAAAATATTTTTTATTTTAAATTAAAGTGATGGAATCGTTCAATAAAATATTATCATTTAATATAAAACATCCAATTATTAAATTATTTATACAATAAACACATACTAAGAAGAGTTAGATATAATAAAGTAAAAGATTATAATAAAATTAAATCATAATATTTTGGTCTAATAAGTTTAAATTATAAAATAAAATATTGTAATCGTAATATATAGTTCTGTTCTTAATAAGGTAAGATATTTTCTAAGAAAATGTTCGAAGTTCATAATAGTAACAACATTTTCATTTTATTTTATTTATTATTAAAAAATTAGAGTTAAAAAAACTGCCCTCCTCTCTCTCCTATGCTCCTTCGATGTTTCGAATTATCTCTAGTTTAAACCTTTACTTCGCAGGGGCGTGTGTTTGCGGAACTGAGGCAGAACCGTGCTCTTGTTCCACCTGGTTTCGCAAAACACTTCCCGAAACTAACTTCCGGAATGGGAACCAACCGAGTGACCCAGATTCCACTTTTTGATGGAACAGGGGTTATTTTTCTTTTTTTTCTTTGAGTTTGACGTGACAGTTTCTTTTTATTATCCATTTTCTTTTCTCTCACACCATATGTTTCATAAAATAAATTATTTATTAAACATAAAATAATTTTAATAAGAGATTAATATAATATTATTTATTACTTATTATTTCATTAAAAATTTTAATATTTCATTAAATATAATTAATTTTAAAAATGATTTTTGTATTTAAATAGTATATTTTTTAACAAATTTTCCCATAAAATATATAATTTTATTTTAATTAATAATAAAATTATATTTTATAATTATAATAATTATTTTTAATTCAAAATCATTCATCCATCACATCTATTTTTTCCTATCACATCAACCACATTATTTCTCATCATCAAATTTTACTCCAACTAAATACAATCCGAACTAATATGTCAATTCAACTATGCATTGAGAACTTAGAGGAACTTGAGATTCCATTTCCAAAACGACCTCGAATGTTTCCAATGTCTCTCTCGTTCCCAACAATCTCTCTCCCTATTAAGAAATGGAGAGCTCCGATGACTTGCCGAACTCTTGCCGGAGAAGAGCACTCTTGCCAGAGAAGAAGAGGAAAGAGGAAGGGGTGGATATGAGAACTTGCGGAGGAAAGAAAGCTAAAACCAAATGTAAAAGAACATTATATGACAGCGCACAGAAATTATAGACTCATGTCCTATTTATACTACTAATTGACTGATACAAGAGGTAAAAGTAACAATGCTACTACAATGGATAAGACCAATGCTACAAACACTTGTAACCGACGAGATGATACTTCTAACAGCCCCCCTCAGGTTGAGGGTGAGAAGAAGTTGAACACGGTCAACTTGCAGTAGTTATCACGTCGACATAGAGAAGAATATGTTGAGTTGTTACAAGCAGAAGCTGAGAAAGAATATGCAGCCTTCTATAAGAGCTTGACAAATGACTGGGAGGAACATTTGGCTGTGAAGCACTTCTCTGTTGAGGGACAGCTTGATTTAAACCAGAGAGCTACATCTGGATGATGATAACTTGAGCAACACGTCGATGTTTGAGAAGAAACACAATAGCACACAACAACAATGGACGAGCAACTCGCCGAACATGAAAGCACATACTGAAGACACCTTAACACAAATGCAGTCACTTGTCAACTTGAACATATGTCAAACACCTTGCACACACACTCAAGATCCTGGGATGTCAAATTGAATTGAACAATGCATGTATCGTCCCCTGGCAGCGACAGTGTGGGCGTCCATTTGCTGCTACTGCTGCTGCTTGCTGCTACTCCTCTTTTCCTTTATCCTCTTCTTATTTGTCATCTTCCCCTTTGTCCTCATCCTCAAGTTTTTAGGGTTGTAGCCATCGTGAGCGAGGAGAGAAATAAGAAGAAAGAGGAGAGGAGGAGATTTGGGAGCTTTTTATAGAGTCTAGACTAGAGTTTCTTAATTTTTTTCCTCCAAATGACTTAAATGCCCTTATTTAAAAATTGAATTTGTTACTTTTTTTCTTCTTTGACATGATACCATGTTAATTTAGAATCGATATTATTTACCATAAAGCTAATCTATCCCAAATTAAAGTTGAATAGTTTTATCTTCATTCATTTCCTTTTTTCTTCCGCCCCTTAACCTTCCCTTCCCCCTTTCCATTCCTTTCTTTTTTATATCCAAACACACAATTTAACGTGTACTAAGCTCAATGGATATGCAAATAAAATTATCAAATAAATATGCACATATTTCAACCAAATATTATCGCTTATTGTAATAGAAAAATGTAATCATTCATCAAACTTCCTATTCCTAACTATCAACTTGGGAAGTATAAATTGAAGTTACCAAATGACTTGTGTAATATAAAAAAAATAAGGGTGCCTTTAATGCCACTTCTTCATACCTATTATATCCCTATATTTATTATAATATAAAATATGAGAAATTGAAAGATCTCTTTAAAACAAACTAGTGTTGTCAGGACCAGACCGGTCTGATCGACGGTCGAACACCAACACAATCTGTTAGAAACCTCACAATCAAAACCCTAATAAAATTAAATTGAGCCGATAAAAAACTGGTCAAAACTAGCTAAAATCGGCCAATATAAAAAAAAATAGGTTGAGCCATATATTTTGGACCAACAAATTTTTTATTATTATTTTTTTTGTTAAGAGATAATTTGATAGAATATGTTATTATAAATTTAGAAAATATCAAAAAATAAATTTTCTTCGTAAACAATCATGTTGGCCCATTAGTGCTCTCCTCAAATAATACTTATCTCTTTACTCTCCCCTTGCTACTATTTTTAATGTGAGACTATCTTTGTACACTTGTTTTTTTTTTTCCTTCTTTTAGTCTACAATTTATTAAACTTTTAGCTTTAACTTATGAATTATAATTTTATTCAAATTTTATAATATCGTAAATGTATACTATGATATAAATTAATTATGCATTAATTATATTATATATAATATTTATCATATTATATAAATTATTTATGGATGAATGGTGCAGACTTATTTATTATATGTATAAATTATAGTATTATATATATAATATATATATATATATACACAAATTTAAATTTTATTTAATTTAGTATGTAATAAATTCAAATTAAACATTTAACCACTAATTATAGTATATATTTATTTATATAATATATAAGTTTGCCATTTTATTTTTTAGAAAAATATTTATATGTTGATTCTAACATAAAAAAAACAAAATTTTCACATACAAAAAAAATTAACTAGTATAAATTTATATATAATAATCAAATTAAATAAGATTTTAATTTGCTAAGTGTGTAATAATTTTAATATCAAATAATAATATTTATTTTATAAATTTGTGATTTATTATTGTTATTTTTTCTTTTGTATAATTACATTTTTACATCATTCACATAGGTATATAATCAAAATATCATAGCTTAATTTAATATATCATATTAAATATAATATTTTATTATTATTTGGTCCAACCATCCAGTCCGACCGATTCGTTATCCAGTTCGATCCTAACAATATTATATAAAACTGTAAAGAAATGTATGCTACTCATTTCACCAAAATCCCCTCAGTCATATTTTATTTTTTAATTATTTTTTAAATATACTTTTTTTAGAAATAGAAATATGTCATGTGTTTTCATATCTTTAAAATTAATCAATATAGTGCTTTTATTCTGCAATTATTTTTGCAGAACTTTTCTCAATAACCAAATAAGTAGTAGGTCAAATAAAATATTTATTTATCATTGGTAAAAAGATGAAACATTCTTACCATCAATGAAATAAAATATTTAAGAAATAAAAAAATTATCATAAAAATAAAATATAATGTGGGTAATATCATATTATTATTTTTAGTTATTTACAAGGAGAGTTTTCATCTTTTCATCTTTTATATTATAAAAATTGAAGTGTATAATAAGTAAAGATGAGTGAAATTAAGAGCCAAGAAGTGACGTTAAGGCTCTATTTGGCAATGTCAAAAATGACATTTGGAGTAGCGTGTAACAGTTGAAAGCCATTTCATTTGTTTGGTAGTAGATATAATCAAATAGAGTTTAATGTTTTGAATAAAAATATTGAAAACCTACTTTTACTAGCGTTTAGAGGTTCAGATATTTTTCTAGTTTTATCCTTATTCAAATGTATTATTTTTTTCATTTATCTTATTATTTTATTAATTTTATTTTATTACCATTCAACCATATTCCTTTTATAGTCATATTTAATTAATTACAAATTATTTATTTATTAACGATGAATATAGAAATTAATTTAATAATTAATATTTTTATATCATGTACGAAGTATACAAATTATAAAATGTATTGTAAATATGTTTTTATATATTTTAATAAAAAATTTACTTGCTTAAATCTATTTTATTTCATTGAGATATTAATAGTTTATTTATTAAATTTTAATAAATTTGTATAGCGATTGAATTGAATAATTTATTGTATGTCCAATTATGTTATTTTATATTCATCCATTAATTCCACTGCTAAGTTATCAAATGCTTATTTATTAATATCTTAAATGAACCGCTAACCGCTAATCATCAGCCGCTATCCGTTATTTAAATCGATATTCGCTATCAAACTACTATCCACTCATCAAATCGATAATAATGTCAAACATAGCCTAAGTGCACTTAAGAAATAAATAACTAAATATATGATATTGGAGTTTGTGTAATATATCAAAATTCTTTCGGGACATTAACAACTAAATTATATTTTATTTGTAATGTTGACTTTGTCCAATCATCCTACACAAATTACATAAAAATATAAGAATATTTTTAATTTATTTTTTTCTTTTTTTCTTACTTCTATATTATTTAATATAAAAATATGATATAATATTTATTTTAAAATCATAAAATAATTTGTTAACCATTTATATATTATTTTACACATTTAAAATCTCTTATTTTAATTTTTAGTACAAATATAGGCTGAAAACTAAAAAAAATTAAAAAATAAAAAAGTCGGGTCTTCGGGTCTGGTCTTCTGATCCGTACCCAATCCAACCCAAGGTCGGGTTGAGGTCGGGTCGGGTCGGGTCATCGGGTTCGCAGGTCGACCCGACCCGCTGAACACCCTTAGTATTATAAATTGATTAATTGATAATCGTATTGTAACATGTATGTTATTGACAATTGTATTGCACTCTTTGCGGTTAAAGAAAAGATAATTGACTAATTGACAATCATATGCTAACCATTATGGTGTGGACGATTGTACTGCAATCGATACGGTGGATGGATAATTGAGTTGCGTCCTACTGGCTGATAGATAATTGATTTCGTCTTAGTGACTGATGGATAGTTGATTTCACCATCATGGCTGATGGATAGTAGATCATAGCCTTTGGCCCAATTGATAGTTGATCGATAATTGTTAAATACGGCCTCCATTGAGTTTGGCCAATTGGATAATTGATTAACGATAATTGATAATTGAAGTGATTGATATTAATTGATCATCATTAAATTGATGTATGAATAATGGTATAATTGATCAATTACTTCTTGTTAATAAATAATTGTTATAGCATAAATTGTTTATCGTTAATCATGACATTCTTTATAGATTATTAATTGTTCATAGAATTGGAGGGTACTTATTAATATTGATTCATGATTCATATAGATATTGTTATGAGTGACCCTACGTACTGAGTTATCTTATTGGACTTTGTCCCTGTATTTGGATCCATACGGTGATGACCATGGTGAGACGGTTGGTGACTCTTATGATGGACGACATGCATATGAATATAGGGTCCATTATTGTATAGACATGGATCATAATTCACATGTCATTGATATTGTATAAATAGCTTCTGCATATTATAAAGTTTATTATAAATAAGTCTTCCATGTATGTAAGCCAACGTGTTGACCGGTCAAAGTCGAGGTATAGAATTAAGTGACGTCGCCGAAATAGCCTTTTAGGCAAACAAAAGAAAAAAATCTCGGGTCATTATAAAATTACCCTAAAATTGAAAATAAAATTCATATATTATAAATATAATCATATTAATTGGGTTCCAGCCTCCCTCATTAACACAATTAATCCCATGACAAAACAAAAATTACTAAATAATATAATCGAAAAAAGATGAATGATAGTTTCTAATCAACTTGCATAAATTTTAGGGGTGAACAAAATTGGGCCGCAACCTAGTTTGTTTCAAGTGTTCGGAAAATGAAATCCGCTCCCGAACTCGGTCCCGGTCAGACCGAGACAATCGAAATTAATTTGATTAAAAAAAGTAAAATAATAAATAAAAAATAAAAAATAATATTATTATATAAATATTATAACTATCAATTAAATTATATATATGATAATATAATATAATATAATATAATATAATATATATTTAAAATACATGTTAAATAAAATATACATTTTTATTTAAAAAATATAAATATAATATTTAAAAAGTAATTTAATACTAATGTAATATATTTAACTAGGTCGGATCCGAATTATTATAACTTAAATTCGATCTCGACTCGATTCCTATCGTGTCTTAAAAAAATGAGACCCGATCTTGATCCGATTATCCATTGGATTAAAAAAAATTTTGAAAAATTTGAGTAAGTGGAGCGAACGGATCCTACGGACCACTCTCAGCCTTAATAAATTTAGAATTTATTTATAAATACATATGTTAATTTTTTTTAATTTTCTATATTTTTAAATTTTGAATTATCCAAAGTTGTGCATGTGCCACAGGTCACTGTAACCTGAAAAAATGCGAAGCCCGACGAGATTACTCCACGTAGTGAGCCGGGATTGCACCACATTGCCTCCGTCGGCCCTCGAACTCAGGAACTGCCTTTAGACTGTTTCCCTCCACCTTCCCAAAACTCTCTCTCTCTCTCTCTCTCTCTATTCCCCAAGCAAACACAGCACCACCCCTGCCCCAAGTTTTCCATCCCACCACCACCCCACCCTTCTTTTTCTCTTACCATAAATGGTAATGTAAAGAACATTCCCATCACTCGCCCGTATCTCCACCCTGAGTCCCTGACACCACTCCTCTCTCACTTTACCTCCCACCACCGCACCACTGTCATTACCGCGAGCTGTAGAACAGAAGAGACGGCCATACCAACTATGGAAACGACCGTGGGCGCCGTTGATGGCCCGGTGAATGCTGCATGCAACGACGTTGGCGGCATCGCCTCAGCCGGCTGCCACGCCATCTCCCCGGCCGCGGCCGTCTGCAACGGCGAGGCTACCCTCGGCCGCCACCTCGCCCGCCGCCTCGTCCAGGTCGGCGTCAGCGACGTCTTCTCCGTGCCCGGGGACTTCAACCTTACCCTCCTCGATCACCTCATCGCCGAGCCCGGCCTCAACGTGATCGGATGCTGCAACGAGCTCAACGCCGGTTACGCCGCCGACGGCTACGCCAGGCGCCGCGGGGTCGGGGCCTGCGTCGTGACCTTCACCGTCGGGGGCCTCAGCGTGATCAATGCCATTGCTGGTGCGTGCAGCGAGAACCTGCCGGTCATCTGCATCGTCGGAGGTCCCAACTCCAATGACTACGGCACCAACCGCATCCTTCATCACACCATCGGCCTGCCAGACTTCTCGCAGGAGCTGCGCTGCTTCCAGACTGTGACCTGTTTCCAGGTAACATAGGAAATCACGCTCCTTCTCGTGTTTCGATTTGCAGTCGAGGATCCCGTTTTTAGAGATTATATCGGCGGAACAGGCCGTGGTGAACAATCTGGACGACGCCCACGAACTGATCGATACGGCAATCTCGACGGCGCTCAAGGAGAGCAAGCCCGTCTACATCAGCGTCAGCTGCAACCTCTCTCACATCCCCCATCCCACCTTCAGCCGGGAGCCCGTCCCCTTCTGCATCGCTCCAAGGTCTAGATCGATGGATACCATGTTCCATAACTCTGTTTTCTTTGCGCGATAGTAACATAACAAAGTTCCTTTCTTGATTTCAGAGTGAGCAATGAGATGGGTTTGGAAGCAGCTGTGGAGGCCACAGCAGAGTTCCTGAACAAGGCCGTGAAGCCGGTCATTGTCGGCGGTCCCAAGATTCGCGTCGCCAAGTCCGGGAAAGCGTTCGTGGAGCTGGCTGATGCCAGCGGATACCCTGTCGCCGTCATGCCGTCGGCCAAGGGTCTGGTTCCTGAGCACCACTCGAGGTTCATCGGCACGTACTGGGGGGCCGTCAGCACGGCCTTCTGCGCCGAGATCGTCGAGTCCGCCGATGCGTACGTCTTTGTTGGCCCAATCTTCAACGACTACAGCTCCGTCGGCTACTCTCTGCTTCTGAAAAAGGAGAAGTCCATCATCGTGCAGCCCGACCGCGTCGTGATCGCCAACGGCCCGGCGTTCGGCTGTGTCCTGATGAACGACTTCCTCCGCGCCCTCTCCAAGCGGATCAAGAACAACACCACCGCCTTCGACAACTACAAGAGGATCTTCGTGCCCGAGGGCAAGCCCCTTGAATCCAAGCCCAATGAACCATTGAGGGTGAACGTGCTCTTCAAGCACGTCCAGAACATGTTGTCCAGCGACACTGCGGTGATCGCAGAGACTGGCGATTCTTGGTTCAACTGCCAGAAGCTAAAGTTGCCGGAGGGTTGTGGGTATGAGTCCCTTCCAACTCTTAGGTTCATCTACTACGCCTCTCATTGATCACGACAGCTACATATATGTGACCTCCAGATCTTATAATTCTTGCCTCGCACGGTGACGCATGTATCTTTGTAGGTACGAGTTCCAAATGCAGTATGGCTCGATCGGATGGTCCGTCGGAGCAACTCTCGGCTATGCGCAGGCAGCGAAGGATAAGCGTGTGCTCGCCTTCATTGGCGATGGGAGCTTCCAGGTACGTGCCTTTTTCAAATCATGTGGCCATGTACGTGGTGCATGAACATGTATCTGTTCTGATCACCTGTTCATGCGAAATCCAGATGACAGCACAGGATGTGTCAACGATGCTACGGTGCGGGCAGAAGACCATCATCTTCCTCATAAACAACGGAGGATACACCATCGAGGTGGAGATCCATGACGGGCCATACAACGTCATCAAGAACTGGAACTACACTGCCCTCGTGGACGCCATCCACAATGGTGAAGGCAAATGCTGGACGACGAAGGTTTGAAATTTAAATGATGCAAAACATGCATGCCTTTCTGACTTTTCTATGCGTTGAGCAAGCAGAAACTGAAATGGATATGGGGGGCGATGCTAATGGCTTTGCAGGTGCAAACTGAAGAAGACCTGATCGATGCAATTTCGACAGCAACGGGGGAGAAGAAGGATTGCTTCTGCTTCATCGAGGTCATCGTGCACAAGGATGATACAAGCAAAGAGCTGCTGGAGTGGGGCTCAAGGGTTTGTTCTGCCAACAGCAGAGGCCCCAAACCCCAGTGATCTGATTTGATCCATACATGGCTCGAGTGCCCGGGACGTCCTACCTCCTCTAGCACGCCTTATTGAAATGTATGCGATTCCGGCAACTGGCTTCGGCTTCCTGTATGCGCTTGTTCTATTGCTTTCGCTAGAATCGTTACTGCCTGCTTGTGGAGGCAGCCGGCTGCTGCTAGTTAGCTTTTTGTTTGTGTTCTGAAAAACTTGTTCCTTTCCAACAATTTTGTATGAGTTTGAGGTTTACCTTTTATTGGAGTCATGGCATAATGTTAGTCTCTCTCTTTTTCCGGCATTAGAAAAGTTGTCTTATTATCATTTCTGATTTCTCAAACAATTAAACCATTTACTCGTTCTTTATATATATATATATATATCTGTATTTTCTAGCTTAGTTTTTCTTCCTCCGTTTTTTCTAAGGTTGTGTTTGTACGAGAATTTTGAGAAGAAGTTAATTCGAGAACTAATCGATTAGATAAAAAATTTAGGTTGATGTTTAGATGAAAAAAATGTAATGATGAAAATTTTAAAAAATGATTAGATAGATAAATTTTAATGAGTGTTTGGATAAAAAGTAAGAAGTAAAAATATATTTTATCATTTTATGAAATTATTTTTATATTATTAATTATACAATATTTTTATAATTAGCAATTAAATAGAGGAAAAAAATTAAGATAAACTAATTAATAACTAAAAAATAAAAAAAATTAACATCATATTTATATAAAATAATTATATAATTATAACTTATTTATAATATCATACTTAATATAATTATGTTATACTAATATTATTAATAATTATTGTAATATCATACTAGTTAATTTTTATTATGACATATGATAAGTAAAATAAATAAAAATATATACGTCAACATTTAAAATTGAAAGTATATTTTTCATAATAAATAATAATGAAAATTTTATTTTATTATAACACTAAGTAAATTGTAACAAATAATAAATGTACTTTTTTATTATTAGACATAAAACAACAACAAAGCCTTATCCCACTAGATGGGGTCGGCTACATGGATCATATGTACTTTTTTATTATTAGACATAAATGAATTATAAATTTATGATAACATATAATATATGCATATAATATAATATAATATAATAATAATATTATTATTATTAAATAATAGGTAATATGTCTAAAAGTACCTCCACTTACTTTTAAACCTATTAAAAAATAAAAAAAAGTTATCTTGCTGTTAGCAAGAATACCCAGAGGTCACGTGACGGGAACACATACCCTGTGTCGCAGAACTTGGGCAAGTTCTGCCATCCAAATAAAGTTTTGGGGCCGTTTGAAAATAGAAACTTCGAGTTTCAAGTGAATAATTAAATTGATAAATTAGTTCGGAGTGTGTTTGTAGTAGAATTTAATGATGTGGAATAAGATAGTTAATGTGATAGAAAAATTTAGATGTGATGGGTTAATTTTAGTGGGCTATTGAATTAAAAATATGTATTATAAAATTGTTAAAGATTAAAATACATAATATAAATTAAAAATTTATCACAAAAATTTTGTTAAAAAAATTATTATTTAAATATAAAAACAATTTTTTAATAATTTAAATTTAATGAAATATTAAAATTTTATAATGAAATAATAGATAATATTATATTAATCATTTATTTTTTATTTTTTATATAATAAATAAATTAAGTTATATAAGAAAGGTTAAAAAAGAAAATGATAAAAGAAAAAATTGAAAAAAAGTAAAATGTCAAATCCTAAAAAAAAGTGAAAAATAATAAAAATAACCACTGCCGTTGGAGAACCAGACCGTAGGGGGACATTTGACAGAACTAGGTGGTTCTACCTGATTCCATCCGCCAAACGATCTTCAAATGTAACACATTGATATACAAAAAAAAAAAAAAGGTTCGGACTGCCCTCGGAAAATATTCGGGCATTTGAAATTGATAGATGTCAAAGCAGAAAGTTTAAAAAATTTCAAAATGAATAATTTCTTCTTTATTATGATAGTAGAGGGTTTTTATTGATATTGATCATGAATTACTTCACCTTTTACACCTATTGGATTCAAGCGCCCGAATGAGCATTAGCCCACGTGATAGTTTCATGAACTATTAGGAAGTTGCATAAACTACTATGTGCAATTTCTATTTGCTGATATAAAAGGCATGAATGGGCCTTTGTTATTTGACGTTCAAAGCATAAGGTGTGTGTGCCACTGCTATCGGGGCAGAAGACATTTTCCCGCCCCAACTCCGTTGATTGGCCTCCACCCCCGTCCCACCCCAAATCTCCGGTGCGGGGACTGTCGTCCCCCCCCTCCCCCCAATCCCCCTGAGGCTTCGAATCCTTACGAGTACCCGATTCCCCGCAGAGGTGCTACCTTGACGACAAACATGGAAATTGCGAATGAGTGTAGCCTCTTCCGTGCCTAGCAGTCGAGTGCCTATTGGATTCAAGCGCCTGAATGAGCCTTAGCCCACGTGATAATTTCATGAACTACAAGGAAGTTGCATAAACTGCTATGTGCTATTTGCCGCTATAAAAGGCACGAATGGGCCTTTGTTCTTTGACATTCAAAGCATAAGGTGTGTGTGCCACTTAGCAGTGGCACTCGACGCTGTTCAGGGTGGGAGACATTTTCCCCGCCCTGACCCCGTTGATCGGTCCCCACCCCCGTCCCGCCCCAAATCCCCGATGCGGAGGGACTTTCGTCCCCTGCCCCGATCCCTGGGAGACTCCGAACCCTTGCGGGGACCCGATTTCCCCTAGAGGTGCTACCTTGATGACAAACATGGAAATTGCGAATGAGCGTAGCCTCTTCCGTGTCTAGCAGCCGAGCGTCGCCTCTTCCGTGTACTAGCCATCGAGCGTTGCCTCTCCCACATCCAGCCGTCGAGCGCCGCCTCTCCCGCATCTAGCCGTCGAGCGCCGCCTGTCCTGCGTCCAGCCGTGGAGCGCCGCCTCTCCCGCCTCCAGCCCCTCCTCTCTCAAACATTGGAGTCAAAGCCGTAGCCCCTCCTCTGCAATCGAGCATCGCCGCTGCCCCGCATGTTTTCATCGCCTCCTTCACGACGAACGTTGAAGCCGCCGCCACTCCTCCATCGAGCGTCATCACTGCCCCTCCGCCTCCATCAAGTGCCTCCGCTTCCCCTCCTCCTCCATCAAGCGTTGTCGCCGCTTGTCCTCCTCCATCGAACGCCGCCGCTTCCCCTCCTTCTCTATCGAGCGTCGCTACTGCCCGTCCTCCTACATTAAGTGTCGTCGCTACTGCCCGTCCTCCATCGAGCGTCGCCGGCTGCCCATCCTCCTCCATCGAGCGTCACCGGCACTTCCCTTCCTCCTCCATCGAGCACCGCTGCTTCTCCTTCTCCATCGGGCATTGATGTTAGGGATTCTGATGTTTGGAAGGATGTAAGAGAAAATATGCTTTTATCATATATATATATATATATATATATATATGATAGAGTGAACAGTTAAGATGTAATGTATATGATCTGACGGTTGATATTTAAAATAACTTATATATAGAATATTATGACTTGGGGGTTCGAAGCCCCCGGGGCGTCGTGGACTGCCCCTGCCCCGATCACCAAAGAAGAAGCGGGGGCACGGGGGCCAGTTTGCCCCCGCCCCCGCAGGGGAAAATTCCTTGATTTCGAGGTCCCGAACTGGAATTCTCTGCAAGACCCTGCAGGGAGCGGGGAATATTGCCATCCCTAGTGCTACTTAGTGTGTGCATAATGTCCACATCCGCAGATGCCCATTCGAATGCCGTCAGGCTGCTATCCACTGTTACGATTCCATTCGAGGGTGGCTATCCGACGAGGGCACAAGGCGCACCAGATGTTGTGATAAGATTTTGATGTGACGATGTTTCGAGGTACTTGGATTGTAGAATAGCGTTCTCTTTCCGCATGTGATTGAGTTTCCGTCGACGAGTCTAAAATAACATAAAAAAATCTCCGATGATCCATCTTCCGCTGCGAGGTATTTCGAAATACTTCTATATTATTATTACCAATTATTTCAGTTGGTATAAGAGCCAAAATAATTTTTCTCATTTATTTTTTGGATTGAACAATTTTTGTACCTTCGATTATAGGACTATAATCGAAGAACGAATTTTTTTTTTTATCATTTTAGTACAAAATTCAACGTGAATTTTTGTACAATCATTTTCGATTATTTTCCCTTATTTTGAAATGGGTTGCTACAGTGTTTCTCGGCGCTGTAGCGGCTACAGTCCCAGCGCGGGCTAGAGCGCGCGGGACGCGGCCGGCAGCGCAGCATGGGCGACGTTGCCTCGCGCAACTGCACACACGGGCCACGGCCCGCAGCCTGACGCAAACAAGCCCATAGGCGGGCCGACGGCCTTCTATGATGCGCTGAGGAGCGCGGGCCAGCAGTCCGTTGCGGCGGCCTGCTGCACAGCCTGCCCAGTTGATTTTTTTTGAAAAATCAGAATTGTAGAAAACATGAGAAAATACAGAAAAATGAAAAAAAAATTGGACTCAGAAAATTCTGAAAATTTTTATATATATTTTACATAATATATTAATTTTTATGTTATTATGCATTTTATATATTTTATTATGTCATGACAAATTAGATTATTTGTAATTTATGCACATTATTGATTAGAAAATTATGAATAATTTTCTGCAAATTTTTATAATATTTAATATGCATATTTAGTATTATGCATATGTTATTTTATAACTATTCCTTGTAATTATTATGCAAATTTTCATATATGTTATTATTACATTATATGTTTTAAGTGTAGTATGTCACACTTAAATTGAATTTTCATATGAATTAGATATTCAAATGCACATAATTATGTTGTTTTTACTTAAAGTGTTTTTTTAAGTATGACACTTATGTAAATTGACATGATAATTGAAATATGCACATTATTAATTCATTATGTGTTTTGGACTATGTAATACTAATTTATTTTCTTTACGAAAGAATATGTGCATAATGAAATTTTATTACATATTAGGCATAATATGTGTCATGTGAATTTGTGAGTAATTAATTCACATAGTTATATTAAATTATGCATAAATTATTTGTCATATTTTTATGTGAAATATGCATATTAATTATGACCAATTATATTTCTATATGAATAGAAACATGTGCATATATGTGTTTTGGTACAAATAAAAATTGATGCAATAAATTTTAATTAACAAGATATGTGTGATATGAATTTATGTACATGATTGAGACTTATGTGATATAAATGTAGAGTTAAACATGTGATAATATTTGTGTGATTATTTGTATGTCTGCTACCATGCTAATGTTAATTATATTGTGACAAATAATATTCATTTATATATAATGAATTGTATGATGATTTGCGTGCATAATATACATTCATATATGTGATTTATGTAATGTTCACTTTAGTGCATAAATATTTGTGAATTATGAATGCGACATGTTTCATAAAATTTAAGATGAAATAAGTTTAACATTATGAAACATAAGTAGTCTAAATAGGGTTAAGGCATCTAATTTATATGATGGTCATGGTACCAATTTTTTGTTGAGTGGTGCGTGACATTTGAATGTCTTGAAAAATACTGAAAAAATATTGTTAGTGAGAAATAAAGTATCCTCTTTCTCTGTGGGCTTACTTGGTGTACTGTTGATGTAGTCTCCGTGAATTATTATGTTTACACGACATGATGATATGTTTTCAATTATTTACTTTGGCGCAACATATTATTTTTAATGAATGATAATTATTTTTTCAGATAAAGGAAGTGGGAGCATAGCGATCATCTCGTTGTCGTTGCCTTAAAAATAATATTATGTCATTATTTGTGAATATATGCAACAAGAAGACATGTAAAAACTAACTCATTTTCCTTATGTAAGTTTGACCATATATAAATGACACAAAAAAGGAGTTTTCGCAATATGAAAAAGTCAAAAGGAATATGTCAAAAATGATACATGGCAAAAGATGACCATTGTCGAGCACGATCACCATCACGATCTTGATGTAACGAAATCATCAAGAAAATATTAACTCTTACATAATTTTTCTTCAAATAGATATGTTATATATCTATATGTGATGATAAACTTGACAGTTGAGTTAGATAATCTTGGTCATATTTTTTGGAATAATCACGTGATAGTTAGTTATTTCTAGTTAGTATAGGAAGCTTGCACACATATTTGATGTTTAATAAAAATATCAAATATTTTGACATTTATTTGAAAAATGTGTGTCATCTTCAAGTAAAACATGTTGTCCATGTCAAAATAAAAAGATTGCTGCAAGTTTTCAACAGAAATCATAGTCTAAGTAAATAATGTATGGATACTAAAAATGGCTAACACTATTCACATCGATGTGCGGAGCATGATGACAAAGTTAATATAAGCAAAACAAAGTGCTACACTTGTGACAAATACAATAATTTTCGCTCGTGATTGAATTGAGTCAAAAAATGTTGATATAATCGTAGTTTTGTTTAAAGATAATATTATTTCGTTGTTGAAACTCATCCTTTTGTGGACTAAGATTATTGGAACAACTTATCCTGCAGTTAAAGAATAATGAATTCTTTGCATTACTTAGTCATTCAAACCAAAAGACATAATTAGAAACAACATGAATGTGAGAGTTAAAAAGAATTACAACTTACAAAATTTTTCTTTGCAATAGATGAATTTTTTTCTCATTGTCTTACTATATCACTATTTTAAAGTGGATGTGTATATAATATCTACATTTAATATTTTTGATAAATGCAATTGTGTATTCACATTTATCATTGAATTTCGTGTTTAATGAAATTCCTTTATGAGAATTTTTTGAAAAATGATTTTCTATGTTTTGATTACTTTAAGTATTCAAGTTGAATATTTATATCATATGTGACGCAAATAAGTTTGCCAAAAGTTTTTGCTAGTCAATTTATGACATTTTTTAGGCATTATAAATATAGACTAGCTTGATGATACATTTTTTCGCTAAAGTTATTTTGCCTACTTTTATAACAATGTCTAATTGATAAGGATATAAGAAAATCATTTATGAACAGAAAATTATAATAATCCATTTGTATTGAATGTCTAAAGTTCTATATGGTTTCTTTGATCACATTTTCACATTATACATATAATTTCTCTAAGTTGGTAACATGAATTATTTTATACAAATTCATGAACTTAAATGAATATTCAATTATGATCACAAGATTAATACCTTGAACACTAAATTAAGATTGTTAAATGGTTTAGACTTTTTAAATAGTCTAGTAATGAAAAAGATATAGTTATATGAATAACTATATTTCGCAATGATAAGTGTTGCGGATACGATGAAACCATAATATATTTGAATGTGTAGCGCAAATAAATTTCCAATGTCATATTTGAAATGTTGTTATTAATGTTACCTAAATCAGTAAGAGTTACTGAAATTATAAGCAGAGATATGACATTCATGTATATATTTTCTTGGTTGAACGAGATTAACATCTGCACTTTAGAAGTTGAGAATTCAGAATTAATAATGCATGCGGATTGATTTGTGGTTTCTCCATATTCTCTTCCCACACCTCAATCCGAGTGGGAGAAATTCCACAGTCAACTCATGATTAATGTTCATTTATTAAAACATATACGTTGTGTTTCACGTTGTCAATATCGAAATGACTATATGAAATGAACATAAGCCTAAAATAAGTGATGGAGACTCTCTTAGTCTAGATAAAGAAAATGGATTAATGCGAAAAGTTAGAGTCTAAATAAAAAAATAAAGTCAAGAACTTATTAAATCATCCATCTTGCCTAAAGCAAGTGTTCAAATCATTAACTATGGATGGTAAAAATTTAAAAGTGATGAAAAGCAATAGTAGCAAAAGGAATGTTGATTATAGAGAAATTATTATGTTTTTTCTCTCCTTTGTCAAAAGTCTAACTATTGTTTTACATATGTATTAGATGAAAATTACATAAAGTTATTTCAACGCTTAAAATGTTAAAGCATTGAGCGCAATATATAGTTTGCGACGGTTCATTTATGGATTTAATATTCATCTAAATAATGATATAAGTATTATTATGTGTATATCCATTTTTATAGATAAATATGTCATTATGACATTATATGTGAAACAATATTATGTATAGATAGAAATAATAAGGGATTTTTTTTAATAATGAAAAATTTATTGTCTTTATATAGAAATGACATGGGTGAGACAGTTATTCACACTGGGCATGAAATTTAAATAAAAATTGTTCAAGTCAATTTTTTGCTTTATAACAAGAGTCATTTGTCGTAAAGACGAATTGAATATTCTACGAGAAACTGTATACTCACCGGTACCCTTATTAAAAGAGATAATTTTGAATCTTATGACTTTTTCTAAGACTTTATAAGTAAAAAAAGGAAATATCCTTCTGTAAACATGGTCAGGTGATCAGACATGCACAATAAGTTAAGTTTGATATTTGTGTCATTGGTCAAATGAGAAAGTTTACATACTAATGCAGGACGCCTATGTTGAATGACGATTAAGAGAATAATGAGACACCTTATAGGCATTGTTAATTCTTGTTTTGCGCTATGATGGAGATTGTTTTATATACTTGCTTAATAAATAAACACCTATTAAGATAGCGATATTTACAAGTAAACTTTTATCTCCAATTATGTCCATGTTATAGAATGACGTCGTTGCAAATTTTAGCTAAAGAAAAACTATATAAAGTAGTCAACTATAAAAATTAAGAATGTTTTATACTCAATGATGGCATGACGCCTTATGGTTAAGTAAATTCTTTTACTCCTAGATTGACAATAATAAAATATGCTATTTGTTACAATAAGTATGTCACTATTGTTTGATAAAAGGGATGAACCATTGTACAGGAAAACACATTGAAGAAGATACAGTTGATGAATACATGTAAGTATGTGATACTCACTAAACATGTTCGATTGATGCATTTATATGCGCAAAGCTTATATGATGGTGTATTCTAAATCTTCTTGTGATGAATAAAAATATTTTAATTTTATTCTAGAGTTAGTTAATGATTTTGATAATGCATGTAGAGTATGTCAATAAGACATTAGATTATCAATCACACGGATAATCACCTCGACGCTTAGTGTATATCGAGCAAAGATGAAATGATTTAGATGATCCAAAATTGCCTTAATATGTTCGAGAGGATGATACGAGTTTATATATAACTCTGTGTAGCCTGCTAAGAGAAGCAAGATGTGAGACCTCACTGCGAATTCTTGGGCGACTAGTGAGAGGACTCAAGTCAGGCATCATGGGTAGACGTCTGCACTTCAGTCTGTGTGGTGTTATGAGTTTATGACATACACTCCTTTAGTGATCCATCGCCTTACATACCTTATATGCTAAGTCGACTCTAAGACTTGATGAATACTTTATAGTTTTTCGTTAGAGTGTGAGTCTATAAGGGCTGAAAAAGTTTTAAGATTGCCCTTAGACTTTTGACTATACTTCAAGGTAATGAGTTAGTATTGCTACTTTAGCGAGGTACTCGAATGCTAAAAGTGTATGTGGCTGATGCATGTAGAATTGATAGCAAACGTTAACAAATGCACTAGTCGCTCAAATAATAAAGTGAATGAGTAGAGCTATCGTTCTCACGAGGACGATTAATAACTTAGATTTTATTTTAACTTTGTTAATTAAGAAATTAAGAAAATATATGAGTTCAGATGTGAATAAAAAGAAAATACTAAAAATAAAGAAAATGATCACCTGGAGAAATAATGATTTGATGATTAAGGCACCTAATTATCATCACTAGAATGTAATGAATTTTCTCAATTTAGAATTAGTTGAATCAATAATAAAGTGAATTTCCAAATTTAGTTAACCAATATTTCAGCCTTTAACTACTATCTTAAGAAATAATTAAAATAAATCAATCTTTTCGATTTTTAATTTACTTAATTAAATCATAAGATGCATTAAAATAGAATTAATATTAAGGATTTATCAAGTCACCATAATAACTTCACAAATTAGGACTTTTTCGATTTTCCTAATTGTGGCATGCAATAAATAAGATCAATCCTAGAAACTATTATGAAAATAATCACTTCTTCTCAGATAGCAATCAAATCATAAATCATGAAATCAAAGAAAAGCATTAAACATGAAATTGTAATGCTATTAAAGATTCAAATTAAACTAATATCAAGAAGAATCCAATACATAAATATGGTTCAACTAGGATGACCCTAATGAAAGAATAAATCTAATAAAATCAACATCAAATCTGGAATAAAAATGTAAGGAAAAGAAAATAAAAACTCTAGCATAGGCTAAGCACGTCCTCTCTCGAGTTTCCGACAGAGCTTCACTATTGTCCTTGCACTTCTCCTCTTTCTAGGCTTCAAACCTATGCTCTAGGGATGTTTTTCCAGACCATCTTCTATCTCCTTTTATAGGTTTTCTCGTCTCCCAAAAAAAGTAATCGAAAGTATATCCAAAAAGTGGATAAAAATGACTTTAAAATGGTCTAACCGACCACCGTCACGGCCGTGAAAGAATCTGTCACGACCATGACAGAACGTGAATTTCCAGTCTTCCGCAGTACGAGCGTGACGATCTATTGCACGGCCGTGACGGAACATCAGCTCCCAGCCTTCAATTCACACGGTCGTGATCATTTTCCGCACGGGCGTGACACAACATTTTTTGTTCAAAGTTACGGCCGTGATCATCATCTGCACGGACGTGACAGAATGATTGGTTTCCGCTCGGTAGGCTTTCTTCATCGCACGGGCGTGACATCCATTAGCACGGCCGTGACAGCTGCTAAACGTTGTTTTTCGCAGCTTTTTCGTCAAAATTCCAACGTATTTCCATTCCTTGTCATGAATAATTTTCAAATTTAGGTAGAAATCAAATCTTAATGAAATTATATGAAAAAAAATCAAAACTTCCCTTTTTTTAAACATAAAAACATTCTAAAATGCTAATCAAATAACCTAAACTAATGCATAATTTTTCGTACATAAAATACCCCCAAGCTTAATATTTTGCTTGTCCTCAAGCAAATTTCAGATAAGGCATAGTGTTCCATCACAAAACCAATATATTTTTCCCAGTGTTCTTTTACACGACTATCACCAGAGTATCTATTCTCAATCAATACCCAGCCTTGCAGAATTCTTTGTATTTAAACATGTCTTTCCTGCATATCTACAAATGATATTAGTCAATCTTATAAGAGTATCAATATTGAATCACAAGTCTTTAAGGAGCTTATTTTCATACTATTGTTATTTCACATTTCAGCATTAAGATATTTTTTTCTTCTTTTCACTTAAGAATTTAGTAATCCTCCATATTGCACAAAGTGGTCCATGTAACGAGCTTTCGATCGACGGATCCCAGAGCAGACGCCCTTAAGTCGCTAGGCAAGAATCCCCTATGGATCTAATTCCCCGGACACACCAAAATTCCAGAGGGTACTTTATACTTTTCACTTTAATTGTTGGAGCTCAACTAGCTCTTTTTTCCATTTCATTTTTTGTATTAACTGTTGGGGCTCAACTAGCCTTCTTTTCATTTCATTTTTTACATCAAAATTATATAGTATAATTATAAGCTCCAAAAAGACTTAATGCTTTCAATAGAGATGCAATTATAATCAAGACTAACATCATAGTAAATAATAGAGAAATTTATTATTTAAAAGCTATTCCTTCTACTTAGCAACAAACTCAAACTCTGGTGATACCCGATAAAAAGAAATAGTGATTGAATTTCATAGATTAAGCGATGTTTTGAAAATAAGCTTAAAAGATAATAAAATAATAAATAAGAAGAAATGAGATGGCACAATTTCAAAAATTTTCACAATTAGATGCATGCCAAATAAAATAAGATGATAGACCCGAAATACTGAAATAAGACATGCTATGCAAATGAAACAAGACTAAGTCCCTAATACCCTCAAGCTTGAACAACTGAGAGAAAAAAAAAATACATAAGTGGGAAAATGTAAAGGAGAAGAAACGACCAAGACTTAGTCTTCTGGACGTGGCGATAGCGAGAAGGGTGTTCTGTGCCTAAGTCTGTGATCTAGGTCTGCATTATAAGCAGAAATATGGTAAGGCCGAGTCTCTGCCGTGACTGAGACAGAATGAATATCCTTCAGGTCTTGAGAACGGTCGCGAAAGCAGCCACAATCGAAGTTTCTTTCCTAAACATGAGCATAACTAAGTTAATATCAAATCTATTCCACAACTAAGAAACTAAAAGAAGTAAAGAGAAAATGGTTTAGGCAGTGTAGTTCTAAGTTATAGTCGTTAGCTTGACTTTCGGCCTTGTCGCATTCAAGGGTCTAATAAGGGGAGTGGCCACTAATTAAGGTGATTGAATTCGCTTGCTCTCATGAATTTTTCTCTGTATTGTTAGGCAAGCTCCCTGGCTGTCTTTCAGATATGATGTTTGCCAATTGTCCGATCTGTGTTTCTAAATTTCTGATTGATGCATCTTGATTAGTAAACTTGGTCTCCACAGTGAGGATGAACTTTGATAAGACATTTTCTAAATCACTTTTTGGTTCGGTATAAGGTTGATAAGCAGGGGGTTGTGCTGAACTCCTATTATTCACCCAAGAGTAATTAGGAGGAGGCCTTAACCCACTGATGTAAGCATTTTCTCCGACATTATTCCTGAAAGCATTATCAGAAATAAAGTTAGCACCCTCAAAATTTTGCTGATTAAAATTTATACCTGCTTGACATTCATGATTAGGATGTCCCCCTCCACACATGTCACATGTGATGTCCGAAACTTTGTTGATAGATCTTTGAGTCATCAACATATACATTTTCTTTGCTAAGGCATCTAACTGGGCTTGAATGTGGGTAGCCTTATCAACTTCATAAAGTCCTGTCTTCTTTGCCTTTGAGTTTTGCCAATTGTTCAAGGCAAGATTGTCGAATAACTTATAAAGATCTTCAGGGGATCTATCAGCAATAGTTCCTTCAGCAGCGGTGTCGATCTTGTCCTTTATCTCTGCTGAGGCCCCATTGTAAAAGTATTGGATTTGTTGGTAAAGAGGAATGTTATGATTTGGAACTTTACTGACGAGATCCTTGAACCTATCCCAAGCTTCATGCATAGACTTCGTATCCTGCTGGCAAAAAGAAGAAACTTCAGATAAGCATCTAGTAGCTTTTTGTGGTGGACAGTACTTGTTAATGAATGCTTGACGCATTTCTTCCCAATTTTTTATGGTTTCTACCGGCAATGTAGTGGGCCAATAAACTTTTCCTTTCAAAGAAAAAGAAAAAAAGTCTTAGACGAACTGCATCATCGGTTACTCCATGAAATTTGAAAGTTAAACATAATTGGACAAATTTTGTAATGTGGCCGAATGGATCTTCATCTCTATCTCCCCCAAATTGTGTGTTTGATATCATTTGAACTATTCCCTGCTAGATTTGAAAATTGTTAGCACCAATTTCAAAGAGTGTAATACTTCCTCTTTCATCAATCATTGGTCCCATGGTGTAATCTCTCATAATTCTGTACGCAGGTGGAGGTGGTGATAATTGATTCTCGATATGCTTTTGTTGATCTGCATGTTAACAATAGTAGAAATTTTCTTCTTTAGTCTTCTAGCAGTTCTCTCTATTTCAGGATCAAACACTAGTGGTTCGCCTGAACTTTGTGTATTATGTCTATGTCCCAAGGCACTAGTGCTAGAATTCTCTAGGATGTGTGGATTATGAACTCTTCAATTCTTGCAACCATACCTAGACAAATGAATGGTAATAATTCTCAAATTAATAAGTAAGATAAGAAATTAATTATTAACAAGTCCCCGGCAACGGCGCCAAAAACTTGATGCGTGTAGAATTGATAGCAAACGTTAAGCACACTAGTCGCTCAAGTAATAAAATGAATGAGTAGAGTTATAGTTCCCACGATGACGGTTAATAACTTAGATTTTATTTTAACATTGTTAATTGAGAAATTAAAAAAATATATGAGTTCAGATGTGAATAAAATGAAAACACTAAAATAAAGGAAATGATCATATGAAGAAATAATGATTTGATGATTAAGACACCTAATTATCACCACTAGAATGTAATAAATTTTCTCAATTTAGAATTAATTGAATCAATAATATAATGAATTCTCAAATTTAGTTAACCAATATTTGAGGTTTTAACTATTATATTAAGAAATAATTAAAATAAATCAATCCTTTCAATTTTTAATTTACTTAATTAAATCATAAGATGCATTAAAATAGAATTAATATTAAGGGTTTTCTAAAGTCACCTTAATAACTTCACAAATTAGGTCTTTTTTATTTTCATAATTGTGGCATGCAATAAATAAAATCAATCCTATAAACTATTATGAAAATAGTCACTTCTTCTCATATAGCAATCAAATAATAAATCATGGAATCAAAGGAAAGCATTAAACATGAAATTGTAATGCTATTAAAGATTCAAATTAAACTAATATCAAGAAGAATCCAATACATAAATAGGGTTCAACTAGGATGATCCTAATGAAAGAATAAATCTAATAAAATCAACATCAAATCGGAAATAAAAATGTAGAGAAAAGAAAACAAAAACTCTAGCATAAGCTAAGCACATCTTCTCTCAAGTTTCCGGTAGAGCTTCGCTGTTGTCCTCGTACTTCTCCTCTTTCTAGACTTCAAACTTATGCTCCAGGGATGCTTTTTCAAGCCCTTTTCTGCCTCCTTTTATAGGTTTTCTCGTCCCCCAAGAAAAAAAATCGAAAATATATCCAAAAAATGAATAAAAACGGCTTTAAAATGACCTAACCAGCCGCTGTCACAATCGTGAAAGGCTCTGTCACGGCCGTGATAGAACGTGAATTTCCAGTCTTCCGCAGCACGGCCGTGACAATCTACTGCACGCCCATGATGGAACATCAGCTCCCAGCCTTCAATTCGCACGGCCGTGATTATTTTTCGCACGGGCGTGATAGAACATTCTTCGTTCAAAGTTGGCACGACTGTGATCATCATCTGCACGGGTGTGACAGAATGATTGGATTCCACTCAGTAGGCTTTCTTCATCGCACGGGCGTGACATCCATTAGCATGGCCGTGACAGCTACTAAAAGTTGTTTTCCGCGGCTTTTTCGTCCAAATTTCAACGTATTTCCATTCCTTGTCATGAATAATTTTCAGATTTAGGTAGAAATCAAATCTTAATGAAATTATATGAAAACAAATGAAAACTCCTCTTTTTCTAAACATAAAAACATTCTAAAATGTTAATCAAATAACCTAAACTAATGCATGATTTTTCGTACATCAGTGGTTCGTCGAGTCATGACTAGGAAAGCAACTGACTTAGAATTGAGAAATATGAGAGCGAGAGGAAGATTCACTGGTGTTGCATGGCAATTGTAATGCAATTGGCCAAATATGTAAGCGTACAAATACGAATCAATCAAAATCATGCATAATAAAACGTGTGTCGTCTGGAGTGTGCAAGCAAGGTGTTTCTAAGACAAAACGAGTAACATAAATGTTTGAACGACTATGTATTATTGATAAATCATAATATTAGCTCACATGATAGTTGTGCAACTATACAACAATGATAAGTTATAGCAAGAGCTTATATGTTAATTGAACAGTTATGTGGTAATAACTTTTAGCTCTCAAAATTGATCGAGAAACTCTGTATTCTTGACAGGAAATAGTATAGACTTTCAAGTGATTGAGTTATTATGTATGCCTAACAAGTCATAGTTCTTTTTAGTTGTGGATGTCTTCGTGGGTCGTACAATCCATTTACCATATTGGACATTTACTGGAATCAAATGTGGATAAAAGTCTATTAGTGCGAGTGGGAGATTGTTGGATTCAAATGTCCGAATGAGCCTTAGTCCACATGATAGTTTCATGAACTACTAGGAAGTTGCTTAAACTACTATGTGCAGTTTTTATTTTCTGCTGTAAAGGCACGAATGGGCCTTTGTTCTTGGATGTTCAAAGCATAAGGTGTGTGTGCCACTTGGTGTGTGCATAATGTCCACATCCTCATATGCCCATTAGAATGTTGTCCTGTCCACTGCTACAACTTCACTCGAGGGGGGTGGCTATCCAACAAAGGCACAAGGAGCACCAGATGTTGTGATAAGATTCCGATGTGATGATGTTCTGAGGTACTTGAATTGTGGAACAGCGTTCTCTTTTCGCACGTGATTGAGTTTTCGACGACGAGTCTGAAATAACGTAAAAAAACTCTGCCGATCCATCTTCCACTGCGAGATATTCCGAAATACTTCTATATTATTATTACCAATTCCTTCAACACCTTATTTCTCTCGCTCTCAATTGGTCCTTTTTTTTATTTTCCCTCATTCCGAACTTTCCCTATCTATGACACAACTGCACAGGACCTCATATAGGACTAGAAAAATAGAAAAAAAATAAGATTTTTCTATATTTCATGTGTGTCCCTAGACCAAAAATCTTGAATGCCATGCATATTAGTTGCATGTAAGGGATGTTGATTTATGTTAGCGTACTAGGCATCATATCATGTTCTGATTCCTAGATGAAATTAAGTATAGCTGGTTGTGTTCATGATTGCTGAAGGTTTATCATATGTGTCGTGATCTTTACACGAGTGTTATTATTTATTATTTTTTTGTTAAAACAGAAAAGTTAAGTTAGTGTAATTGGTAACACGAGTGGCATTCGGAATTTTAATAAATTATATTTACAAAATCACCAAAAAACATTCGAATTAGTACATTCAGTTAATTTAGGTGTAAAATTAAGGGTGCATTTGTCAACTAGAACTTTATTTCTACTAAGTTATGATGGGTTCTTGCTTGTCTCGAGGGTGTCTAAATGAACTAGAATCTAAAATGGAAACTAAATTAGGTTCTAACACCAGGTTGAATAAAATTAGAACCTACGATCAAATCCAATATAATTATTAATTGTAAATGATTATTATATCCTTTCATTTTAAAAATATTGGATAAATTTTAATACGTGGTCCTATTTTTCTATTCTCCAACTGTACTTTATAATCTGTCTTCCAATTATTAATTTGTTTTACCTCCCAATTATTAATTTATTTCATCAAGTGCCTTTTCGATTAGGTATAACTAGCTTACCATAATTTTACTTTCATGGTAAGTTTAGATATAAAATTATAAATAATAATTTATAAAAAAACATTTTTGAAAAAAATGGGGCATCACTCCCTCTCCATCCGGCCAATTATTAGTAGTTAAAGCGAAATTTGGTTACAAAGTATTTTTGGAGGATAAAAATGAAAAATAGGATAAAGTTGAAGGACATCCTCAAAAATATTATTATTCTAATATACCATTAAATCATATATTTATTTAACACATAAAAAATGCTTGCAAAAATTTTTATCTATTCGATATTTTTTAATATAATTTATATTTAAAAGTATTTGTGAATAATGTATTTATACAAAATAAGTTCTATCAAAATCATATTATTATTTTTATAAAAACTAATATTTGTTTTAACAATCAATAATTGTAATCATTGAGAAAAAAACTCTTATAAAAAATTTTAAAAAATAGAAATATTAACTATTATAAAAATATTAATGAAAAAAGAAGAATAAGAGAGAAAGTAATGATAGAAGAAAAGTCAAGAGGCAAGAAAAAATAATTAGACCTTAACGATTCTGCATCATTAGAGATGCACTTTCAGGCGGGATGCACGAAATTTCGTCGACCTGCATCTGCACGGTATGGCACGCGGCCCTCGTGGAATTTCGTCAAGATAGGTCGGCCCGACATGGGCCCCACATGGACACAACCCCTAGTTGGGTCTGGGCTGCCCAACGGGATGTTGGGCATGGCCCGGTCTCAACATCAAAAAGCAATATGGATGGGCGTACCCCGTGTCACGGACTAAAGCTCCACTTGGAAAAGTCTTAGCGCGATCGGCCTTAACCTTCTCTGCACGAAGATCCAAGCAGCTTGACCGGGCGTCCTCACGACGACAGCACTATCACGCAGCGGAATAAACACGGTGGAGACAAGCACAAGAGGAAAAGAACACACACAAGGTGGTGGGGGAAAGCGGATCTTATTCAACCCTCAAACAACAAAGCCGACAACTCTCAGAGTGCTGAATGCCGAGTATCGAAGATGAGTCTAATGGCCAATTCCAGGCCCCTATTTATACAAGTATGGAGGGACTAACAAATTAACTCCCTCGTGTATATTCGAGATTCTAGGAATCCTCTCGATCTCTCTGTTGATAAGCTGAGATCTTCCTCCACGATCTTCTCAGTTGTTATCCGGGATCTCCTCTCGATTCTTCTAGATAATCTCGTCGGGTAATCCTCCATGATTTCCTCGAACTCAATCCGCAAAACCCTGATGGCGTAGGATCTTATCTTCAAGCTCCCCTATGATCTTCTCATCAGAAACCACTTGGAATGATCCTGCGTGATCATCCCGAGATTCTTTTAGTTATCCTCCTCGATATCTGCAGGATTCTTCCTGATCTGCTCATTAGGTCGATTGCAAGGCGACCGAAGCCAGCAGCGACCGCCCCAAGCGTGAAGACGTCGAGAAGGATGGCCTTCGCTGAAGTTGGCAAGAGGGAGCCGAAGACTTCCTGTGGACGAGGACGAGCAGGCCCTATCCACGAAGAGGGCTATCTAGGAAGGTGGGACTTTGGGCCATGCCAGGCGGCCATAACCGGGGTCTTGCGAGGAAGAAGTCAACATCAACGGACGTGTTTGGGTGGAACATGCTAGCCTAGTCGAGCAGCGAGGTGGACGCACTTCTCAGTTCGGCACAGTTTGGAGGTGGCCGAGACGTCGACCACATACCAGGCGGAAGGCAAGGGGAACTCGATGTGCAGTCATGTTTCGGGGCGTGCGCGAGTGGCGGTGCTCCTTGTTCGAAGAACAGCGGGCAAGGATGATGATGGTGACACCTTGGGACAACAAGGTGCCACGACGAGGAGGTGGTTCGAGGAGGAGCTTCTCCAAGTTATTCCTTCAAGTCAAGTGAAGACAGAGGTGGACGTGAAGATCAGCCACACCTGGAGGTCGCACGTCGCCGAGGACGGCGACGCGGTTGGGTGGGGGAGTATTTCACGCCCCATTCTTCATCTACGTCCTAGGAGCAGCGTGGGACGGTGTGCGGCAAGGCTGGAATGCAGGCGACGCCCACTTTGGCATAATGCCAATTTTGGCAGGATGCGCACTTTGGCAGAACGCCCAATTTGACAGAACGCTCAGTTTGGCAACGGGAAGGGGCGATATCATCCCGAGCAAATTTGGCTCGTCCCAAAGTGTTCGGAAGGTCGGCAGAAGTCAAGGAGGACAGCTGTCCGCGAGGATCAAGCGTTGGTTACTCGCAGGGAAGTTGACAATCGAAGATATGATGGAGTTGCGCCATATCCGCCAAGATCACGAAGGATCTCAGCAATCCCTCAGCGGACCTTCCCATGCCGGATCCGACCAAAGAAGTCCCTTTAGTTTGGCCACCTCGTCGGTCGGTCACTCCCTCGGACCTCCATCGTCGACAGGTACCTCGCTGGGTTGTTGGGACAATCCCGTTGGAGATGGGGACCATCGCACGCCCAGCACCTGAGTTCGATCCATCGCAGGCGCTTCCATCCTTTGTCACCCCGAGTGCGGGTCTTTCCTCCATTCGAGGTCGATGAGCTTGCATTATCAGGCTCATCCCACGCCACGCCGCTCTTCTGGATGTGCTCCTCGATGTGAGCACGCTGCCGGGTGACCTCTCCCTCCACGGAGATGATCCGATCGGTGAGTCGCTTCTCCGACTTCGCCACTTCTCTGGCCATCGCGCCTCTGAACTTCTCTTCATAGGTGCGGATGGTCGGGACGAATCCTTCAAGTCTCAGCACTCGAGCCATCAACTCATCCACGTTTCTTCGATATTCCAGAGAAACTCTCTCTTCGACCCGCTCGGCCGCAGAGCTGCGTTCGCATGTCTCCTCCCTCGAGATCGCTGCCAACGCATGTGACTTAGGCTCCTCCCTAGTCACCGGTACTTCATGTCGTCCTTCTTGTAACACCAACCAAAGACCTGGATGGGTCAGCGTTACCTCCTCGAAGTTGTCGATGGCGTCCATGCCGAGAACAAGACGGTGGTCGTCCAGCTCGACGACCATCATGTCGAGAGCGCCTTCCCATGTTCCGATCCGCACCGGAACATCTCTAGCTACGCCGAGGATGGGTTGGATGCAATGTTCACCGTCTTCACAAGACCGGGCTCTTGGACGTACGAAATGTTCAGTCGAGCCGCCTCTTGTGCCGCCAAGAAGGTATGTGTCGCCCCTGTGTCAACCAGGGCAGTCGTCATGGAGCTCTTCACGCTGACTTCTGCGAACATCAAGCCCCTCGTGGCCTGCTTCTTGCCCCGGGTGGGGGTGGTGCCTGCTGTGGCCGATAAGGCCATAATGGAACCCACGTGGACGGTTCCTCCTCCTTCGCCCGAAGTTGACTCCATGGCCGCCAGGCTCACCTTGTCGCACTCCCTCGCGAAGTGCGGACCTCCGCAGACGTAGCACCGGACCGGCTTCCTCGAGGCGCTTTTGGTCAAAGCCGTCCCCTTCGCATCTCTCTTGCCATCATTCTTTTCGTCCGCCTTCTTCGTGGGCTTGGTCGCCGTGCCAAAATCCCGAGTGACCGAGAACTCCGCCAAGGCCTCCGCCGCGACAAGAGCCTCCTTCGTGCGTCCAAGAAGCCTTCAACTCACATCTTGAACTTTCCGGAACACCTCACGTCCTCCGAACTTGGCCATCCACCCCCACTTGGGTCTTTGGCCGTGTGCTGCTCAGTGCCACCTTGCTTTCCGAAGGCATCACTCTGCACCGATCTTCGGTCCGTTGAAGATCTTCGAGACATCGCTTCCTTGTTGTTGTCTCGGGATGTGGTCGGCATCCCACACCCCCAAGTAGGGCCTCACGCCTACTCGTGCGACCTTGTTGTCCGAAGGCGCACCGTCTTCACTCCGCTGAAGACTCCGGGACACAACTTCCTTGTTGCTGCCCCAGGACATGACCTTAACGCCATGTCTTAGACTTCGATCTGGATGCTTATCTCCAAGCACCAGATAAAGCCATTGATGGCGGTCGCCTCACGGACGCCATCATATTTACGGGGTTCGGGACCCGTAAACTTGGGGGTCGACGCGCGAGCCGGCATTCCTCCTGCGTCGAGGACCTGTCGCTTCATCAAGGGGAGGTCGGCCTCATCGCCTTGATCTTCGTCTCCATGGCTTCTTCCATGGTGCGAAGTCGTGCCTCCATTCCTTGAAGCACTGTTGCGCCTCTTCCAGCGCAAGGCCATGTTGGCCCATCACAGCTTCCAGGCCTAGGACCGCCGCGTCCGTATCCTGAAGCCTTTGCCCCAGTGCCTCGACTTGCCTCTCCAAGGAACTCGCCGGCTCCTTCGACCTCCCGCGAGTCGAGCGCCTTCCCGCCACCGCAAGGCCTCCACCTCCTGTGGTGGCCGCGCCCCCGCCGTCGCCGCCGCCTTGAACTTGGCCGCCACCTCCTGTGGCCGCCGTGCTCGTGCTCGGGCCACCCTCACCGGTGGCCTCTGCCGTGCGGCTTTGGGTTGTGGGACCTTCGTCTTCTCCAGGCATTGTCTCCGCAACTCGATTCAAAGACTACAATATAAGCGTCGAGCAGGTACTCTGACCCCACGAAATCCGAGGTGCGCGGGATCAGATCAGTTTGGACACTCCAATATTCCAAACCTTGCGAGATCACCTTGATCTGATACTACAATATCAGGATCAAGATGGGAGAACTCGCACCGATACCAACAATATCGCCTCTGATACCAAGATTGTCACGGACTAAAGCTCCACTTGGGAAAGCCTTAGCGCGATCGGCCTTGAACCTTCTCTGCACGAAGATTCAAGCAGCCTGATCGGGCGTCCTCACGATGACCGTACTATCACACAACGAAATAAACACGGTGGAGACAAGCACAAGAGGAAAAGAACACACACAAGGTGGTGGGGGAAAGCAGATCTTATTCAACCCTCAAACAACAAAGCCGACAACTCTCGGAGTGCTGAATGCCGAGTATCGAAGATGAGTCTAATGGCCGACTCCAGGCCCCTATTTATACAAGTATGGAGGGACTAACAAATTAACTCCCTCATATATATCCGAGATTGTAGGAATCCTCTCGATTTCCCTGTTGATAAGCTGAGATCTTCCACCACGATCTTCTCAGTTGTTAGCCGGGATCTCCTCTCGATTCTTCTAGATGATCTCGTTGGGTAATCCTCCACGATTCCCTCGAACTCGATCCGCAAAACCCCGGTGGCATAAGATCTTATCTTCAAGCTCCCCTCTATTCTTCTCACCAGAAACCGCTTGGAATGATCCTGCGTGATCATCTCGAGATCCTGTTAGTTATCCTCCTCGATATCTGTAGGATTCTCCCTGATTTGCTCATCAGGTTGTTGGTTGGGATAATCCACCTGATTACCTCTGACCTTCTCCTCAAGATCTCCAACTAGAAAGATCCTCCTGATCCTCCTGATTTGTTGGGATAAGGTGGCTGGCCGAACTGCTGAGATCCTTCGTGATCTTGGCGGATATGGTGCAACTCCATCATATCTTCGGTTGTCAACTTCTCTGCGAGTAACTAACGCTTGATCCTCGCGGCCAACTGTCCTCCTTGACTTCTGCCGACCTTTCGGACACTTTGGGATGAGCCGAATTTGCTCGGGATGATATCGCCCCTCCCCGCTGCCAAACTGAGCGTTCTGCCAAACTGCGCGTTCTGCCAAAGTGCGCATCCTGCCAAAACTGGCATTCTGCCAAAGTGGGCGTCGCCTGTGTCCCAGCCTTGCCGCACACCGTCCCACGCTGCTCCTGGGACGTAGATGAAGAATGGGGCGAGACACCCGTCTCTAACAATTTGACATGCACTCGATGAAAACAGACGACCTTGTCTCCACCCACCTCGTGTCGTAAGCAATGTTGTAAGACCCGACCCGGCCACGATCCGGATTGTCTAACAGATCAGGTCGGACCGGTTGGACCGGGTTGAACCGTATGGTCGGACTGGGTAATATAAATTAATAAAAAAATAAAATAAGTTCAAGTGACTATTGGAATATTATTAATATGTAAGATATTATTTAACAAAAATATAATGTAATATAATAAAATAATTCAGATTAATAATATAATAAAGTAAGCATAAATTAAATCATCAATTGAATATTTTCTAAATAAAAAATCTTGTGAGTAATTATAAAAAAATAAAGATATTAATGAAATTTTATATATGTGATAAAGAAGAATATTGAAATATAAATTTCAAGTATATATATATATGATATTTTATGAAAAAATTTAATAATTTTTATACATTTTAATATTTTTTACATTTTTCAATTTGACCCGGGCCGGGTCGGCCAAACCCATCGGGTCAGCCGGTTGAACCCCGGTTTTGACCGAGTCAAAGCTGGTCAACTTCGTGGCCGAATTTTGGATGACCTGCGGGCCGTTTTAGTGCCCGGACACCGATCCGACCGGCCGGACCGGGACGGGTCTTACAACCATGGTCGTATGCCCTCACCAATGAGGACGGCTCTAGCACAGGCGATGTAATATTCTTTGACTCAATCAAGATATTATTCACTTTGAATTTCGTATGAATTTAAAATGCGTCTTGATAGATGAAAAAAATAGTTATATATAAACTCATGACCACTTTCATATTTTGTCCATATTATACTATTATAAATCAAATCAACTTAATCTTTAGACCTTAGATCATTACAATCTTCCCCTCTTAAAAAGCTCAACGTTGTCATTGTACAATCCGTATTGAGCTGCCCATATTCTTTACATGGCTCAAGTTTATACAAGAGGTCAAATACCATTTCAGTAACACCCTATAAATGTATGTATGAAATTTATAAAATAATAAAAAACAAATATGATTAATTCAACGGCTATAATTTATTTATCCTTAAATAATATTTTTTTCATTATCAAATTATCTCAATAAATATATATTACTTCATCTAAGAAATATATGATTAATCTACTCATAAATTATAATTATTAAATTAATTAAATGATGAAAATAAGTATCTTACACTATGGCATAGAATGTGGTGCTCTACATACTCATTAACGGTAGAGGCTAATTTTTCTTTATTCAGCTCTTAACTTTTCCTTCATTAATCTCATTCCCACTCTATGTACAACCTAAGAATTGTTTAGGCTATAACTTTTTTTTGTTCTCACGTTCGCCCACTACAAGAAAATTACCATTTTTCGATGGATAGAAATCCATTGCAATTTGCGACAGAAATGTTTTCGATGGAATTTTTGACCGTCGGAATTGAAAATAATAAATTATATAATTTGTTATATTATTATTTTATTTTTTGACGATTAGAAACATCGATATTTTCGACGGATATCTATCCGTCACAATTTTCGACGGCTACAACCGTCAGAAATGAAAATAATAAATTATATAATTTATTATATTATTATTTTATTTTTTGACGATTAGGAACGTCGATATTTTCGACGATCGTAACCGTCAGTAAATGTATAATAATATAATATATAGAATATTTTATTAATATAATTAGCGGCAGTCTAAACCGTCGTAATTTCTGACGGTTCCGACCATCGGTAATAATTAGCAATAGTTCAAACCGTCGGTAAAATAAAAAATAAATATTATATATAATTAAATATAGTATTTTATTTTTATAATTAAAAAATTATCGACGGTCACAACCGTTAGTTATTTTAAAAATAATTAATATTTACTTTTTTGACGGTCAAAATCGTCGGTAATTAAAATTTTATTATCCCACTTTTTTCCGTTTTTCTGCTTTCTCATCTTTCCACCTATATATATAATATATATATATAATAATATATAATATATATCTATATATACCAAATCCCTCTATTTCTTTCCCCCTCTCCCTCTCCTTGCCGGCGAGCCTCCGACCTGACGTCAAGTGTCGACCGCCGGCGACCCTCTCCCGCCGGCGTCCCTCTCCCCTTCTCTCTCTCTCTCCGGCCTGGACCGCCAGGGATTCGACTGCTTGGCGGCCGAATTCGACTATGGGCGGCCGGATCCAGCCGCAGGCGTCGGCCAACCACTTGGCCGGCTGACGGCTGGATCTCGGCCGCTGGCCTTCGGATTGGCCGCCTGGCGGCGGAATCTAGTCGCCGGCCACCAGCCGGCTAATTTTTTTATATTATAAAAATTCTTTATGACGGTTTTGACCGTCGAAAGTTTCGAAGGTCGTCCGACGATCGCCGAAAGTTTCGACGGTTGCTACCGACAAAATTTGCTGCGGTCGTCGCAATCGTTGAAAGTTTCGACGCTCGTGACCACTGAAATTTCGACAGTTTCATCGATCGTCGCAAATATCAACGGTCGTGACCGCCGGACTTTCGTCGAAATTTTCGGCATTTTTTTCCAACCGTCGAAAATTCATTTGCGACGATAATTTTTCGGACGAATCGATTCCGTCAAAAAAATCGTCGTCGGAAATGATGTTTTTGACGTTTTTCGACCGTTCATAATTTCCATATTTCTTGTAGTGTTCATTTTCCTCTTTGTTGACTTATGATTATTCGGCAACCTGGTTGAGTTTTACGTATGCATGTTTGTATTTTCCCACCGAAAGAAAAATAAATAAATGCTTTGTATTTTATATTTTCTTCTAAGTTTCCCGATTTTATCACTGGAAGTAAATTTAATATGGAATTATTTTTTCAAAAGATTGAATTTCAAGATCAACGAAAGAAAGGATACGGCATTGGAAGAAAGAAAAAAGAAAGAAAGTCTAAAATAGTTATCCTGAATGCGCTGGAAGTTTATGCTCAGTTCAATTTTTCTGGATCATTAAACCATTCTGCATGCAACTAGTGGTATTTGCTATATAATGTTTTGAACAATAAATCACAATAATTAATTAGGTCGATCTAACGGACCACTGAATGGGTCAATCTTTTACATTCATGGTGTACTTTGTACGAAACTAGATTTTCATGTTGCATACCTTTCTTTAAAGGAAAAAAATATATATCACGCGTTCTTATAAGATGCCGAGAACAGTTCAAGGTGTTCTTTTACTAAATCAAATTATAAGATGCCGAGAACAGTTCGACATACGCGTAAAGTCCATGACCGCAATGTCAGTGGAACCAGAATAATACCGATATAAAAGGTCAAGATTTAACCACGAGCTAGTGAGCGTTGGAACTTGGACGTAAAAAAATTTATGTCAAAGGAAAGACCTTGAATTTTCTGGAGAGTAGGAGATGCTTTTAAATGGTTTAGAAATAAATTTATGGGCAAACCAAAAAAGTGATGGAGAATACGAGATCCTGGCATCCTGCATATATTATAGGAAAGCAGAAATAAACTTGTGCATCCGGGGAACTAAATAGAATATATTAATATATATCGAACCGTCCAACTCCGCACTCGTCATCCAACGTGTGTACGTAAATTAATCGACGGCCCAACACCTAACTTCTAATTTTCTGCCTTACGATCACACCTAAATTACTTGTAAACATACATAATAACATATGTAGAATATAAACAGAATTTTCCATTTTACTAGTGAATTATATTTCATATTTTTTTTCAATCATCAACTTAAAAATTTATGAATTATATTTAACCCATTTTCATTTAAGAACTTAGAACTCCGACAAATAAATAAAAGAATGACAAATTAATAAATCTCTGACACTACCATTAAATCTATAATAATTAATAAACCAGAATTTTACTTTTACGTCCGTCTAAGTCGTTCAAAACTCAATTCTTACCACTTTCACCCAACATATCGTCAACCATGCATATATCGTGTTTTAATTAATATTAAGAAACTTCCACCTCATATCCTAATAAGTTATTTGTACGTTCTAAGAAAGGCAAAGTTTGCATGCCAATCGGGTAAGCGAATCAGTGACACGCGTTGTTTCCATCGATTGCATACACATTACACACATTACATATAGATCGCCGGAGATAACACACGACTGTCGGAGTTGCATCTTCAAATACAGAGATGAAAAATCGTCATTAATTTGGCCGCCTTTTTCCCGTAGGATTTCACTTACAGTTCCCTCCGTTTGGAGCTCATTAATTGTTACCTGGTGAGTGGTGACGTTACAACTTACAAAGCTCATGGAGCTGGACGCAGTGTTCCGCAGCTTCGACAAGGGCGGCGACGGCAAGATATCGGCCGCGGAGCTGATGCAGTGCATGGAGAGCATCGGGGAGGAGCTGTCCCCGGAGGACGCCGTTGTGCTGCTGGAGACGATGGACGCCGACGGGGACGGGCTGCTGGGCTTGGAGGAGTTCGTGAGGTTGGCGGAGGCGGACGAGGAGGAGGAGAGGAGCCGGGACCTGCGGGCGGCGTTCGAGATGTACGTGGGCGTCGACGGAGAGGGCGGCTGCATCACGGCGAGGAGCCTGAAGCGGATGCTGAGCCGGCTGGGGGCGTCGAGGCCTATCGAGGACTGCCGTGCCATGATCTGCAGGTTCGACCTCAACGGGGATGGAGTGCTGAGTTTTGACGAGTTCAGAACCATGATGACGGTTTGAGAGGCTCCATGCAGAGTCATATACTTGTGCTGTGAATGATCGTGTTACTTCGCTGATGTATATGTTATACGTCGATTCATTCATTTCATTATTTGTATTATTTTATATGGGATCTCGATCTATTTGATGGTGTTCATATTTGTTGTTTGCATATTCCTCTCTGCTCGGTGCGATTGTCAAACCTCACCAGATACTGCCGTTCACGAAGGGACGCCGTTGCTGATGCGGCCGCAGGCCGCTGATTGTTGCTGCTGCCACAGATTGCTGCCGCTGCGGACGACGCCCCCCTTCTGCTTGTTGCCCGTTGCCAAACTTCGCACAGACTGATTATGACTGCCTTCTGATTATGACTGCCTTCGCACAAACTTCGCCTCCCTTCTGATTATGCTTTTGTATCAACGGTCGACCGTGGATCGGATGACTGCGAAGGTAACCCATGCACAGACTGATTATGAGGTCTGAGGACAATTTTTGGTGCATAGTTTTTTCCACTTACCATGGACGGATCTCTCCTAAACGACTATCTTAATTATCCCGGAGAGCTTCATCCTTTCTATGGAGAATGACAGCTATGACCTCGTGGATCCGCCCTATCATGGTTCTTTCCCTCGGCTCGGGAAGGACTTCCTTTTTTGATGGCACACATAGTTCCCACAAGACTCGCTTCTAGAGGCATTTCTCGTCTTTGGGGCTTAACATTCTCGAGGCCACAATAGTAAAGACCTCGATAGAGGAGTAAGGCCGGGATCTAGTGCTTGGTCCCTCATTCTTAGATTACACCTATCTGATCAGCACTTTACAAAGTTTTTAACTGTCTATCAATGATTGGCCGGTCTACGCCTAGTGTAACGCCCCCAAATCGATCCCCGCCACGTGACGAAGATCAATCTGGAGACGCTACGACATGATATAACTTGACCATAATATTGATCATATCTCAGTCAAGAATCGAGACACGTCAGCGGAAGAAAAGAAATAAAGATAAATTATAACTTTAATTGCGGAAGTCTAAAAGTGGCTATGACATTACTAAGAAATAAACTAAGTTCTACATCATGAATCTAAAATGCGGAAGGTAAATGAAAATTAATAAGTATTCTAAAAGCCCTATGGTTCATGTGCTGTCCTATCGCTAGAGCCCCATCACCACACGCCTACTCCACTACGTTACTGATCTGATCCTGTGAAAATCAGACACAGGGGAGGAGGTCCTCCCGTAAGCTTTACAGCCTAGTGGGGAACCACATGATATACAATGCATGACATGAATATAATAATCAACGGTAAATAATCATGCTTAACTTGAACGTGGAAGATAACATATCAGTATCATGGATCATAATAAGAATAAGATCGACGATATCATGAATCATGAGGATCAATAATACATAGTAAACTTGAAATCATGACATACTTGACTTGACTTGAACTTGAACATGCTTGTTGATCTTGGTTATTAATTAACAATCAGGGTGACTTTGAGTGCCTTTAATTCTTGGGATATGCCCAGCAAACGATACGGCCTTGTGCGGGTCAATGGGTGATCAAACCATGACCAAGGGAGCGATCCTTATCCTGATGCACTTGGCTTGGACTGACAACCCATCATTAATTTTTCATCTGAACTTATTAATCACTTTTAGTATCTTGTCATTCTTTGTATCATGTGATGAAGGAGATATGATCGGTATGAGGTAAATCAAGACAAAGAGTTTATGTTGGAATTATAAGGAAATCAATAATGTTCATATCAAAATAAAGAGAGACTAATGGGTGAAAAATCAAGGATTAGTTTGGCCTTCTTTTTACTCCCTCTTTCTTCCTCTTTCTACTATCACAGAAGTTCCTTTTTTTTTATTTCTGTGCATGCCAAAACAATGGCCATTCTTTTTCTTTTTTTTTCTCTCTCACCACCTCTCTCGGTTTCTATTTGATAGAAAGCTATTTGACTTTCTCTTTTTTTTTCATGGGGCGTCTAATATCTAATCATCTTCCTCACTTATTTTTTTTCTCTCTCTCCAATTCAGATAGCGCTCGAGAAATCCCCTTTTTAATTTTTTTATTTAAATCCTCACGGCCCTTTTTTTTTCAATCTACCAGTAGTAATTCTAATAATAAAAATAATAATCAAAGAACATACGGATTCCCCCTATGTACTTTCGCTCTACTCTAAATCCTACATCATAGCAATCAATAATACAGAAATAGAACAAACATAAATAAATATGCATACAAACAATCAACCAATCAAAGAATTCAAGAAATCAAATAATTAAAAATGATAATTTGAACCCTATTCATATTCTTTTCTTTTCATAACGATTAGGGCACGAATTGGGATAATTCAGAGGTCAGGCAAGGTGATTTCGATTCACCCACCTCGGTTCGCGGTTAATCCGTTCTTTAGTTCGTCGGAAAATCGATTAACGGCCGAGTCCCCTATTTTCGTCTCCCTGTGCCTTGTTTTCTACCGGCCGATTAGCGCCCTTGCACCAAGAATGACGAAAGAAAACTCCCTGCCTCTGCTCGCGTGGGAGGAGGATGAAAGAACCCGGAAAGGATTTGTCGGGGTGATCTAGAGATTAATGGCCAATTAGTTTTTATCTACTCTAATCCCCTCGTGGTCAAATCCCATATGAAATAAATCTAATCGGATTACACCCCTCTCTGCGGATTGGTTTTTGTCTCCTATTGGAAAATAAATCTGATATCATTAATGTGATAAGATTTTATCCCCTCTCCTATTCGACTTTTATCTCTTATTTCTGTTGGCCGATTCTTTTCTCCTTTTTTTTAACTGGTGTCGGTTATTACATTCTTACCCCTTAAAAGAAAATTCGTCCTCGAATTTTGCACTAAGTAGTGGGCTTATCGAAAAGATGAGAAAATTCTTGACGCATTTCCGACTCGAGCTCCCATGTTGCATCATCTTCGTTATGGTGACGCCAAGCTACTCTGACCATGGGGACATCCTTGTTCTTCTGACGTTGCACTTTGGGATCCACTATATGCGTTGGATACTCAGCGAAGATCAAGTCTGCAGCTATATCTGGCTCCTCTATCTTTAGAACATTTGCAGCATCGTGCTTGTACTTCTTGAGCATGGATACATGGAATACATTGTGCACTCTCCCATAAGATGGGGGTAGAGTCAGTCTGCATGCTGCCTCGCCTACCAGCTCGAGTATCTCAAATGGGCCTACATAGCGAGGACTGAGCTTTCCTCGCTTGCTGAATCTCATGACTCCTTTCATGGGAGATACCTTCAGAAGAACTTGGTCCAAAGCTTGGAAGATCTGCTCTCGTCTGCCTTTGTCAGCATAACTCTTTTGTCTTTCTTGAGCAGTCTTCATCCTTTGCTTAATCAATTCTATCTTTTCAGCATATTCCACTGCTTCTTTCACTTCTTCCTTACTCATGATCTTTTCCTCGCCTACTTCGCTCCAGTGGACAGGTGAACGGCAAGGTCGTCCATACAGGGCTTCAAATGGTGCCATACCAATACTAGAATGGTAGCTGTTGTTATAAGCAAACTCAATCAGATGAATGTGCTCATCCCAGCTACCCTGCCAATCTAGTGCACATGCCCTTAACATATCCTCTAGTGTCTGGATGGTCCTCTCAGATTGCCCATCTGTCTGAGGGTGGAAAGTAGTACTGAAGTTGAGCCTTGTGCCAAAGGCTTCCTGCATGCTCCTCCAGAATCTGGCAGTGAATCTGGGGTCTCGATCAGACACTATGGACTCTGGGATCCCATGGAGTTTGACTACTTCTGTCACATATAAGTCTAGCAGACTCTCCACTGATTGCTTCCATCGGATTGGAATAAAGTGTGCTGCCTTTGTGAAACGATCCACAACTACCCATATGGCATCATGACCCTTCTTAGTCCTAGGCAAGTTGGATACAAAATCCATAGTGATCTTATACCACTTCCATTGTGGGATTTTCAAAGGCTTCAACTTGCCATATGGCCGCTGATGTTCAATTTTGACTTGTTGGCACACCAGGCATCGGGATATATATTTTGCTATCTCTTTTTTCATGTCCGGCCACCAGTAGCTGCGTTGCACATCCTTATACATCTTGGTGCTACCGGGGTGGATAGCGAACTCCGACTTGTGACACTCATCCAGTACCTCTCGTCGGACATCAGCGTCAGGGGGAATCCACAACCTGTCCCGATATCTAATCCCTCCATCTGCAGAGATCTGAAAATTTGCTGGTTCATTCTGGCACCTCTTCAGAACCTTCTGATATTCAGGATCTACTTTCTGAGCTGTTATGATCCTGTCAATTAAGCTGGGCTTCATCTGATGCATCATCCATAAAGCTCCATTTGTTCCCAGCTTGGGGCACCATTGCTCAATTTCTTCCAGCATCTCGTACTCCATAGCCTCATATAAGCTAGCGAGCCTTCCCACTTCCTGCTTAATGCATCGGCGACTGAATTTGCTTTACCCGGATGGTAATTGATAGCGAATTCATAATCCTTGAGGAGCTCAAGCCATCGTCGTTGCCTCATGTTAAGATCCCTCTGATCGAAGATGTACTTGAGACTCTTGTGGTCAGTGAAGATCTCGAACGTCTCTCCATACAAATAGTGCCTCCAGATCTTCAGAGTAAAGACCACAGCCGCCAATTCCAAGTCGTGTGTGGGGTAATTGACCTCATGCTTCTTCAGCTGCCGTGAAGCATAAGCCACTACTTTGCCGTGTTGCATCAGGACACAACCCAATCCTGTTCCACACGCATCACTGTAGACCACGAAACCTCCACTGCCTGTCGGTATAGTGAGAATTGGTGCCGAAGTCAGACGGTCCTTCAGAATCTGAAATCTTTGCTCACATTTATCTGTCCAGATAAATTTTTCTGCCTTCTTTGTGAGATTTGTGAGGGGTGCAGCAATCTTGGAAAAGTTCCTAATAAACCTCCTGTAATAACCCGCTAAACCAAGGAAGCTGCGAATCTCAGAAGCATTCTTCGGCCTAGTCCAATTCGTCACCGCTTCCACTTTTGCGGGGTCTACTGCAATGCCCTTCTTGGAGACTATGTGTCCCAAGAACATGATCTCCTTCAACCAGAATTCACACTTTGAAAGCTTGCCATAAAGCTTGTGTTGTCTCAGGATCTCCAATACTATCCTGAGATGCTCTCGGTGTTGTTCTGGACTGGAAGAATAGATCAGAATATCATCCACGAACACTATGACAAACTGGTCTAAATATGGTCGGAAGACCCTGTTCATTAAATCCATGAACGCGGCAAGAGCGTTCGTCAGTCCAAATGGCATGACCAAGAACTCGTAGTGGCCATATCTTGACCGAAAAGTGGTTTTCGGTATGTCCTCCTCTGCCACTCTCAGCTGGTGATAGCCACTACGTAAGTCTATCTTAGAGAACACCGATGCTTTTGACAGCTGATCGAAAAGGTCATCTATCCGAGGCAGGGGGTACTTATTCTTCACTGTCACTTTATTGAGCATTCTATAGTCAATGCAGAGCCGCATGGAGCCGTCCTTTTTCTTGACAAACAAGACCGGTGCACCCCAGGGTGAGACGCTCGGTCTGATAAATCCCTTGTCCAGTAGCTCCTGTATCTGCTTCTTCAGTTCCTGCATTTTAGCAGGTGCCATGCGGTAGGGTGCTTTAGAAATGGGTGCAGTCCCAGGAGGAGCTCTATTTTAAAGTCGATTTCCCGTTTCGGTGGTAATCCGGATGTGTCCTCAGGAAACACATCTGGGAATTCCCGCACCACATCTATTTGTTGGAGCTCAGTGATAGGTGCATCCATCTTGACCACACTAATCAAGTACCCACAGCATCCTTTCTGCAATAACTTCTGTGCCTTGATCGCTGAGACAATGACTTTGTTCTTTGTTGATGGAGTGCCTCTGATCACTGCCTTAGGCTTACCTTGCGTCCCTATAACGATATTCTTCTGTTTGCATTGCAAGGTTGCATCGTGATACGAAAGCCAGTCCATCCCCAAAATGACGTCATAATCCACCATGGGGATGACTATGAGATCTGCAGAAAAATTTTTCTTGTCTACATTGACAGGTACATTCGGGATGTACTTGGCAGCATGGAGAGTACCCATAGGTGTACTCACACACATAGCATGGGGCATTTGCTTCTGAGGTAGACTAAGAGTTTGGGCACACGACTCTGAAATAAACGAGTGTGTAGCCCCAGAATCAAATAAAATAGTAGCAGACAAGTTGGCGATCGGGAGGGTACCTCTAATGACATCATTGTCATTTTGGGCTGCATCAGCTTCCAGGTTGTGCACACTGATGAAATTTCTGATGAAATGTCTGAACTGTCCACACTGAATGCATGCGCCGCTCAGTCTACGACACTCTCCATCATGGTGACGGCCACAGTGAGGACATAAAGGCTTCTGTGGCACTTGTGGCTGGCGTGGTGGCGGTGGCAGTTGTCTCAGTGGCTGTGCTTGCATTGGCGCAGGCCGTGGTTGAGCTTGAGCCTGTCTTGGAGCTTCTCTCTGCTGGTATGGCCTGTAACGACGATCGCGGCGGTCGTTCCTCCTAAATGGCTGCTGATCATCCGTTCGAGGCCTGGGCTGCTCTATTGCTTTGGTTGGAGCTTTGGCCTTGTGTTCAGCTTGATCCTTTTTCATACGTGTGGCCAACCTCACAGCCTTCTCCAGATCTTCACAATCCCCAGACAGGACTTCAGTCTTCAGTGCCTGCTGTAGTCCATTAATAAATCTGTTAGCCCTAATACGCCCTTCAAATGGCATCGGGCAATATTGCTCTAGTTGGATGAACTGGGTGTGGTAATCCGCCACAGACATAGTTCCCTGCTGCAGTTGCAGGAACTCCTCTTGTTTGTTGATGCGGTCATGTTCAGGAGTGTAGCGCGCCATGAAGGCCTTCTTAAATTCATCATATGATATGTCCTCTTCTTCCATCCCTCTGAACCTGGTGGCCCTTGTAGTTTTCCACCAGCCCATCGCAGTACCAGTAAGCATGTGTGTGGCATACAGGACCTTGCGTTCATCAGTGCATCTCATCAGCTTAAAAATCCGATCCATAGTCTCAATCCATTCTTCAGCCTTGAAAAAGTCCGCCTTCCCATCATAATGAGGCGGATGCAATTTCAGGAAAGCTTGGATGGTGTCTTCTACTGCTTCATGGCGTGCCCTCTGATTACGACGCCTTGACGCCGGTGGACTGTCTCCTGCCTGGCTACCCTCAGGTGGAGCAAACTCATCCACATGCTCCTCTAATGGTGCTCTAGCTGCGCGGCCTCCACCTCTTCCGCGGCCTGGCGCACGACCTCGGCCACGACCACATCCGCGACCCGACTGGGCCCCCATCTCAGGAAGTGGGCCTTCCGATGCCTCATACAGATTTCGGTCCGCTCTGGCCATTTGCTCTTGAATACGCTCTGACCGTCGTGACATGCTTATCCTCTATTCATACAATAAAATCATGCATCAATAAATCATAACTTATCTTAAACATAAACTTGACTTACATTACTTTTCGGCGATAGCACATGAACCTTTTACCATACTATACTATTCTATACACTAGGACGTCAAGAGAGTCCTAACTTTAGGCTCAGATACCATAAATGTAACGCCCCCAAATCGACTCCCGCCACGTGACGAAGACCAATCTGGAGACGCTACGGCATGCTATAACTTGACCATAATATTGACCATATCTCAGTCAAGAACCGAGACACGTCAGCGGAAGAAAAGAAATAAAGATAAATTATAACTTTAATTATGGAAGTCTAAAAGTGGCTATGTCATTACTAAGAAATAAACTAAGTTCTACATCATGAATCTAATATGCGGAAGGTAAATGAAAATTAATAAGTATTCTAAAAGCCCTATGGTTCATGTGCTGTCCTATCGCCAGAGCCCCATCACCACACGCCTACTCCACCAAGTTACTGACCTGGTCCTGTGAAAATTAGATACAGGGGAGGAGGTCCTCCCGTAAGTTTTACATCCTAGTGGGGAACCACATGATATACAATGCATGACATGAATATAATAATCAACGATAAATAATCATGCTTAACTTGAATGTGGAAGATAACATATCAATATCATGGATCATAATAAGAATAAGATCAGCGATATCATGAATCATGAGGATCAATAATACATAGTAAACTTGGAATCATGACATACTTGACTTGACTTGAACTTGAACATGCTTGTTGATCTTGGTTATTAATTAACAATCAGGGTGACTTTGAGTGCCTTTAATTCTTGGGGTATGCCTAGCAAACGATACGGCCTTTTGCGGGTCAATGGGTGATCAAACCATGACCAAGGGAGCGACCCTTATCTTGATGCACTTAGCTTGGACTGACAACCCATCATTAATCTTTCATTTGAACTTATTAACCACTTTTAGTATCTTGTCATTCTTTGTATCATGTGATGAAGAAGATATGATCGGTATGAGGTAAATCAAGACAAAGAGTTTATGGTAGAATTATAAGGAAATCAATAATGTTCATATCAAAATAAAGAGAGACTAATGGGTGAAAAATCAAGGATTGGTTTGGCCTTCTTTTTACTCCCTCTTTCTTCCTCTTTCTACTATCACAGAAGTCCCTTTTTTTTAATTTCTGTGCGTGCCAAAACAATGGCCATTCTTTTTCTTTTTTTCTCTCTCTCACCACCTCTCTCGGTTTCTATTTGATAGAAAGCTATTTGACTTTCTCTTTTTTTTTCATGGGGCGTCTAATATCTAATCATCTTCCTCACTTATTATTATTTTTTCTCTCTCTCCAATTCAGATAGCGCCCGAGAAATCCCCTTTTTAATTTTTTTTATTTAAATCCTCACGGCCCTTTTTTTTCAATCTACCAGTAGTAATTCTAATAATAAAAATAATAATCAAAGAACATACGGATTCCCCCTATGTACTTTCGCTCTACTCTAAATCCTACACCATAGCAATCAATAATACAGAAATAAAACAAACAGAAATAAATATGCATACAAACAATCAACCAATCAAAGAATTCAAGAAATCAAATAATTAAAAATGATAATTTGAACCCTATTCATATTCTTTTCTTTTCATAACGATTAGGGCACGAATTGGGATAATTCAGAGGTCAGGCAAGGTGATTTCGATTCACCCACCTCGGTTCGCGGTTAATCCGTTCTTCAGTTCGTCGGAAAATCGATTAACGGCCGAGTCCCCTATTTTCGTCTCCCTGTGCCTTATTTTCTACCGGCCGATCAGCGCCCTTGCACCAAGAATGACGAAAGAAAACTCCCTGCCTCTGCTCGCGTGGGAGGAGGACGAAAGAACTCGGAAAGGATTTGTGGGGGTGATATAAAGATTAATGGCCAATTAGTTTTTATCTACTCTAATCCCCTCGTGGTCAAATCCCATATGAAATAAATCTAATCGGATTACACCCCTCTCTGCGGATTGGTTTTTGTCTCCTATTGGAAAATAAATCTGATATCATTAATGTGATAAGATTTTATCCCCTCTCCTATTCGACTTTTATCTCTTATTTCTGTTGGCCGATTCTTTTCTCCTTTTTTTTAACTGGTGTCGGTTATTACACGTAGGCTATTCCAAGATAGATTCAACGAGTCTGTCTATCAGAGTCTTTTTCAATATGCAAACTTTACATATGCTTCCTCCCCACAATCACACTGATGGATGATTTTAGGACCGCCTGCAAACTCATCTGATGCATTTAGATATCATTAAAAGTTAAGATTTTTGCTTCACTTCTGCGACGTCGTTGACTTCTCACTTGGAGTTATAGGGCACTTGTTCTTCAAGTGTCTGACATCTCGGGGCATCTGAAAGTAGGTGAACATTGCAAGCCTCTTTTCTTCAAATTCAGAGATCATATTTTAGACATTCTGGAGGTTCATGCGTTAGAGACAATGTTGAAGAGCGTCATTGAAATCTTTTTTGACTGGTGCCTGGATCATTTGATTTCAACACAATCGAATTATTTTTGCGGGGAAAGATGTCATTCTAAGCATATTGTACATCTCCTTTCTAATCGAGAAATGAGGTTTTGGCTAGTTTGATGACAACCACGTGATTTTTTTTTCTTTCAGAAAAAGATCGGTAAGACGGAATGGGCAGGAAGTCCATTAAATTATTTAATATTCTATTTAGCATTATCTAGCTGGATATTTGCATGTGGATAGTGTGTGCAAAAGCGGAGCGCAAAATTAGCAAGAGATTGGATCATGTAATAAAATGATAAATAAAGTGTCAAACCCATGAAAACTATTCTATCATATTTTATCTAATATTAGTTATACGAGGAAAACTGGACCATATTTAGTTTCCAAATAAAATAAAAATTAGCCAATCAAAATACAATAAAGTTTGTCATAAAATGGCATCTTCTAAGAAAGGAACATCTGAAATAACGATATAAATACTAATATTAAATTTACTTTCGAAATTTTCATTAGCATGAAATGTGGCACATTCTAAAACTCTCCGATACCCGAAATTATTAATCTATTTAAATTTAAATAACACACTAAATTATATTTAAGAAATAATTAATTGATTATTACCAACGGGCCTTTGATGCTGGGCCATGAGACACGTGGACCCATTCGGTTATGTATTTTACGAAATTGCACTCACCCAGTTTGAAGCGTCTCATTTTATTCAGTGTAGAAAACTCCAGACATGGAATAAAATAAGCCATTTTAATTAGATCATTATGTTTTTTATTATTTAAACATTTTTATCCAATTACTATTTGCAAATATCACTAGTTCTTTTATCATAATCTCTCTCCGCATGCTTCACAAATCTATTTCTAATAAAAGTTTAACTTATTGCCGAAAATAACATTTTTCAAGAAAGATATAGGATAGCTATATTAATGTTAAATTTTCTTTTAAAATTTAGTGAGCATTCCATGTGGAACATTTTACCTCCCCTTTTATTATCACACTCCAGTTAATAATCTATTTAAATAATAAGCAAAAATATATTTAAATATTAAAATGTGAGTGGAACCAACCATTGTTATAATTGTTTCATTTTATTAATCAATTCTAATTTTGGTTAAACAAAAGTTTTAATTTTTATAATGCCACCGTGACATAAATTTTTGTACGTCTAATTTTTAGAATTTTAAAATAAGAATTTAATTAATAATGAATTGTATTGCATTATTTTCCTTTATTATTCTAATTTTTAAATAAAATTTTCGAAAATTGAAATTAATTTATCACTTTAAAAAATTAATGGTTATTTTTTGATTTAGGTCATGTTTGGCAAAGTTAATTATTTGATTAGAGGATAACGATTCAACTGAAAAATAACGATACTACATATAATTTGTTCCGAAAAAATTTGATATTAGTAATATAAATATACCCAATTAGTTTATTGAATCCATGTTTACCACATAATATAATTAGATATTATTTTATTATTATAAATGATATATAAAATAATATAAATAATTTAGTCATTTTTTATATGAAATAATTTTTAGTTATTATTTATCATATGTAATTTAAATTTTGTTCTAAAAAATTTCATGGATACATTAATTTTTAAAAAAAGTTATACAAAAATTTTTAGGTAAATTGTTAAATGTGTAATTAATATTGTTTTATAACATTCATGTTGAGGATATATAACTTATATATAAACAGAGATATTTGATTCTTTAGCAACTATATTATGATTAATATTTATAAAGTATGCATGATACATAGTTGTTATTGAATATCTCAGAATGCATTTTTAAGTAATTTTGTTATTATCATAGTTATCATTATCATTAAATTTGAATTCTCGATGGAGGGTATTGCATATTGAAATTTTCATATTTCTTTTAATAATTTTATTTTATTATTAATTTGAAATGTTGTTGGATACGAGAGGACTCCTTTGCATTCTCTTGCATCATCTGTATTTGGACTTTCATTTTTCCAGTTGTGTAGTAAAATTGTTCATATCATTAGGAGTAAGATGTTTAATTCATTTTACTCAAGTAGGTTTTCCTTTTTGAATATGGAAGTAACTGTAGTTTATATTGAGGGAATGATTGAAATGGATATGGAAGAACGAAATGAGGAAGAGTTAAATGTCGATAACTTTCAAAGTTCAAATTTAGAAAATACTTCTGATACATCAAAGCCATATGTGGGTATGACATTTGATAGTGACGAAGAAGCATATAAATATTATAATACATATGCTAGGATGGCCGAATTTTATATTAGAAAATATGACGTACATAAGTTCAAAACTACAAGAAATATTATAAGAAGATATTTCGTTTGTTCCAAAGAATGACATAAGAATGTGAAGCAAAACTCTAGAAAGACACAAAGAAGAGAAGTTAGAGATGGTTGCCTCGTCTATTTATATGTTGGGTTAAGAAAGGATGAAAAGTGTGAGGTGAGAAGATTTAAAGAGGAGCATAACCAATCTTTAACAACTCCTTCGAAAATTAAATATTTGCATTCACAAAAATAGATTCCAAAGAGTACTAAAGAAACTATTGTTAACTTGTATGGATATGGCATGGGTCCATGAAGAATACCCAGAGCACTCTGGTGAGCCAGTTATAATAGTGCAAAATTATATATATCATATGAGAACAACAAGAAAAAGTAATCTTGGTACCAAATGTCTAAGCCCTCTTTGGTTGGAGGTGAAAGGAGGGAAATGAATGGGAAGAGATAAAAGGTGAATCAATTCTCCCTATTTATTTAAATTAAGTTGGAGGGGAATGAATAGATCCCTCCTTTCCCCTTCATTCTCTCCCAATTCTTTCACTCCCAAATCGGGGTGAAAAGGATGGGAAAGACATACTCAATATGTATTTCGACTTTTAACCATATAAATTAAATATATAAGTATATATATAAATGATAGAATCGTTCAAATAAATTTATCACTTAACATTCATTCTCTTCCCTTCTCTTTAATGATGTGAACCAAACAAAAGTAACTGTTCACCCTCATTCTTCTGCATTTCCTTTCCATTATTTATCTTCTCATTCTTAACCTTCCATTTTCTTTAATGAAATTTGAATCAAACAAATCCTAAATGTCCTAAATGTCATTTCGTATTTTCAGAATAAGATGAGCGTGGATCCATGTTTCTTCCACAAATGGGAGCTTGATGTAGATGGAATAGTTATGAACTTCTTCTTGGTCGATGGCAGATCAAGAGATACTTATTTAACTTTTGGTGATATTATTGTATTTGATACAACTTATCGGACTAACAATTTGTGAATGTCATTTGCTCCCTTCACTAGGATTAATTATCACAGAAGATCCTGTCTATTTGGTTGTGATTTACTGACGAATGAAACGGAGGAAACATTCATATGGTTGCACTACAAGAAAATGGGCGATTAGCGATGCGAAGTAGCGTCGCAGATTTAGTGACGCTACATCGATGTCACTAGCACCTTCATGGCGTCCAATTTGGGTCCCAACGAAGAGATGCTATTTGCCTCTAAATAGCGTCTCATTAGCATGTTCTTATCTATTCATGAAATAGACGCTAACGAAGGCGCCTTGGAGACGCTATTATTGTGCGCCATGGAGCGAAAATGCGCGGGAGAACCTAGCGTCATGCTCGCGTCGACATCTCTCAACGCTAACCTCGCGTCGCATACATTGCGGCTCTAAGGAGACTCTATCTGGCGTCACATGTTTAAACGACGCTATGTAGACGCCAATGTGATTACTTGGAAGCTATATATAGGTTATCTATATTTATATCGCTATTTGTTTTATATTTAAACCCTAAACCCTATATACTATATATACTATATGTTAACCAATAAATAAATTAAATATTATATTAGTATCTTCAACATATATATGTATTCATACGTGATTACCTATATTATATATATATATGTACTACATGATTACATATATATGTATTTCTACATCATAGGAGTGTTCCTAAATATATAATTTGTTACCTATATTATATATGTTATTCATACATACAATATATATCATATCTTAATTATGCATATATTATTTTTGTATTCTTAATCATAAAATTATGGTAGTTGAATTAAGAGAGTGATTTGTTACAAATTATCCCTCTTAGCGCCACCGTGGAGACTCAATAGCGTCAAGTTAACGTCCAACTAGAGCCGCCGACATTGTCGAAGTTATGGTGACACTATTGACGTCTCTGTAGCGTCGCCAACTTGAGACGCGAATAAATTTTAGACGCTAGTTCGATGCTACGGGGTCGCTAAACTTCTTTAGCGATTGAATAGCGTCTGTATTGCGCCGTCGTAGCCGACTTTTTATCACACTCGCTTAATCGGACACATATAGACATATAAATATGCATATATACTTATACTTCTATATAATAAGTACATATATACATATTATTATCACTTAATCTCATACATATAAGCATATACATACATATATACACTTGGAATACGTATACATATACACGTTATCTATATATGACTCGCACATGTATAGACATATACATACATGTATATACTTATAATACATATACATAAACTTGTTGTGACTTAATCTCCCACACGTAGACATATACATACACATATATTACATATACATAAATACATATATATATACACACACACACACACACGCACACAATTTTGTTGTAGGCACATATACATATAGACTTATAATTTTATATACATACATAATAGATTGTCGGAAGGAATAAAACAACTGGAACGGGACACAATGCGATGAGACGCTATATTGATAAATAAAATTACTTACATAATAGAAAATTTGAAATAGAAAAATAATTAGCGTCTCTCTGGCATCACAATCTTGAGACGCTAAATCATAATCGACGCCCCTATGACGCTATGGAGTCACTACGGTATCTTAGCGATACATTAGCCTCTCTATAGTGCCGCATTAGCTGAATTTTTATTACTCTTTTTAATGCGGTGCCTACATAGCGTCTACGTAGCATCGCGTTTCGGGGAGACGCTAAAGAATTTACTTAAATCCCTAACCCCTTTTCTTCATTTTCACTATTTACTATTTACTATTACCCCTCGGACGCCCGACGCCCGACTCCCGACGCCGACGTTCGACTCCTCCACCGCCTCTGCCTCCGCCACCTCCTCTGCCGCCATTCCCCTCCGCCTCCTCCGCCGCCATCCGTCTCCTCTGCCGCCATTTGCCTCCGCCTCCTCCGACTCCGCCGCCTTCCGCCTCCTCCGACTTCGCCGCCTTCCGCCTCCTCTGCCTTTAGCCTCCTCCGTCTCCTCTGCCTCTGCTGCCTTCGCCCTCTGCCTCCTCCACCATGCCCCTCCGCCTACTCGACCGCCTCCTCCACTGCGCCCCTCTGCCTCCTCCACCGCGCCCCTCTGTGGCCTCCGCCTCCTCCACCACACCCCTCCATCGCCTCCTCCACCACGCCCCTCCGCCTCCTCCACCGCGCCCCTCCGCTGCCCTCCACCGCCGCCTCCGCCTCCTCCACCACTCTCCGCCTCCTCCGCCTCCTACTCCTCCGCCGGCCTTCCATCGCCTCCTCCGCCTCCTGCTCCTCCTCCGCCGCCGCCCTCTGCCTCATTTGCATCCTCCGCCTCCTCCGCCGCCCTCCACCTCATCCGCGTCCTCCGCCTCCTCCGCCGCCCTCCGCGTCCTCCTCCACCGTGCCCCTCCGCCTCCTCCACTGTGCCCCTCTGCCACCCTCCACCGCCACCTCCTCCTCCTCCCTCTGCTTCATCCGCCCGTCGACTGTGCTCCTTTGTCGATTGTCGCCCACCACCTTCCTCCACCGATGTCCGCCGCCCGCCGCCATCCCTCTTCGGTTAAGAAGGTACGAGCCCGCCATCATGTTAAGTTAATTATTAATGCATGTAAGTTAAATACTACTTAATTACTTGAAGCTATTGCTGTTAAGTTAGTAACTAATGCATGTTAAGATAAATATTACTTAATTACTTGAAACTATTGTTGTTAAGTTAGTTACTAATGCATGTCAAGTTAAATATTACTTAATTACTTGAAACTATTGCTGTTAAGTTAGTTACTAATGCAAGTTAACTTAAATCTAAAACCTCTTTTTGATAATTTTTTTTTCATAATTCTAGAGCCACTTTTTGATCATGTTCTCATAAATTTTACTAAGAATGTACTTCGACACTCTTGGTGATAAAATGAGATTATGATTCGACGATGAAGTACTTGAAATATGTGATTTTGGACTTCGTAAGTTCAAAACGTTTCAAGTACACAAATTTATTGACATATAGTTTGATGTTGTCTGTTACAAAAATGATAAAGTCAGATCGTAGTTGGATTCACCATTGGAAGGATAAACATGGCGTCATAATTGAAGAATATAATGATGGTGTTGATGAATTCATTAATGTGTCATATCACTACAAGAAAATAGACTATTACAGACGGTCAGAACCGTTCGTAATTTGGCCAGAACCGTCGAAAATGACATTTTCCAACGGTTTTTATGACGGATAGCGTCTGTGCGAAAATGAGGCGTCGCAAACTATTTGCGACAGTTATTTCTGAACCGTCGATATTTTCGACGGTCCAGCTGGCGGGCGCGATCGTCGAACGTTGAAGATTTAAGACGGTTTGAGCTGTCGATATGTATCGACGGCTTGAATCGTCGATACTGTCGACGGTTCAAGCCGTCGATATGTATCGACTGTTTGAACTGTCGATACTATCGACGATTTAAATCGTCGAAAACTCATATCGACGATTTGACCCATCGACGCCACAGTTGAGGCTCAAACTGTCGTTAACTTCAGACGGTTACAATTGTCGATGCTTAGCGACGATTGAGACCGTCTATAAGCTTGCACGGACGGTTAGAACCGTTGATAAGTATAAAAAAAATTAGTTGTCGATAATTAATTTTTAGTTGTTTCTGATGGTTCTAACCATTGGAAACGAAAAAAAAATTGCTGAAATTGGCTGTCCGAACAAATAATACAACACAATATTTGGATCCATTTGGATCATAATATGTAACCATCACATAACACATAATATGCAAAGAGAACATATAGCTCAACACAACACAACACATGTAACCATCACATAATTGTCCAAACACAACACAATATCCAAACATAATATCCAAACACAACCCATAATATCCAAACACCATTCCAAACACAACACATAATTGTCCAACACCATTACAAACATTTTAATGTTTTAGAAACATAAAAATGGTAAGCAAAGCAAAGAGAAGTCTTGGTCACGATGAAGATGGACACATGGGCCGAGCAAAGAGATGTCTCGCCTTTCCCGTCGGATCACAAGAGCTTTTCGCAAGGCAATTCGAACATCACTGCACAGCACAAAAGAGTCGGGAGAAAGTTAGTACCTTCTTCAAAAAAACTAGGAGAATGTGTAAAAAACTAGGGGAAGATTTTGAATTCAACAACTACAGCAGCTTCTTCTAGACACCTAGTTTTAATTATCTGTTTGGGAGCAAGTATGACCTACTTATTCAGCAATGAAGTTTCTAGCTCCTCTCACTGCATTATCTAGCTAAGATGATATAATTGGCATTAAGTTAAAGGAACATATAGCAGGAGGATTAGTCTCATATGAAACATGATATTGAATAGGTGTGACGCATTTTAATAAATCATGTGTACCAAGGCACATAGCAAATATTATCACGTGACCCAGTTTAAAACCTTCCCGCAAATTGCGACACAACACGAATGATCAAATTCTTAGTTTAAATTCTATCGCAGAGAAATACACACTAATTCAAACTTACAACATCTAAAACGAGCGCAACACAACACACAAAAAACTATAAAACTAAATCTACCTCATCATCGACTTCACCACGCATGATGTCACGCACCATTTCTTCATTTCTTTTTTGGTACAATGTTCACGTTCTTTGAACTCCTTTCTAAGCTCCTGCATAACCTCTTGTCTGATCTCTTGCGTGAGCTCTTGCTTAATCGAATTCCTCATATGATCCATAATTTTTTGCATACCTTGACCAGAGGAACCTGAACTGAAATAGATTTATGACCATATCCAATATCTGCTGTACTGACAGAAGATCCGAGGCCGTAAATGCGACCTTTCTTCACCCCGACGTGGTCCGTCCAAAGTTGTCTTGGAGACAGCGGTGTGGTCCTCTCTTACGTGGCTTGCGTAATGTGCTCGACTTCTTTTGTTTAGTAAGACTACTGAAATTAGAAAAAAAAAATCAACGATACTAAAAAATATTATAAATCAATGACGATTTTACTATCTTATAGATTTACTTGAAATTTAAAAAAAAAGTGGCACATAAATTTACATACATGTCTCCCGAGCAAATGATGAAACCCATTCTTTGTTCTTCTTTTGATGAGTTTGGAGAAATACTTCGTCCTGAGTAGGTGATCTACCCGTCTCTTTCTCCTGCAGTTAAAAATATCAAATAAAGTATAATATTTTATTGGCACAATATTCAAAGACCTTACCATTTTCTTGGCAATTGTGCTCGTGGATACACATCTGCCCGAATGCAAGCTGCTCCGTGGTCGGACTCTCGACTTATTTTTGCTTTTTCGTACTTCGATTTGTACTCTTCGGTGGACCACTTTCATAGCAATTTGATACAAACGACCTCGGGGATCCAATTGGGCCATTCTCCAACAGCTCGAGCTTCCGAAAGCATCACGGACAATCTCTTCGAGCACCTAGAATTAAAAGCCTTCCACATTTGTTTCATATTCTCAGGCTCCCACCACACATCAGCCTGCATGTATATAAAAATAATTATAGTAGTACGAAGATAAATTTTAATGACCAAGTTGGCTTCTAAGGATACCTAAAATTTACTAAATAGCATCTGTCTTGTGGCATAAGAAACTTCCCTCCATGTAAGCCACACATCAGTATACCTATGTCGCAACACTTTAGTAACTGCCGCAGCCGCGGGTTTCGACAGTACAAACATGGAAGAATACAAAATTATAAAATGTGATGGGTGAATCACAAAATGAACAAGAATTCAAAATACATAAAATAACACTTATCCTAAATTTCTATCTGGCTGTAAGTATGCTTTGTGCACACGATTTGACGAAACCTGATCTGAGCTTTCCACAGAACCAGGAGCTCTAACGGGTTCTTCCGACAATTGTGTCTCCAGGTCGGCAATATCAGCATGAGAGGAAGGAGCTGACGGAGGAGACTGCCGTTCTATTATGCGAATGCCCGTGACTGATCTACGAGCCGGCGGAGTAGAATTATCTCTAGGGATGACCGGCTCCTTTTCCTTATTTTTTCTTTTACCAAAATGAAACATCTGCATGATACAAAATTTAATGCAAGTCAAATTTACAATTGATACAAAACTTTAATGTGACAACATCTCGACCTGACTATGTTCGTCTACGTCTTGTGTCACATCTTCAGGAATGGAATTGTACGTATAACTCGAGAATCAATTCCTAATATCCGGAGGTGCTTATAAAAAATAAACAAATTAATTCGATTAAGTTTATGCGTAAAATTATGATCATTATTTCAAACACTCATGAGATGAAAGAGAATATGAAAAAGCATTATCCTTGTCAGGCATCCGTCGATCCGATTGATCGTCAACATGCATCGCTAACGCATCAAACAATATGGCGAGAGATAATAATTTGAATAAACCATTATGATACAACATCAATATTAGTCATAAGCGAACAATTCGTAAGATAACAATAGTCATAATACAAGATCCCGATATTCGTAAGATAAAAATACAACATGAACGTGACATTAGGCAATAATAACATTAGTCATCATTTGAGTTATCAAATGACTGGTACTCATCATCATCATTATCATATGAAGATAATGTAGTTTCAAATTCATCGTCATCCGAAGCATTCTCATCATTTTATATGTTGGCATTATCGAAGTCTTCAAATACTTGTTCTGAATCTTGTAGATCGTCCACTAATTCGGTGACTACAATAGGGGCCACAGAAGTATTTGAGTCATCTTGATATGCACATTGCAACGTACCATCAATTTCTATCCTACTTTTTACCTTCGTCTTTATTATAACCCACCATTGTGCTTTGTCCCTAGTCTTCTCCGGATATGGCACATAATATACCTATCTTGTAGAAGACGAAATAATGAAAGGATCAAAATGATCATAACACATATTGTGACGTATTTCAACTATTTTAAAATTTTTGTTAACTCACATCCCTCTCCTTTCCTTTGGATCAAAACAATTACACTCAAATAATGTGACTCTATTACCTCCAGTATATTGCAGCTGAATTATGTCTTTGAGAATACCATAGTAGTCACGCTCATTTTCTCCGTCCGTGGATCCTTTGACACATACTCCACTTTTCACGATTTTCTTCCCGATCGACCAAGTTTCCGTGTGAAACATATAACTATTCAGAAAATACACCGGCCCACTTTTCACCTCTCGAGCTGGTCCCCATGCCAAATTATGGAGACCAAACGTCGTGCCGGTATTGAGAACCTAAAAAGAAAATGAATGTCAAGAATAGATCGTGAAGACTTCAAATTGATCAACATCGTAAGAGTTACCTGATCCTTAAACCACAGTGTGAAGTCATTCTCGATACTATCTTGAACACGTTCTTCAGGGACATTGTAGTACTGCAAGAAAGCACTACATACAAGTGATGGCTAAATCAAAATATTGTTTAGGAAGACAAAAAAGAAAAAAATGCATGGAGAATAAACTTACTTAATGTACCCTTGCACTTCCTGCGTGTTTAGAAGGACATGATTCGTGACAGACTTGAATTCTGCATCACTCAACCATCTACTTCTTCGCTTCCCAAATTGTCGTCCTAACTGATTGAAGATCAATAAAGATACCACAACAGACTGTTCTTCTGGAACTTCATCATTTCGATGAACACTGGTCTTTTCACACTTAATATGGGACTCAAAGTAGTAGGAACAAAAGTATGAAATCTCTTGAATCATATACGCTTCACATATGGATCCTTCGACACGTGCTTTGTTCTTAATCGTCCTTTTAATTTGATTAATATATCTTTCAAAAGGATACATCTACCTATATTGTATTGGTCCACCTAACCTTGCTTCATATGGCAGATGAATAGGTAAGTGATCCATGGAATCAAAGAATCTCGATGGAAATATTCGTTCCAACTTATATAATATTATCGAAATATTACATTCCAATTGGGTCATATTTTCCACCGTTAATGTTGTCGAACACAATTCCTTGAAGAATTGACTCAATTTCGTTATCGGCTTCCAAATTTTGTCCGACAGTGAAGAAAATGTAGTAGGAAGCAAAGTTTCCAAGAATATGTGACAGTCATGACTTTTCATGACAAACAAATGCAAGTTATTCATGTCCACACATCGGGTTAGATTTGATGCATAACCATTCGACATTCTCAGCTCTTGGATCCATCGACACACTTGAGTCTTCTGTTCTTTAGTGAGAACATAACTTGCCTTTGGCTTAGATAATCTACCGTTAGGTAAAGTAGCTAAGTGCAACTCTGGCCTTCGACAATACTCCTTCAAATCTAGTCTCACGTTTAGGTTGTCCTTTTTTTTACCCTTAATGTCCATTACAGTGTTGAATACATTTTCAAACACATTTTTTTTTCAATGTGCATGGTGTCCAAATTGTGACGTATCAAACAATAAGACCAATAAGGTAAATCCCAGAATATACTTCGTTTGGTCCAGTTATGACAAACACCATACTCATTGTATGTGACATTTGAGTCGTCGATAATTCTGCATAAAGCATTGACAATGCGACGTAATTGAGCTCCTGAGCATCTGATCGGAGCCATGTCTTCTATAACCCTATTCCGTCGAAATGCATTTCGATTATTTCTGTACGGATGATCAGCTGTAAGAAACCATCTATGGCAAGCAAACCAACTATTTTTACCCCCATTTCTCAAAGTGAACGCATCTGAGTGTTCCATACAACATGGATAAGCTAGTTTCCCTACGGTCATCCAACTAAACAAATTCCATAGGCAGGAAAATCATTAATGGTCCACAATAAGGCAGCTTTCAAGGTAAAGTTTTATTTGGTCGACACATCATAAGCGACGACACCATTCTGCGATTCTTTTAACTCATCTATTAGAGGCTGTAAATACACGTCTATCCTCTATTTAGGACTGTGAGGACTAGGAATAATGCATGTTGAAAACATATAAGGTGCGGACATACAAATCCCAGGTGGTAAATTATATGATGTTACTATGACCGGCCAACAAGAATAAGGAACCGAAGTATGACCATATGGTGTAAAACCATCCGTGCATAATCCGAGCCTTATGTTCCTTTCGTCCCTAGCAAAATTAGGATGCTTACGATCAAAATGTTTCCACGCTTCACCATCTGATGGGTGAAGCATGACGCCTTCAGAAGTATTATGTTGTGCATGCCACTTCATTTGCGACACTGACCCTATAGACGAGTATAGTCTTTTAAGTATGAGAATAAGAGGCAAATAATGTATTCTTTTCACAGTCACTTGAGTCTTGTTAGTCACTCTATATCGTTTTGCCCCACAAAATTTGCATTCATTTAGATTGATGTCGTCGTCATAATATAACATACAACCATCACGACAACAATCTATTTTAGTTGAGCCAAGACCAAGTTTACTAATCAATCTTTTTGTCCTATAAAATTTTTTAGGAAAGTGAGCCCCATTTGGTGTGATCTCTTTTAAAATATCTAGAAATGCATCAAAATATGCTTGTGAAATATTGTGGTCGACTTTCAGACTCAACAATCTAACAACAAGTGATAGTTCCGAATGACTTTCACACTCGGGGCATAAGGATTGGCTCGATGCGTTTAGCAAGTCATAAAAATCTCTTGCTTCTGGATTTGGAGTCTCTTTATCCTACTCAAATCTAATATTTTCATACTCAGTTGCAGCTGCGTCATAAACTAACTGTTTATGTTGCGAAGTAAATCCTTCTTGAGGATCGACAAAATGAAGACCTGGATTTGGTACGCTTGTCGAAGGTGCTCCTTCACTTAAATCATCCCATTGCTAATAATTGGGTTTGAAACCCTTTCTATATAAGTGAACCTTAACTGTCTCTAGCGTCTATAACTTTGTGCTAACTCATTTCAAGCAAGGACACCTAATTGTTTCCTCCTGCTGATATTGGAAAGACTGACAAGACACACTAACATAATAGTCAACGCCATCTATGAATTCTTGTGTCAAACCTCTACGATCAGGATTATTTCTATTATACATCCATCGACGATCGTTCAAGTATGACATAATGTAATAAAACCGGTCAAAAGTTGACAATCAATCCAACGGTTCACATATTCCGTCATTTAAAAAAACATCGAAGAAACATCGTAAACACTAAATACAACTAATCAGGAACAAATCATAAACACTCTTATGAACTTAAAATAAATACTAATTAGAAATAATGAAGAACATCATAAACACTAATTAGAAATAAACAGGAACATCGTAAACACTAATTAAAAGTAATCATTGCACTACAAAATAACAAATAAGAACTAATGAATGAAATCTAAAGGAACAAACTTAAACAATTTACGTCGTTCAGAGTGACAGAATTAAAGTACTCAGTTGCCAACACATGTAAATAGTAATTACTTAAACACTTACGTCGTTTAGAGTGACAGCGACAACAATGTTATATTCCAAAACTTGCATGTAAATCAAACATAGTGATCAAGCTAGCAACAAATCAAAATCAAGATGATGATCTGAAACATATCATTGAAATAACATAGCCGTATCAAGAACTTCTACTCTCTCGCCTTCTTTCACTATGAATGAAAGCCTCACATGCATACCTTAGAATGTCTTTATGGAGCAACAAAGTCTTTATTTCCAAAACCCTAAAAATCATAAAAATGATAAACTTTTTTTTAGGAGGATAAAAATGAAAAACCTATTTCCAATATGGAGGCATAACCCTATAAAGAAAGAAAAAATGAATATAAACAAAGAGTAGAGAATAGATCACCATATTGATTTGGATTGCCAACAATAAGTAATCTGTAAATCTTTTAGACTCGAGATATGTCAACATAAAAAGAAAGGAAGTATACTTGCTCATAAAGTGAAAACCAAAAACACAATTTTATGAGTTCCATGACATCAATGCAATTACATGAGATCAACTCAAAGACAATACTTTTAAGTAGGATAAAGTATAGCTAAATTAAAGTCAACCAATTCTGGTTCAAAGTACACAAAGCTCACATGAAGCAACTAGGGAAATAGTAGTGGTATATGAAAATTGCACAAACCTTTGATAACTTCCCACCAATGCGAGTGTACTTTGATGGATTTTTAAGGTACTCAACTACTTCTTCAAGCTCTTGCTTTGCATCATCACAACCTTTGACATCCTAGCTTAAAGGTTTTAACATTCTGGACAAGATTAACAGAATTTATCAGTGTTGGAAGTTGAACACAAACAAGACACAGATGACGACAATGTGTTGCTGTCAGAAGGAGGAAAATAAAAAAGAACAGAAAACTACAGACAATCATAGCCATGAATTAAAAGGGAAACATCACAAGAAAGGCACCAGACGAGAAACATGTCCTACATGGAGTTTGCTTTCTAGGTGGAAAGTGTAGCCAAAATTTACTGCCGCTCCCCTGTTGGTTCCATGTTTTTCTAAGTGTAACATAATGTAGTATCTAATCATGTAGCATAGAAGTTATCACGTCTACTTTTATTATATGTTTTATATTACTCACTGCCATGTCATTTCTGCTAGTATTTTTCTATTTATCAAACTATTATTTTGCCTTTTTTATTTATCAAATTATAATTGTACCCTTCGATGTGAAATGAATTAAAAAGATGAGAGGAAAAAACTCTTCTTCACAAGGAGGAGGATGAGCCCCATTTTTTTAGTCCATTTATTTTGGAGTCATAAATGAATAAAAAAGATACCTAAATAAATAAAAAATGAGAAAATGAAACTGTTGGAAATATTAAGATGGAAGTCAAATAAAGTATAATAAAGAAATGAGAACATTTGTCATTTTTTTTAAATTTCAAGATGATTGTAATACACAGTAGAAAGATAACACCCCTAGCAAAATATAATATATATAATATTATCAATCGAATGGCACATTATTTCTTGGATATGTTTTTAAAAATAACTGAGAGTGATAATTTTTGTGTTAGAATATATATAGATCAAATCTGCTCAGACAAAAATCTCTTTTAGAAACTTCTTCATTTGATTTAAATAATTCTTATTAATTTGTAACACAAACAAACGGTAAAAAAGATAATCTGATTCAAACTTTGTTACATCTCCTTACATTCATGAATAATTCTCATAGTAAATCAATTATCAAACGTTTAGTAAAAAAAAGGTAGAAATACAGTGGCTCATCAAGCACTATTGAAGAGAGAAGAACAAATGGGGCCTGAAAAAATGTCATGGCTTCGTGCAAATGGACCTAGTTAAGTTGCTCTTATCCCCACTATCATTTTCTCCATATTCGTTTACTACTAGGAGCAATGAATGTGACTTTATATAATATATAAAAAAACTAAGATGTGCCCCATTTCAAGTACAGTTCACTGTGCATGCAACAGATCCACATGTGCAACACAATTGCATGCAGATACTTATCTTTTATTCCCTTTTGGATCCCGAACAAGATACACTCCTAAAGCAAATTAATTAAGTACTCGGAGATCGATGTTGCAACGCCATACACATCCAATTTGATGGCTTAATAGAGTAATTACTAATTAGCATGCATGGCAAAAAAACCCTACAACATGTTTCAATAATTGCCTTAAACTAACTTGATTAAACTAAAACCTTCCAAGTTATAAGCACAAACAAACAACGGCAACATTATATGGAACAAGATGGAGCGCATTAATTAAAATGCTTTGCATTTTGGATGTTGCTGCTCTTCTAGAGAAGCAATGCATATGCATGTCAAGCTTGATGCTTCCAAGTCTTTTCGTTGCAACGGAGGATGTGTTTGGATTCTTCTTCCCCCTAGGGCGGCCGGATCTGGCCGCCGCGCGCGGAGGGCGGCTGGATCTGGGAGGGCGGAGAGAGCAAGGAGGGCGGGGATCGGAGCCTACCTGCGTCAGAGATTGCAGACGCGACGGAGAGCTGGCAGGCGGCGAGCGAACGCAATGCAGGTGGCGGACACAAGCGCCGGCGGCCGACGGTCAAGGTGGCATGCATTTGGCGGAGCGCGAATGCCGGGAAGGTTACCGGAGGTCGCCGCCGGACGAAATGTGCACGAGCGATTGAGTGTAGAAGAGAGGGAAACGGTGAAAGTGACAGTGGGGTCGGATATTTATAGAGCTAGTTTTCGACGGTCGTAATTGTCGGAAAGTAGATAAATATAATATAATATTAATTCAAATTAAGATAGTCAAACTCGCTGGACGAACCGTCGAAACTTTTGACGGTTTTAGCCGTCAAAATATATAATAATATATGTCAACTGAAAGAGAATTATATAAATTATAAATTTCCATTTTCGACGGTCAACATTGTCGAAAACAATTAAAGTAGAATATTTTAATTAATTAAAATCAATTAACATTTCGATGGGTCTGACCGTCGAAATATCAACGGTTCCGTGAAACGTCGCAACTTTCGACGGTCGGAACCGTCAACAAATAAAATAATAGTACCCGACCAACGTTAAAATATTTTGACGGCTAAAATCGCTGGAAGTTTTGACGGATACGTGAACCATAAAAAAACCAGCATGGACACTGATCATCCAGTTTTAACATCATCGACGGTTACGATCATCGAAATTTTCGACGGAAAGTTTCGACGAATTTAGAACCGTCGAAAATTCAGACGGCTAAAACCGTCGACGATAATTTCAATGAATTATTTTACACGGATTTCTGCTCGTCGAAATCAAACCATCAAAAATCGGGCTTTTTCTTGTAGTGTATCAAAATCAAGGTGTTGCTTCTTCATATGGCGAAATCTTATGTCCATGTCGGAAGTGCAAATGTTATTAATGGAAAGTAAGATATGATGTGCAGAAAGATTTAGATTACAACGGTTTTTTTACTGACATACACAAAGTGATTCTTTCATGGCAAAGAAAGATGGGCTAAAGAAACAACTAATGTAGATACCGTTGTGGGCGACTTGAGCAATCCGTAGAGCAACATGATATAAGATGCCATGTTAGGAGAAAATGTTGGCGACAATTGATTGGAGAAGACTCGAATCCTTTGGCTTCTAAGTTTTATAATATTCTCGAAGAAGCAGATGAACCTTTATGAGATGGATGCATGAAGCAAACTACACTTTCTGCAGTGGCACAACTAATGAACTTGAAATCAGAATTTAATATGAGCGAAAGTTGTTTTGACCGGATGCTTGTCATTATTAAGAGTATGCTTCCAGCTTCAGAGAAACGGATGATGAGAGATTTAGGATTGGAATATCAGAAGATTGATGTATGTCGCAATCATTGCATGTTGTACTACAAGGAAAACAATTCACTTATGACTTGTTCTATTTGTGGTGAGCCCAATTTCAAACCGAAAAAGAATTCCCAAAGTTCAAAAAAATGTGACAAATGTAATATTTAGATACTTTCTGATTGTTCCATGATTACAACAACTATTTCTTTCTGAAAAAATTGCATCATTTATGAGGTGGCACAAAGAATGGGCACGTGATGATCAAAATTCAATTACACATCCTTCGGATGCTGAGGCATGAAAATGATTTGTTGCACTTCATCTGGCTTTTTCTACAAAATCACGCAATATAAATCGCGTTAAGCAATGGGTGAAAGGTCTCAAGCCAAACCTCCATGGAAGGGTAAAATGTTATAACTATCAGACCCTTCAAGTTGCGGATGAGTTTGCTACCATGTTTGAAAATGAAAATGCCACAAATAAAACTCAATCGAATTAGACGCATATCAATAATGATCTGAATCATATTTGGGGTAAAGATGGAAGACGAGAAAGAAGAGAGAAGCATTGTAAAGACAACTACAATCGAGAAAGGTGATATCCAGCATGGAATGAGCCTCCGCCACATAGAAAATCATGCAATCACTGCCACAAAATGCATCTCGGTGAACGCTATTGGGAGACGGGAGCATGCCTAAATTTTGGTAAGATGGATCACTTTGCAAGAGATTGCGATGAACCAAGGCAGGTCGAACCTCTATAACAACAGAATAATAGGTCTTAAAAAATGGTGTAGAAATCACGCAAATAAATGGATATGTTAGGACACATGACTTGAATCTTAATCAAGTATAAATTGTAATCTTCATTTCAATTAGACTTTAGATATGTTATAATATCCAAATATCATGTGTTATATGGATTGGATACAATTTATAGTTTACTTTTCATAAAAATGAAAGGTCAACTATTGAAAAGTAGAGTATTTAATGGAAGCACTCATATGACAATTTTTCTAAGGAGGTTATCGACTAGTTGGTGCTTATAATTTGCCACAAAAAGTCGAGCGCTTGAACTCAATAGCAAAAGTGATGGCGCATATACATAATGGTATGGAGGAAGGATAACATCAAATATGTTAAAAAAATTAGTGTAGTTATTACCACATTGGTTAACTCAAGATCGATGACATTCTAATATATTCGTCGAGCCTAGTAGCATGTGGAACATTTGCAGATCACACTGCAAACATTAAGAGAAATAAGTATACGTCAAAGTCTCGAAGTACAAATTCTGGCAGAATGAGATAATGTTCCTCCTGAATATCATTGACATAGATGGAATATCAAAAGATGGATGCTATAACCAAATGAGTTCAACCAAAGAATGTGTTAAAGAGAAAAAGATTCCTTAGAAAATTGATTATGATACTGATCCAGTAGTCTTTCTAATTGGATCTTGTTTCACCTAAATTAAATTGTTAAAAAATAGAAATTTTAGATGAACAAAATAAAAGCTGAAAGTTACTGGTCTCCATATTCTCTGATTGTCTCCAAGCCCCCGGGCCATATTGTTATTGAATTGAATGTGACAGATAATGTACCTAAAGGTTTGAGGCACCATCATCCTTTAGAAAAGCTATGATTGTCCCGTGTTTGGTTGTGATCCCCTGCCATTCACGAATAATTGTTAGCGCTATATTGTTGGGTGACTTGCCGTTGCACTAATCCCCCACTAGCCTACATGAAAGAGACATGGAGTTTTCCTCGATTGATCGAGCGTTCCTCATTGAATTGGATAACTCTGACCATTATAAATTGAATTAAAATTGAATCGAATTGAGTTGGATTGAATTGAATTGAATTGAATAGATCATGGTCATTTGAATACTAGCGTTGACTGACATTGTCTCCGTCCATTGAGTCGAATGAAATTGTTATTGACCAATGATAATTGATATTGAATTGAAAATTATTAAATTGAATAGTGCCATGGTATTGGTCATTTGACCTTTTCCCGATCCTTCCTATTGATCTATGACTTTATTGTCCTATTGTTATATTGAATCATCAATCCAATTAATTAGACAATTGTTAATTGTTATCGCTATTGATTGGTCTTTTCATCATAACCTGATATAATTGTCCATATTGATAAATCATTATATTGTTAATTGATTATTGTATTGATTGCTTAATTGACTCATCATTCTCATATCTTATTTTTTATTTAGTATATTGATTATTTAGTAGACCCTATGTATTGAGTATTTTTATACTCATGGATATTTCTCTGTATCCGGATTCGTGCAGGTGAGAGTGCTTTGATAGAGGATGATCTTGCAAGTGGCTATACTCACAAATGTTACACTTGTTCTAGATCGAGTAGTCTAGTTTTTATTATTTTCGCACTTATTAGAATTGTGAACTTATTAATATTTTAATTATTTTCAATATTATGGATTATTAGGTATTATTATTGAAAAAGTCTTCTGCATTTATTATTTTTATTCCGAAAAATATTTTATAAAAAATTGAGTAGCGCCTTTAGGATGACTCTTAGCACATGAAAGTCACGTGGATCTCGGAGCGTTACAGCAAGCTCATTCTGGTGCCTTTCTGAAATTTCTCAAGCTTGAGGATGTTTTGAAGAAGTTTCAGCTTGAAGATGTTTCAAAGATGTTTATGCAAATGCAAATGTCGTTTATGCAAATTATTATCTATTATCAAGCTGCTCATTTGCAGCATGACTTTCATGCATTGCCAAACATCAATCTTAGTGACTTTCTAAAATTTTGTGGTAAATGCTTAGCTTAAGAAACATATCAATGTACAGAACGTACGCCAAGCTTCTTAAGAAACTATGTGGATTCATTTGAGCCACACATCATGTTCAAATTATTCTCATTATCGCCATACAATTCTATATTTTACTTCCAAGTAGTCTTCTCTTTGTACTTATTTCTTCTCTTGGTGGTTGGGATTGCCAAAATTTTAGAACCACGGTAGGAGTTTCTTATGATGCCTCAGTTTAATTAATTGAAAAGACAAATTAAAGATTGTAGTCTAAATTAGCAAATATAATCGTTTAAAACACATGAGATAATGGTATGGCACTGGCCTGTCGCTTTTCTTTTTTAAGTGCTTTCTAAAAGACCGCACATGGTGGAAAGTTATCTATTATCAATCCAGCTATCTGCGTGTCTGTTCTTTGCTCCTTAATCAAGTTTGTGAAACAAGTGCCACAAGGTGGATGGTCTCATAATACAATGCTTTCAGCTTGCAACATTGGTTCGAGCGGATAAACCCTGTGTCGTTGATGGATGACATAGAGGAGCACTTGGATCTGGATGAAATCGGAATCCCAGAACCGGGCAGCACAAGTAATAGTAATCTCACTAAGAGAAATGGTTGTCTTGCTGTGGATTAATAATTTTTATCACCCTTACAAATGGTTGGCAAGTCAATGTAATATCTACTGTGAAGAATTCATAATCATGCACTACTCGATAGGAATTCATAATCAGTCACTTATACAAAAGTATTCACTTATACATCCAACCAAATAAAGTCCATGAAGAATACTCAAAAATACATTTTACGTAGAGGCTAACAAAGGTACATGTTATATAAACATGACCATCACAATTAATAGAATCACCACTATGATAACTAGTTTACATAAAAAGCTCATTCTATTCCTATTAATTATATCCTCATCTTCAAATAACTCATTGGCAGCTTGCATCCTTTTGAAGCTTCGTAATAAACCATTTATCATGTGTGTGGGTCGATCTTGAAAACATGGATCCAACCATTTGAAATATTGACAATACATTTTACGTAGAGGCCATCAAAGGTACATATTATATAAACATGACCATCACAACTAATAGAACCACCACTATGATAACTAGCTTACGTAAAAAGTTCATTCTATTCGTATTAATTATAACTTCATCTTCAAATAACACATTGGTAGCTTGCATCCTGTTGACGCTTTGTAATAAACCATTTATCACGTGTGTGGGTCGATCTTGAAAACATGGATCCAAACATTTGAAATATTGACAAGCTCCACTTTGCTACAAGATAAGAACAATATGGACATAAAGTTAAAAGTTTATTTAGCAAAAGATATGATTGTAAAGTTAAAATATTAATTAAGCAAAAACTGACTCCAAGAATCGACATCCATAGAACCTTCGACCTGGATTTTGTTCAGTCCACGATGTCCTCACCACAGCCTCTTGTTTGCAATGGCACCTAGGCACTGTCATCTTACTGAAAAAATAACATAATTATATATTTGCATTGGAAACAACTCCTCAAAATTAAAACATGTAGAATAGAAAAAAAAATATAATCACAACAACGGGGCAATATTTACACATCTAGGTGTAGTACTACTAAGAATAAGTTGAAATGAATGAACATGATAACTCAGAGATTATAGTGCAATATTTAAAAATGAGTTGAACAAAAAACAAGAAAAACAATCTAACAATAGGGTTAGATATTTGCAATTGCTTAATTTCATGAAAAGAAAAGTATAACACTTGTTGTGACTATCCTTTTCGACAAGGTTGGAATCAAGTCGAGTATACCAATGAGTAAATCTATATTTTGATCTCTTAAACATTTGTGTTTCATATCATCTTAATTGCAATTGTAAGATACTTCTTTTCATTTAAGTTCATTGGCCATAGGGAAACAGAAGTCTAGGGCACATGAAAGCTAGGGCAAACGAAACTAGGGACAAAGGAAGCTAGAGTAAATGAAATATAAGCCAAATGGCAACCAGAGCAAGGCCGGTGGAGAAATCATCAGAGCGTTGAAAACTAAGGCAAAGGCAAATGAACACTCACCAGACAATGAAATTGTCGAACCGACATTCACCTCCTTCGCCTAGTGAGATCCAAAATCGTCGCCTTCATGGGGTCGAAGGAAAACTGCGGAGGGAAACTAGGGCACAAATTAGGGCAAATGCTTCGTAAAACACACTCGCAGTCACTGAAAAAGGAAATGAAACACTCACCGCTGGAGGCTTCAGCGCCCACCGCCACATGAGATCGACGTCACCTTCACAGGATCGAAGGAAAACTGCGAAGGGAAACTATGACACAAATTAGTGATAATGATCCTGAAAACCTTTTCGCTGTAACTGAAAAGGGAAATGAAGATCTCACCACCTACACCTTCAGCGTCCACTGTCGCATGATATTGAAATCGCCTTCAGCGCCCTTCGCAGCCCACCATCAAGACGCATCGCCTAGGGGGAAGAAAATCAGTGCTCAAGCGCATGAGAGAGGGAAAAAGTCGAGCGCGCATGAACCGGGCAATGAGCGAGAAAAAAAAACAACGTATGAGCGCGTGTGAATTGGGTGGTTCATGCGCGCTCGACAGCCCACCGTTAGATCATGGTAGGCTGAGAGGCGTATGACCCTCATACGCGTGAGAGGCGTATGAGGGGCATTATAACATTTTAATTAATATTTAAATTAGTAGCTTAATCATATGAGATCATATAAGATCGAATAATTAGATGGTAAAATCGTGCGATCAAAATTAAGTTTGTATTAAGATTTTACACAAGATTTTCATGATAAAATTGAGATCTTTAAGGAGTAATAAGATCATAAAAATCATAAGATCTTAATATCTAAATAGAGATCTTGACAATATTGAATGTATGCATTTATTTGAGGAAAAAGAGAAATAATATTTTATATTGTGTATTTGTGTTTCTTGGAAAATAATGTCTTATGCGTTGTGCTTGTATTTATTTAAAAGTAGATTAATAATATCTTGAACATATTGCACATGCATTTCCCTAAGGATAACTATCCAAGGTAGTAATGGCACACACATTCTTCAAATAAATATAAAAGATATCAAATGATCAATAAGATAATGTGAAGTAATGAACTTCAATATGACATGTGACAAAGAAGGCAAGGATGTCTAAGGTGCTATATGATAAGATGAATTCAAAGAGTTATGAAGCAACATGATGCAAAAATTGTGAACGTAATTGTTCTAGCAAATACACTAAGATGAATCAAGTAATAAAGTATAAGTAAGAGTTATCGATCCCACGAGTATTAATGACTTATTTAAATCTAGTTAATTAATTTAAAAAATAAATTTTTGATCCAAAGTAAAATCAAATAAAGTGTATGTCAATATCTAATATTAGGACTTTATTATCTAGAGATAAAGTTAAATTTAAAGACCTTGTATTCCCACAGTATATTTTAATTAACAATAAAATCTAAAAATTTTAGTGATTAAAAAATCATCAAAAGTATAAGTTTCAGTTAGGATAGCCTAACTACCCTAAATTAATTAATAAATAAAAGGAGGTAAATAAGTAATTTTTTTATCTACCTTAATTAGCATGCTTTTAGATGAAAATATATGTTATTAATTATTAAATAAGTCAATTAATAATCCATAATTAATGGCATCAAATCATATTATCACAAATTGACTCCCATATAAAGGAAAACTCGGCCACCTTTTTGCCTTGCCCAAAACCTATTCAAACAAATTGGCTCAGGTTCACAAGGTACGGCATGTGGTGACTATGGACCCGAGCCTGGTTTAATCAAACATGGGCAGTGACTTTGTTAATAAAATACAAAGAGTTTAGATCAATTATTATACACAAGATTAACACATAATTACTGCTAAAAAGTTATTAATTAACATGCAATTGTTCATTCGGTTATGATAAAAGCATAAAGTAAAGGAATTCAAAGTTGTAAAATAAATCAAGACAAAAATGATTTCCGATTTGGTCTTCCTGAAATAATGAAACTACTCCATAAATTAATCAGACGACATTAAATTGAGAAAAAATAATAAGAAGATTAAAAATTATTGAGAAAATTCACAAGTAGTGGACGATGTTTCTTAAAGAGTCTTGGCCAAGACTACACTAAAAATGATCATCGAAATCCTTGAATTTTTCAATTCTTGATTGATTTTTGGTGGCACGTGATAGAACATGATTTCTCTTTTTTCATGCCACTAGGGATCCAAACTATATGATTGCATTTTGCTTGAGTTTGGTATATTATTATTTATAAGAATGATTGCGTTTTAGGGTTCCAGATTGATTCTATGGTTTTAAATTTGAGCTGTTTGAAAAATCACAACTGTCGATTAGATTTGGTTGCTTATATTAAACTTGGGTCAAGTTCTATTTAAAATTTATTTTTGAATAGAATTCAACTCGGAATCAATTTTTATCGACTTGGGTTTTATTATTTGGACTTTGTTTTTCGTACTTTTATGATCGAATCATCCCCCGACTACAAAATAAGTTCTTGAGAATAAAATAAATAAATAAATGAATAGATTGTAACTCAAAAGAACTTAAGAATTTGATTCATAATGATCAAAACTATGAAAATATTCTAAATGACAAATGCAAAGGTGGTATAAAAATGTATGCATCACAACTCCTATTAGCTTATGTGGCAAGAAAATGATGAACATAAAAAATGAAACAAATCATTTTTATGAGTGTGTTTATGTTATGATGAATGATCCAATGTTGATCTTAATTTTAGCTCAAGGAATGCATGTGTCTTTGTTTACCATATAAGGATCGTGAAGTAATGCATAAAATGCATTTTTATTTTTTATAGTAATGATGATATGTGCATACCATGCAGTAGTCCATGGTATACTTGAACTTTAACTAAGATATTATCTACTTAGGCTGTATTTGGAAACAGAACCGCGATTCCTCCTAAGTTCTCAGTGTATATAGTTGAATTGACATATTAGTTCGAGGTATGTTTAGATGGAGTGGAACGTAATGATGAAAAATCAAGAAATTGATGTGATGGATGAATTTTTATGAGTTTTAATTTAAAATAATTATTATAATTATAAAGTATAATTTTATTATTAATTAAAATTAAATTATATAATAAACATTTTTATGGAAAATATTTCTTAAAAAATATATTATTTAAATATAAAAATTGATTTTTAAATTAATTATATTTAATGAAATATTCAAAACTTTTAATGAAATAGTAAGTAATAAATAATGTTATATTAATCCTTTATTAAAATTATTTTATGTTTATTAAATAATTTATTTATGATGGATATGATGTGAGAAAAAAGAAACAATTAAAAAAAGTAACTTGTCACGTCAAACCAAAAAAAGGTAACAATTCCTGGTTCCACCAAAAAGGTGAAACCGGAATGGGTGGATTCAGGGTCACGTGACCATGGTTCCTCCCATTTCTTTCCCACCGCATAACTCAGTTCTGGATAGGTGTTTGACAGAATCGGATGGAACAAGAGCGCGGTTTCGTCCCGATTCCACATACAAATGCCCCCTTAGATAACTAGAACTAGAGAGGATGGTAAGTTCATCTCATGACATCAATGACGCACATGCCAAGGTTAATAAATAAATGCTCATAGGTGAAATAAATACTTTAACAGTCAAGTACTTTTCTTTTAGGATGTCGATTTTTAATTATGACACTAATATTTAAGAGCATGTTATGTTATACTTAAGTATTTTCATCAATAAAGTTCTTTTGTTCAAAGGTCTTCATATATTGTATATTATACACATCATGTGATACTACGAGGAATGAGTTTGATGGCATAAGTTCTGCTGCAAGAAGTATGTGAAATAGAGACTCTGCAATGTGTCGCTAACGCGGTGCTAACTCGTGGCTAAAAATATTAGCCACACATTAGTGTCGACGTGGCGTCACATGCAAAAGATGCCAAAAATTGGTAACCATTAGCGTCGCCATGGCGCCAAAGCGCACGATGACACTAGTGCCACATGTCGATGCTAGTCCGGTGTTAAAATGATGCTATAAGTCACATGGCGAAACGATAGAAAGATGCACTAATGCGATGCTACAGCGGTGTTGAAGATGCCGACGCCATCAAGATGCCAAGATGATGCTAAGTATAGACGCTAATATGGCACTAAATCAATCACTAACTCCATTTTCTTGCCATCGTTTGTCGCCAGTTAGATGCCAATGTGTCGCTAAGAACTACAACGTGATGTAGTCGCTAAAGTGGCGCTAAATTGTGGGACACTAGAACAATATGTTGATACACCGAAATAGCATTGCCTTTGCACATATACATTTCAATTACACGTAATCCCATGCATCAAATTTCATCATCAAATTTCTAATCATTTTCATTAAATCTTTTACGAAAAGAGGGAGAGAGAGATCGCACGGACACAGAAGAACACGGAGATTTACGAGGTTCACCCTAAATCGGGTTACATCCTCGGGAAGCGGCAGCTCTCTTTGTTATAGAATAATGATGATTACCAAGGATGGGTCTTTGTATGGACCCATAGGGAGTTATGCTGAAGCGCCTGACTATGTAGGGGACCAACTGGGTTCAGATTCAAGGCACTATTAACAAAATCATCAAATTACATCATCAAATTCATAATCATTAAATTACATTCGATATTTTACATTACAGATGAAGCATTACATTCATCAAATTTCTAATATTCTTGTCAATCATCTCAGGCGGCAAGGATGTCAGAATTGAGACTGTCGCTGTGGTTTAGGAGAACGTGGCACGGCGATGGCTGCAGTGGATGGTGCATGTGGATCAAAGAGGCACGGAAATGGCAGCGGTGGATGGTGCATGATGTATTGAAGAGGCGTGGAGATGGTGGAGGTGGATGACGCAGAGTGGATTGAAGAGGCACAGCGACGACGACGGTGGACAGCGTGATATGAATCGAAGACACGTGGCGATGATGGCAGGGGACGCGAATGCAGGGGGTGGTTATGATGATGGCAGTGGATGCGAATGTAGGGGGTGCAGTCATGAGCATGTGGACATATGGGGTCATGACGTCACAAGAGCTGCCGGCAGGATCACGAGAGAAAAAGATGGATTGAGAGAAAGAAAGAGGAAAAGAGAAAGATTAAAAGAAAGAGAAAGAGGGAAAGCACACATGGATTAAAAGAAACGCGTGCTACGAAGTGTCGAATTAAAAGAAAGGTGGGTCAGGATTTGTTCTTCGACGAGCACGGATCGGCGATTAGTGACTCACGTATTGTGACGCTACTGCATCGCCAATAGGGCACCACTTATATTGTGAATAGTGTCGCACATTAGCGACTCAATGAATGCGACGCTAAGGTAGAACATCGTTTTGCATTGGCATCCACCATGTAGGATGCAAATCTAGCGTTACGAGCTTGCGACACTATTGTAACACTATTATACATGGCAACTAGTGGCATAGAATACCTGCGACGCTATTGTGATGCTAAATGTCGCTATTGAGTTACTAGACATTGATTAAATCTACATAAATAAATATAAGATTTAATGTTGGTCCTGCCGCAAGAAAGAGGCAGGACCAACCTGCCTCCTCTGACGTCCGTTGGATGGAGGATGGATGGACGCCAGAGGAATGCGCGGTTCACACAATTTAGTTGTGCGGTTTGACTGGTTCGACAAGTTTTCTCAGGAGGTTCGAGGTTGGTCCACTGTGTCTGGAATGAAAAGTTGGTCCTCCTCCTCTACCGCCATTGCTCCTCCTCCCTGCCATGGCTAACCTCAGTCCCCTCATCCTCCACCACCTTCTCCTCCTCTTTGCTGGTTCAGACCCGAGAGGTTGTGATCACGCCATCTCTTTTCGACTTCTTTCTATTCTTCCTCTGGCGATCCTGCTTCTCTCCCTTTCTTTGACGTGTTCATTGTTGATCTCACCCCGATCACATATGAAGGTTCCATCCATTTTCTTTTCGTTTTTGACAATGAACTATTAGGTCCTCCTTAGGCTCTTACCAAGTTCTATTTCTTGATGGACGCGCTAAAGGAAAGGGGTGGGAGAATGAAGTCTCTGACATGTGCTACCTGACAAGGTTCTTGGTGTATGTGGTAAGTAGAGACTCGGGGCTGTTCAGGGCAATTCATTTGGCATTGCTTTCAAAGCGCTAGATGAAAAAACACAAACTGTTTGAATCTTCATGGATAGTCTTGGATTCTATAGTTGTAAGTTATTTTTTATGATCAGATTGACACAGAAGCTTTATGTATTCAGCATGTTGAATCTGTATATTTTATTTTCTTTCTTTCAAGTCATTAGATCCACAATGACTCTTAAGAAAAAAATGTAAATGCCACTTGAATCATCATTTATCATTTCCAAGGAGCATCAATATTCTAACAGCAATTTGAGGATTCTGTTTTCTTTCATTAATAAACATACATCATTGTGGAATTGGAGATATATGGTTTGCTTATAACTAATTTTCCATGGCATCTCCTTTGTTATGGCGGCATCGGGTGAAGGATGGAGGGAGGTGCCTCCTTCGTTCTGGCGACGTCGGATGTAGGGCAGAGGGCAACAGGATCCAAGTTCCCGCTACGACTTGATAGGGCTCCGCGACGGAGAGTTCTCATTAGGGTAGATCGCGAGAGAAAATAGACATGCTCGTCTCCGATTGAATCGCTCACACCTACTTGAACCGCTTGGAAAAATTAGTAGAACCACACATCCAAGTTGTGTGAACCGTGCATTCCTTTGGTGTCCGTCCATCCTGCATCCAACGGACGCCAGAGGAGGCAGGTTGATCCTGCCTCTTTCTCGAGGCAGGACCAACATTAAATCCATAAATGTATATGTATATGTATATATGTATATGTATATATATGTATATGTATATGTATATCTATGTATGTATGTATATGTATATGTATATGTGTGTATATTATTTATTTTATACATATATATTATTTATATTAACAAATGTATATATAAGTTTATATTACCTAATTATATCAATATATGTATACATACTACATATATGTATGTCTATATACATATATACATATATATATATATATATATATATATGTATAAACTATATGTGTTATGCTATTTATATTAATAAATGTGTACATAAGTTTACGTTAGCTAATCTAACTACTAAGAAAACCCTATTGTTTAATTCCACATTCATATATATATATATATATATATATATATATATATATATATATATATAATTTTGTTATTATTATTATTATTATATATACACACACATGTATATATAAATAGATATAATCTTGTACCACATATCAATCCTTTTGTTAAATCATACAAGTATCAGCATGGAATTAAGTGATATATTTTTCTTATTAGTTAAATTAGAAGAAATTTATACATATGTAGGATCAAGTGAGAATAATCAAAAGAAGTCGGCTAAATACAATAGCTATTTTGAGGCTACTATGATGTCGTGCGGTATATATGTATGTATTTATGTAAATCAACATATGCATGTATATAAATTAAAGTTCAATGAAGGAAGTGTATGTGGCGATGCAACATTTTAGCGTCACTGAGGCGCCACAATGGCGTCAACGAAAATGTGACACTAACTTTGACAAATCGCGGCACCCAATTAGCATCACAACAACCTGCGGCGCAACTTGTTTAGCGCCATAGATTGTGTCACAGCAATGCTGAATATAAGCTCTCACTTTAGCGTCACCTTGGCATCATCATCTTTGAGGCGCTAAAGTATGCAATGTAGCGTCGCATATATGCAATGCTAAATGAACATTGATATTCATCACGCGTTTGTGTGTTCGAGCATGCATTCGTGGTGTCATCGTAGCATCGAAAAAGTGCCAACAGGGCGTCGCATATTTTAAATGTTAATACTATGCAAAATCGAGGCAAACATGAGACTATCTGCGTCACATTTTTACCGATACTAAGGTGACTCTGTTGCATCAGTAAGGGTGTCGCCTTAGCGTCACCTATTTTGAGAATTTAGCGTTCCAACAATTAACACTTTACATTAGGTTGGATGTTGGGATCATTACACAAAGTGTAACGACCCAGATTTTCAGAAAATAAATAAAGGATATTTATTTTTATTTAATGGATCTAAAAATCTCAATGTTAATATTCTGAAATTAATTAATTCTGAAATTGATGGAAATTATGAGATAAAATGGAGAAACATGATGGAATTTGAAAGAAGATAGAATTGTCATGGAGAGAGGACAGAGAGCAATCGCCGGCCAAAGTTCGGCATTCGTGCAGATTTACAGAGAAGGGAATCCAGTTAATTTTTCAATCAACTTTAGGTACGTAGGGGGAATCCCTATGTCATCAGTTTTCCGCGACATGGAACCATATTCTCTTCTCCTTCATACTGAGAATCCATTGATATATCGTGTGCATAGTTTGGATATCGTAGGACATGGTTATGATGGTTGGAAAGTCGCGTCGGAACGCACTTCTCTGTCGGTGGTAGAATCCGGTCCGGGTTTTGCTGTACTCGGCCCGAATTTCGTTGAATCCGGACCGAGTCAGATTCGAAACTAGATCGGGTTGTCCAACCCAGCCTGGATTCCTATTGGCCTGACACAGGTTCGGCTTTGGCTCGACTCGGACTCGACGCTATTGTTTTGGAGGTGAATCGGCCAACCCGGCCCAGGTTCAGCATACACTCGCCCCGGGATTGCCTTGGCTGAGGTGATATTGACCATTTTCGAACACGGCCTGGGTTTTCACCCGACGCGGCCGGGTTCTGGGGATAGAAAACGTAAATTGGGATATTTTAATATAGATAATTGAATAGTTATGATAATTGTTTCAGATTGTATGGTTAGCAGATCTGACATCATCAAATTTTTATTAGATTTGATTTGAGATTATCTTCATCGTTACCATATTCGATCATGTTATCCATCATGGTATTGATCTAGTTGTTTTTCCCTGATTGGGTCCTTGTCTAATCTAAAGTAAATTGTTAAAGATAAGTATTTAGGTTAAACAAGATAAAAGATGAAAACTGTTGGGTCTCCATGTTCTTCGATTGTCTCTAAGCCCCCTGGGCCTTTATTGTTATCGTATTGTGATGCATGCAAAATATAACATATTTTAGTTTATTATTTTAATTAATTTTTCTATAATTTGTTCATGGCATGCATCATATTTAATCACTTTTAGTCGTCATTTCGGATTTATCGATTTTGATTATTAATGTTTTGAATATTTTAACTAAAGAGGAATTTACTTAATTCTTATAATTATTTTGCAGGTAATATGAATCGGCCGTAAAGAATTATATTTCGGCCGAGATGATCTCATGGTTAGATAAACTACATCTTACTTCGTTGGGGGTAAAAATGAATGCAACTTGAATTTTGGACGTAACGAGATTGCAAAATTTTTGTTTTGGCCGAGATTTCGATTCTTTGTTTTCGCCGAGATCATAATTCATCATTTTGGGCGAGATTCAGAAGTATATTATCATTTTGGCCAAGATATGAAGGGGGTAAAGATAAAATGATTTTATCTTTTTGGGCGTAATGGCAAGGAAATCTTCGTTTTGGCCGAGATTTGAATGGAGTAAACATAAGACGGATTTATCTTTTGGGCGTAACAGCTTTATAGTTTTTGGCCGAGATTCAGAGAGAGAAATAAAGTTTATCAGCCGTAATCAACTCAAATGTTATCTCACAAATTTAAAGTTGATCGTACGATATCACGACCGTGATCAAATTAAAGACCGTCTGCACCCTATAAATAGAGGAGAGAGCCGTCGTCCCAATTCGTGCTCTAAAGTTCAGGTTTTCTTCCACAGTTGAGTCGTGAGCTCTGCAGGCTACGACCAAGAGGAGAGAGGTGCGACGGTTGGAGATTGATCGCGACTCTGATCAAGTTCGAGAGCTGTCCGACTGTCTGCCTAGATCTGAGGATCCTATTTTATTCTTGGTGTAATTCTTCCAATTATTATTATTATTTTGTTATTATCTCTCCAGAATTTCTAGGATGAACTCCATATTTCTATTTATTTCATTTTAGGAGATTATTATTGAAGGGAAACTATTTGGACCCTATATTATTTGTTTTAATCCTTTCTGATCAATTAGTTAATTGTGCTTAGTGTTTTTTATTTAATTATTTGGATTTCTGAGTTGAGTAATTATCAGTTTGTGGACTATTTGATTTCAAAATTTATTAATTAAATTAATTGATTTTATTTGAAATTAATAATTGACATAAATTTGATAACTAGTGTGTGGAGAATCAAATTTGTGTGGTCTATTAATCTATACCAGTTTGTGGAGTGATTAATAGTTAGAGAATCCAATTTAATATGTCTTATTTTAATATAATTTGATGAGATGCCAATTTATGGAGACTTCAATTCTTATTAAATTAAGATAGTTTAATTTGCATACTTAGATTGAGGGGATGCCAGTTTGTGGAGACTGTAATTTAATCATGTCAAGTTAATAATTTTGGGGGACTCTAATCCATCATTAAAGATTAAATTTATCTTTTATGGTTCAAATATTTATCCTGATCTATTTTCATCCTAAGGTCTAACTTCAACACCATTATCTTATTTTCTTTATTTTATTTTATAAAACTCATTTTCAAAATCCATGTTTTTCCTCTCTTATTAATTTATAAATTCAGATATTTTATTAATAATATTCCTCGTGGGTTCGACACTCTTACTCCTTTTTACTATATTATTTGTGCGACTAGTGCATTTGCTAGCGATTTTATTTTACTACATCATTCAACGCATCATGTTTTTGGCGTCGTTGCCAGGGAATATTTTATTAATTAATTTCTAATTTTTATGAATTATTAGGAGATGTAAATAAATTGTAAATAATTTTTTGTAATTTCTTCTTTTTCTGTAAATACGTATTATTGTAAATAATCTAACATAGTTTTTCCTTTTGTAGATAAAGAGGTCACGACATTTTTTTTAATTTGTTGACTTTCGGCTTAAATTCTGACGCGGATTGGATTTTTTTTGGATTACTGTCAACTTATGTTTTGCGACCGTGATTAATTTTGACGGCTTTATTGGTTTTACGGCCTCGCATTCTAATTTTCTATTTTGCGGTCGTAATATTTTATCCGAAGTTTGTTTTATGCCATAAGTATACTGATTTGACCTTGTTTCGGCCACTTTATATATGGTTTATGTTTTACGACCTATTTGAATCATGTTTCGACTTAATTCATTTTCGGTCGTAATGGATTCATTATTAATACCTTTTCGCCATTTTAATCTTCGATTTATGCCGGTATGAATTTTATTCCTTCTTGGCCGTAATGATTCATTTGACGATGTAAGAGTTGGGGTAATACATGTTTATTCGATCTTTATTTCGGCCGAAACCCTATTTTGCTTTACGGCCAATTGCATCATATCGACTTCATTTCGGTCGTAAAACATATCTGAACGAATAAGTTTGATTTGCCCTCATTTCGGCTTTAATAGCAATCTTTTACGGTCGAGATTCACTTTATCCACATGATTGAATTGATTTCTTTCTCTTGCGCATGGATTGATTACGTATTCGATTAGGGCATGATTTTGCGGCTGAGAAGTGTTTTCTTCATTTTGTTTGCGGCCGATTTTTGATGAATTCATAATTTGGTTCGGAATGTTAATTGGACTTTGTTTCGACCGTAATTTAATGAGATCTACGTTGATTAATCCCTTTCGACATTGTTTCATGGTATCGGCAGTCGAACCAGCCTCGGATTATTTTATATCCTACTAATCTAATTTCGGCCGTAAATCTATCTCGTGTTTGGTGGCCGACTAAATCTTATTATCCCCTCTAAAAACAATTTTTGCTAATGCCTAATTATTGACTTTGCGGTTGCAAATTAGATTCCTGATTCATTTTGTGCCAGCGTGGTTAATTTTTTTTCAAGTTTTAAAGAACGAGTGCATGATTTTTACGATCATCTATTTGATTTACTTTCTGTCGAAGTGTTAATATTTGGCATTTGAATAGATTTCTTTTGAGCTTTGGGTAGTTTGGCGATCATAATTAAGTTTCTAATAATTCATCTCGGACATTGATGACCTAATGAATTTTTTAAAATGGCCGAAAGACTTATTTTTATCGATTTAAATTGAAACTCAACTTCTTAATTTTCTTTCGTCGTGACCTATTATCTGTATTTATTTTGTATATAATTCTTTTTTTCTATTATCTGTATTGTTTTTTATTTCTTTTTGTATTTTTTTTCTTTTATCTTACTGACAATTAGTTGTTGCAGATATTATTGAGGATCTAATCACAACTAATTTAATCTTCTGGATATATATCACACATTTTGATCAGACGTTTAATTTCTTTTTATCTGATATTTGGTTGTTGCATAAAATATTTGACGATTTTATCACAACCAATTTTCTATTCTCCTAATTTCTCAATTAAGTTAATTTTTTTTATTTAATTAGTTAGTTGATTGTCATTTAATTTAATTTAGTAGTTTACCTGTTAGTTAGTTAATGAGTCATCTAATTAATATTTTATTTTGTAAGGAGAGAATTTCGAAAAGGGAACATTACGACATTGGTGCCTTACGGGGCATAAAAATCCGACACTTCAAGATCACACATCGGGCGAAAAGTTCACTACTTTACATGGCAGGACGTCGGACATGACACTATTACGCCCTGTTTCTTCCTTACGGCTGAGCAACACCTAACACCGACATGAAAGACTTGTCAAGGCAGCTATTACGCCCTCATAAATGCCACATGTTCTTCTTACGGCCGAGCTGCCACACAAACACACATGCATGACTTCGGACAGACAAGCTCTTACGACAAGACATTGCCACCTCGTTACGGCCGAGCATCACCTCGATGACCACGCCATTTGCTACGCCCCAGCTGACAACGGACATGACAAGGTGACCTGCCACCACCAGCCCCGTTCTTCTTACGGCCCAGATGCCACACCGGCCACCACATGACCCCAGACAAGGCGAGACGTTTACTGCCACACTATTACGCCATGCCACCAATTCCCATTACGGCCAAGCTGTCACATCGCCCCAGTTGACCACGAACGTGAAAAGGTGCCACAGACAAATTGCCTTGGAAATCGGTCAAGCTCTAACGACAAGACTCCTCGCTGCATGCCATCACGTGGCAACAGGTAAGTTTACGCTCGAAGTTTCGTCCATAAATTCTTACCCTTCGTGTTTGCAGATCGAAGTATCGCCCTCTTACGCCGGACCGGAGCAGACCCCTTACGCCCTCTCTCACCAATACGGCCGAGTTCCACTCCGCGCACCACCGCTCTTTACGCCCAAAAGCACCACGCCAGTTCTTTACGGCCAAACTCCACTCGACTCTGGCCGAGCCCTTCTTCCTTATGGCCGAGACCTCAACCGCCATCACCACAGTCGTCTCCTAAGGGCAATATTCCACCGCCATAGACCGGCCGAGGTTACTCATCGACTTACCTCGTTACGGCCTGACACTCTATCATACATACCTTACGGCTGAGATCTTCTCTCTGTCGACATTCCGACCTTGGCCGAAACTTCAGCGATCGAGCCGCAACCGTTCTTTTGATCGAGCCGTCACCTTTTCTTTTCTGATCTATGTTCCAATCTAGCATGAGGCGATTTGCTAATATTTGGAGGGGACGTCGCGAACGACGACATCCGAATGCTCAATCGACACCACAGCCCTCACAATTAATTTCCTATCTCGGAGACTATTATTGGATTAAGTCAGAGTATCAAGCTCGATATGAACGGATGTTTGAAATTCGAATTCATGCCACCAGATTTTCGGATACTGAATTACTCAGGGAGTATAATTTACTTGCAGATATTTATCTAATATTTTCTCAAATTGGACTCTCAGACTTTGTGCATTCCTGGTGGCCAACTTATGAAGTACTAATTATGGAATTTCTTTCATCCTTGGAGGTTTTTAATTTAGATGGCAGGAATTATGATCAGCCCAGAATTTCATTCCAACTTTATGGGCGACCCTTTACTCTGACAATAGGAGAGGTCAATAATATTTATGGATTCCCCAACCACGGATCTCCTTCTGTACCTGCTGACTTTGATGCAGAAACTTTTTGGAAACAGACAACAGAAGAAGACCGATTGGTTTGGAACACAGCTAAAGATAGCTCAATTCAGAATCCTATTTTGCGCTACATCCATCGCATGCTAAGCAACACCTTAAGTAGACATAGTGATAATGATGGTGCCGTCTCAGAGGGAGAGTTATATCTCATCCATAGCATGCTTCACAGAACTCCTGTTAATGTGGGTGCTTTCATCATTCGTCGATTCCAGCGCCGCACTACTCATCATGGCTGTAGCATTAATATGGGCGCCTTTCTCACACCTATTGCTCAGCACTTACAACTTGACTTGGATGATCTCGAAGCTATGCCAGGAAACACTCACCTCACATGTAGGACTATTCATGCTATAGGTCTCGTGAAGACCAACAACTCAGGGAACAAAGTTTTTATTTTTAAAGACCACAATCAGGAAGTGCCTTGCTCAGATCGAGATGCTTTTACGCCAATTAATCCAAATAATTGGCTCCTTTTTAAGCAGGTCGCGACTCCATTAATCTCACCTACGGGATTATCTATTCCAGTTGATCAGCCACACCAGGATGAAGCCTTCTCCTGATTTGATTCTACTGATTATGCGACGGCTCAATAGCACTTTCAGCAACCACAAGTCTTCTAAGCTGTATCACCAGCAGCTTCCCGACATGAGGCATCTGCCCTTTCACCCTATATGCCAGCGCCTTCTCCGATTCCATCTCTAGCACAAGAAAGCTCTTCAGATTCCTCATTCATACCGGCTACTCCTTATGAGGAATGCGATCCGATGGAAGTATCTGCCCCTTTACAGGAACCTGTGCGGAATCATTAGATAGCACCAGAGCTTACTTTCACTTCAGCTCCAGAGCAAACTTACCATTCGCTGCCGCCACCTCAGCCTGACTATGCTTCCATGCAAAACTTATGGGAATCAATGTACGATGAGCAACTACGCAGGCAGGGCAGTTGCACACTTTTCAAGAAGAGCAACTTCGTCAAACAGGAGAGCTGCATGCTATTCAAGAAGAGCAACATCGACATGCCCAAGAGTTGACCAACATTCGAGCTGACTTTAGAAATATGGATGATCGTCAGGGTCGCTTTGAATCCCTCCAGAATCAGCATGTTCGCATGACGAGGCGCATCCATGAGTATCATATGCGCCAAGGATGTCTCGGTTACCAACCACCATCGCCACCCACAGACAGTAAATTCGGTTATGTTTTTTCCCTTTTCTTTATTTTCATTTCTTTATTTTTCATTTTATTGAGTATGTATCACTTTCCCTTGCTGGCTTAACACTGAGGATAGTGCCTGGTTCAAGCTTGGGGGAGTTTGCATTTCATGCATTGCATGTTTCTTTCTTTTTATTTGCCTATGTATGCATATATTTCTAAAAAAATGAAAAATTTGAAAAATTTTCCAAAAATATCATTGCATGCATTTATTTTTGCTACTATGTTACAAACTCTTGTCTTACTATTTTAATTATCTTTAAGTAAAAGTTCAAAGACGTGTCGTTAACTGATGAAATTTGAATGCTTTTCTTTCTTATCACTTGCTATTTTAGTATCAAACTTATGGACTATGTGCCCATGCTAAGTAGAATTATGAATGACTAGATGACAAAATCATATTCATGTCTTTTTATTTATTTCTTTTAAGTCTTGATAGTAGTAGTATTCTTATTGATTATATCAAGTACTTTTTGAGCTTATAAAAAAAAGAGAATAAAAAGAAGGGTTAGTTAAACCCCAACAAATGAAAAAAAAAGAATAAAGTTATGTGTAGGTACAAAAGTGTTATCCGGAACCAAGGTGTGTTCGGGTAATTAGATCCGTAGGGGTTCATGCTTGGCGACCTAAGGGCAACTGCTTTGGGATCTGTTGATCGAAAACCTGTCACAAGGACCATCTTGTGGAATATGGAGAAGCACAAAGTACTAAATCATGGCTAAGTTCGAACTCTTCATTTAGAACCTTGGTTGTTCGGGCAAGTAAACTCGAGGGGTGCCTTATCACCTATTGCCTTATGGCCATCTAGTTTGAGAGTCATCAGTTCAAAGCCCGCTACATGGACTTCCTTGTGCAATCCTGCATGAAGATTAGAACTTTTAAAATGATTGAAAATAAAGTTGAAAAAAAAGAAAAAGAAAAGTTTTAAGCTCAATTAGTACTTATGTGTTCAATATTAATGCTATTATTTGACAGACAATTTATTTTTATACAAAGTTAAATTTGAGATTATTTAAATTTGTGCAGCATTCAGAACTTCTATGAAGCTAAGTGCATGGAAAAAGATGAGATACTGAGTAGTAAATGTACAGAAAAATTGTGTGAGAAAATTAGTCAGTTGATAATGTAGAGGCAACGATGGAACTTTCTTGAGCCTTTGCTTTGAATTTTTGCTTGAGGATAAGCAAGACTTTAAGCTTGGGGGAGTTTGATGCATGCAAAATGTAACTTATTTTAGTTTATTATTTTAATTAATTTTCTGTAATTTGTTCATGGTATGCATCATTTTTAGTCACTTTTAGTCATAATTTCGAATTTATCGATTTTGATTATTAATGTTTTGAATATTTTAACTAAAGAGGAATTTACTTAATTCTTGTAATTTTTTGCAGGTAATATGAATCGGTCGTAAAGAATTATATTTCGTCCGAGATGATCTCATGGTTGGATAAATTACATTTTACTTCGTTGGGGGTAAAAATGAATGCAACCTGAATTTTGGGCGTAACGAGATTGCAATTTTTTTGTTTTGGCCGAGATTCCGATTCTTTGTTTTGGCCGAGATCACAATTCATCATTTTGGGCGAGATTCAAAAGTATTTTATCATTTTGGCCGAGATATGAAGGGGGTAAAGATAAAAATATTTTATTTTTTTGGGCGTAATGGCAAGGAAATCTTCGTTTTGGCCGAGATTTGAATGGAGTAAACATAAGACGGATTTATCTTTTGGGCATAACAGCTTCATAGTTTTGGCTGAGATTCAGAGAGAGAATCAAAGTTTATCGGCCATAATCAACTCAAATGTTATCTCACAAATTTAAAGTTGACCGTACGATATCACGACCGTTATCAAATTGAAGATTGTCTGCACCCTATAAATAGAGAAGAGAGCCGTCGTCCCAATTCGTGCTCTGAAGTTCAGGTTTTCTTCCACAGTTGAGTCGTGAGTTCCGCAGGCCACGACCAAGAGAAGAGAGGTGCGACGGCTGGAGGTTGATCGCGACTCTGATCAAGTTCGAGAGGCTACCCGACTGTCTGCCCAGATCTGAGGATTCTATTTAAAATTCTTGGAAATTATTATTATTATTTTGTTATTATCTCTCTAGAATTTCTAAGATGAACTCCATATTTCTATTTATTTCATTTTAGGAGATTATTATTGAAGAAAAACTATTTGGATCATATATTATTTGTTTTAATCTTTTCTGATCAATTAGTTAATTGTGCTTAGTGCTTTTGATTTAATTATTTGGATTTTTTAGTTGAGTAATCACTAGTTTGTGGACTATTTGATTTCAAAATTCATTAATTAAATTAATTGATTTTATTTGAAATTAATAGTTGACATAAATTTGATAACTAGTGTGTGGAGAATCAAATTTGTGTGATCTGTTAATCTATACCAGTTTATGGAGTGATTAATAGTTAGGGAATCCAATTTAATACGTCTTAGTTTTAATATGATTTGATGGGATGCCAGTTTGTGGAGACTTCAATTCTTATTAAATTAAGATAGTTTAATTTACATACTTAGATTGAGGGGATGCCAGTTTGTGGAGATCGCAATCTAATCATGTCAAGTTAATAATTTAGGGGGGGCTCTAATCCATTATTAAAGATTAAATTTATCTTTTATGATTCAAATATTTATCCTGATCTATTTTCATCCTAAGGCCTAAGTTCAACACCATTATCTTATCATTATCTTATTTTCTTTATTTTATTTTATAAAACTCATTTTCAAAATCCATATTTTTCCTCTCTTATTAATTTATAAATTCAGATATTTTATTAATAATATTCCTCGTGGGTTCGACACTCTTACTCCTTTTTACTATATTACTTAAACGACTAGTGCACTTGCTAGCAATTTTATTTTGCTACATCATTCAACGCATCATATTGTATGGGACAGATAGTGTACCTAGAGGTTTGAGACGTCATCCTTTCGGGAAGCTATGGCTATCTTGTGATGACCATGGTCCCCCGCCATCACGAAGCTATTATTTGTGCTACTTTTGGAGGGCGGTTTGCCGTAGTTTGATCTCCCATTGGCCTACATGAAAGGGACATGGAGTTTCTCATAATTGGTTGAGCACTCCCTAATTGAATTGAATTGAATTGAATTAAAATTGAAATTGAATTGAATTGAATTGAATTAAACCCTGGTCATTTGGATGTTGGCGTTGATTGGCTTTGCCTCCGCCTATTGAATAGAATAAAAATTAGTAATTGACCGATGACCACATATATTGATAATAGAAAATTATTAAATTGGATAGGTGTCATAGTGATCAGGCATAATTGATATTGATTGATCCATTGATCTCTTACTTGATCCCCTTTATTGATTTATGCTCTTATTGATCTATTATTTTATTATTGAGTTCTTCCTATATGGTCTTATCATGTGCTTTATTATTTATTGCTTCTTATCGATTATTGATATTTGAGCACCATTAATCCTTTATTTATCATTATGGTAAGATCCTATGTACTGAGTATTTTTATACTCATGGGTTTTTTCCCTGCATCTGGATTCATGCATGTGAGATGATAGAAGATGGTGAAGCAGGTGGTCAGGCTCAGTGACAGAGATGTTGCACATAGTGTAGGATTTAGTCCTACTAGATTATTGGATTAGCTTTTACTTTCCGCATATATAGCATGATGGAATCTTGGACATCTCTAGCTCCTTGTGACTAGAGATTTTTAGATATTGATATTATAAATTCCGCATTTTATGGTTCATATTTTCGCAATAATTATTTACATAGAATTGCGTAGCGCCTTTGGGATGACTCTAAGCACGTGATAGTCACGTGAGTCTCGGGGCGTTACAAAAGGTAACAGAGGCTAAGGAGAGACACTTCTTAGCTGTCTCTAATAGATAGAGTTGAGTCCATATGCAGCTACACGAGCAACCACTGCAGCCATCAAGTAGGGTCAAGTAAGTATTGTATTGATATATGGATTATGGAGCTCACACTAATAAAATTGTTATTGCTATTGTTATGTTGGAGCAGCTGCTATGACCTTTCCGAATCATATCCCACGGGCCCCCAGGAGTGGATCGCAACGGGCTCTCCAGCATGCCCAAGGCTCACAGGCTAGTGAGCAACAAGTGCAGGGCCCACAGATAAATGGACATAAGGAGGAGCAGGTGAGGCAGGGGTCTTTACATCATGGACCTCACTCTGCTCACACTGCGTACTCTCACCCCGGGAGTTACGCGTGGCAGCCTGCTCAGGATCACAAGGATACAATTGAAAGGTTTCTGAAGTTGCATCCTCTTCAATTTGATGGGAAGGGCAACTTTGAAGACGCTGAGAGCAGGATTGAGGAGATTGAGCAAATCTTCCTCGAAATGGACTGCGGCGAGGACCTCAAACTGATTTACGCTAGTCGTAAGCTGATGGGGAAGCCAGAGAATGGTGGAAGGCTACTAAGCTGACAACGTTCTCAGGTCAGGACTATGTCACCTGGGAGGACTTTAAGAAGACCTTCAGAAATAGATTCATCCCTGCCTATAAGAGGGGCAGGAGGCAAAAAGAGTATCTCACGCTGCAGCAGGGCAACCTGACTATTAAGTAGTACCTGACCAAGTTCCTAAACTTGGAAAGGTACTCTACCCTGCAACAGATGGAATCAGATCGCGTGAAGCGTTGGGTGAATGGCCTAAAGCCCAGTCTTAGGGAAAGAGTTAAAGGAGGGAATTGTCAGACCCTCCAATTTGCTGAAGAGATCGCCATATATCTGGAGGATGGCAATCAGACAGGAGCCCAACAGCAGCAGTAGGCACCTACAAATCAGTTGTAGCACCAGAACCACAATAGGGATCGCAGACATGGCGGCAGACGTGACAACCGTCATCGCAATGATCGAAATAAGAGCAGACCCTATCCCGAGGGGGAGCAACAGAAGGCCTATGACTTCTGCCATCGATTCCATCCCGGTGACTACTACCGGAAGATGGGCGCGTGTCTGAACTGTGGCAAGTTGGGCCACTTCCTCCGAGAGTGTAAGAAACTAAGGCGCGCTGCACCACCTCCTCAACGCAATGATGGGCCACCGAAGATGGTGCAAGGCCGATTCTACAATGTGCGGCCTACTGACGAGCAGAGAGCAAACGACACCATCCAAGGTACGCTTAAAATTAATGGCGTTCATGCTAACATATTATTTGATTCAGGAGCTACACACTCCTTTATTTCGAAGCAATTCGCTCCACTATTGACTATGAAGCCACAAGCAACGAGATTCTCACTCGACATCTGCACACCTTTGGGGTCCATCGTCACCCAAAGTACATACCTCAAGTGTCAGTCGAAGTGGAAGGCAAGAACTTCTCGGTGGATCTAATTGTCATTTTGATCAGGGATTACAACGTGGTGTTGGGCATGGACTGGTTGTCATACCACGACCCCTACTTACACTGCCGAGCAAAGAAGATCGTGATCGGAGCACCTGGAGGACCTTAGACTATTGTCAGAGGCACACCACTAAAGTTAGGTAAGGTCCTGGTATCAGCTATCAAAGCACAGAGGCTATTGAAGAAAGAATGCCGAGGATTCTTGGCAAGCGTAGTTAAGACGGACTGGGCTGAGATAGACTGAGATAGCATCGAGGTGGTGAAGGAATTTTCGGACGTTTTTCGGATGATGTTTCAGGACTATCACCATGATGGGAGATCGACTTGGTACCGGGTACTGCACTCGTATCGAAGGCACCATATAGAATGGCTCCAGCAGAAATGCTGGAATTGAAGACCCAAATTCAAGAGCTGTTGGATAAGGAATTCATCCAATCGAGTGTCTCCCTATGGGGCGCTTCGGTACTGTTCGTGAAGAAGAAGGACGGATCTATGCGACTATGCATAGATTATCGGATGTTGAACAAGGTCACAATAAAGAATAAGTACCCACTATCGAGAATTGATGACCTGCTCGATCAATTGTTTTCGGCAAAGGTGTTCTCAAAGATCGACTTGAGAAGTGGTTACCATCAGCTTAGGATAGCTGATGATGATGTGTCGAAGACAGCATTCAGGACAAGATATGGCCACTACGAGTTTCTGATAATGTCATTTAGCTAACCAATGCTCCAGTAGCCTTTATGGATTTGATGAACCGGGTGTTCAGGCCATATCAGGACAAGTATGTGATCATTTTTGTCGATGATATTCTGATTTATTCATCGAGATCGGAGGAACATGAGGAGCATCTACGAGTTGTGCTACAGACCCTTCGAGAGCACAAGTTGTTCGCCAAATTTTCAAAGTGTGAATTTTGGCTGGAGGAGATAATGTTCCTCGGACATATCATCAGCAAGGATGGCATATGAGTGGATCCTGCCAAGGTGAAAGCAGTTTCCAACTGGGAGCAACCAAAGAACGTATCGAAGATCAGGAGTTTCCTCGGACTGGCAGGATACTACCGGAGATTTATACAAGACTTTTTCAAGATCGTGTCGCCACTGACGAATCTCACAAAGAAAGACGTCAAATATGAGTGGTCACGGAAGTGTGAAGACAGCTTCCAAAAGTTAAAGAGATTATGTAATATACAGCGACGCATGTAGCACCGGCTTGGGGTGTGTCTTGATGCAGCATGGGAAGGTCATCGCCTACGCATCAAGGCAATTGAAGAAACACGAGAAGAACTATCCGACGCACGATATCGAACTAGCGGTAGTCTTTGCCCTCAAGATTTGAAGGCATTGCCTCTATGGTGAAGAGTTCGAGATTTTCACAGATCACAAGAGTATAAAGTATATCTTTTCTCAACATGATCTGAACATGTGTCAGAGGGGATGGATGGAATTTTTAAAGGATTATGTGTTTGCCATCAGCTACCATCCGAGAAAGACAAACTCGGTCGCTGACGCACTTAGCAAGAAGTGGGTAGGGTCACTCGCATGCCTGCCTGAGAGTGAGTCACTAGAATATGATCGACTGCATTATACAGGTCAATCTAGTGACCAGCAGTGATGGTGTATGGATTATGGCACACCTCGGCATGCAACCCAAATTGATGTTGAAGATTGAAAAGACATAACTGAATGACAACGAGTACGACCACCTACCCAAGTTGTGCGAAAAGATTCCTACCAACTTTTCAGTCTTAGATGGAATCGTCAGATACTTGGGACGTTTGTGGGTCCCTGACTATGAAGGACTAAGAAGACAGGTGCTCGATAAATGTCACAAATCGGAGTTCGCCATTCATCCCGGAAGCATGAAAATGTATAAAGATTTGCAACGGACCTTCTGGTGGAACAATATGAAGAAGGACATAGCGGAGTATGTTGCAAAGTGCATAGTATGTCAGCAAATGAAGGTTGAGCATCAAAGGCCATATGGAGTACTGCAGGAACTTGGAATCCCACAATGGAAATGGGAAAAGATAATAATGGATTTTGTTATAGAGCTTCCAAGAACACAGTAGGGCCATGATGCGATATGGGTAGTGGTGGACCGATTCAGCAAAGCGGCTCACTTCATTCCCATCAAATGGAAGCAGTCCGTCGAAAGCCTAATGAACATTTATATTAAGGAGGTTATCCGACTATATGGAGTGCTAGTCTCCATTGTGTTGAATAAAGATCCACGATTTACGATGAATTTTGGCGGAGCATCCAGAATGCCTTTGGAACGAAATTGAATTTCAGCACAGCGTTCCATCCTCAGACAAACGGGCAGTCTGAGCGCACCATACAGACATTGAAAGATATGCTCTGAGCATGTGCTTTGGACTGTAGTGGCAGTTGGGACACTCATCTCCCACTAATCGAATTCACATATAATAATAACTACCACTCTAGTATTGGCATGGCACCCTTTGTAGCCATGTATGGAAGACCATACCGCTCCCCTATCTGTTGGAGTGAAGTAGGAGGACGACAATTCTTGTCAGAGGAAATACTGAAACAAACCATGGAGGATGCTGAAAAGGTTCATCTCATTAGAGAAATATTGAAAGCAGCATTCACTAGACAAAAAACTTATGCTGACAAGAAACGGAGAGAACAGACTTTCAAGGTTGGAGATCATGTGATACTGAAAGTCTCCCCGATGAAGGGAGTAATGTGGTTTAGCAAGAAGGGCAAGTTGAGCCCTAGGTATGTTGGTCCATTCGAGATACTTAAATTGATTGGAGATGCAGCCTGCAGGTTGACGCTACCGCCATCATATGGACACATGCATAATGTCTTCCACGTGTCAATGTTGCGAAAGTATCAGCATGATGATGCTAATATAGTGAATATGGAAGAACCAAACTTGAATGTGGACCTGACATACGCAAAACAACCTATAGAGATATTGGAGTACCAGACTAAGCATCTAAATAATAAGATGATACCTATGGTGAAAGTGGCATTGACACAACATAGAGGTGAAGACGCTACTTAGGAACTGGAAGATAAAATGAGGAAGGATTTTCCAGAAGAATTTAAATAGTTGATGTAATTTTCCCTTAAGCAAATACGAGGACGAATTTATTTTTAAGGAGGTTATGATGTACCGATCCGAATTTTCAAAAAATAAATAAAGGATATTTATTTTTTACTTAATGGATATGAAAATCCCAATGTTAATATTCTGAAATTAATTAATTCCAAAATTGATGAAAATTATGAGATAAAATGGAGAAAGAGGATGCAATTTGAAAGAAGATAGAATTGTTATGGAGATAAGCATGGATTTATGAATTAAATTCATATTTAAATAAATCTGAATAATTAAGAAGCAATTAGTCATTGATGGATGGTCAAGATTGATTATAAAAGAGTCCAAGGCCTAATAGAAATGTTATATCAAATCTGCACCTATTAATAGGCATTAAATGGTGGTTGAAAACTCATTTTTCTACCAAACAGAATTCTATCCATAAGCCCTTTTTTTCTCATTGGCACGCGAACTGAGGAACCCCGAGAACGTGTGGTGACTGGTTTCAAAGATGGCACATAGGAGAAGAAGTTTCAGTTGGTGGCTGCAAGTTTCGGAACGAGGACAGAGAGCAATCGCCGGCCAAAGTTCAGCGTTCGTGCAGATTTACAAAGAACGGAATCCAGTTAATTTTTCAGCCAACTTTAGGTATGTAGGGGGCATCTCTATGTCGTCTCATTCATACTGAGAAATTCATTGATATATCATGTTCATAGTTTGGATATCGTAGGGCATGGTTATAATGGTCAGAAAGTCACGTCGAAATGCACTTCTCCGTCGGCAGCTGTACCCGGCCCGGGTTCTGCTATACCCGGCCCGGGTTCTGCTGTACCTGGCCCGGATTTCTATTGGCCCGGTTAGTTGATGGATCATCCGGTTAGTCGAGTCGGATTCAGAACCGGATCGGGTTGTCCAACTCGGCCCGAATTCCTATTGGCCCCACCCGGGTTCGGCTTCGGCTCGACTCGAACTCGGCGCCATTGTTTTGGAGGTGAACTGGCCAACCATACACCCAGCCCAAGTTTGCTTTGGCCGAGGTGATATTGACCATTTTCGAACACGGCCCGGGTTCCACCCAACGCGGGCCGGGTTCTGGGGATAGAAAACGTAAATTAGGATATTTTAATATAGATAATTGAATAGTTATGATAATTATTTTTGATTGTATGGTTAGCAGATCTGACATCATCAAATTTTTATTAGATTTGATTTGAGATTATCTTCATCGTTACCATATCTGATCCTGTTATCCATCATGTTATTGATCGAGTAGTTTTCCCCTTATTGGGTCCTTGTCTAACCTAAAGTAAATTGTTAAAGATAGGTCTTTTGGTTAAATAAGATAAAAGATGAAAATTGCTGGGTTTTCATGTTCTCCGATTGTCTCTAAGCCCCCTAGGTCATTATTGTTATCGTATTGTATGGGGCACACAGTGTACCTAGAGGTTTGAGACGTCATCCTTTAGGGAAGCTATGGTTGTCGGGCCGTGCGGTATGTCGTCACGCCCGTGCTGTGCAAGACCAGAAATTCATGTTTTGTCACGGTCGTGCCACCTAAATTTCATGGTCGTGACGGCGGTCTGTTAGGCAGTTTTAAGCCATTTTTATCCACGTTATTTTATAAGATTTCGAGTTGTTGAGTCATGCTACGGGAAAAACTATTTAAGGAGACCCCAAATCAATTGGAAGAACATCTTTGGAGGGCAGAAATCACAGGTTGAAGGCTTGGTGAAGGAGATCCAGAGGCTACATTGAAGTTCTGCCGAAAACTCGAGAGAGGATGGTAGAATTAGGAGTAGTTCTTCTTGTTCTCTATCCTTTTCCTGAAACATTATTTAGATTGATGTACTCTAGTTTTATGGAGTAGTTCTTTAGGATATTCTTAATTGAACTCTATTCTTTATGAATTCTTCGTACGATTAGTTGATGAATCAATAGCATGTTTGATGATTTTATTAATTGTTGCATGAGATTTATTCCTTTGAATCTTTTAATTATCTGAAAAGAAGTTTTTAGATTCTCTAGAGTTTTTTTATTTTTCCTCTTACATGCCACTCTTGGGAAAATCGCAAAAGACCCAATTGTGTTGTTGTAAGGTGACTTGAGAAAGCCCTTAACTTTATATTTCAGTTTAGTGCATTTTGAAATTTAATAAATTAGATTAAAAACCGAGAGGGTTAATCTTTTGTTGACTTCAAAATAGGATTTAAAGCCTGAAATATTGGTTAAATCAATTTGAGAATTTTACTTTGTTAATTCATCATCCATCATTTAGAATTCATACACGAGTATCGATATTAATTAAGATAAATCCTATTCATCAATTCTATACTTTTAAACCCCATTGATCATAACTCTATATTTATATTATTTACTTTTCTTATTTTTACAAAACACAGAGTTATTATTTCTTCTCAATTTATAAGTAAGAGAAATTATTAATTATTTCTTGTCCTCATGGGAACGGTACTTTATACTCATCATTTTATTACTTGAATGATTAGTGCACTTGCTAGTGTTTCATAATTCGCATCAAGTTTTTGGCGCCGTTGTCGGGGACGGTATTTAGTAACTTTTATTTTTATTTTACTTGTTATTTGAGAGATTTTATTTTTCTATTAAATTCCACGCATATTCTTATTAGTTCATGTACCTTCATATATTCTTTATTTTGTGAGTAGGAAATATCTTCAAGAGACAATTCAAAATGACAACAAAATCAAAGACTATGAGAGATTATTATTTGGAAGAACAAAGAAAGATGCTTGAGGATCATGAAGCACAAATATCACAACTTGCAAATAATAGTATGCCACTCATTCCTTGGTACAAGGAAATACTCTATTGATACCCGATAAAAAGAAACAATGATTGAATTTCATAGATTAAGCAATGTTCTGAAAATATCCTTTAGACAATAAAATAGTAAACAAGAAGAAATGAGATGACACTTAAAATTTTTCAAATCATCATAATTAGATGCATGTGAAACAAAAGATGATTGATTCAAAATACTAAAATAAGACATGTCATGCAAATGAAACAAGATTAAGTCCTTAATACCCCCAAGCTTGAACCTGACACTGCCTAGTGTTAGGCCCGTGCACATGAAAACTATGAAATAATAATGATAAAATGCAAAAGGAGTAGAGACTACCTGATGATTTCTAGGTTCTGCTGAGCAATTAAAAATATCTTGATCACATTGCTTGGGCGGCTCATAGGCTTCTTCCGGCATGATTTGGACTTCTGCATTTTCAGAACTGTCACGACCTTGGTGCTCAATAAGATTGACTCGATCGTGAAAGATGTAGGCACGGCCGTGATCGTGTCCTCCTGAAGCAATCTCAATCTAAACAATTTTTACTGTTAACTAATCTAAATTAAATAATCCAATACTAATGCTAAACTAAAAATTAAGAGGACAAAAGTTTAAGAGTATAGTTCTAAGTTATAGTCTTTAGCTTGACTTTTACCCTTCGATTACCTCAAGTGTGAAAGGGATTTAAAGTGACATTTTTCCATCTTACCTCTAATGTAATTCTCGAAACATTGTCCCTCCACTTTGAAAGAAGTACCTAAATCTTTCTGTGGAGCTTGATCCTTGGGCTTTCAATGCATCGAATTTTGTGCCGACTGATGTGATGATGGTGTGTTCCCTTCTACCAATGACTGATTTGAAGGTAATGGTGGAATGGTTGTTGGACTTTCTGGTGGAGGATTTCTTCTTCGCACTTGTCCATCTTCCATAATATATTCATTTGTCTCCTTGACCCTCCATTGAGTAGTCCATGTCTTCTGTTAATAATTCTTCCTCGATCATCTTCTACCTAGATTAAAATATTGCAAGTGATCGGAGCATATAATAGGTATAGATTTATCCAAAATATTATCCCCCGAGGCATAAGCAATCTGAGAAGCCAACTCCACTTTCTTCTCTAATGCTTGAAATTTTGCCTGCATCATATTAAACTTAACATTAAAATTTGGGGATTGAGGAGGAGAAGAAACAATAACTGGTTGCTGATCCTTCAACTGTGCCAACTGTGATTGTAGATTGCTAATGAGTTGATCTTGTATGATGAATCTTTTCTCTATGACTCTAATCAATTGGCACTTCGATGTTGGAATTTGACTCGAAGTAGGTGGATGGAGGAGCATCATTTTTCATTTGGATCCTAGCCTCCAATTGCTCTACTTATCCCAGCAACTTCATAAAGACTCTTTCTTGAAGTTGAAATTTTTCTTCAGCCATTGTGATGAACTTTAACATCTTGTCTTCAATTGTAATGAAGTTTGTTGCTGAGTAGAATGACTAGCTTTTAAATGATGAATTTCTCTATTATTTACTATGATGTTAGTCTTAATTATAATTGCATCTCTATTGAAAGCATTAAGTCTTTTTGGAGTTTATAACTATGCTAATTAATTTTAATGTTAAAGTGAATGAAAAGAGAGCTAGTTGAGCTCCAACAATTAAGTGAAAAGTATAAAGTATCCTCTGGAACTTTGGTGTGTCCGGGTAATTAGATCCGTAGGAGATACTTGCCTGACGACATAGGGCATCTGCTCTGGGATCCGTCAATCAAAAGCCCGTTACATGGACCACTTTGTGCAATATGGAGGATTACTAAATTATAAAAATGAAAAAAATCTTAATGCTGAAATATGAAATGATAATAGTATGAAAATAAGCTCCTTAAAGACTTATAATTCAATATTGATACTCTTATGAGATTGACTAATATTATTTATAGATATGCAGGAAAGACATGTTTGAATGCTAAGAATTCTGCAACGCTGGGTATTAGTTGAGAATAGATACTCTGGTGATGGTCCTGTAAAAGAACAGTGGGAGAAAAGTATTGGTTTTGTGATGGAGCCATGTGCCTTATCTGAAATTTGCTTGAGGACAAGCAAAATATTAAGCTTGGGGGTATTTGATGCACAAAAAATCATGCATTAGTTTAGGCCATTTGATTAGTATTTTGAAATGTTTTATGTTTAGAAAAGGAGGAGTTTTGATTTATTTTCATATAATTTCATTTACCTAAGCTTGATTAAATTCATGATAGGGAATGGAAATACGCTGGAATTTGGACGAAAAAGTCACGGAAAACAAACTTTTAGCAGTTGTCACGGTCGTGCAAATGGATGTCACGCCCGTGCGATGAAGAATGCCTACCGAGCGGTTCGATCCTTTTGTCACGGCCGTGCAGATGATGTCACAGCCGTGCCAACTTTGAACGAAAGAAGGTTCTGTCACGCCCGTACAGAAAATCATCACGGCTGTGCAAATTGAAGGCTGGGAACCGATGTTCTGTCACGGCCGTGCGGTATGTCGTCACGCCCGTGCTGCGCAAGACCAGAAATTCAAGTTCTGTCACGGTCGTGCCACCTAAATTTCACGGCCGTGACGGCAGTCTGTTAGGCAGTTTTAAGCTATTTTTATCCATATTTTTTATAAGATTTCGGGTTGTTAAGCCATGGTATGGGAAAAACTATTTAAGGAGACCTCAAATCAATTGGAAGAACATCTTTGGAGGGCAAAAATCACAGGTTGAAGGCTTGGTGAAAGAAATCCAGAGGCTACAACAAAGTTCTGCCGGAAACTCGAGAGAGGACGGTAGAATTAGGAGTAGTTCTTCTTGTTCTCTATCCTTTTCCTGAAACATTATTTAGATTGATGTACTCTAGTTTTATGGAGTAGTTCTTTAGAATTTTTTTAATTGAACTCTATTCTTTATGAATTTTTCATACGATTAGTTGATGGATCAATAGCATGTTTGATGATTTTATTAATTGTTTCCTGAGATTTATTCCTTTGAATCTTTTGATTATCTGAAAAGAAGTTTTTAGATTCTCTAGAGTTTTTTTCTGATTTTTTCTCTTACATGCCACTCTTGGGGAAATTGCAAGAGACTCAATTGTATTGTTGTTAAGGTGACTTGAGAAAGCTTTTAACTTTATATTCCAATTGAGTGCATTTTGAAATTTAATAAATTAGATTAAAAACTGAGAGGGTTAATCTCTTTTGTTGACTTCAAAATAGGATTTAAAACATGAAATATTGGTTAAATCAATTTGGGAATTTTACTTTATTAATTCATCATCCTTTGTCTATAATTCATACATGAGTAGCGGTATTAATTAAGATAAATTCTATTCATCAATTCTATACTTTTAAACCCCATTAATCATAACTCTATATTTATATTATTTACTTTTGTTATTTTTACAAAACACAGAGTTATTAATTCTTCTCAATTTATAAGTAAGAGAAGTTATTAATTATTTCTTGTCCTCGTGGGAACGATACTTTATACTCATCATTTTATTACTTGAACGATTAGTGCGCTTGCTAGTGTTTCATAATTCGCATCAATTGGCCATTTCTTGGTCACGCTACCGACCGTCGACGATGGGCACTAAAAGCGGGGGCATCACCCCCCTTTGTGTGTCGTTGTTTGCTCATTGCGCAAAGGTAGGCATCACCCGCTGACGACATGGGCAAAAAGGGGGGGAGGGGTGACGACCCCTTTGCGCGTCGCCAGAGATGTGTAGAGCCCCCCCCCCCCCCCCCCAACCCCTCCCTAATTCACCCACTGACGACGGACTCGAAAAGGGGCAGCAACGCCCCCCTCTGCGTGTAACACTCCAAAATCAGGCCTCCCGTCATGTAGATAGTTGGGTTGACCCTGAGGACGCTACTCTGCATGCTATGTTCTTGACCATACAATGACTTTAACCATTCAACAAAATGCAATACGTGGCAACGAATATCATAATAAAATAAATAAGAACTTTATTGCGGAAGAAAGAAATGTCGGAATATCAAAGGACGTCAACATAGCAATCCATAATGGGAAAGAAAAAGACAACAATATCCAATAGGCCTAAGCTAATGACCATGTATCTAGTTCCAAAAAAAAAAGACCAAATTATCCATTTAATGCGGAAACGAATTATCAAACTAATGCAAATGAAACGAAAAGACACTATTGAACTTAATGAGTTATGTGCTGCGATTCTTGAGCTCTGCGCCCTTCATCATCCTCTCTAGGTAGGATTCCCAGCTACAAAATCTCAAATGCAGGAGCATCGAATACCCATGAGTGAAAACGCCCAGTACAATAGAATCATAAGCTATAAAATAATAATCAGATCATGCAAGAATCAATAACGGGTAAGCAATAAATTAACATGCTTTGCTATGAACAAGTGGTCCCATCGTTTCTTATCATGATCAATACTTTACTCTTTGCTATAATCATGCTATCTTCTATACTGTGACAATACTTTGCCTTGACTATGCCATGCTCTATTCTTTACCATACCATACTTTACTATGATTTATTTTACCATGAGTTGTAATACATTTTTTACATTACTATGTAGTCCTTGAAATTCGTTGTCCTATGCGAGTTCAACTTTATTAGGTTGGGAAGCCATAAGTGCCTCTTTGATCTCTGTGAAGCCGAGGATGCTCACTTCGGGGAAGGTGTAATGTCAATGCACATCCTTTTCGAAATACATGTGGAAGATGACATGTAACCTAGAAACAATGGTCATTTAAGACCCGTAGTTCATTATCTCCTCAACTTAGCTACATGTCCCTCTGGCGCTATCCTCTGTAATCAATATGATGCCCTCTTTGGGGAAGGAGAAATGTCAATGCATAATCCTTTTCGAAATACAAGTGGGAGAGGACATGTATCCCAAGAGCAATGGTCGTTAAGGATCTGTAGGATCGCTGTCTCCTCAGCTCAGCTATCTGTCCCTCCTTTTTTCTGTAACCATGATCTTTACTCTGTACTTTGGGCGGCACATAACAATCTCATGATTTCATCTTTTCTTAACTTATCTTATTTATCATCTGTGGAGTTTAAAAATCATCAATCAGAGAAAAGTTAGAGTCGAATCCTTTTTCTCAAAGGCAATAAAATTATGTCATATTGCTTTGTTCTTTATGCCAAGTTTCGACCTGGGAAGGTCCCATTAGAGTTTTTATACTATTGGACATGGCCTCAAGTGAACCTGTTGATGCGTATGGTTTGTAACAATAAAATTTGCTAGCAAGTGCACTAGTCGCTCAAGTAATATAGTAAATAAGAGTAAGAGTGTCGAACCCACGAGGAATATTATTATTTCAATATCTGGATTTATAAATTAATAAGAGAGGAAAAACATTGATTTTTGGAAAGAGGTTTTATGAAATAAAATATAGAAAATAAGATTGTGGTGTTGAAGTTAGGCCTTAGGATGAAAATAGATCAGGATAAATATTTGAACCATAAAAGATAAATTTAATCTTTCAAGATGGATTAGAAATTTTCCCAAGTTATTAATTTACAATATTAACATCACAGAGTCCACAAACTGTAATTCTACTATTTAATCCGGTAAATCAAACTATCTTAAATTTAATCAAACCTAAAGTCCCACAAACTGGTATTCGTCAGATAAGATTAAAATTAAGATGCATTAATATGAAAATTTTAGACTAATCATCACTTCACAAACTGGTATAGATTAACAGACCACATAAACTTGATTCTCCACACACTAGTTATCAAATTTATGTCAATTATTAATTTCACATAAAATCAATTAATTTAATTAATAAATTCTGAAATTAAATAGTCCACAAACTGATAATTACTCAACTCAGAAATCCAAGTAATTAAATTAAAAGTATTAAGCACAATTAACTAATTGATCAGAAAATATTAAAATAAATAATATAGGGTCCAAATAGTTTCCCTTCAATAATAATCTCCTAACATGAAATAAATAAAAATATGGAGTTCATCCTAGAAATTCTGGAGAGATAATAACAAAATAATAATAATTGGAAGAATTACACCCAAATAGATAAAAGTCGAAACTTCGGATCACGGGCAGACAGTCGGACAGCCTCTCGGACTTGATCAGGGTCGCGATCAACTTCCAGCCGTCGCACCTCTCTCCTCTTGGTCGTAGCCTGTAGACTCACGAAGTAATTAAATTAAAAGTATTAAGCACAATTAACTAATTGATCAGAAAAGATTAAAATAAATAATATAGGGTCCAAATAGTTTCCCTTCAATAATAATCTCCTAACATGAAATAAATAAAAATATGGAGTTCATCCTAGAAATTCTGGAGAGATAATAACAAAATAATAATAATTGGAAGAATTACACCCAAATAGATAAAAGTCGAAGCTTCGGATCACGGGCAGACAGTCGGACAGCCTCTCGGACTTGATCAGGGTCGCGATCAACTTCCAGTCGTCGCACCTCTCTCCTCTTGGTCGTAGCCTGCAGACTCACGACTCGTCGTGGAAGAAAACCTGAACTTCAGAGCACGAATTGAAACGATGGATTCTTCACGTATTTATAGGGTGCGGACGGCCTTCAATTTGATCTCGGCCATAACATCGTACGGTTGACTTTAAAATTATGAGATAAACTCGGCCAAAGATAAATCCTTTTATCATTACGCCCAAAGATAAATCTTTCTTATCTTTACTCCCTTTGAATCTCGGCCGTAAGGAAAGAACTAAATCTTTACTCCCAAAGAGATAAAATTTCTTTTACTCCCTCCAAATCTGGGCCGTAAGAAAGGAATTTAATCTTGTTACGCCCAAAAGATAAAATCATTCAATTGTTACTCCTTTTGAATCTCGGCCAAAAATCTTCATCTTCATGTCATTACGCCCAAAAGATAAAATTCTTTTATCTTTACCCCTTCAAATTTTAGCCGTAACAACGAAGATTCCATATCATTACCCCCTAGAAATCTCGGCCGTAAGGAACTATTTTCTTTGAATTTCGGCCATGTTTTGAATTTGCCTGCAAAATAATTATTCAAGTTTAATTAATCCATCCACAATTAAAATATTCAGAGAATTAATAATTAAAATTAATAAATCCGGAATTACGATTAAAAGTGACTAAAAATGATGCATGCCATGATTAAATTACAGAAAAATTAATTAAAATAATAATCTAAAATATGTTGTATTTTGCATGCATCAAACTCTCCCAAGCTTAAAGTCTTGCTTGTCCTCAAGCAAAAATTCAAAGCAAGGCTCAAGAAAGTTCCATCGTAGCCTCCACTTTGTCAACTGACTAATTTTCTCACAAAATTCTTCTACACACCTGCTACTCAGTATCTCACCATTTTCCATGCACTTAGCTTCATAGAGGTTCTGAATGCTACACAAATTTAAACAATCTCAAATTCAGCCTTGTAGAAAAAATAAATTGTCTGTCCAATAATAGCATTACTATTGAACACATAAGTACTAATTGAGCTTAAAACTTTTTCTTTTTTAAATTTATTTTCAATCATTTTAAAAGTTCTAATCTTCAAGCAGGATTGCACAAGGAAGTTCATGTAGCGGACTTTGGACTGATGACTCCCAGACCAGATGTCCTTAGGGCAACAGGTGATAAAGCACCCCTCGAGTTTACTTGCCCGAACAACCAAGGTTCTGAATGAAGAGTTCGAACTTAGTCATGATTCAGTACTCCTGTGCTTCTCCATATTCCACAAGATGGTCCATGTAGCAGGTTTTCGATCGAAGGATCCCAGAGCAGTTGCCCTTAGGTCGCCAGGCATGAACCCCTACGGATCTAATTACCCGAACACATCTTGGTTCCGAATAACACTTTTGTACCTACACATAACTTTATTCAAAAATTATTTTTTTATTGGAGTTCAACTAACCCTTCTTTTTATTCACTTTCAATTTTTATAGGCTCAAAAAATACTTGATATGGTCAATAAGAAGGCTACTACTATCAAGACTTAAAAGAAATAAAAAGGCATGAATATGATTTTGTCGTCTAGTCATTCATAATTCTACTTAACATAGGCACATAGTCCATAAGTCTGATACTAAAATAGCAATTGATAAGAAAGAAAAGTATTCAAATTTCATCAATTAACAACATGTCTTTGAACTTTTACTTAAAGATAATTAAAACAGTAAGACAAGAGTTTGTAAGATGGTAGCAAAAATAAATGCATGCAATGGTATTTTTTAGAAAATTTTCAAAATTTTCAATTTTTTTGGATTTTTTTTATAAATAGATGCAAACATAAGCAAATTAAAAAAAAAGAAACATGCAATGCATGAAATGCAAACTCCCCCAAGCTTGAACCAGACACTGTCCTCAGTGTTAGGCCAACAAGGGAAAGAGTAAAGATAATATGGAAAAGCTAAAGAAATGAAAATAAAGAAAAGGGAAAAGATACAACCGGATTTATTGTCGGTGGAGAGATGCTCGGCTTCGATATATATTGATGAAGGTGTCGGCCGCAAAAGCTGAAGAGACTCGGCCGAGATTCTTGTGATGTCAGTGTTATGAACTTCATGGCAGCAAATGGTGTCGGTGAGAGGAGATCTCGGCCGACAATTGATGGATCTCGGCCGATAATAGAGAGTCTCGGCCGTAAAAGCTTGGCCGCAAAATTTTGTTGATGAAGATCTCAGCTGTGCAATCTCGGTCGTAAGAGCTAGTTGATGAAGAACCTCGGCCGTAGTTGATGAAGAACTTCGGCCGTAGTTGATGAAGCTCGGCCATAAGCAGATAGCGTGGTGTGAGGATCGGCCGTAAGGAATGGGTGGTGGCGCTGGTGTTCGACGCTCGTCCGGGCGTAAGGAGTCAGCTCCGGTGGAAGCTCGGCCGTAAGGAACAGGTGGAACCGGCGATGAGACTTCGGCCGTAAGGAGTTGGCTCGGTGTGGAAGGTCGGCCGTAAGGGAGCTGAGGTTAGGTCGGTGAGGCTTCGGTCGTAAGGGCTTTTGGGCGAGAGGCATTGAAACTTCGGCCGTAATATGTCTCGGCCGTAAGGAAGAAAAGTTCGGCCATAATTGATGAAGCTCGGCCGTAAGAGTAAGAGCTTTGGAACTTCGGCCGTAAGGCGGTGGTGCTTGATCTGCAAGGATGTGGAAGGGGTAAAGAATTTAAAGGAAACTTCAGCGTAAACTTACCTTTCCCACGTGATGCGCGCAGTGAAGGGTCACATCAAATTGAAGGAGTGCAGCGATTGGCCGATTCCAAGGTGATTTTTCCTCTCGCCTTGTCATGTCCGAGATGAACCCGACGTGTTAATTCATGCATCGCTCGGTCCACGTATTCGAAGAAATGATTAGTCGAGTTCCTCTCCGTGCACAAAAAGAAATATCGATTAGATGACTCCTTAAACTATTAATTAAAATGCCAAACAACTAACTAATTAAATAAAAATAATAAAAAATTTAACTTAATAAAAAATATAGAGAATTGGTTGTGATTAAATATTCAATTCGTCACTACAACAACCAAGTGTCAGAAAAAAAATTAAATAAAATAAAAAATTAATATCTGATCAGAATGTGTGACATATAAATTTATCCAAAGGATTAACTTAGTTGTGATTAGATTTTCACTCAAGTCCTGCAATAACTAATTTTCAGTAAGAGAGATAAAAGAATAAAATACAAATATATACAAGAAAAAAGAAATACATATAATAGTCACGAAGAAATAAGATTTAAATTGATAAACATAAAAAGTCTTTCGGCTATTATCGAAAATTCATTAGGTCGTCAAAATTAATGTCCGAGAGAAATTAACCTAATTACTACCACCAAAATTCACAGAAAAATTATCAAATAAGGGAAAAAACAAAACTCGAAAACCAATTCAAATGCCAAACATTAATATCGACCGAAAGTAAATCACATAGATGGTCGTAAAAATCAAGCACTCGTTCGGCCGTAAAACTTGGAAGAATTAACGATGATGTAACAAACGGCACAAAATGAATCAGAACTAATTTGCGGCCGTAAAGTTAATAATCAGACATTAGCAAAAATTATTTTCAGAGAGGAAATAAGATTGATCGGCCGCAATACAGAAATAAATTTATGGCCAAAATTAGAGTAGTAGGACAGAAAATAATCTGATTTGGCCGTAAAAACCATGAAACAGTGTCGAAGGGATCAACGTGAATAGGTATGCATCGTAAAACTTGTTAGATTATGACCGAGATAGCGTTAAATTAAAATTTTGAACCAAATTACGAATTCATCAAAGTAAGCCGCAAACACTTCTCGGCCGCAAAATCGAATAATTAATCAATCCGTGCGCAAGGGAAATAAATCAATTCGATCACGTGGGTAAAGAGAATCTCGACTGTAAATTCAGATAAAGATTGCTATTAAAGTCAAAGCAAGTCAGAAGATTATCATTACGGTCGAAATGAAATCGACATGTTCAATTGGCCGTAAAACAAAAAGCTATCCAGGTCTCGGTCGAAACACAACTTGTATCAGCAATACGAATCCAACTGTTAAGGCGACAAATAAAAATTACGGCCGAGATTATTAAGAGATCAATTCTCGGCCGAGATGAAAATTCAAGCCGTAGAAGGAATAATAACTCGGAATAATGCGCTTAATCCATCCAATACGAAAGAGAATTAAATCATCATTAATAAAGTCAAATTTCGACCGTAAAAAAAATGAAGAAAACAATTCTCGGTCGTTAATCAATATTGAAAATAAGAGAGAAATCAATTCGATCATAAAGAGAATCTCGACTGTAAAGATAAAAATTGTCAATTAAGCCGAAATGAGGTCACATCAATAAGAAATATATTACGGACGAGATGAAGTCAACATGATTGGCCGTAAAGCAAAATAGGATTTCGGCCGAAATAAAATCGAATGAAACTTATTCTTATGTTGACAGAAGAATCGTTACGGTCGAGAAGGAGTAAAATTCATGTCGGATGATCCATTACGGTCTAGAAAGAATAGACCACTTTGGCCAAAAGAAAGTCAAATCAATATGAAAAGTTCAAATAATTTAAAATGTTACGGCCGAGAATGAAAGTCGAAACTGATTCGAATAGGGCGTAACAAATTTAAACCATAGATAAACCGGACGAAACAAGGTCAAATGAATATCCATTACTCATGGCGTAAAACAACGTTCGGATAAAAATATTACGGCCGTAAAACAGAAGATTAGAACTCAGAATCGATATTGTAAGGCCGTAATTGGTAAAGCTGACAAAATAAATTTCGGTCGTAAAACCATAAGATGGCGACAGAATTTTAAGCTGAAAGTTGACAATTTAAAAAATTGTCGTGACCTTTATCTACAAAAGAAAAAATGTTAGTTTATTCACAAAAAAATAATTAAAACAATTAATACATATTTACAAAGACTTATTTACAATTTTTTTACATCTCCTAATAATTCATAAAAATCAGAAATTAATTAATAAAATATTCCCCGGCAACGGCGCCAAAAACTTGATGCGTATGGTTTGTAACAATAGAATTTGCTAGCAAGTGCACTAGTCGCTCAAGTAATATAGTAAATAGGAGTAAGAGTGTCGAACCCACGAGGAATATTATTAATTCAATATCTGGATTTATAAATTAATAAGAGAGGAAAAACATTGATTTTTGGAAAGAGGTTTTATGAAATAAAATATAGAAAATAAGATAGTGGTGTTGAAGTTAGGCCTTAGGATGAAAATAGATCAGGATAAATATTTGAACCATAAAAGATAAATTTAATCTTTCAAGATGGATTAGAAATTTTCCCAAGTTATTAATTTACAATATTAACATCACAGAGTCCACAAACTGTAATTCTACTATTTAATCCGGTAAATCAAACTATCTTAAATTTAATCAAACCTAAAGTCCCACAAACTGGTATTCGTCAGATAAGATTAAAATTAAGATGCATTAATATGAAAATTTTAGACTAATCATCACTTCACAAACTGGTATAGATTAACAGACCACATAAACTTGATTCTCCACACACTAGTTATCAAATTTATGTCAATTATTAATTTCACGTAAAATCAATTAATTTAATTAATGAATTCTGAAATTAAATAGTCCACAAACTGATAATTACTCAACTCAGAAATCCAAGTAATTAAATTAAAAGTATTAAGCACAATTAACTAATTGATCAGAAAAGATTAAAATAAATAATATAGGGTCCAAATAGTTTCCCTTCAATAATAATCTCCTAACATGAAATAAATAAAAATATGGAGTTCATCCTAGAAATTCTGGAGAGATAATAACAAAATAATAATAATTGGAAGAATTACACCCAAATAGATAAAAGTCGAAGCTTCGGATCACGGACAGACAGTCGGACAGCCTCTCGGACTTGATCAGGGTCGCGATCAACTTCCAGTCGTCGCACCTCTCTCCTCTTGGTCGTAGCCTGCAGACTCACGACTCGTCGTGGAAGAAAACCTGAACTTCAGAGCACGAATTGAAACGATGGATTCTTCACGTATTTATAGGGTGCGGACGGCCTTCAATTTGATCTCGGCCGTAACATCGTACAGTTGACTTTAAAATTATGAGATAAACTCGGCCAAAGATAAATCCTTTTATCATTACGCCCAAAGATAAATCTTTCTTATATTTACTCCCTTTGAATCTCAGCCATAAGGAAAGAACTGAATCTTTACTCCCAAAGAGATAAAATTCATTTTACTCCCTCCAAATCTCGGCCGTAAGGAAGGAATTTAATCTTGTTATGTCCAAAAGATAAAATCATTCAATTGTTACTCCTTTTGAATCTCGGCCAAAAATCTTCATCTTCATGCCATTACGCCCAAAAGATAAAATTCTTTTATCTTTACCCCTTCAAATCTTAGCCGTAACAACGAAGATTCCATATCATTACCCCCTAGAAATCTCGGCCGTAAGGAACTATTTTCTTTGAATTTCGGCCATGTTTTGAATTTGCCTGCAAAATAATTATTCAAGTTTAATTAATCCATCCATAATTAAAATATTCAGAGAATTAATAATTAAAATTAATAAATCAGGAATTACGATTAAAAGTGACTAAAAATGATGCATGCCATGATTAAATTATAAAAAAATTAATTAAAATAATAATCTAAAATATGTTGTATTTTGCATGCATCACCTGTCGAAGGCGGGGTCTAACCATGAAAGTTCATGCCTAAACGAAAAGGGTGATTATGTCTTTTGTATCAAAACTCGGGCCGGGTAAGGAAAACCTGAGTCGGATCTTCTGTCGAGGGTCCATGCACATGACTCGGGCCTAGTCGGGATTCGACTTGGGCTGAATCGGCGCATGCACACCGAAATCGGTCCAAAACCTCTTTGTCACGGTCGTGCCAGAGTGGTTCGGCCGTGCTCTCTCTCTCGGCACGTCCGTGCCATCGAGATCTGCCTATGTCCGAACCGGTCGACCATTCCTATCGAATTGGTCGATCGTTCTCCTAATAGGGGCACGTCCATGCCGCTTAACAGGCACGGCCGTTCTGTGACTCCGTCTTCGTCTTCATGCTCGGCACGCCCGTGCCACTTACCTGGCACGGCCGTGCCATCGCGACCAGAACAAGGCGCGAATTTGCGCCCGTCTTCTTCATCTTTTATGGACATCCTCTCAGATCGATATCACAATATAAAAATTACAGCTTATGATCTCTAGATTACTATGAAATCATCACATGCATCATATAATTAATGATTTATAGCCTAAGGGTATTTAACGTCTAGAGTACCTTTCTGATCATTTTTTGTTCGTTGGCAGTTTCTGCGTCATCTGCTCGGACTCCGATCGCTCTTGGCCGGTGGGGGACCGCGGCTTTTCCTCACGAACACGTCGAAGAAGAGCTGTCGAGGACTGTGCGTTCATCCTCGTCTTTCCTTCATCTCTGCACGCACCGATCGCTGGAGGAGGAGGAGGAAAAATAGAGGTGGTGGCGGTGATCGTTCGCAGGAGGGTTCAGGGCATGCGAGGGTACCTCCTCGAGCCGAAATCAAGGAGGGGATTGAGGAATTCGAATCAGAGAAGGAAATCGGAGAAGGAGATTTTTCCTCCGATTTCAAGTTCTTCGTTTCCTTTTTTATTTCTGATTTCAAATTTCCTTTTTTTGATCTTTCCATGTTTTGTTTTCTTTGTTGTTTCCATGTTTCTGATTTGCCAATGTTTTTTTATCTTCTTTCCATGTTTGATTTTTTTTTTTTTTTGCAGTTGTTACACTGTGCGTCGCGAAATGCATCCCCTCCCCCCCCCCCCCCAACCACACACACACTCTACGGCTCCACTCGGGTGATGTCCCTTTTTCATTTTTAATTATTATTTTATTTTTTAATATTTCCACATCGATAAATTGCTTGCGTGGAGGAGAGAACGGTCGATCACCGGTGAAAATGACATTTGATGAAGTAAGTTAAAAGATGAAGAGCAATTTTGTTACGAAGTAAAGTTGGAGAGTATTTTGTGAAATTTTTCCATATAGATTATGATGTAATTTGGATATTATTAATGTTTGAAAACTAACTATTATATCATATGATTAATACTTGACAACATATATATATCCAAAAAAATAATTATTATTTGGAATTAATAAATAATATACCATGTAGAGTCAATGAGAGGAAATTCCATATATCATTCTTAATCACTTTGTAATAACCAACCTATTAGGTAGCAATTGTGAAAGTAAATCTTTATGTTGAAATTCAACGGGTTGGTCAAGTAATTTCTTAACATACCTTTACTGAAAATAAAACTAATACTAAATTAAAGTAATTTAGGTCAATGAATTTCACTGAGCGAAAAAATTACTTGACATCTTTAGAAATCTTACAAATACACAATACTATTTAAAGAATAGAAAAATTACCTTTTAGTGAATAATTTTTTTCTATATGGTTTCCCCAAACCTGAAACTTTCTAAAAGAATGATTTGAAAAAGCAAGGAATAAAATAATATTCATAATAAGATACATATACTTTTAATTTGGATATATATATATATATATATAGGGCAAAATGCATCGCCAGAGCACCCATTTTTTGGAGGGATCCGGAGCAGCCGGAGACCGTAGATTTGTCATCCAACGGTCTATCTGAAGGTGTCCTAAACTTGGCCTGATGGGTCCTTCCTGTGGAGCTTGGCGCAGAGGAAGCGCTTCGTCTTCGAACAATGCCAACGAATTGGATAATGCAGAAATAAAATTTGGGTTTTTACTGTCAACGCCCCCATCTCGCGTCTCCATTGTCATACTCTTGAGCTCCCAAATTTCATCCATGGCATTTGCCGTGGGTTTTTCCTTCTTCTCATGGATCAATTAGGACCAATTATGACGGAAGAAGTATTCATCCTTGTGGCACCTTTACGATTACTATGATCCAATGAAGGTGCAAAATGAGTAGCTGGATAGAGCTTGCGGTTCAAGCAGATCGATCTTCTTCATCGGACAGCCCAGAGTGAATCGACATTTGCTACCCTTGATCTCGTTCACGGTTCGCCGGACAAAGCTCGAGGTTCAGGCAACCATCGCGAGTGATCTTCCTTTGTCATTCCCGGACCTTCCTTCATCAGACACAAAAAAAGTTGGACAAAGCTTGCAGTTCAAGTTCTTCACCGTCGCCAGACCTATTCGCCGTCCCCGGAGAGAGAATCCTTCTTCGTTGTTCACTGGCCAAAGCACCCCTCGCCGAGCGCCCTATTCGCTAGCAGCTGCCTGACAGAGCACTCCCCACCTGTTCCTCTTGAAGGGGTGCGCCGCCGGATAGAGCGCTCCCATCTGGATAAGAGAAGAGATTTTGTGCATCAACCGTTGATTCTCGTATGGACGACTGAGATGTGCTCTGGAGGTATGTTGAGATTGGTGCTCTAGAGGTGCATTTTATCATATATATATATATATATATATACACCTAAATATAAGATCAATATAGAGGACATAAGGTTAAATTATTATATTCAGAATAAAATGAGATATTTATCTAATTAAATTAAATATTTATGATAAAAATAGATCCTGAAGATTTAATTCAAGTGGATCATTTTTTAGAGTAAATTGCATAAAATAGCCCCACCTTCCGTATTATTTTCAAATTTAGCATCAACTTTTATTTTTGTGAAAAAAATTATGAACTTTGATTTTATTCTCGAATTTAACTTAAACTTCTATTTTTGTGTAAAAAGTCATGAAATTTAATTTAATTCTCAAATCTAACATAACTTTTATTTTAAATATTTAAAATTGGTTATAATATAGTCAATTATTATATATTTATTAAAAAAATACTAATTCAATTTACCTTTCATGACTATATTTATAACTAATTTTAATTTTTTTAAATAAAAGTTTAGGTTAGAATTGAGAATTAAATTAAATTTCTTGACCTTTTATCTTTTACGTAAAAATAAAAGTTTAGACTAAATTTGAGAATAAAATTAAAATTTATAATTTTTAGTTGAGAATAAATCTGAGAATAATACGTAAGTTTGGAATTATAAATTAGAGTAAAATCTAATCGGCTTGGTATTTTCCGAGTCGTGCAATGGTATTTATTTTCTCGAATTCCCCTTACAACTCTAATCGTTTACTTAGTGGAAATCATAGTTAATGATTAAAAGCAAATTAATTACGATTTGGTGCCAAGATGATTTTATATTATGTAAATGTACCAAATTAAGGTGACATGTCAGTTTCCTTCTTATTGCAAGGTGACTCCAAACCAAACGTGGAACTAAAATCTCGGTCAAAGCTTTCTCACCCAAAAAAACAAATCCGGTGACTCGGAATTGTGAAACATATTAGAATTAGAAATGTACTTTCAGTTCCGTTCTTATTCCACGAAAATATAAAATCGTGACGAGTCTATCCAATCAAATTAACTTGTACCGCATATGCTTTCGTCACTAATACGTCGTTATTTAGCGGGTTGTACGCGTGACGTCCACGACTTGCAAAGTTCGGTGGAAAAATAGAAGCATATAAATGTCAGACATTTGACCACGCGTGGCGTGGAGATTGGAGAATTAGTATAATTCCTCTTTGTAAACAAATTTAAAATACAAGAATATATTTATTTTTTTAAAATAATATTTCAAGATCGGATCGAACGTGAAATTGATTAAACAAAAAAAAAGTTGCCAAAATATTAATATTAGGATATACTATGAAATTAAAGGAGTATTTACTCATATTCATATTAAGTTACAAATTTCATTCTTATTTTATTTTTAAATGATATTAATAATAAAATTTATGCAATTTATTGTCTAAAGTTCTCATGGTGTAAGCGGGATTTAACCGGATTTTTTCCTCCTCTTAATTAATACCTTTCCTTCTCTTTTTACCTTCTCCTTTCTTTCCACTAGCCTATTTCCGTTTTTATTTTTTTATTCTCTTATTCCCTCTTTTCCCTACCCTAAATCAGGTGAGTATATATTAATGAAATTTAGTCCAAGTAGTGTCCAAATTCTTATTGGGTTTACTTGAACGTGATTCTCATCCAAACAACTCAACCAAAAGTATCAATAGAGAAAGACTGACTTTTAATACAGGAGATCTATTTAATTTGATATTTGTATAAAAAATATTAAAACAACCTATGATAAAGTAAAAAAAATAGAGATTTTAATTTATTTGGAGATCAGCACTTGCCATTAACACCAAGAGACCTCTCGCATTACCCAAACCTTCCTCCTTTTTTTTTCCTTGCTTTTTCTCTATTGCAAATGAAGGAGGTGGAAACCTTTTTAAATAGACATTGAAATTAAATAAAGAAAAGTAGGCTCAACAAATTCTATGACTATGACCAAATTTTTCAATCATATATTCCATGACTAATTTATAATCCATGGTTATGATAAAAATATATAAATAAAAGATAAAGGAGTGTGTAATAAAAGAATTCTAGATTTTCTTATTCACCACTCACGAATCACCACGTGTAGTCCCCACCTTCAAATTCTGAAGAAAACAATATCGAAGCGTCCTGCAAGGAAACTTCTACCTCAGGCCGTGACAAGTTCTTGGCTCGTTCGCGCGCTCAGGGGACGACGAAGACAAATTCCTAAGAACTACATGCCACAGCCATATCTTCCATGGCGTACGCGCTTTGTTCCAGAAACGTCTCGAACTTTCGCTCTCGTGCCGCCTCAACTTTTGCGTTTGTATATATGTAGAGAGGGATCATCAGATGGTTAATTCCACATGCACATATAAAGATACATCATCGTTGCAGGAGCTGATCGGTTCCAGCTTTCGTTCTCTTGATCGTATTCTTTTATCTCAAGACGCCGTAGCAAAGCTCATGGAGCTGGAAGCTGTGTTCCGTGCCGTCGACAAAGACGGCGACGGCAAGATATCGGCCGATGAGCTGATGCAGTGCATGGCGATCAGCATGGTCGAAGAGTTGTCCTCCGAGGAAGCCGTGGCGCTACTGGAGACGGTGGACGCGGACGGGGACGGGCTGCTGGACTTGGAGGAGTTCGTGAGGTTGGCGGAGGCGGAAGAGGAGGAGGAGAGGAGCAGGGACCTGCGGGCAGCGTTCGAGATGTACGTGGGCGACGACGGAGAAGGCGGCTGCATCACGCCGAGGAGCCTGAAGCGGATGCTGAGTCGACTGGGGGCGTCGAGGCCCATCGAGGACTGCCTTGCCATGATCTGCAGGTTCGACCTCAACGGGGATGGAGTGCTGAGTTTTGACGAGTTCAGAACCATGATGATGGTTTGAGAAACCTCATGTAGTAACATACTTGTGCTGTGAATAATGTATTATGTATATGAGTATACCCATTCATCGATTCATTTATTTCATTACTACATTGTTTTTATATGGAATCTCTTTTGAGGGTGTTCATATTTCAATATTAACTTTTTTCCATTTTTTTCATGACTATATGAATTAAAATAAAAAATTAAGCATCCACAATCCATATATACAAATCTATATATGTTCGTTTACCATGTCCTTGGGTTTCTCTGTGTAACAGAAAAAAAAAATGTAAACAATCAAACTTTTTACTACAAAAAGAACTGCCATTTGGGACGGACAAATCTGCAACAAATTATATGAAATCCATTGCAAATTTATTTGCGGCGAATTTTGATATCCATAAAAAATATGGACGTTGTGAAAATATTAGAGATGGATAAACAGGCCGTGTCGGCCCGTGCTCGAGCCGGTCAACTCTTGTTTGACCATGTCGTGGGCCGTGTCATGCCAATACGGTCTATTTTGAAAACGGGATATGTCGTGCCACATGATCCATTTTGAATCCCGGCACAATCTCCGCCTAGTCGGGCCGAGTCAGACGGCCCTTTTTTATTTTTTGTCATTCAATTTGAACTTTTATAATTTTTATTTTACTTATTAAATTATTATATAATATTATTAGTATTATTAGTTATTCTATAATATATGACTTAGTGAGTAGTGACTACTTTAATTATTGTATAAATAATTATATAGTTAGATTTTTAAATACATTAAGTCATTAATTTATAATTATTAAGTAAATAAATTTGTAAAATGAATAATTGAGTACTAAGTAATAACTAATAGGTTATAACCTATAACTTATAACCTTATACATAAAATTAATTGGTAAGTATTTAATAAATATATATATTAGTAGTACTAGTATACTAGTATACATAGTTAAGTACTAATTTACTAATTACTATATACTAAGTTATAACTAGGTTATACTAAGTAAATTAGTATTTAACAATCTTATAACCAAGATACTATATAGTATAATAGTATATACTATATTACTATGTTATAAATAAACGAAACTATACTAAGTAAATTAGTACTTATCTTATAATTAAGTTATATAGTAATTTACTATATATAACTTAGTACTAAAGTTAAAATTAAATCAAAAGTATCCTTTAAAGTTCAAACTTTAAATTCATACTAAAGTTAAAGTCAATGTGTCTTTTAAAGTTCAAATTTTGTAATTTTTATTTACTTTTTATATAATATAATTAGTATTATAATATATGACTTTAGCTTAGTGATAACTGACTACTTTAATTATTATTATTATATAATTATATTGTTATAATTTTCAAACTCTTGAGTAATCATGATATCATATTCACAACAGCCGTTATTTAGATCAACTTCAAGAGAATAGACAGTATCACTCGAAATGAGTCTAAGAATGACTATTGTGAAAATGATAATTTAGTTATTCAACGAGAGAAGATGAGATTAAGAGAGAAAGGGAGGAAGTGGATGTGGTCATTTAGGGAAGGAGAGGAGAGGAGAGCATATTGAGATTGAGAGAGAGAGAGCGAGACTGCAAGAGTACGAGAGAGATGAGGGGAAAAAATGAGAGTCATAAAGAAAGGGGAGGGAGTTCGGCCGCATTTTATAAGTGGGGAGGGGGTTCAACACAGCCCCATTGCTTTAAACATGGCCCGTGTTGTACTCATAACGCGTCTGTGACCGTCGGTCCGTGATCGCATTGTCAAATCGAAACAACATGGATCGTGTGATTTCAGCGCTGATCGTGTTATGCATTATGTGCGGTCCGTGTCTATGCCACAACGGGTCGTGTCGTGCCGGATCTGTGTTCACTGTGCCTGGGCCGAGTCGTGTTCACAATGCAGAAGGCAGACCTGACAAGGCGGGCCGGCGGCGTGTCAGGCCATGCGGCCCGCTCGAAATTCCATCTAAAACATTGACATTTTCCACATGACGAAAAATTAATCATTCGTATTTTTCAATGATTTCTCTCGTCCAAAATTGTGAAGGAATTTGTGATTGCCATTTTTCTTCACAATTTTTGAAGAAATTCTTAGCTAAAAATTGCAAAGGACGTTTTATCTGTCGCAATTTTTAACAACGGTTCGTCTTTCACATTTTTGACGAATTTTTTTGACAAGACATCCAATTCATCGCAAATTGATATATATGTAAAAAATATTAAAAGATATAATTTATTTAAATATAAAATTTATATTTTGTGTACAATAAAATTTTATTTTATTTTATAAAAAATATTAAAATTTGGATAGTTGCATATTACAATTGCAAATTTGAAGGTGGTGGCCGGCACAACACGAGGAGGATGTAGAATCCCAAAGCATCAAGGGGTGAATTGGTGTTTAATATCGAAAGTATCGATTTCAAATAATCATCGCGAAACTTCAAATTGATTCGTAAAACTTTAAACCAAAACAAATCAGATCATATCAAAATGTAATAGGGAAAGGAGAGAGAGAATGCAAGTACAAGAACACAGGTGATTGTTGACGAGGTTCGGCCATACCTTGGCCTATGTCTCCGCTCCGACTTCTCAACCTCGAGAGTGCCAAAGATTCCACTAATCTTTTTCTTTGTTCCAAATGGGGCAAGGAAGAAAAGTCCTTTACATCAACCATCTTTTCTCCGCTTGGAGAGGCAATGCAACCTCTCCTCCTAAGAAGTTTATCTTTTCTCTCCCTCAAGAGGTAAGATATGGAACCTCTTTTACACAGGTGCTCTCTCAATTTTTCTAAATAATTGTTTCTCTCTTTTACAAAGTCAAGCTCACAAGGATGGAAGAGAAAAACTAAAATGATAACTTCAAGAAAAGAGTCTTCTTTAGATAACTTGAAGTTTTTCTTCAATGCTTGGATGGATGTCTTTTCTTTAGGCTTTGTCACTCCTTTTATAGACTTCAATATGTAAAAAATTCGTCCAAAAAATTTTCTACATTTTACTCATTCAAAAATAGCCGTTACTATTCATTTGACCCGAAGGCCGGTCAACCGCACTAAACCGGTCGACCGGTCTATGTGACCGTTGTGTGATTTCTTCAGCTTCTGCGCTTTATCGATTGACCGAAGTATCAACCGGTCAATTGATTGGTATAGTCTCGACATCTTTTATTTCGTCCGTTTAACTGATCGGTTGGTCGATGCATCGATCGGTCTATCGATCGGTATAGTTTTGACGTAGAATTGGGCAAGCCATGCATTGATCGGTCGACCGGTGTTGTCTCGATCGTTCTTCTTTGCTTCGACTGGTAGGTTGACCTACCTACACTATTTTGAGCATAACATTTTGCGAAGTTATCGAAATTAGATAATCTTGAATTCTATGGATAGCTAATATGATTATTTACAATTTGATATTCATCATTCATCTAGAATCTAATAAGTCCGTAGTCAATTATTTAATCAAATTTTAGTGCATAAAGTTGTCCCTTTTTCTTTAATTTTTTTCAGCATTTAACTTTAATCTTTTGAGATTTGAATCATCAAAATATAATTTTATATGACATTAAAACTTTGCTCCAATAGAGGATACCTGCGTGGTCTAGGCACAGTCGCTCAGATTCCTAAGAGGAGCAGAGGATATGCAAGCGGTTCATCTGCTCTGAGTTCATCCATTGCACCCGAGCTCACGTTGGACAACATCAGTCATCTCATAGCAGCTAATTCAGCAGCTTCTTTAGCATTTGGCTCTCATCTTGTACGCGATTTAGATGTGCTCAAGTCGCAGACTCAGTCCCACGAGACCAAGGACCAAGTAGTCGATGTCGAATGTCAGAAATGACAACGACGACGATAACAATTTAGGATAGAAAATTTTGTATCATATATCTTTCATATGATTTTGTTATGATGTGTGAAATCATTTTGTTATTTTATTAACACTTTTGTGATGATTATTAGTACTTTTTTATTATTATTGTCATCAATGTGAAGAATGCATTATATATGCATTGTATAATTTGTATGGTGTGGGAAGAGAACAATATAGATGGAATGGCGTAAAATTATCAAAAATCAACGTCACTTTAACATCGCATTAGCGATACCAAGAGGTTCGGCACCATTTAAAATATATCATAATTGGTGTTAGATTAGCGTCGCGTTAATGTCGCATCTTTTAGCGTCACGTTAGCGTCGCAATAGAGATGCAACACGCGTCACTTTAGCATCTTCTTAATGTCCAAGTAGGGTCACAGAAAGCATAACCTTAGCGCCACTTTAGTACTAAGGTCATAATCGCGTCGCGTGGTTCAGCGCCAACTTAGTGTCAAGTTAGCAGTGCACGTGAACTGCTCGCAAGGACACTTTTCGCGTCATAAGAATGTCGTTGTATCGTCAACTTGGCATTAGTAATATCACCTTTGTCGTTGACGCCATTGCGATGCTAATAGCTACGAAACGCTGACTTTATGTCGATCCTAATGTGTGGCTATTTATTTTAGCCATACTTTAGCGTCACGACTTACGTGCGTCACAAATCAACAGATTTTTTATAGGAAAACCGTGAGCTTTTCTTCTCGCTTGGAACGATCCAACACCAGCTCTAGAACTCCAACATGTGTCAATCCAGGTTGTGAATAAGGACTAGTGTAGGTGAAAAACATGGTGACCACTAGATGAATGTTGCTATTGCTATTGCTCATCAATGGAACATTTACTGAATGAATGTTCGCAATGCTTTTTTTAAAGGTGATTTAGATGAGAAAGTTTAAATGTGGCTTTCATTGGGATTTTCTACTAAATCGTCTAATCTATTTTGTCGACTTTGCAAATTCTTGTATGGTCTTCGGCAAGAGTCTTCTAATCTTATGGCTTCTGCGGTGAAGCATCTAGATGTCATTTAGGTCAGTAATAGTAAAACCATCGCGGACATTAAGACCTTATAAAAAAAATTCGTAGTTAGTTAATACAATTCAGTTGGACGATTCAATTTTTTTCTTCATCAATAACAATAGTACATAATATTCCCTTGAAACTTGAAAGTTCAAAGGGACCCACCATTAGCACGTGCATGCATATGTGTGAGAGACACTTGAATAATTATTATTGTACAAATAATTCCGTGTTAGGTAACGTAATAATTAAGCCATCCTTTTTGACAATTTTCTTCTTGCTAGAAAAACCTCACTGCCAGGTTAGATTGCAACTGATCGATCGAGTTCATGATTAATCACTTCAAATTTCAGTAGAATTGGGGTTTTGAAAGTATCCTTCTGGGAGAATTGTGAAAGCATCTAATTCATGGAAAGAAGTATAGAGATACATATGTTACTTATAAAAAGATGGAACTTGAGTTATTAGTAAAGCATTTATTTTTTAATCTTTTCATATATATATATATATATATATTAATAAACTTTGGTAGCAAAAGGAAACAAATAATCCATAGATGATATATCCACAGAAACAAGCACTTACTTGACGACTTCGCTAACGAATTATTTCATCAAATAACTAAATACCCTGAAGTAAAGGTAAGCATATGTATACTGTATACAGATCAGAATGAACAGCAGAAGAATTTGATTAATAAAGTAAACTTATAAACTTAGTGAGTCCATTTGTCTTTTTTAATAAACTAACTTATATATATATATATATATAATCATCATGAAATTTATCTTGCTACTTTCAAATCTTTAAATAAATTTGGAGTTTCACTCGATATCGACTCTCAACTACTCAAACAATATATTGTTGACATTGGCAATTCTCCTTGTTTTTTCTTTCTTCCACCATTTCAACTGTTTTCCCAGTGTTCTCTTGTCAAGCTGGACATCTGTATGCATTGACAAATGAAAGGTCTGAAAACACGGCAGCATACATGAATAAAGGAAACTTATCTAATAACGCTCAAACAAAAGAGCAACAACCTCCTGACCTCCACCACCCACTTCTTTATCATTTTATCTTGTTCTCTTTCCAATATATCTTATTTGTAACATATAATATTATTGTCATATAGTTCTCTTTTATTGTCCTTTCCCGAAGCTATCTAACAACTCAACTTTCATGTACACCGCCAAAAAATTCTGTGCTGTGTCGAATGAAACACCTCACGATGCTAATTAAAGTCAATATCTTCTACCTCCCAAAGAAGATTTTTTTTAAAAAAAAAACAACCCTCCTTTAATATTTCTTTAGTACAAGAAAGGAATAAATATTTTCATTTCGCCATTTGCGAAATCAGAAAAAAATAAAGAATAACAACTAGCAGTAAAACAAAAACTTGTTTAATATATGCATCTATGGCATGTATCTATAATGTCATCTCGGTGGCGCGGAGAGGATCTTGGCGTACAGGATCTCGTTCCAGGTGTCGGGGAGGCCCGGGAGGCACCAGTGGATGCAGTCGGCGAAGGTGGCCGGGTCGGCCTGCTGCTTGGGCGTGAGGACCTTCCCCTTGCGCACGGTGTAGACCTGCGTGTGCGCGTCCTTGCGGTGGTCGGACATGGTCGTGATGTCCACGAAGTCGACGGCGACGCGGGCGGTCGACCGCACTGCCGCCGCCGCGATGCGGAACAGGTTCATGTCCGTGCCCAGGTACACTCCCGTCATGTTAAAGATCGGCAGCTGCTCCTTGGCGCACTTCACGCCGTCCGGGTTGCCCCACGCCGCGCTACTGTTTTTTGTTTTTTTTTGCATGATTCATTGTAAGAAACTTAAAAAAAAAACTAAAACATAAAATCAATGGAATGGTCTACAGAATGAGTATTTTTTTCCTTTTATTCCACACAAAACTTAATACAAAATAAAAAAATATGCTCGAATGAGTGGTCTACATGTCATAAAACCCAGTTACCAGAAAAAAAAATACTGTAAGGTAAAGTTTTAGTGGAACAATTACTTTGCATTAAATGTGTGTTCACTGCAATGTTCACCACCGAGAGGTTAAAATATTCTTTGTTTTACCAACAATTGGCACAAGGCCCCAGTGGATGGTACAAGTGGCAGGAACGAGGCACCTAACATTGCGAGCTCACTCATTGATTGAGGAATTAATCGAGTTTAAAATTCACCATCTTGCTCCTACTAAAATCTTTCATATTAACACAACCATGTTTCTTTGGTGCTAAAAGTCAGGAGCCATCAATTAGGAAGTCTGAATACTTGCTTCGATTTAACGTTCACAGTTAAACTAATATTATCATGTTTCATTAGCGATTGCTATTTTAATATTAGCTACCAGCCTGATATAGTGACTTACACTGAGTTGATGAGGGGCTTTTGTTCAAAAGCTAAATTTCAGGAAGCTAAAGAAGTGCTCAACAAGGTGCTAAGATCTGAATTGTTGATTGATCATGTACCTTTCTATATTTTAATAAAAGTTTATTGCAAGATGGGGAAAGTGACTGATGCACTTGAGCTGTATGAAAAAATGTCTATAAAGGGCATTGCTGGTCATGACTCTATTTATAGATCACTATCAGTTACTCTTAGGAATAAAGGATATGTTTTCGAGGAAAATCAAAAGCACAATAGAATGGAAATGCGTCTGAATCCTATATATAAAGGAGGCTGAATGCTTTGTTTCCTACAAAGATGCAATTGTCTATCCGAAGACGCAATTTTTGTGATTGCACTGAAAAGGCTCAACAGGGAAAATCCAAGTAAAACTTTCAGTTAACTGGTGTTACAACCTTCTTGGTGTCTCCACAAGTCGCCTAGAAACATGCAGAGCTGTCTGCTTTGCTAGCAAAACCTTCCATTCAACCGATTGAATATAAAGTTGACATTATTTGAATAGTTGATAAGCCATTCAGAATTGCTACTTTGGATGAAGCGGTCTGTCAAGCTTTCTGTAAGTTGTATCACAGTGAAGCCATGGAATTCCCTCAGAAACAGAACCTTGATTATTAATGACATGGTTAATCATCCTTTTTACTCTAGAAAAGCTTGAAATTCTGGATCATTTTTCTTTTCTTGAATTACTATGCTCTCCTAACTCCGCCTATGTTTTATAACCGGTCCCAAGCCCGGATAAAGGAGAAGAGTTGTGTTAGGCCCCGACAGCCAGCGTAAAATTTTGTCGAATCTCGTGAACATGGATCAACGAATGCGGAATGACGTCATATGATCCATGTAGCTGACTCCACCTAGTGGGATAAGATTTTGTTGTTGTTGTTGTTGTGCAGCCCGAGAGCATTAAAATTGCTGCTGTCAGTGTTCATCCACTAAACTAAAGAATTACCTCCTTAAGCTTGATGCAATATCATAATATAAGTACAAGGTTACTGTACTTTTAATAATTGTACAACTTGTAGTTTCCTACCGTGTCTGGAAAAAAAGTTAAGGAGATGTGTATGTACATGTATAGCTGTAACACATGCGGACAAAAGAGTTGAACCCCCACAAAGAGCTCCCAGCAATAAATGTGTTTTTTTTCTCTATTCGGCAGAATTATTGTGAACTTTTGTTCCACATGGTAGAGCCCAAGCAAGAGCACATTATTTCACGATCTCAGAATCATTTCAACAATATAATAGCTGTTTTTAATGCAAGCTCCACCCAAATATATATATATCTCGACTGCGTTTGGATTGAAGAACTAATGTTCTTGAATGTTTTCGGAACTTAACGATGTTCCCAGAACTTAACTTGAGTTCCCCTTCCATGTTCTTTTTGGGGGACTTGTCAACTATATCTAAGACTTGCTTTTTGCCGAAATTAAATTTGAGACTACTAATTCATACATCTCAATTCGGTGTTTAGATCACTTATAGTGTACCCAAAAACACAAATTCTACATATATATATATATATATATATATATATATATATATATATATATATATATATATATAGGGAATGTGTAGTGCATAGGTGTGTTGTGCACCATGTAGTGCATGATGTATATAATTAGTAGTCCTAGTACACATTTGAAGTGTGAAAAGTTTTTGCTCTTTTGGCTAAGACTTCCTTGTAGAGGGCTTACTATTTGAAATTTGAATAATGATATGTTCAATAATAGAAACAAAAAAAGTCATAAATAGTGCATACATACTAATTACATGTCCGGGTACGATATAAGTGTATATTTACAGCGATGTATGAGTAGTAATATAGCTTATGACACAATGAACAGTTTATGTAGGCTCATTAGGTCCGGGTCCTAATTAAGACTTAAGTAGCCGGGGTGCATTCAGTGGCATACGTACAAAAGAGAGGAAATAATGAGTACGAGAGGTGGCCGGCTTACTTGAGGTGTAGAGGGGACATGCTCATGAAGAAGACCGTGGTGCGCCTGGGGTCCAAGTTGGCGTCCACCCAGGTGGACCACGTCCGCAGCACCCGCTCGTACGCCTCCCCCCTCACGACATCGTCGTGCTCGCCCCAATCCTTCGCATCCGGGCGCCTGCTCGAATGCAGGACCAGCTGATCAGCATTTTTTCTTTGCCGGAAACTTTACGGAACGATCGGTCGATCGACCGACCGCTGCCACTGTAGAGGAAAAAAAGGGGATCGTACGTGATGACACAAAGCCACTTACAGGACTTTCATGGCGGGCGTGTTCATCCACCAGATGTAGGTGTTGAAGGCGAGGTAGTCGACGTCCTTCCAGTGCACGGCGTGCCGCTCGATCTTGTCGGCCTTCACGATCCTCGTGTCGATGCTGTGGATCTTGGGGTTGTCGGAGTTGGACTCCACCAGGAACGGCGCCCAGTAGAACTCGAAAGAGGCGTTGTAATCCTTATAACACATACATATATATGATGCGTTTCAGTACACGTATACGTATATTATCATTAAAGTGATCAATTTGATACCTTAACGGAGAAGACGCTGCGATTGCCCATGTTTGTTTTCTTCCTCCATTTGCCTCTGGGCACCACCGTCTGCAGGAGGCACACCAAGGACTCCCACTGGTTCCTGTTCAGGGAGTCGCCTACGAACATTAGACGCTTCCCTCGCATCTTTTCCAGCATCAATCTCGCGTCGAACCTTTTTGAATCCATATATACACGCATCAGAGTGGAACAGGAGGAGGAATTGATTCAGATGAAGTGATCCACAGATCTGTGGGAGTGATTGATCGGAGGAGTCGCCTACCTCGGCAAGGAGCAGCCGAAGGGCTGCCACCGCCACATCTGGTACAGGTTGTCCTTCCGGCCGTTCTTCCGGCACGTCATCTGCAGCGACATGGCCGCGCACTGCTCCTCGCGGTAGAGCGGCCGGGTGACGTTGTCATACGCCCAGTAGCCCTTCGTCAGGTCGCAGGACGAGGGGACACTGACGAAGGCTTCCACCGACGCGTTCCAGCCCTCGGGGACCTCGACTGCGCTAGATTCCTGCTCCCTGAGCTCGCCGGATCCGTTTTCCTCCTCCTCCTCCTGCGCATCCAGCGGGGGGCTCTGGCGGTCGTTCTCATAGCCGGAGAATGAGTACTGGGCGAGCGCCTTGATGTCCTCGCTGTACATGAACAGGGCGAAGAGGAGGATCGACGCGATGACGACGAAGACGGGGACGTTGCGGCCCTTCCGGATGAAGGACGCAGCACCCTGGCCGCCGGCCGCGGCGAGGGGCGTTATGGCCGGGCCCAGCGGCGACTTCCGCCGGGGCGTGGTGAACATGGCGGCGCCGCCGGCCGGTTGCATCCGGCGAAAGGCAGGTTAAATCTAGAGGTAACGCGATAAGGGGAACAGTGGATGTGGATGTGGCCGTAGCAGCGGCGGCGACGGTGATGGTGGTGGTGGTGGTGGTAAGTTGTAGTACTGGTCAAATGGGAGAACGGGAAGACGACTTGGCCTGCTACATGTTTAGCTGGATTCTATTTACAATGCCCCCATTTATTTATTATATCATGCAAGGAGAAGGTGCCTTCCTTGTTCTTTTCCAATTTCTTTTTCTAAAATATTTTTTTTCCTCACATTGTTCTTAAAATTATTTGGTTCGATGAGAGAGTAAAGGTAAGAATATGTAGTGTTTAAAGTCTGAAAAGAAAAGGAGCAAAAAAAAAAAAAAAAGGTTGCGACCACACCAACGATTGATGTATGTTTCATGAATCCTATACGTTTCTTTTTCTTTTTTTTTTCCTTTTCAAGTTGGTGTATGTTTCACGTTTTTTCCCTTTTTTTTTAAAAATTTTGACAGTGTGGAAGCAAATGGACTTCTCTGCAGCTCAGTGTACTAATTCCACGTGTAGGTAGATCGATTATAAAAAGGGTGTGGAACATCAGATATAGTGTGTAGTATTCACTTCAGATAATTAATCAGGATACATGTAAAAGTCCTTAATTAAATTACTCCAAGGGCAGGGTTGATATATAATTAGCGAGAGCGTCCTCTTTTTTTTTTTTTTTGCTTCCTGACAAATTCCATGGATCTGACTTAATTACTTGTTGGGAGAGCTACATGCCCCATTTATGATTTCTTTTTTAGCCTACTAGTAACATCTGGCTGATTCACTTTTAGCCTCGTTATTTCTCTCTCTCTCTCTCTTTTGAACAAGAAAAAGTAGATTGCTTGAAAAAATCTCCCAGAAAAAATTCCAAGCAAACGACAATTTTTTTTACTATGAAATAATAGGAAGATGCAATATTTCTTCAGGAACTTTTGTCTAAAATTTTGTCAAGATCAAAAGTATTATTCTCTCCCTCCCTCCCTCCCCCATCTTTCTCTCTGCTGTTCTCTGTCCACGTCTTTTGTGTGAACCTTCAGTATGGGCGAATAAGTAATTCGGTGTCATGAATGTTGTTCCTCTTTTATAATGCCACACAGTTCCATGCCCATGAAGGCATATGGTCTTTTATTCGGCTTTCTATTTCCTGTTGGTGATCTAGGAATTTAAATTCTTCTTAATTCTTAAGAATGAATTGATTACATAGAAGCACAAAAAATGAAGAAGAACTAAAAAAGTAATTTAATAGATAAGTTGTAAGGGGTGTTTGGATAAAAAGTAAGACGTGAATGATAAATTTACTTTTATAATATAAAAATATTATATTTAAATAATATTATAATTGATTATTATTTAAGATGATTGAGAAAATCATTCAAAAAAATATTAGCAATAAATATTATTTTATAATATTTTATTTTATAACTGTAATACTAACTAAAGTGAAATAAATAATTGACAAAATAATTATTTAATATTGAACTAAATAATTTGTTTTACAAGATTTATATATATAGGTTTAAAAAGTAGGGCCAAGATATGTTAAAATTTTGAAAAATATATGGTTTTTGTCTCAATCAAGACTTAGATTGGTTCTTCCTTGAAGCAAGAACATCATGTGCACCTTTGACAAGAACTTTAGTTTTGATTTTTTTTTTCTTTTTTATATGTGTTTGGATGAACTTGTTAGAATTTGAACAAGTTCTGATCCAAATTTTAACAGTCAAACATAGTCGTTGGGTCATAAAGAAAGGAAGCCCAACAAATTCTCATTTGGAAAAGTAGTGAAGCATAAGAAAGGCAAAAGTGGGGAAGATAAAAAAGGAAACAAACCAACATCAGACATGCTATTAAGGTAGTGCAAAATGTGTTTTACGAACTGCAAACGATACTCAAAGGGGTTGTGCATAGAATCAAGTAATTTTCACCATTGATCCCCTAACTTTCGCTCCATTTGTTTTAGTCTCGAACTTTACTTTGTAGTAAATCAATCCCCTAACTTACAAATTTGTAACTAAAAAGATCCTCTTAACCTACAATAATAGGTTTCCAGGTTAATATTTAATTACGATATTAATGTAGTGTAAATATTATATATGTATTAAAAATAATATAGTTATTTATTTAATAATTATTTTTTCAATGTTTTAATAAATATATTTTATTTTATTTGTGTTTACTTGTCCTGTCATGATGAAAAATATTCTATATCCCCACTGAACACAAATGAAATATAATATATTTATTAATATATTAAATAAATATTAAAAAATGAGAGAGAGAGAGAGGAGGTACAACTCCCCCTCTCTTTTTCTCTTTTTTATAAGTAAAACTTTATATATTATTTTTTATTATGGCACATAAAAATATGGATATACAATATTAATTTTTTTATTAAGACACTAACCTGACATACTCTAAAATAAAATAATATATATTTATTAAAATAATATATAATATTATAAGAAAAGAGAAAATGTTGCACTCTCTTTCCTAAAACTTTCTAAATTTATCTTATGAATATTTATATATTAAAATATATTTCATTTTCTTTTGTCCTCTCTTTTCTTAATTTTTTTATTACTTTAAAATAAATAATTACATAATATTTTTAATAAATATACAATATTTTAATTGAGTTTAGTGTCACATCAACCTTCTAATTAAAATGTTAACCTGGAAACTTGTTATTGTAAGTTAAGGGACCTTTGTGTTACAAATTTAGAAGTTTGAGGACTGATTTGTTACTAAAGTTCTTGGACTAAAACGGGATCGAGTGAAAGTTAGGGGACCAATAGTGAAAATTACTCACATAGAATCACAAGCTTGATTAATACCAAAAGTAAAGGCCATATGGTACAATGGTAGTATATTGCATGTCAATGTTGGAAGGAACCCAATAGGAACTAACAATGAGGATAGGCATGGTGTCCTATAAATGCCCATATTTGCATACCCAAGAAGGTCCATCACATCACACGATGGATTGGTATAGGGTTTTGCAACGTTTAAGATCTCGAATTCAATAATTTGTGAATGTAAAAAATTTTCATCATCCATCATAACCAAACGTGCGACACAAGACGACACCAAATTAGTCAAACTTAATAGTGTGTCAAAATCTTAATCTGTGATCAGTGCACATATTCATTAACGCCAAGTGGATAGAGGAATCGACGCCATTTTCCAAATACTATGGTCGCAATAAGAAAAAGGTCCATTTTTGTTATTACACCTACGTAATCATATATTTGAATCGAGATCAATGTTAAATTAATCAAACTCGATGACAAATCAAGATTGCAATTCATAATCTCTGCCCACAATTGTTAACACCTTATATATTCAATGATCATCATTACTTTGGACTTGACAATTGAAAATAAAATGTTTAGTGTATATTTGTATTGCAAAAGAATAAGACTATGAATCTGCATTAAGTGTAATAACTCAAAGGAAAAAAAAAGGAGAAACAATCATCCCTTACATAAGATAATTACCTTGACTAGCAGCACCTAAGGAAATAAAGTACCATTTATCTTAATCTCTAAGTATCATGTCACGTTAAATCCCTTTGATCACCATAAACACCCTTTTGAGAACCCCATTTAAGAACATAAAGGCAGACGAGCCCCTCGTCTCTTTTTTTTGTCAACCGTTCTTATGACCTCTCACTTTTTCCTCTACTACACAATAGAGGAATAGAGTGGGAGAAATGAACATCAGCACAAAAACCAAAGAAACACTCAAAGAAGGAAGGGAAGGTACTCGGTCACTTTTGTCATAATATAGGCACAAAAAAAATGTGAGTGAAACAGATTCTCTTTGAATGTTTCTTCAATTATAATAAATCAGTTTAGATCTAATTGGTTATATCTCTTGTGTGAAGACTCTTTAGAAAGAGAGTTTCAGAGTTATTAGTGAAATCACTAATTGATAAAGTGATATGTAGTGTACTGACATATTAATTTGTTCTAATCTTAGTGTAATACATTCTATTTTGTGTTTCATTGTTTTATGTTGTTATTAAATTCTATATTTTATCCCAAAAACATGATTTGGGTTCTCCAAACTTGGTTTGGGTTCATTCCAAAATCGGACCATGTCGTCTTCAACTCAACCCAAGTTCAATAATCGATCAAAGCTCAACTTCTTTTTTTTTTAGAACCCAACTCGGTTTCCTTCAAATTTGAACCAGTCAAACTATCAAACCAAGCTCAATCTATCCAATTCGAGTTTCTTATAACACTCAGCTTGAGCTCCATTTGATTCACTATATTATAATTTAATGAGCATAAGACTAGCTCGAGACCCTTGGTAATCCGACCAAAGTTTTTTTCCAAACAATTCCATTAGTTGATTATGAAGAAACCGAAACCTAAAACCCAACTCGAGTACTCCTTTAGTCTGGCTCAAGTTTTGACACCAGACATCCAAGAATATGAATTCTAACTTATCGATGCTTAAGTTTGAGTGTGGATCTATCTTATTATTTCTTGCGGAGACTATGAAATAAAATGAAGTTTGCTGACTCTACATCACTAAGCATTCAACACTAGTTGTGAATGCATTAGACTCAAATGCAAAGATGCCCATAAAAAAAAGAAAATAAGGTATCTATGTTAAACTGAATCATAATTATCATTGTTCCTCCGTAAGGGTTCTACTTAAGAGGTGAAATTCACCCTTCCATTAAGAAAAGACATTTGTCATAATCTGATCAATCATCGATAATTTGTATGAAGTTGTATTGTGCACACGATGCATCATATAATTAAATAAGTGAATCATCTAAAATTAATGAAGAGACGAGAGTTTGAAAAATCAATTATCAAAGTCATATGCCTTGAGTATTTTTAATATTAATTGAATTAATTATCATTGTTATTGAATCATTGAATATTATTGGATTATAATATGTACCTATATACTATTTTTTACTACAAATTATCTCCCATATGTATCATTGATATTTATTTTTATGGAAAGAAAACTAATGTATTTTTATCATAATTGACTTGTTTATTCTAATATGAGAATTTAGTCATATGAAAAATATGACTAAATATTTGGAGGCATTACATTAAGTTAGGAAAAATATGAGAGGCCACACAAATTCCTAAAAAAGAAACTATGTCGATATTAAAGATGGAATTCCTTGCAGGCTGCCTGGTTAGGATTATCATTGTTATTGAATTAATTATCATTGTTATTGAATCATTGAATATTATTGGATTATAATATGTACCTATATACTATTTTTTACTACAAATTATCTCCCATATGTATCATTGATATTTATTTTTATGGAAAGAAAACTAATGTATTTTTATCATAATTGACTTGTTTATTCTAATATGAGAATTTAGTCATATGAAAAATATGACTAAATATTTGGAGGCATTACATTAAGTTAGGAAAAATATGAGAGGCCACACAAATTCCTAAAAAAGAAACTATGTCGATATTAAAGATGGAATTCCTTGCAGGCTGCCTGGTTCGACATAGCCGCTGCACAAAAATTTGTTGGACTTGACCAGAACGTGTCAGGTTGCATAGTAGGATGCTGGGCACGTGCATACACGAACCCAACTAGCATTAATTTTTATTTTATATATATATATATATATATAAATTGTTAATCATATAGTATAAGTATTATATATATTTTTAATATATCTAATAATCATAATAGCATATATTATAATATTTTTATTAGTTCAAATTTTAAGGCAAAGAAAGTGGACGCATGAGACCCAATCGGCCAGGTTCGTTCTTGGGGCATTATGCTGATTTGGTGTTTTGCTAATCGAGTATGGCACAATCCAATTTTAAAACGAATTATACCATTACGACACGGTTCGTAGAACGATCAAACATGAGTTGATTGACGGTCCAACACAATGTATTTGTCCATCCCTAATCGAGATCGAATCCTAGTCCAAAAGGTGATAGAATTAGTACATACACAAAATTTATTCAAAAAGAAAAACAAAGGACTAACAAGGTTACAATTCATCATGTAGATAGAAATAACCCTACTCCCTAATCAAGATCAACCAAATTTAGTTTTTACCTATCTTTTTATTTGTTTAATATCTTGAAAGTATGAATTTATTTATCCAATAGACAACTCATAAGTCAACATGTGTTTTTCTCTGGCCGAAGTCCATCGGAGGTCATAGACTGACAATTAAGTAAAAACTTGAAGTTAAACTTGATTTTTATTTTCTTCAATTTGACGTCACTAGTTATAGTTCGAACAATTTACCACTTTAGTTAATCAGTTAGTGATTATTATTAAAAAATAAAAAATGCAATCAAATCGAGTATCACAATTTTCTTTTCATTCTTAATTACTCAAAATCACAACTAATTTCATCAAAGTGCTTGTGTCACATGACATTTCTCCTCACATTTTAATTGGTGAGCAATTAAGCGCATCTGCTCCCTGCACCAAAATTGAAATTGCAATTATTGCCCGTGTCACGACGACGAAGACGCTCCCTCCTATTAGTGCTGAGAGATGGAAAAATGGGCAGTGTCGTGCTGTGCCCGTGTCGGTCAACTCGTGTTTGACCGTACCGCGGGCCGTGTCGTGCAAAATGGATCGTTTTCGACCCCGACACGGTCTAGGCCCGGTCTGATCGGACCGGCCGGGTCAGGTCGTGCCTGGTCGGGCGGCCTGCGGCCCATTTTTTTCAATTTCAACTTTTAAATAATAAAATAAATTTAATTATTAAATTATTATAAAATAGAGATAGAGTAGAGTATAATGAGTATTATTATTTATTCTATAATATGCAATTGATAATAACTATATAGTAAAAATTTCAAATACATTAAGTACTTAATTTATAATTATTAAGTAAATAAATTTGTAAAATGATTAATTGAGTTTTGAGTAATAACTAATAAGTTATAAGTTATAACTTTATATATAAAAGTAATTGGTAAGTATTTAATAAATATATATTAGTAAGTAATTGGTAAGTATTTAATAAATATATAATTTATTGTATAATGCATAAGTAGTATAGATAATTAGGTACTTAGGTAGTATACTACTATACTATAGATAATTAAATACTAATTTATTATATAGTAAAAATAGTAATGGACACCGAGATTAACGTGGTTCGGCTATTTTAGCCTACGTCCACGGAAGTTTTAATGTTTTATTATTATTGATTATTATGAAATAATCAATAAATGCAAAATTACAAATAATTAAAAATTACACCTTGTACAAACAATTATTTTATGAAGAATTATAAGGGAAGAGACATCCATTTCATCATCATCTTCTATGTATGGTAATATGGATTCCTGACCTTGTGTTCGAGTATCTGCATCAAATCAATCTTTTAATAATATACAAACCCCCATCGACTTAGAGTTCATTCTATTTCTTCTCTCGTCCAAAATTCTGGAACCTGCAGAAAAACACTGCTCTAATGTCACTGTAGACATCGGAACAACTAAAAGATCTCGAGCTAAGGCAGAGAGAATTGGATACGTACGATAGTTTAGTCTCCACCAGGTCAAAACATCGATTTCACTATCACATTCATTTAGACGTGATAAGTAATCTTGCAGTTCATTATACAAAGGGGCAGCTGAATTGGATGAACCTTCATCCGAGCCTCTTGATGTGCCCCCTCCTAAAGAGGACATGAATCTAAAAAATGATCTATTATTGAAAGGTTTGGGTGCTATTGGTGGACGTGATGAAGATGCTTGCTCTCTACGTGCACCAAATTTTGCTTCATAAATATTATATAAGTTATTTATTATATTTTCGTAATCATGATCTGGATTAATAAAATCGTCAGTTTGCAATTCTGGATGACTTCTTATATATTGTTCGGGAAAATAATTCTTAATCTCTCTGGTGTACCATTTAGGACCGGATCCTTTAAATCTAGGGTCCATCATCATTGCTAAAATTCCTATGAGAGGCAAATTATTCCAATATTCTAAAAATTTTGATTTCATCAAATAAATTATTTCAGAAAAATCATTTGATAATTCACATTTTTCATTAAATGAACTTGTCATTTCATGAAGTTGATTAATTATTAAATGTGAAGTAGGAGAATAAATGACAGATAACTCTAAAGTAGCATTATAAAAAACTTGTAACAATTCCATAACTGCATTAGTAACATCCCATTCTGCATCAGTAATTCGAGCTGCTGGACATTGCATCACACTTAAAATATAATTATCGAGTGCATGTCTAAATGGAATACATAATTTAAGCATGTCGTAAGTACTATTCCATCTCGTAGACACATCAGTATTTAATTTTCTATAAGAAATATTATAACGATGACATATTTCTTTAAATGTTTGTCTCCTAGGTCCAGAGTGACGTAGATTTACAATAACTGCTTTAAGAGTTTCAAGTACTCTAACAACTACCTTTAATCCTTTTTTAACACACAAATTAATAATATGACATGCACATATTTGATGAAAAAGAATTCCATTTAAAAGAGGATTTAATCTTTGAATTAAAAATTGTGCAGCGGAATTATTAGCACTTGCATTGTTAAGAGTAAGACATAAAATTTTCTCTTTAAAACCATATTCGTTAATTACTTTTTCTATCACATTGACAATTTGCAAATCATTATGAGGATGCTCAATTTCTTTAAACGCAATAATTCTTTTTTACACTACCCAATTTGTATCAATCCAATGAACTGTAACACAAAAGAAAACATCACCATTTAAAGAAGTCCATATGTCACTAGCCAAACTATACATGAATTTAGAATCTAAAAAATAATTAATTAATTCATTTTTCTTCTTACGATATAATTTAATCGAATCTTCTTTAACAGTTTTTTTACTAACATTTCGAAAGGCACCTTGTACATAATTTTGTTGATAATATAAAAATTTTTCATCTTCAGCAAATGTGTAAGGCATTTCTGTATGTATAACATATCTAGCTAAACCTTCACGCATATTTTCTTGATTATAAACAAATAAAGAGCTCCCGGCAGTACCACGACCAATGCAACTAGTTGAGTCTGTTGCGGTAATTGACCTGCTAAAAATTGTTTCCTAGTAGTTATAGGATGTGATTCTAAATGTCATTTTAAACTACCGGTGCCCGAAGAAGAGGCGGCAGCATAACTAGCCTTGCAAATTTTACAAATAGGTTTATCTTTTTTTGGATCATTTTCATCTATAATTTTTTCACAATAATTCCAAACTTCACTAGTTAACTTTGATGTTCTTCTTTTTTTACCTATTATCTCACCTTACGCGGGAGCATATAAGCTTGACGGACCTGAAGGTGTCACTGTCGCAGTTGCACAATCTCCTTCGAAACCTGCAGAACTTGAAGCAATATTAAGATTAGGAATGATAGGAAGATTAACATATGTAGTTGGGTAATTAGGCAGTCAGTTGATGGCGCCACAGTTTCCATATAACTCAACGAATCGCCACTTAGTTGTGCTGATAAAAAATTAGAATCACCACTACTATTAGTATTATATGGTGTACCATATGGATATGTAGGTAGTGGTCCATAAGGTGAATAAGCAGCAAAATCACCATATAGACGAAAGGGATCCCGCGGGTTCATTATGCATTTATATATAAGAAATTAAGAGTGAATAATAATATAAAAATACTACTAAATAAATATTACAATATAAATATAAATTAAAAGTGAGAGTTTGAGAGCAGAGCACGAATGAAGAGAAGAAAAATGCAGAACGACTGAGTCACTCAGTGTGAGAGAGGCAGAGAGAGACACAAAAAGCACTATGGAAGATTGGAAGATTTGGAAGAATGAAAGTAGAGAGATTTTCGAGTGGAGGTGTGGAGAAGGAATGAAATCGGACGTCCCTTTTGTAGGCGGATGAATGGAATAAAAATACTCCAACACGGCCCGTGTTGAAACTGACACGGTCCGTGTTGAACTTTTTGACCGTACAGTCGATCGCCCGTGTTTGTGTTGTCAAATCACGAATCTCATTTAAAAATAAAAAAATGGGTTGTGTTTGATCGGTCGTTGTCCTCTTTTTAACACGGATCGTGTTATGTCACACACGGTCTGTGTTGAAGTACAAATACGGCATCCGACACGTCTCATCATCGAAGTACGCAGACCGTGCTTGTATTACACGGTCCGTGTTTGTACGTTGAAAAAAATAACCCGTGTCAAAACGGGCCATGTCGTGCTGGATTCGTGTTCACCGTGTCCGAGCCGTGTCGTGCCAATAGTACAAATGGGCGACCTAGCACGGTATGGCATGACACGGCCCGTTTTTTCGTGCGCGAGCTTAGCACGAATACGACTGCCACAATATGCGGCTTTCTCGGATCCCCTCAGTTATTTATTTATTTATCCTTTTTTCTTTCACTAAAAGATAAAATTAGGAGTATGGAGGCGAGGAAAAGCTGCAAGCCTGCAACAAGGCAGTTGGGCTCAATGCTTTAAAAATGATGTGGCCCATTCTTTCATTTTTTTAAAAAAAATTACTTATCTATTGGAAATATGCAAAATCACATTATTTCTAGCAATTAAATTATTCTTCGAGCTAATTAGCACCAAACTAGCACCCGTCAACGTTAACTAATCCATCCTAGGAGTTTAGAACACATCGTTGAGTCAAACTTGACTCAAACTATTTTTAATAATATCAATTTGCAGCCTAATAGTAAATAGCATAATGTTAGTTTTTAATCTCCATTTTCACATATCATTTTTTTCCATGCGTTTATTTTTTTTTCGTATTTTATCTTTTTTGTAATTTTCATTTTACCATCCGTGTGTGTTGGCGACCCTGTAATGGGGAAAAAAATTTGGAGAATATTTTCTTCCAGGAAAAATAATATTTTGCCATGTTTTGTTTTCTGTATGAGAAAAAATAAATTAATATATATATATATATAAGGAATTCTTTTGAGTGGTTTTTTTTTCTAAATGTCGGAAATACAAATATTGGGTTATTTCTACAAACCAAAACAAACACAATTATTTAAATCGTTTTCGTTTTGGCATGTTTATCTGTTTGATCTTAAAAGTTTATAAATGTGCATCGATTCTTTAACTAAGATCCTTTCTAGAACATCTTAGACCCATCTGTTTATAATGACAATTCACTTATTTGGAATTATTCTAGGGCTAATTTTGTTTCTAATATTTTAAGCCAGTAATGTCGTAGATTTTATTTGATAGAATAAGAACAAATAAGACCTCTTTCTTTGGAATTACTCTTAGTTTCCCTTTCAGATTCCTAAATTAATTGTTGCAGAGTTTATAATTGTTAAAAAAAAGATTGAAGAATGATTTAATCTCTAGTGTTAAGTTCAAAAATTAAGAATCAGATTAAATTTTCCTTTAAACCATAACTGATACAGCCCATTGGAAACCACAGTGCCAGGCCCCGCTACACCAAAAAAAAAAAGAAAGAAAAGAAAAGAAAAACGTAGGGTCATTTGATACACTATAAGAAAATTGCCTTTTACCGACGGTCCTAACCGTCGGTAAAATGGTCAGATCCGTCAGAAATCACGATTTTCGACGGTTCTTTCGACGGACAATGATCGTGTGAAAAAGGGGCGTCGCAAATATTTTACGACGGTTTCTTCTGAACCGTCGGTATTACAGACCGTCTAGCTGGCGGACGCGACAGTCGAACGTTAAATATCGACGGGGCGAACCGTCAATATTATCGACGGTTAAGACCGCCGATATATATCGATGGTTTGAACCGATAATAGTATTGACGGTTCGATCCGTCGATATTTATCGGCGGCTTAAACCGTCGATAGTATCGGCGGTTCGTGCCATCGATAACTATCGGCGGCTTGAACCGTGGAAACTATCGACGGTTTTAACCGTCGATATTATCGACGATTAAAATCGTCGACAATCTTGTATCGACGGTTTTACTCATGAGCTATCGATAATTGTGTACCGACGGATATAAGCGTCGGTAAGTATCGAAAAAATCCGCTGAAAATTGCAATATTTCAGCTGTTTCATAAAAAAATTTAAAAAAAATAGTGAATTCACAAATAATTCTCAGATAATACAACACATTTGATCCATAATGGAACGACATAACGTAATTCACAGATAAAGCACATCACATCACAGATTCAATTACATCATATCACAGATAGTTCAATTCGGCATAAGGGTATCCAAACATGAAACGTAATCCATAATGTAATCCATATTTCACAGATTCAATAACGTAATCCATAATGGAACGAGATAATGGAACGATACAATTAATTCACATAATCCAAACATGAAATAAATTGAACATCACATGAATTCACGAATTGAACGGCATAACGTCTTCGTCACGACGAAGAGCTGAAGTTCAATTCGCATATCATCTTCGTCACAAAACATCACTGCATAAAATTGAAATAGAGTAAAAGTTATAACATATAAAATGCAAAAAAAACATGAATTCAGTTTTGAATTCAGTGTTGAAGAGCAAAATCAAAATCTAATTGAATCTAAAATCTAAAATATAAAAACATAATTTGAATTTAACATCAACATAATTTGATAAATTCAATAGAAGATGCGTAAACTAACAAGCTTCACCATTAATTCAATAAAAATTTTGACTCCATTTTGGGAACTCCGACCACAGAAGGCTTCACCATTAATTTCAATTGTTTTGAGTAAAGAAAGAAAGATTCGTGACACGACGCGCGCGGAGGGCAGCCGGATCTGGCCGCCGCCGCGGAGGGCGGCCGGATCTGGCCGCCGCCGTGCAAGGGCGGCCGGATCTGGCCGCCGCCGCGGAGGCGGCCGGATCTGGCCGCCGTCGCGCAAGGGCGGTCGGATATGGCCGCCGCGCGCGGAGGGCGGCCAAATCTGGCCGCCGCACGGAGGGCGGCCGGATCTGGCCGCCACGCGCGGAGGGCGGCCGGATCTGGCCGCCGCGCGCGACTGGCGGCCGGATCTGGCCGCCGCGCGCGACTGGCGGCCGGATCTGGCCGCCGCGCGCGAATAATGGCCGAATCTGGCCGCCGCACAGAGGGCGGCCAGATTTGGCCGCCGGAGAGACAAATTATATATCAAAGGAGGACGGGGATCGGACTTACCTGCGCCGGAGATTTCAGTCGGCGGCGGAAGCTTCTGGCGGGAGGTGGTCGATGGCCGGACGAACTGCGGACGAAACGCGCGGCGGCGGACGAACGTTCAAAACGTTCAAAGTAAGAGTGCGGTCGAGTTTTTATATAACCACTTTTCGACGGTTGAAACTGTCGCAACATAGGTAAATATAATATTATATTAATTCGCATTTCGACGGCTCGAATCCGCTGGAAAAACCGTCGATAGTTTCGACGGTTATTCAAACCGTCGAAATATCGACGGTTTTAGCCGTCGATTCCCATAATAATAAATTTTCAAAACATCAACAGATCCGTAGTTTGTGTAAATTATAAATTTCCATTTTCGACGGTTGAGGCCATCGAAAAAATTAAGCTAGAATATTTTATTTAAATATTATTGACGGTTATGACCGCCGAAATATCGACGGTTGCTTTGAACATCGCAAATTTCGACGGTCAAAACCGTCGATAAGTTCAATAATTGTACGCAACCAGTGTTGAAATTTTTTGACGGTTCAGACCGCTGGAAGTTTCGACGGTTAGATAAACCGCCGAAATTATCGACGGTCATAACCGTCGAAGTATAAATATTTTTGATGGAATCTTCCGACGAATTTATCACCGTCGAAAGTTTAGACTGCTAAAACCGTCGAAAATTATCCGACGAAAATATCGACAGTTTGGAAGATCCGCCGAAAAAACCGTCGATATTTTAGACGGATGTCGGACCATTGAAAATGGACCGTCGGAAATACGATTTTTTCTTGTAGTGATATTTATATATCATTTATTTGTCACATTAATCCATAAATAATCATTTTATTATTAATGTAATAACATTCTATAATTTAATAATTATGGATGTTATATTTAAAATTTTATGTTAAGTTTTATACTTTAGTTATAATATTAATTTTTTATCACCTCAATATTTAAATTAGTATCGTATTAAAGGAAACTGGATTATAGTTTTTCATTTTTTTATGAATTAATGTGACAAATAAATGATAATAAAAGTACCGTCTTTAGGTATTTAAGTTTTTCATTTTTTTATTAAAGTATCATATTTAAAAATCTGACTCAGAAAGATATCATTATTTTGAATTAAAAAAATCGAATCATTATCACTCCTACTAATCTCCATTTAATTCTCCAATTAATAAAAAAATTCCACATTTAATTTCTCATAACATTTAAGTTTGGAAAGTGTGATCGTTTAGAAAAAGGAAAAAAAATCTACAGTATTAATAGTACAGGCTCAACAGTGGGCCCTTCATTAGGCCCATCAATTTCTTAGTATACTATTTACAATGCGATAATTACGTGGGCCTGCTCCTATGTTTAGCGATAAGGCTGAATCCAATTAAATCGAGCTAGAAAACTAAAGGCCCAACTTTTGGTACTGCATTGAACCGATAGTTACGTTAGGCTCAGTAGAAGATTGATAAAATTTATCTTTAAAATAAATTAATAAATAACCAAGAGTCGTCAATAAAAAAAATATATTTTTTCTCATCCAAATATATTAGAAAATTAATAAAGTGTTAATAATTCTATATTTCGTAATTTTAAAGTTAAAATGATATCTGTTTGCCTCTTTTAACTTGTCATTATTTCCTCTTTGTAACATAAGCGTCAAATTTTATAGTAACGCATTAAGTTAATAAATATACGTACAACTAAACCAAAATTTGCATTTGGAAGAATCAATTAAATAACTTATTTTTTAAGTGTATGAATTCTGGCCTCCATCTCTTCTAATTTGATTTGAATGTCTGAATGTTGTGAAGGAGGAGATGGCATATCACTAATAATGTGTTGGCTTTTAAGTTGAGTCAATTCGGCCTCCAAGTTATTGATTAATTGATATTGTGCATTGGGCTTCTTTTCTATTGTTGCAATGAATTAATTGAACATCTCTTGGAGGCTAGTTGTAAACTCATGTGTTGAGCTTGATGTAGATTCGAGTTTCGAGGTGATAACACTATCTGTCCTCTTGTTTTGTAGTTTGATGTTGTCAATTTGTCTCTTCATATTTTTAATTTGATAATGTTGAGTGGAGAGTTTCTTCAATAGAGAATTTAACAATTGTTTGAGCATGGTAAATAGATTTTATAATGAATCTTTATTTTGAAATTTTATTGGATCGTATTTTATAATGAATCCTTCATCTTGAACTTCTGTGCAATTTAACGGGTCGTGATATGCAAATCACGGTCCTGACAATGACGATGTCGAAAAGGATTTATAGACGGCTACCGGTTATGGTCACGCGCTTGCGGCCTCCAAAAAGAGAGCACGACCCGTGAGATGCTGGCGACGACCTTCACAGAAATAATGATGCAAAGATGGTGAACTGTGAGTCACGGAACTGCAGACATATAGACAAAGAATAAAAATTTAGAGGTCATTATATGAGTGTTACGGACGTGATGTTGGATGGTTGGGCGTAACATTAAGGTGTAACGGGTCTTGAGTTAAATGTTGCGGCTCGTTAGGATTGGAAATAAACAAGGGGAACCATTGTGAAGTGATGAAATTATCTTAATTTGTGGTTTTAGTCAACTAATTATGAAGTACTTTGGACATTTTAATCCTGCTCTAGTATAAGCTAAATTATCTAAGTTAATTCTCTACCGTAAAGCCTAAAATTATGAGGACGAACATCATCTTAAAGCTTGTCCAAACTAATTAATCAACTTTAATTAAATTTTTTTCGATGAGTAAACAACTTTAATTAATTTATTGTTAAAGAGAATGCCATAAAAAATTGTGATTTAATGTACATTGTTTCTTTACTCAGTGTGTATGAAATTGAAGCATAGGGGTCGGTTAGAACAAATGTAATATTTTTTTTGCAAGTCAAAGAAGGTTCAATTTATCGAACTCCATACATTTATCATGGATATGACGTAATGTAACGCCCGAATAAAACAAAAAAAATATTATTACTTAAAGTTAAAATAAAGATAAAATCAGATTCGACTAAAGAAAACAAAAATCAAATAAAAAAGGAGTCCCAATAGAAAGTATTAATCAATTTTATCTTTTCACCCTACCTATATAAACTTTTTCTTTCAACCAAAAGCTACTTAAACCTTAATCATCGCATCTCTCCTCTTTTTCCTCTTCGTTTGTACGAATCCCTAGGCTACTAGGAGCTCGAACCCAGTGTTGCCCGTCGAAAATGTCGTCGGAAATACGTTGAAATATTAGGAGGAAATTAAGGTAATGTAGTTGCTATGTTGAACTTTTTGTAGCACTTTTAGGACCATTTTCCTTGATTTTTTTTCCTCGATTTTTCCCATCCGACGTGGCCAATAATGACACGGCACCAAAGACGAGGTGTGGTTGAAGTCGGAGAACCTTGGGGATAGCCAACGTAGAAAACAAATTAGAGAAAGAGGACCGAACAATAGAAAGTTCACATAGAGGTAGGTGAATCGTTGGATCAACTTTTGAATCAGCTTTAATAATAATTTTGATCCTTAGAGGTTTATTTTGACAAAACATCGTCGGAAACCAAGCAAACAACATCATTGATTTCATCAGAATCCATCGAACTCAGTTCGGGTTTCATATAACCCAAGCAGGGTATGCCTATAGTCGGGCGCCATGACACGAAACCCAACTTAGTTCCAGTCGCCCGACCCACCCGCACCAACACCAGCGTGCACAAAGATGCCAAAACTCGGCCCGGGCACACCAAGGCACACCAGTGACCCCGCCCGAGTTTCGGTAGACCTTGTAATAGAGAACTTCCTTGGGCTGGACTCGGGCTACAATCGGCTCGGGCCGTGGTCGAGTAGAGCACAAGACCTGGCCCGAGTTCCACCCAACCTAGACCAAGTTTTGCCAGATTGTATGTATGTTGCTATTTTAACTTATTATGCTAATTAATTATGATCCATCATTAGTTATCCATATGATCTCATTAACATTGTAATCCAGAGCATTGGTTCTGCTAAAGCTATGTTATGGCTATATTTTTTATGCACAATAGTTTGTTGACGAGGTTCGGTCACACCTTGGCCTACGTCCCTGCTCCGACTTCTCGACCTCGAGATCGCCGGAGATTCCACTAACACCCTTCCTTCATTCCAAGTGGGGCAAGAAGGAAATCCTTTACAACTCTTGCATTTTCTCTTTTTTAAGAGGTAATGCACGCCTCTTTCACTCGTCTTTTCTTCACTCAAGAGGTAAGACACAACCTCTTTTCACTTAGGAGCTAAACAACTATTACAATATCACAAGAACACTCCACAATCTCTCTTTTAAAATTTGGAACCTCACAAAAAGAGTAAGAGAGAAAAAAATGAGAAATTTTCAACTTTGAACTCAAGATGACTTCTTGGATTAACACGAGTGTTTGACTATCTTTTTTTGGAAAGTCTTAGTCTTCTTGATATGTTTTGCATCACTTTTATAACCTCCAATATTTTTCTAGCCGTTGGTATTCAAAACTAGTCATTATGTACTTTTCTGCACTAAAATGGACGTCTGTTTTGATTTCAGTTATCTGTTTTAGAATGCCGTTGAAGTATAGCCGTTAGACAACTTTCGGTCATCTGTTTGAGTTTCAGGCGATCTTTATAAAAATTCTGAAGTCTCAGACATTTGCGGTCGCTATGCCAACTTTTTGGGCATCCGTTTTTATCTCCAGCAATCGACCAAAAACTTTTCGATCGTCCGTTTTGTCATTGACAGCCTAATAAATATGCACTATTTTATACATAATATTTTGCACAATTATCCAAATGAGATGATTTTTTATTCTATGGAAAGACAACAAAATTCTCTACAAATTTGATTCATCATTCATCCAAACTCCAATGAGATCATAATTAAATATTCAATCAAAATTCAGTGCATAAAGTTGTCAATTTCAAATTAAATGTTTTAGACTTTTACTCTTTTATACATAACTTTTCATACTAGTATCCAAATGAGATGATATTTAATTCTTTGAAAAGCTAACAAAATGCTCTACAACTTTGATATTCGTTATTCATCTAATGAAATCATAGTCAAATATTCAATCAAAGTTCAGTGCATAAAGTTATCAATTTCAAATTAAACTTTCTAGACTTTTACTCTTTTATACATAACTTTTCATACCAGTATCCAAATGAGACGATATTTGATTCTTTGAAAAGCTATATCTACAACTTTGTTATTCATTATTATAAAAAATCTAAAGAGATCATAGTCAAATATTAATTCAAAGTTCAGTATACAAAGTTGTTCATTTCAGATGAAACATTTTTTGTCTTTACTCTTTTATATATAACTTTTCATACTAGTATCTAAATGAAATGATATTTGATTCTATGAAAATCTAAAAACTTTATTTACAACTTTCGTGTTCACCTCCTTTCCCAAATCTATTGATAAAGTAATCAAATATTAAATGCATGTTTAGTACATAAAAATATCAACTTCAAATAGAACTTGTCGACCTTCACTATTTTTGGCATAACATTTTATATGGTTAATCAAATGAGGTGATTATTAATTCTATGAAAAGATAAGAGAATTATATATAACTTTTTTATTAATCGCTTTATCAAAATCTCATGATAGAGTACTCAAATATTAAATGCAAGTTTAGTACATAAAAATATCAATTTCAATTTGAACTTTTCGAGTTTCACTTGTTTAAACATAACTTTTTATGTGGTTGTCCCAATGAGATGATTCTTAATTATCTACAAATATAAGAAAGTTATCTATATCTTTTATATTCACCTCTTAATATAAATCTCGTGGGAACATAGACAAATATTCATAAAAAAATTAGTGCATGAAGTAACTTATTTCTATTTAAACTTTTTTTCGACATTTTGAATATAACTTCATTCTTTTGAGGTTTGTATTATCAAAATATAATTATATAGAGAATAAAAACTTTGCTCCAACAATTTTCCCGGTGGTCGAGAGGTAGAAGCAGACTGTTGAGCAATCTGATTTTGATCACCTCCTATTTTACTAATATTTATTGATAATCGACATATCAAAATTGCCACCTTTGTACTAAAACTTTGTTTAAATTCATAAAAAGGAGCCATTAGATGATCTTTTTGAACTAGTCTCTCGAACTAACTACTTTTTTTAATTTTGAATTCTAATAGGAAAAGAGGAGGAGATAAAAGACCCAAGTTTGAACAAGAAAAAGGGGGTAACGAAAGAGAAAGAAGAAAAAGAATCATCTAAAAAGAAAAGACTGAGAGGATAAGGAAGAAAATGACGAGAAACATTCTGATATCATTAATGCCTATATTTGGCTAAACTTTTTGTAACGCCTCGAGACTCACGTGACTATCACGTGCTCAAAGTCATCCCAAAGGCACTACACAATTTTATATAAAATAATTTTGCGAAAAATAAACTCTATAAGATGCAAAAATAACTATAGGAACATCTAAATATCCATAATGTCAAGGAGCTGGAAATATCTATGACTCCACCATACTAAATAAGCGAAAAAATAAAAGCTAATCCAATAATCTAGTAAGACTTAATCTTACACCATGTGCAACAACTCTGTCACCGAGCTTGATCACTTGTATCACCATCTTCTATCATCTCACCTACATGAATTCAGATGCAAGGGAAAATCCATGAGTATAAAAATGCTCAATATGTAAAGAACAATAAATAATAGAGCACTAGATAAGACAATATAAGGAGAGCTCAATAATCAATGTCAATATAGTCATAAATCAATAAAGAGGATCAGGAAAAAGGTCAAAAGACCAATCGATATCAACTAACAATTTAACAATAATCAATTTTGCCTAATCTCTATTGCACTATCCAATTTAACAATTTTGATTCGATTTCAATATCATTGATCATCGATCAATAACAATTTCCATACGATTCAATGGGCGGAGGCAAGGCTAGTCAACGCAAAAATCTGAATGACCATGATTAAATTCAAATCAATTCTATTTCCATTCAATTCGATTTGATTCAATTCAATTCAATTTCCATTCTATTCGATTCAATCTTTGGAGTTATTCAATTCAATAGGGAGCGCTAAGTTAATTAAGAAAAACTCCATGTCTCTTTCATGTAGGTCAGTATGGGATCAAGTCATGGCAAGCCGCCCTTCAATAATAGCGCTAGCAATATTTTCATGATGGCATGGGACCATGGTCATCACAGGACAGCCATAGCTTCCCTAAAGGATGACGTCTCATACCTCTAGGTACACTATCTGCCACATACAATATCCATAACAATATCAATATGGCCCAAGAGACTTAGAGACAATCGGAGAACATGGAGACCTGGCAGTTTTCATCTTTTATCTTTAACAATTCAATTTAGGTTAAATAAGGACCCAATCAAGAAAAAAACTACTGAATCACTATTATGGTTATCACATAATCAAGTGGGATAATAAGATCAATAATCTCAAATCATATGTTAACAATTATGGTCGTAGAATGTTATGGACAATTAACCAAAATAACTATTCAATTATTTATAATAAAATATCTAAAAATAGGTTTTTCATCCTTAGAACCCGGCTCGCGTCGGGTGAAACCTGGGCCGTGTTCGAAAATATTCAATATCACTTCGGTCAGAGCAAACCTGGGTCGGGTGCATAGTGAATCCGAGCTGAGTCGGCCAATTCACTGTCAATCACGATCGCCCGCAACCCGAGTCGAGCCGAAGCCTAAACCCAGGCCGGGTTTGACATTCCAATCCAATTCTGAGTCCAACTCGATCTGGATTCATCGAAATCCAGGCCGGGTACAGCAGAATCCGGGTTGGGTTCTGCCGACGGAGAAATGTGTTTTGATGCGACTTTTCGACCACCTTAACTTTGCCATACAATGTCCAAACTATGCATATGATATATCAATGGATTCTCGGTACAAAGGAGAAGAGAATAGGATTCCATGTTGTGGAAAACTGATGACATAGGGATTCCCCCTACGTACCTAAAGATGACTGAAAAACCAACCGAAATCCCTTACTTGCGCGAGTTGTCCAGAAGCCAACTTCGGTCGACGATATCTCTCTGTCCATGTCCCGAAACTTGCGGACAACACTTGAAAAATCTTCTCCTATAAGCCGGCTATGAAACCAGTCACCTCATGCTCTGGGGGGTGCTTCGGTTCGCGTAAAATGAGGGGACAAGAGGGGCTCGTTGGTAGAATTCTGTTTGGCAGAAAAAAGGGATTTCCAACCACCTCTTAATGCCTATTTATCGTGCATACTTAGAATTTTTACTTCTATTAGGTCTTGGACTCTTTTACATTCAATCTTGACCATCCATCATTGACTAATCATCCCATAGTTGTTCATATTTAATTAAATCCGGATTTACTTATTAATCCATATTTATCTCCATAGCTATTCAATCTCTCTTCAAATTCCATCTTATCTTTCCAACCTATCCCATAATTTCAATCAATTTTAGAATTAAATAATTCCAGAATATTAGACAATGATTTTCTAGATATTATAAATTAATAAAATATTCATTCATTTATTTATTTAATGAAAATCAGGGTTCCTACACTTTAATTTCTTTTGTGGTGTAATTGTGTGAATGCTATGATTTTAGTTTCTCCTTAGCCGTACTCCTAGACATCTGATTGATTATACTTTTATTTTGACAGCAAGTGTTTTAACTATGTTTAAATTTTATTTGATCGAGAGACCTATTTTCTTGCTTATATCTTGTCTCATTCAAGAGAAGGGACAGACAATCTCTTGCAGTTTCTTATCGGCATATTTTTTTATTAACTCTAACCGGCTGAGAAGCCCATCTTAATACTATTAGGAGGCAAGAGTCCATAATAGTAATTTGTTGTCTTGGATTCATTTTAATTATCCGGATTGGAATAATAAATTTACATTCCCTTGTTCGAGAGATCAATGTTTGATCTGATTAGGATGAGAGATCAACTAATCTGCTAATTTCATTCCATTTATTAATGACTTATCCCCTAATACTCGAAGACAGATCGACGAGTGAAGGGAAGGAGTGGTTGGTTTTCAATACAAGTATCGAGAGATCATTTGCTTTATAAGAGAAATTATAAACCATAGCATTGACCAATTTATCACAAAGGAGCTTTTTTTTATTTCTAGTATTTCAGTTATTTGTTTCTTTACTTTACTTTTGTCTTTTAATTTCATGACAACTCTCGAGATGTAAATATGTTAGCAATTCGATCTAAGTCAATGGGGTTACGACACTCGTGATTTCTACACGACCTGTATACTTACGGTAGTGTGAACTAGTATTTTAACTACGATTCGAATAATATTTAGTCGGTGTGAGAGATCACAACTTCTAAAGTTCATATCAAATTTTTGACGTCGTTGCCAGAGACTTAGATAACTATTTCCCATCTATATCTCTTACTATTTATTTTTTTAGCATTACAATTATTTTTTATTTTTCTTATTTCTCTATTCGCGAGAACCTTATATGCCCAGGGCTAACCACAAGCAATTGCTTGACTTAGACACTGAGATTGATCGAACATTCAGAAGGAGAGTGCGAGAGTATAGGAACATAACACCTTCAATTGAATAAACAAGTCACACTCAATCGACAGAAGCTGAATTAAATTCTAATTCGGAAGGAGAAATGATGGCTCAACAATAAGAACAACAACAACCTCTGATTCCTTCCTTAGAAGAGCTCTATACTCCCATTGCAGATGGATTGGAGTTAGCCATTCTAAAGCCAACTATTCAAGCTAAAAATTTTGAGTTAAAATCTTCTTTGAATTCGACAATTCAGCAAAACTAATTTGGAGGAACCCCAGATGAAGACCCGAATCAACACCTCAAAAATTTTCTAGAAATATATAAAACAACGAAGCTAAATGGAGTTTCATAAAAAACACTCAGATTGAGAGTCTTTTCTTTTTCTTTAAGAGGAAAAGTCAAACAATGGCTGCAGTCCCTTGAACCAAGAGAACTAACTACTTGGGAATAATTGGTGAAGGCCTTTTTATCTGAATATTTTTCTCCAAGTAAAACAATCAGAATCAGAAATCAAGTTATTGGATTTAAGGCACTACTACAATTGTGTCCTAAGAGACACTTTACGAAGCATAGTAAAGATTTAAGGCACTACTACAATTGTGTCCTTATCATGGTCTGAGCAAGTGGATTTTAGTTCAGTCCTTTCATAGTGGTCTTAACTTTACCTCCAAGATGGCACTTGATAATGTTGCCGATGGTGTATTCATAAAGAAAAATGTCGATGAAGCATACCAACTCATAGAAGAAATAGCAAAAAATTAGCATTTTTTAGCTCACTCAAGGTTCAATGAATCCATTGTCTCTACTCAGACACGTCTAAATGGTGAGGATTTCTCTTCCAAGGTGGAATATATTGTTCAGAAGGCAATCAACAGATGAAGCCACCCTGAATGTTAATATGATAGCCAGACGCTATGAAATATGTGGTTTGCCTTACCATATCTCTATGCATTATGATTATTAAAACAGTAAGGTCATCAACACCAAGCCAATGCAATAGGCTCATACCCTTCCAATAATGACTGCCCTTACTCTAACACATACAACCTCGGATGGAAAATAATCCAAAATTCTCTTACAAGGACAATTATCAGCGAACTCAAGCTCATGCCTAGCATAATAAAACAAATCAAAGAGCACAACCTCAGAACCCCCTATTGATCAAGGACCATCCTCCAAGAGCAGACTTTAATCCATGATGGAGAAGTACATGTCTAAACAAGATAGTCTCATGCAGAAGATGTTTCAAAAGATTGAAAGTCTTTTGATTCATAACAAGATAGCTCAACAAGTTGCATCATCCTCAAGACAATCAGAAATTCTACTGGGACAATCAGAGCAGAACCCAAAGGAATAAGTCCAAGCCGTAACCCTGAGGAGTGGAAGAATCACCAAAGACAAGACCAAAAATTTCAGAGCCAAAAGATGAGGGAGCTTCAAAGCAGGAAGAAGTAGTCCAACCGGACAGTGGATCAAAAGAATAGAAAGAAGCCATACGACCAAAAACTTCAGAATGCCCCTCCAATTATGTTACAGAAGTACCATTTCCCAAAGCCCTCGAAAAAAAACCGACAGGATCAACAATTTTGTAAGTTCGTTGAAGTCCTAAAGAAGCTCTATATCAATGTACCTTTCGTTGAAGTCATCCAAGAGATGTCTGCTTATGTCAAATTCCTTAAAGATATCCTATCAAAAAAGAAGAGAATTCAAGAGAATTAAACAATGGCACTAACAACTAAAGCCAGTGCCATCATTCAAAACAGATTACCTTCGAAACTCAAGGATCCATGAAGTTTCTTTATACCATGTGAAATTGGCAACCGAAGAATTCAAAGAGCTTTATGTGATCTTAGAGCTTCTGTAAGTTTGATACCCCTCTCGTTATGCAGAAAGCTTGAAATGGGTGACATCAAGCCTACCAATATGTCTCTCCTACTAGTAGATCGATCCATCAAAATTCCACAAGGAATTCTGGAAGATATACTAATCAAAGTAAGGAATCTCTACATACCAGCTAACTTTGTAGCCCTGGACATGGATGAAGATAACCAAACTCCTATCCTTATAGGAAGACATTTTCTAACCACTGCGGGAACAGTAATTGATGTCAAACAAGGTCGTCTTACCTTTCAAATAGGCGATGATATCGTGGAGTTTTGGTTAAACCAGATCATCAATTGCCCGAACATGGAAGATTACCACTTTCAATATGAGCATGTTGATCCACTAATCCAGAAAGTTACGTCAGTCATTCACATATCCGACCCTTTAAAAGTTTCCCTTGCAGCTTAGGAATCATCACTATGGACAGAGGAAGAAGCTCGACTATTAACTAGTCACATGCTACTAGCGTTAATGCAAGGCCTCGACAACATACAAGAGAGTCAACTTCACAACTCTAAAGAAGAATTAAGTTTGAGGAAACAATCCAAACTTGAATTGAAGAAGCTGCTCGAACCTTAAATATGAATTCTTGGGAGAAGACTTCACTTACCCGGTGATCGATAATGCAAATTTGAAATCAAGCCAGCTTCAGATGCTGCTCAACAAGCTGAAATCTTACAAGTATGTTATAGGATACACTCCGGACGATCTTAAAAGAATCAAGCCCTCCATTTTCATGCATCGTATCCCTATGAAAAAGGATTTTAAACCATCCGTTGAAGGACAGAGAAGACTCAATCCAGCAATAAAAGAAGTATGAAGAAAAAAGTGATTAAGCTTCTAGACGTAGGAAGCATTTACCCCATCTCAGATAGTCAATTGGTAAGTCTCGTGCAGGTTGTGCCAAAGAAAGATGGGATGGCCACGATAAAGACCGACTCAAACAAACTTATTTCCACACGTATTGTTACAGGCTAGAGAATATGCATTGACTTCGGGAAGTTGAATAAGGCTACTCGGAAGGATCATTTCCTTCTCCCTTACATTGACCAAATGTTGGAGAGGTTAGTGAATCATTCTTATTTCTGCTATCTAAACGGATTCTCTGGATTTCTTCAAATCCTCATTCATCCGAATGATGAGGAAAAGACTAATTTTACATATCCATACGAAACCCTTGCCTATAGAAGAATGTCATTTGGGCTATGCAATGCTCCTGCCAGCTTTCAAAAGTATATGATGTCTATTTTTTCATATTTTATTGAAGAAATCATGGAAGTTTTCATAGATGATTTCTCAATTTATGGAACCTCTTTTGAAAGCTCTCTGAATAACCTCTACAAGGTATTACAGAGATATGCCGAGTCTAACTTAGTATTGAATTGGGAAAAATGTCACTTTATGGTCCAAGAAGATGTAGTTCTAGGTCATATTGTTTCAAATAGAGGCATTGAAGTTGACAAAGCTAAGACAGAAGTTATAGGAAAGTTACCTCTACCCTCTAATATCAAAGGAGTTAGAAGTTTCCTTGGACATGCTGAATTTTACCGATGATTTATTAAAAATTGCTCCCTCATTGCAAAACCATTAACAAAACTCTTGTCCAAAGAAGCTCACTTTATATTCGATGAAGATTGTCTAAAAGCTTTCAATACATTGAAGCAAACTCACGACAGCGCCAATTATCCAGCCACTTGATTGGTCACTACCATTCGAGCTCATGTGTGATGCTGGTGATAAAGTTGTTGGAGCAGTACTTGGACAAAGGAAGGATAAGAAATAACATGTGATCTATTATGCTAGCCGAACTCTGGATGAAGCACAGCTCAATTATGCTGCGATCGAGAAAGAATTCTTAGTTGTAGTATTCGCAATGGATAAATTCAAATCTTATCTATTGGGGTCCAAAGTCATTGTGTGCATTGACCACCAAGCTATCCAACATCTAATTTCTAAGAAAAACACCAAGCCAAGACTAATCAGATGGATTCTCTTATTACAAGAATTCGATATGGAAATCAAAGACAAAAAGGGAGCAGAAAATCAAGTCGTTGATAATCTCTCTCGACTTTTACTATCAGAATAGAAGAATGATGTTGTAGATTATCAGACCATCAATGATTCCTTGCCTGACGACCATCTATTTTCAATTCAAGTTGAAAAGCTCCACTGGTTCGCAAACTATGCTAATTATCTAGCTTCAGGAATCCTACGACCAGATCTCTCCTATTAACAAAAGAAGAAATTATTCTCCGACATCAAGCATTATTTTTTGAATGAGCCATTCCTCTTTAAAAAGTGTACAGACGGAATGCATCGCAGCAGAAGAGCAATCTGCAATACTTCTGGAATGTCACTCATTCTCCTATGGTGATCACGGAGACAACAGAAGATAGCCTCCAAAGATTTGAAGGGCATCATCTTCCCAAGATTTGAAGTACCCATTCATTAGTGATTGAGGTTCACATTTCATTGAAAGAAGTTTTGAAAACTTGCTAATCAAATACAGAGTCAAGCATAGAGTTTCTACTGCGTATCATTCATAGACCAATGAGCAGGCTGAAGTCTCAAATCGAGAAATCAAAATGATCATAGAAAAAATGGTCTCTGTAACAAGAAAGAACTAAAGTAAGAAAATCCATGAAGCACTATGGGCATATCGCACCGTATACAAAACTCCAATCGAAACAACACCATTCTGACTGATCTATGGAAAACATTACCATTTGCCAGTAGAATTGGAGCACAAGGCATTTTGGGCAATCGAAACACTCAACTACGACTTCCAAGCAACTATTGGGAAATGACCTTTGCAGCTCAACGAATTGGATGAACTCCGACTTGATGCATACAACAATTCTCGTATGTATAAAGAACAAGCAAGGAAATGGCATGACAGACGCATATTATAGAAGAATTTTAAATAAGGCAATCAAGTTTTACTGTTCAATTCTTGCCTACATTTTTTTTCGGGAAAGCTTCGGACAAAATGGTCAGGGTCATTCACCGTTGAGAAAGTTTATCCTCATGGAGTCATGGACATAAAAAATGGCAACTCAAAAATCTTTAGAGTTAATGGACAAAGACTGAAATGGTACAATCCCGACTCTAAAGAGTTCAAAGAAGTCTTGTATTTCCGGTCGGATCATTGAAAATTTAGGCACTATGTCGAGCCAATGAGTGAAAAAAGGCGCTACTGGGAAGCAACCCGACCAAATAAACTGTCATGAGCCACGTCAGTATCCACATAAGCATCAAGACTCTTAAAACTACTTGAAAAGTGCACTACATAGATTCGGTTGAGAATCTAACAGAATCTATGAACATATCTACTCAACAAACTTGCCCACCTCCACACGTCCAAGTCGGCAACGCTTCGAATTCCCTCCTCTTCACGATCTCCTACATCTCCCAATTCACCCACTCGTCGATCCTTTTACCCATAAAAATCACTCCAAATATCTTTAAACCCTTCTCTCCATTGACTATCATCCCTAGCTCATCCCTTCGAAAGCCGACCAGCAACGATGAAGTGCACGTAGTCATCCTCTCACTCCAACATAGAGAGTTCCTCAGAATCCATTCAACATTGTCTACATCCTGATGGTATTCTACGGAGACCTTCACGTATGAGGAGACTGGATGACAGTGAAGAAGCACTGCACATGGAAAATAGTCGGTGCAGAAAGTTCTCTTCCACTAGGTTCTTAGACCTCTCTGTTCTTGAACCACTCGATTTTTTTGACGATGTTCAGATTCTATTACTCAGGGTACACTTGATGTCATTTTTCATGAAATGCTAGGACCTCTACAAAGAGGTGACGGCTGAGTTCATCGGAATGATGTTCTACGTGCACCATGATGACGATGACGTGCCCGATCGCATCAACTTTTTCCTTTACAATCAACATTTTTCTTTAACTCTCGATACTTTCATTCGTGTCTTCAATCTTCCAAACTTTGGCCCCAGAACCTCTCCTCTCAACTTCCCTATTTTTGACGTTTGGTACCAGCTTATAGGGATACGTACTAATGATCTCTTTCAACTTGTCAGTGGTAACCTCAAAAATCCTATTTTTTTATGTCTCCACATCTTGCTCACCAATACAATCCTCATCCGCCCAATGACTACGACATGGATCTGGTATCCATGGATCAACTCTTCATCTTGTGGTGTCTCTTGACAAACTCGGAGATCAACCTTGCTGCCTTCCTCATGCAGACTATGCTTAAAGAGTCGACCTACGTATGTTGACCCAATTCTTTATGGCAATTTCATCTCCGTGTTTGCCGAACACCACCTATTTATGGGTGATGCCAAACACCTACCCGCCAAAAGCTTGCACTTGGAATTCCTAAGACATGAAGAAGTTCTTGTCACCACTAACGGCCAGCATTTTTGGCGACAGACAGACCTTATCGTGCTCCTCCCATTATCGGACCCTCAGAAGACAGGAATCCTAGAAGGCAAGAATTGGTGGATGGACAACTTCGTCCAAGTCTCAAGTCCAATCCCAACATTACCTCCTTTTTTCGAGTCCATTCAACACCCATGAGCCCCGCCAGAATGATTCGAAAAACAATTGTTGCATCTTTTTTCCTCAGCACCAACTTCTTCTCATCCCATACCAGTCACCCTATCCGACAAATTGAACATCCTTCCCGAGCATGTGACAAAGTTGGTGGAAGCTAACACCCATAGCTAAGAGGACATCCAAGCACTAAAAGACCAGCTGAACAACTTGGAACAACAAGGCTTCAACAATGTCAACAAAATCAAGGACATTGATGCCGTGCGAAATTTTGTCCCTTCGATGATATACAACAAGTCACAAATATATTGCTGGAGCTTGCACCTCCTCTGATCCCTCTTCATAGCATGATCGACACTGAAGATAGTGTCAAATTCAAACTTAGGGGAGAGGGCAACAGGGTATATTTCTATTCCTTTCTCTTTACTTATTGATATCTACCAACCACTCAGAGTCACAAAATTTCAAATTCCATTTGTTGTTATGCATGAATATATTTCAATCCTTAACTACTTTGACTCTTTTATGATAATTCAACACAACCCAAAAATGAAATATTTGACTGATATTTGAGAAGTAGGAAAAGTTCTCACTCCCCTACAATTTCTAACCCTTTGCTTCTCTTCAAGACATGCTCAAGGATACCTTGCTAAATTGATGAGATTTGAAGTATTTCATGATCATCATTCATTGCTTTAAGTGTTGGCTCATGGTTTGAAGAAAGTTACTAAGTGAAGTTTTAGATGCTTGACGACTAATCCTATTCATGCTCAAAAATTTTATTTTTATTTTGCTAAGCCCGTTAATAATTATATCATTGTTGAATGCTTCGGTCCAGTTAAGCTCAACAAAAGGATAAAGAAGTGAAATCAATGCAAAGAAAAAATGGCTTGTAGAGCCCTAGAAGGTACAAAAAGGGTGTATTCCAAAACCTGGGTGAGTCTTGGTGATTAGATCCGTAGGGATTCATGATTGACAACCTAATGGCAACTGTCCTAGGATCTATAGATAAAAAACCCGCTACATAGATCACCTAGTGCACTATGAATAAACACATGAGTACTGGATCAATAAAAAGGAAATGCAATTAGTAAAAATGCAAGTCAATGAACAAAAGCCCATACTGCACTTGTGGATTCAGCCTTGATATTTTTATTTTCAGGCAATTATGTTTTACATGTTTTTTCAGAGCTGAATTTGAAGGAATTTAAAAATGTCTTGCACACACTTTCACTAAGCTCGGTCATTTGGAAAAGTGAAGAGGCACTTAACTAGTAAATGTACAATCTGAATGCTGAGACAAATAGTTAGCAAAACAAGGTGGAAAAGAAAAAGTTATGCCATGGACATTGCTTGAGGACAAGCAAGCATCTAAGGTTGGGGGAGTTTGATCATCTCCTATTTTACTCATATTTATTGATAATCTACATATCAAAATTGTCACCTTCGAAAAATAGTTGTTGCACCTTCTTCCTCCTCAGCACCAACTCCTTCTCATCCTATACTAGTCACCCTATCAGACAAATTGAACATCCTTCTAGAGCAGGTGACTAAGCTGGTGGAAGCTAACACCCGTAGCTAAGAGGACATCAAAGCACTAAAAGACCATCTGAACAACTTGGAACAACAAGGCTTCAACAATGTCAACAAAATCAAGGACATTGAAGCTCGATGATATACAACAAGTCATCAATAGATTGCTAGAGCTTGCACCTCCTCTGGTCCCTCTTCCTGGCATGATTGACACTGAGGACAGTGTTGAATTCAAGCTTAGGAGAGAGGGCAACATGGTACATTTCTATTCCTTTCTCTTTACTTATTACTATCTACCAGCCATTCAGAGTCACAAAATTTCAAATTCCATTTGTTGTTATGCATGACAATATTTCAATCCTTACCTACTTTGACTCTTTTATGATAATTCAACACAACCTAAAAATGAAATATTTGATTAATATTTGAGAAGTAGGAAACGTTCTCACTCCCCTATAATTTCTGACCCTTTGCTTCTCTTCAAGACATGCTCAAGGACACCTTGCTAAACTGATGAGATTTGAAGTATTTCATGATGACCATTCATTGCTTTAAGTGTTGGGTCATGGCTTGAAGAAAGTTGCTAAGTGAGATGCTTGACGACTAATCTTATTCATGCTCAAAAATTTTATTTTTATTTTGCTAAGCTCGCTAATAATTATATCTTTGTCGAATGCTCTGGTGCAGTTAAGCTCAACAAAAGTATAAAGAAGTGAAATCAATGCAAAAAAAAAGGGTGTGTATTCCAAAACCTAGGTGAGTCTTGGTGATTAGATCCGTATGGAACCTAATGGCAACTGCCCTAGGATCTATCGATAAAAAACCTGCTACATAAATCACCTAGTGCACTATGAATAAACACATGAGTACTGGATCAATAAAAAGGAAATGCAATTAGTAAAAATGCAAGTCAATGAACAAAAGCCCATACTGCACTTGTGGATTCAGCCTTGATATTTTTATTTTCAGGCAATTATGTTTTACATGTTTTTTCAGAGCTGAATTTGAAGGAATTTAAAAATGTCTTGCACACACTTTCACTAAGCTCGGTCATTTGGAAAAGTGAAGAGGCACTTAACTAGTAAATGTACAATCTGAATGCTGAGACAAATAGTTAGCAAAACAAGGTGGAAAAGAAAAAGTTATGCCATGGACATTGCTTGAGGACAAGCAAGCATCTAAGGTTGGGGGAGTTTGATCATCTCCTATTTTACTCATATTTATTGATAATCTACATATCAAAATTGTCACCTTCGAAAAATAGTTGTTGCACCTTCTTCCTCCTCAGCACCAACTCCTTCTCATCCTATACTAGTCACCCTATCAGACAAATTGAACATCCTTCTAGAGCAGGTGACTAAGCTGGTGGAAGCTAACACCCGTAGCTAAGAGGACATCAAAGCACTAAAAGACCATCTGAACAACTTGGAACAACAAGGCTTCAACAATGTCAACAAAATCAAGGACATTGAAGCTCGATGATATACAACAAGTCATCAATAGATTGCTAGAGCTTGCACCTCCTCTGGTCCCTCTTCCTGGCATGATTGACACTGAGGACAGTGTTGAATTCAAGCTTAGGAGAGAGGGCAACATGGTACATTTCTATTCCTTTCTCTTTACTTATTACTATCTACCAGCCATTCAGAGTCACAAAATTTCAAATTCCATTTGTTGTTATGCATGACAATATTTCAATCCTTACCTACTTTGACTCTTTTATGATAATTCAACACAACCTAAAAATGAAATATTTGATTAATATTTGAGAAGTAGGAAACGTTCTCACTCCCCTATAATTTCTGACCCTTTGCTTCTCTTCAAGACATGCTCAAGGACACCTTGCTAAACTGATGAGATTTGAAGTATTTCATGATGACCATTCATTGCTTTAAGTGTTGGGTCATGGCTTGAAGAAAGTTGCTAAGTGAAGTTTTAGATGCTTGACGACTAATCTTATTCATGCTCAAAAATTTTATTTTTATTTTGCTAAGCTCGCTAATAATTATATCTTTGTAGAAAAAAAAAGGCGTGTATTCCAAAACCTAGGTGAGTCTTGGTGATTAGATTCGTATGGAACCTAATGGCAACTGCCCTAGGATCTATCGATAAAAAACCTGCTACATAGATCACCTAGTGCACTATGGATAATCACATGAGTACTGGATCAATAAAAAGGAAATGCAATTAGTAAAAATGCAAGTCAATGAACAAAAGCCCATACTGCACTTGTGGATTCAGCCTTGATATTTTTATTTTCAGGCAATTATGTTTTACATGTTTTTTCAGAGCTGAATTTGAAGGAATTTAAAAATGTCTTGCACACAATTTCACTAAGCTCGGTCATTTGGAAAAGTGAAGAGGCACTTAACGAATGTACAATCTGAATGTTGAGACAAGTAGTTAGCAAAACAAGGTGGAAAAGAAAAAGTTATGCCATGGACATTGCTTGAGGACAAGTAAGCACTTAAGGTTGGGGGAGTTTGATCATCTCCTATTTTACTCATATTTATTGTTAATCTACATATCAAAATTGTTACATTAGAAAAATAGTTGTTGGATCTTCTTCCTCCACAGCTCCAACTCCTTCTCATCCCATACCAGTCACCCTATCTGACAAATTGAACATCCTTCTAGTGCAGGTGATTAAGCTGGTGGAAGCTAACACCTGTAGCTAAGAGGACATCCAAGCACTAAAAGACCAGTTGAACAACTTGGAACAACGATGCTTCAACAATGTCAACAAAATCCAGGACATTGAAGCTCGATGATTTACAAGTCACCAATAGATTGTTGGAGCTTGCACCTCCTCTGGTCCCTCTTCCTAGCATGATCGACACTGAGGACAGTGTCGTCAAGCTTAGGGGAAAGGGCGACATGGTACATTTCTATTCATTTCTCTTTACTTATCGCCAGCCATTCAGAGTCACAAAATTTCAAATTCCATTTGTTGTTATGCATGACAATATTTCAATCCTTACCTACTTTGACTCTTTTAAGATAATTCAACACAACCTAAAAATGAAATATTTGATTAATATTTGAGAAGTAGGAAAAGTTCTCACTCCCCTATAATTTCTGACCCTTTGCTTCTCTTCAAGACATGCTCAAGGACACCTTGCTAAACTGATGAGATTTGAAGTATTTCATGATGACCATTCATTGCTTTAAGTGTTGGGTCATGGCTTGAAGAAAGTTGCTAAGTGAAGTTTTAGATGCTTGACGACTAATCTTATTCATGCTCAAAAATTTTATTTTTATTTTGCTAAGCTCGCTAATAATTATATCTTTGTTGAATGCTCTGGTGCAGTTAAGCTCAACAAAAGTATAAAGAAGTGAAATCAATGCAAAAAAAGGGTGTGTATTCCAAAACTAGGTGAGTCTTGGTGATTAGATCCGTATGGAACCTAATGGCAACTGCCCTAGGATCTATCGATAAAAAACCTGCTACATAGATCACCTAGTGCACTATGGATAATCATATGAGTACTGGATCAATAAAAAGGAAATGCAATTAGTAAAAATGCAAGTCAATGAACAAAAGCCCATACTGCACTTGTGGATTCAACCTTGATATTTTTATTTTCAGACAATTATGTTTTACATGTTTTTTCAGAGCTGAATTTGAAGGAATTTAAAAATGTCTTGCACACACTTTCACTAAGCTCGGTCATTTGGAAAAGTGAAGAGGCACTTAACGAATGTACAATCTGAATGTTGAGACAAGTAGTTAGCAAAACAAGGTGGAAAAGAAAAAGTTATGCCATGGACATTGCTTGAGGACAAGTAAGCACTTAAGGTTGGGGGAGTTTGATCATCTCCTATTTTACTCATATTTATTGTTAATCTACATATCAAAATTGTTACATTCGAAAAATAGTTGTTGGATCTTCTTCCTCCACAGCTCCAACTCCTTATCATCCCATACCAGTCACCCTATCTGACAAATTGAACATCCTTCTAATGCAGGTGACTAAGCTGGTGGAAGCTAACACCTGTAGCTAAGAGGACATCCAAGCACTAAAAGACCAGTTGAACAACTTGGAACAACAATGCTTCAACAATGTCAACAAAATCCAGGACATTAAAGCTCGATGATTTACAAGTCACCAATAGATTGTTGGAGCTTGCACCTCCTCTGGTCCCTCTTCCTAGCATGATCGACACTGAGGACAGTGTCGAATTCAAGTTTAGGGGAAAGGGCGACATGGTACATTTCTATTCATTTCTCTTTACTTATCGCCAGCCATTCAGAGTCAAAAAATTTCAAATTCCATTTGTTGTTATGCATGACAATATTTCAATCCTTACCTACTTTGACTCTTTTATGATAATTCAACACAACCTAAAAATGAAATATTTGATTAATATTTGAGAAGTAGGAAAAGTTCTCACTCCCCTATAATTTCTGACCCTTTGCTTCTCTTCAAGACATGCTCAAGGACACCTTGCTAAACTGATGAGATTTGAAGTATTTCATGATGACCATTCATTGCTTTAAGTGTTGGGTCATGACTTGAAGAAAGTTGCTAAGTGAAGTTTTAGATGCTTGACGACTAATCTTATTCATGCTCAAAAATTTTATTTTTATTTTGCTAAGCTCGCTAATAATTATATCTTTGTTGAATGCTCTGGTGCAGTTAAGCTCAACGAAAGTATAAAGAAGTGAAATCAATGCAAAAAAAAGAGGGCTGGTAGAGCCCTAGAAGGTACAAAAAGGGTGTATTCCAAAACCTAAATGAGTCTTGGTGATTAGATCCGTATGGAACCTAATGGCAACTGCCCTAGGATCTATCGATAAAAAACCCGCTACATAGATCACCTAGTGCACTATGGATAATCACATGAGTACTGGATCAATGAAAAGGAAATGCAATTAGTAAAAATGCAAGTCAATGAACAAAAGCCCATACTGCACTTGTGGATTCAGCCTTGATATTTTTATTTTCAGGCAATTATGTTTTACTTGTTTTTTCAGAGCTGAATTTGAAGGATTTTAAAAATGTTTTGCACCTAAACACTTTCACTAAGCTCGGTCATTTGAAAAAGTAAAGAGGCACTTAACTAGTGAATGTACAATCTGAATGTTGAGACAAGTAGTTAGCAAAACAAGGTGGAAAAGAAAAAGTTATGCCATGGACATTGCTTGAGGACAAGTAAGCACTTAAGGTTGGGGGAGTTTGATCATCTCCTATTTTACTCATATTTATTGATAGCATACATATCAAAATTGTCACCTTCGAAAAATAGTTGTTGCATCTTCTTCCTCCTCAGCACCAACTCCTTATCATCCTATACCAGTCACCCTATCTGACAAATTGAACATCCTTCTAGAGCAGGTGACTAAGCTGGTGGAAGCGAACACCCGTAGCTATGAGGACATCAAAGCACTAAAAGACCAACTGAACAACTTGGAACAACAATGCTTCAATAATGTCAACAAAATCCAGGTCATTGAAGCTCGATGATTTACAATAAGTCACCAATAGATTGCTAGAGCTTGCACCTCCTATGGTCCCTCTTCTTGGCATGATCGACACTGAGGATAGTGTCGAATTCAAGCTTAGGGAAAAGGGCAACATGGTACATTTCTATTCATTTCTTTTTATGTCTACCAGCCATTCAAAGTCACAAAATTTCAAATTCCATTTGTTGTTATGCATGAAAATATTTCAATCCTTACCTACTTTGACTCTTTGATGATAATTCAACACGACATAAAAATGAAATATTTGATTGATATTTGAGAAGTAGGAAAAGTTCTCACTCCCCTACAATTTCTGACCCTTTTCTTGTCTTCAAGACATGCTCAAGGACACCTTGCTAAACTGATGAGATTTGAAGTATTTCATGATGACCATTCATTGCTTTAAGTGTTGGGTCATGGCTTGAAGAAAGTTGCTAAGTGAATTTTTAGATGCTTGACGACTAATCCTATTCATGCTAAAAAAATTTATTTATTTTTGCTAAGCCCGCTAATAATTATATCTTTATTGAATGCTCCTGTGTAGTTAAGCTCAACAAAAGTATAAAGATGTGAAATCAATGCAAAGAAAAGAGGGCTGGTAGAGTCTTGGTGAGTCTTCCAAAACCTAGGTGAGTCTTGGCGATTAGAATCGTAAGGGTTAATGCTTGACAACCTAATGGCAACTGCCCTAGGATCTATCGATCAAAAACTCACTACATAGATCACCTAGTGCACTATGGATAATCACATGAGTACCGGATCAATGAAAAGGAAATGCAATTAGTAAAAATGCAAGTAAATGAACAAAAGCCCATACTGCACTTGTGGATTCAACCTTGATATTTTTATTTTCAGGCAATTATGTTTTACTTTCTTTTCAAAGCTGAATTTGGAGGAATTTAAAAATGTCTTGCACCTAAACACTTTCACTAAGCTCGGTCATTTGGAAAAGTGAAAAGGCATTTAACTAGTGAATGTACAATCTGAATGATGAGAAAAGTAGTTAGCAAAATAGGGCGGAAAAGAAAAAGTTATGCTATGGACATTGCTTGAGGACAAGCAAGCATCTAAGGTTGGGTGAGTTTGATCATCTCCTATTTTACTCATATTTATTGATAATTTAGATATCAAAATTGACACCTTTGCATTGAAACTTTGTTTAAATTTATAAAAAGGAGACATTATATGATCTTTTTTAACTAGTCTCTCGAACTAACTACTTTTTGAATTTCGAATTCTAATAGGAAAAGAGGATGAGATAAAAGACCCAAGTTTGAACAAGAAAAGGGGTAGTGCAAGAGAAAAGAGAAAAAGAGTCATCCGGAAAAAAAGACTGCGAGGATAAGGAAGAAAATGCAGAGAAACATTCTGATCTCATCAATGCCTATGTTTGGCTAAACTTTAATTCCTTTTGTGGTGTAATTGTGTGAATGTTGTGGTTTTAGTTTCTCATTAGTCGTACTGCTAGACATTTGATTGATTATGCTTTTATTTTGACTGTAAGTGTTTTAAATATGTTTAATTTTTATTTGATCGAGAGATTTATTCTTGCTTATATCTTGTCTCATTCGAGATAAGGGATAGATCATACAATCTCTTGCAATTTCTTATTAGCATTTTTTTTATTAACTCTAAGCAACTGAGAAGCCCATCTTAATACTATTACGAGGCGAGAGTCCATAATAATAATTGGTTGTCTTGGATTTGTTTTAATTTTCCGGATTGGAATCATAAATTTACATTCCATTGATCGAGAGATCAATCTTTGATATGATTAGGATGGGAGATAAATTAATCCGCTAATTTGAATTCATTTATTGGCTTATCCCCTAATACTCGGAGAGAGGTCAACGAGTGAAGGGGAAGGAGTGCTTGGTTTTCAATATAAGTATCGAGATATCATTTACTTCATAAGAGAAATTAGAAATCATAGCATTGACCAATTCATCACAAAGGAGCTTTTCTTTCTAATTTCCAGTATTTCAGTTATTTGTTTCTTTACTCTACTTTTTTCTTTTAATTTCATGACAACTCTCGAGATATAAATAGGTTAGTAATTCGATCTAAGTCAACGAAGTTACAACACTCGTAATTTCTACTCGACCTATATATTTGCAGTAGCATGGACTCCAGAGTATTTTAACTATGATTCAAAGAATATTTAGTCGGTTTGAGAGATCACAACTTCTAAAGTTCACATCAGATTTTCAACGATCTTATTGTGTGCAACCAAACCTTCAACCTTTTCAAAAAGTTGTTTGACATTGTCATTCTGGACTTCCTGCTGCTTAAGCATATTTTGCATCATTTTCTCTAGCGCGACAATCCCTGAAGACTCTAGTGGAGCGAGTAATGTTAACTGCTGAGGAGGAGTGAGATAATTGCATTGTTGGGTTGGATTGTTTGTTCAGGAGTTGATATGGTTGTAGTCCTTGCCCAAGTTGCGCTTGGTTTTGCGTTGGGCTAGCATAGTTGTTCCTTCCATATGAGAAGTTCGGATGATTTTGAGTTCTCATCCAATGTTGTCTCTGGCTTTGCTGAGCTCCGATTGCATTTGGAAAGTATAGAGTTATCGCATTAGCTTGATCATGCATCTGGGCATTGACAATTTCTCCACTCAACCCGGGGCAATCAAAGTACATATGGTCGGATGATTGGCATAGTCTGCATGTTGCTCGAGGTATTAGATAAGGGTTCGATACTCCTGATTCCAAAGCAAAAATGTCAACTAACGGGTTCACTTTCTACATAGCCTTCTTTACAATTTCTTCAATTTGTATCAAAATTGTGTCCCAACTTCCGTTTGCTGAAGTTTTTGGCTCCTCTAACTTTGCTCTATTCTGCCTTTATTGTTGAAGTCAATTTCTGAAATTCTGTGCAACTTTCTATATCAGCTCATATTCCACATTTGCATTCTTTTCCATGAACATTCCTTATGCTGCTGAATCTAGGCAAGTCTTGGATTCCACAATTAAGCCACTATAGAATGTCTTTACTATGATCCACTTTTGAAAATCATGATGCGGGCAGAACCTAATCATGCTAGTGTAACATTCTCAAGCATCGTGTAGAGGTTCTTTGTCATATTGATAGAAGGAGGTAATCTTATTCCTAATTTCGTTTCCTGGTGGAAGAAAAGCTGACACTGAGTGATCCCATGTCCTGATTGTGTTGGGTGTTACTAATCGTATCCACACAAGAATGTCACGTTCGATGGTGTCCCTTCGATGGTATCTTATAGGTCTAACAAGAATGTCACATTTTGTGTTTCACAAAGAGAAGATGGGCGATTGAGCTTTGAATGGAATGCATTACGACGACTGAGAATCGGTCAAGGATATGCTGGTGAATGCGGCGATGACATCGCATACCTTGTCCCACCCCAAAATCTTGAGATTGTCATAGTAGACAGAAAGGTAGGGGAAGCCATAGTAGGAGGATATAAGAGAGGAGAGGAGTGCAAGTAGGAGGTGAGAAAGGCGATGACCGTAGGAGGCGGGAACGAAGATGGCTCCTAGGATTGAGTCCAGAGGGGATGGAAGGAGAGGCCTCTGCAGGCGGCATGGAGCTCTTGTGTGCAGAAGAGAGTGAGTAGGAAGGAGGCGTCGGGGCTGCATGGAACATGTTAGCACAAAAGAAAAGGATCAGGGAGAGTGGTAATGAATAGTTGAGACACAACCCACAAAGTCAGCTGAATGTAGTGAAAAAAAAAAAGAAAATAAACTTGGAGGTAAGTGTATTGATTAAATCAGAAACAAACGAGTAGAATTACCCTGTGCAATCCGTTAGTATAGTTGTTGTGTTTTGATATGTTAATATAAACTATGTTGGTTCCAGCTTTCTTATCACCATTGTTAATATAAAGGTTTGCGAGAATGTTCCTAACCCTCATTGAAGCAATTTACATGAACAATATAAGAAAGTTTATGTACACCATATAAAACTTCTACTAATAAGGAATATAATTCATTTTATAACTAGGACATATAAAACTTCAACACATGCATGAAATTGTGTAATTGGATCTTTAGAAGTATCACTATGTGATCGCAGTGTTTCAATTTTCTAAGGAATTGCTAACAAATGGTTATGTTCTTCACGAAATTTTTTGACAAATCATTTTTATCCTTTCCTTCGCTAATGACCGCAATCTATCTGTTGTTCTCTTATTCTTTTCACATCGGGCCCAACATTTTATTTCATATATTTGTGACCTTCCTTAGAACAAACATATATTATACATGCAAACTTTCTTTTTTCATCAAACTTCAGATGAAATGGCTTTCATATAGAAAAATCAATTCTCCTACGATACAAATTATAAATTTTATATTTTGCATCATCCATATCAAATTAATGTCATTCTAATGATAGTTTTGCATCCAACGGTATGAGAATGTTCCTGGAAGCAATTTACATGACAAGAAAGTTTATGCATACAGCATAAAACTTCTACTAATAAGGAATATAATTCATTTTATAACTAGGAGATACAAAACTTCAACACATACTTTTTTTGGCACCTATCGTTGAGGGAATTTGCTCGTCGCTTATGTGAGACAAATATTCAAGATGACATTAGGCCAACAAGTGTTATTTCGAGCATTAGGCAAAAAAAAATTTAAAAATTGCATATGATGAATCATTCATATGTGTCAATCATGAGGTGAATCATTCACAAACATGATATGATAGTGTATTGTGATGAATCATAAAATTCTATGAATTCATAAACATTAAAAGATAACCTAATATGAGATCTTAATTTAACAATAATTACAACCAATTTACAATTTTTTAAGAAGAGCAACATTGTCCCATATCTTCAATGGTGTCCTTCTAGGACTAACAAGAATGTAACTTTTTGTGTTTCACAAAGAGAAGATGAGAAGATGTCCCATATTCGCAAGGTTGTGTATGCACCGTAATATACCTATATATATACAAAGGCAGAGGTAGGTGCCTTCACTAATTGTGTGCAGGCATTGGATAATTATATTTTGTGTACTTCTAACTACATATTGCTATGATAGGAGGACTGGTTTGTGTTTTTAATAGCTCACACTTTCATCCAAAGGTTGAAACCGTCGGCCAACTCTCTTCATCTCTTTTTTACATTTAACTTCAATTTATCAGATCTCCTTTTATTCATATGCATAAAATTATTAGTTTCTCTCCTTTGTCCTCTCTTATATTATTTCAAATAACAATTAAATACTTTTGGTTATTCATAATCAAATATTTTAATTATTACATATTCCACGATTAAAACAAATTCTTTTCTATTTCAAAACTTTTATTTTAAAAAAAACTTACTATAATTATTGATCCTGAAATCAGATCTTATTATTTTTCAATTATGTAAATTTTGAATATTTATTTAAATTGTTGGAAATATAACTTCAACAATTGAATAAATTATTATATTTCTCTCTATATTCCCCTCAAAAAAAATATTTTTATCTATCTTAATTTTTTTAAGATTAACAACTTGGTTCAATGTAATTTGATAAAAATGTGAATTCACTCATAAAATGTTCTAGCTCTGCCAATATATATATATATATATATATATATATATATATGCGAATCTTACGGTTTAAAATGTGAATTTCACTCAAATATTTAAAATTAATAATCGTGATAAACAAAACACATTTTACATCGGATAAATCAATGACTTAAACATAACTTAATTTCTGCTAAACAAAGAATTCTTCGACTACCTACGTGTGTAACTTGGTGGATGTTTTTACTAGCTCTATATTTGAAATATCTCCCTGCTATAAAATCAATATTGCTCACTCGATCGTTCAAGTTCATGCGTTGGACCTGGACTGGATTGCGTCTCCAATGCATGCAATTGCAATGCGTTTTGGGGTTGTTACCATATGCGATCATCTCACCTTTACCCATGCAGGAACACAACTCACGCACCAGTACTACACTTCATATCAAAAAGGAAATGTTTCCTGCTCCTTCCTGCAAGGCATGCATGCATGGGTGCATCTTGTGTGAATGTGGACGTTTTCATGTCGAAATGCACAATTTAGCATTTGGTACGATTTCCCGGTTACGATCGTTGCATTGTATCCATGCTTGTAATAATCCATTGGGCAACAGGTTTAATTTGCTCACATTCTTGAATCTAGACCTCTTTTTGTGCTGGGTTCCCTGTGCATGCAGAGAATCCTGAGGCAATGAACGAATGATATGGACACGGGGATAGAGACTAGAAAGAAAAAATCTTGTTTTACTGTTAACATTGATTTGCTACCAACTTACCATGCATGGAAGGAAACATAATCTGGGAAGTATACTAATTTTGAAGACCACCATTCTCGGTCATTCCATCGAGCCACAACTACTCATGACCACTTATATAATTTTGTTTCTTTCCCTTTATTAATTAACGCTAGTTTAGGCATCCTTGAAGTGGTTTAAATTTTAGAAACAATTGAGTGATAAATCGTAATTTTCCCAATTCATCATGATCTTTCCGAATTCAGGAACCATCTTACAATTAATGAAGACAAATGTACACAGATTGCAATTGACAATAATGATATGATCAGCTCGTCATAAATTTGCCATGACAATTACGTTCGAATTTGACGAATTAAGCATTTACACAGACACACATCCGTATACATTAACTTCGTAGAATTCAATGTGATCATACACAGTCAGATAAAGATGTGATCGTCAACTTATTCAAAGACAGGCATCGCTGATGAAAAAATCCAGTAGCTATCAGCAAAATCCAGCAAAAGCTTAGCGCCACCTAATTGGTTCAATTGATCAGAGAGCTTTTCTTTTGTGCAGAATGATTTATTAGATAATTGAATTCTAAGTTTGTTTTTTTAATATATATATATAATATATATATATATATATATATTCGAGGATTCACTGAGTCGAGAAACAAAATCGGAAAAGGTTTTCTGCCCTATTATATCGTCGATTTCATTGGACGTTTGAAGTAGATATTTCTTTCATTAGGGTTTATTTTTTTCCTTCACAATTATATTCAAATGTAGGATTGTACCACACACATAAAAGTTAGAATATTTAGGATGCATGGCCCCTATTAATTGAAAATCGTTTACATATTCACATCTTAATGTTTATTAATATTATTTACTGGCATTTAAGAAAACGATAAAAATAGTATTTTGCGCAATTAGTAGACCAATCAACTAATTATAAAATATTTTATCATTACAAAATAAATTCACCTGCTATAATATATGCAACACATTTTCTATTTCCTTTAAGAAATTGTTCTGTTATAACATAGGGTACCACTTTTTAAAATTGATAGGTTATTATTGATTTAACTTATTCATGGGCGACCCAATTAACATATGTATGTGTATGTTATAGGATGGACGCAAGCTATTAGTTACAAATTTAACTATTAAAGTCGCCACATAATAAATAAAATATGGGATTGATTGGACATAAAAAAAAGGATGCATTATTTTGATTAAACAAAGTCGCAAATCCGCAAATAACATGCTTACACGTGACATAACATATCTAGCAATGCACTCAAATGTAGCAGAGATGTGTTCCAAATTAATACATTATTAGTGTCAATTCGAAATACAGAGACCGAAATTGTCTTGAAGTACGTGTCGGTGCTATCGGAAAAAAGAACTTTTTTTTTATCATGCCCAAAGGAAGCGAAGGATAAATTTCATATTCCTTCCCTAATTGTATCATCTTTTTCACTTTATCTCCTAAATGTTATAATATTATTCACTTATATTCCTTCGAATTTCCAAATACTTCCAAATAACCTCAATCTTTAATATTTATATCCTTCTAATTACGATCTAATTTCATACCCTTATTTAGTTTCTTAAATTAAGAAATTTAGAATATCAAATAGGACCATGAAGAAGGTGATCAGGCGGTGAGTGCCCCCTTATGATTTTTATTTTTTTATATTCTAAGAAAATTAAAATATATTAAATTTTAACATTATTTTCCAATTTAGAACCCAATAGTTTTATATATATATAGAGAGAGAGGAATATTAGTGTGCTACCACATCTTCATACCGTCCGATCTTGTGGTAGCACCCTGCGCTCCACAACTTCATACCGTCCGATCTCTGATCGATGGCTTTGATGTAATTGTGCCGGTTCGGAGAGGGTTGGAGCGGTTCAGCATGCAAGGGTTGGAAGGGAATGATTCAATGCGCGTTGGAGGGGGATTAAGGGTTCAGCGCGTTGGAGGGATCGACGGTTCCAGCATCTTCCGGCGTCAGCATTCCATTGTGCGTGCGCGACCGTCGTTCCAACGTATTCTGCGCCGACGTGCACGACTTCCGACATCTCCTGCGCTATCGTTCCTCCTCTCTCGCGGCCTCGCTTTCATTCCTCCCTCACTGATTGAACGCAAATGGAGCTCCATCGCAGAGAGCATCGTCGCCCAAATGTTGACCTCCCCTTGCTAGAGCTCCATCGCAGATCTCGTCGTCTCCAAACACCATCGTTGCCCATTGTCGTCGTCGCCTGGCGCCATCGTTACATCGCTGACGTAGAGAGGGGAGGGAGGAAACGAATGTTTGGCGTCATCGTTTTCCTCGGTGATCATCATACCGTCTGACATTGTCATCATCTTCTTCTTCTACATGCCAGCGACTGCAAAAAAGGGGGCGGTGGCTGCCTTATGTGAGCTCGCCGAGAGGGGCCGCCCCCCTCCTTTTTCACAGTCGCCGACGCGCGAAGAGGGAGAAAGAAGACACCCTTGCGCCGGATCTTGTCGATGGAGGCACGACCACCGGAGGAGAGGGAGAGTGAAGAGTAGCTCCATATCTCATCGAGGAAGCCTTGCACCAGATCTCTACGCCAATGACGATATCCTCTCTGCTCTCCCCTCTCTGTGTCGATGAAAAAGGCGGCGCAACAAGAATAAAGGGGGGCATCGACCCCCCTCCGCGAGCTCGCGGTGGGGGGCCGATGCCCCTGTCGTCATGGAAGATGCCACGACAGAGGTCTGATGGCGAGGGAAAGAGATCAGATGTGCCTGAACTGCCCTACAACTTCATATCGTGCCTGAACCACCTCCTGAACTGCCGCGCCTCCATATAGTCCATCCATGTCAAATTGGACGATGATGAAGGCATGGGCGCGGGGTGCTACCACAAAAGTGTGGTAGCACACTAATATTCCTCAAATATATATATATATATATATATGTATATATATATATATATATGTATGTATGTATGTATGTATGTATGTATGTATGTATGTATGTATGTATGTATGTATAAGGAACATCATGGTGCATACACACTTAAGTGCATTTAGGTGCGATCACACCTTCTCCACCGTTGGATCTACGTGCTAATGATCCGTCGGCCGGGAACAATCGGGCGTTGGACCGCTGAGATGTTCAACCCTCCCGCCTCCCAATCTGCACATAGGGCACGAACGCGAATGACGCGGTCAGCTCCGCAACCTTAGCTTCACCGAACAACACCCTTAGTCCCGCTTTCGCAGGTTCATCAGACGACACCGTCAGCCCTTCCACGAGACCGGTGAGATGGGAATTGATTGCCTAGAGAATGGCCTTCGTTCATGCGCATGTGTTTGAGTTGGTACATAGAGGATGATTGAGCGACAGTCAAGGGAAAAGAAGGAGGCGTCTCTGGCGCTGAGGTTGGCAGTCTGTGATCGAAGGGGAAAAAAGAAGGAGGCGATCGAGCGCCATCGACGGTTGCCCTCGTAACTTCGGCCTCAACAACTCACTGCTCTTGCTTCTTGCCTTCTCGCTCAGCGTCGTTCGCCTTCTCACCCAAATCGAAGGGGAAAGAGGAGAATGCATCCCAAAATCCCTTGTTGCGCTGGACCTCCCCCTTGTCCCTCTGCCCAAAATCCAGCACGCAGAATGCTATATCGGCGGCGTCCTCATCATTGTGGTTGTCGGCCGGCCGGCCTTGGCTTGTATGTATTTTTTTTGTGTGGCCGGCGATAGGTGCAGAAGGGAGGTCGACACAGGGGAGGTTGGCGGTCAAAGGGGAATTGGTTTTTTTATTAATCGAGTTTTTTTGTTAAACCAAAATTATGATAGATGATTAAATTTCAGTCATTATAATTAAAATAATTTTAATATTTCTCCTTATATATATATATATATATATATATATATAAATCAAGACCGTTAAATCATGATTAGACGATTGAGATTCAACTTTTATTGAATCTAATGTTAAGTTATTACATTTAATCTCAATCATCTAATCATCATCCAACGGTTTAAATTCATTAAATTCATATTGGTTGTATAACTTTTGGTTGCATATTATTTAAACCCATATATATATATATATATATATATTGATGAAGCTATTGCCAAAAGGGGACGTAGGTCCATTGCGTGTATAATTTCTTGATCACATGGATTAATTGCACGAATTGATTATAATAATAAATATACCCCAAGTGTGTGCCTCATAATTAACTTTAGGAATCCAATTATGAACCGCGAGCATGTTCTTATGTACATATATGTGAAGAATCAAATGTTCTGCCTCACAAGTAGCAACCATGATGCTTTTGGCTGAAACCAACTCTGCATGTGCTCAACTTTTTAAATTGCTATTAGAATACTAACATATTTATTGGATGTCACGTTCCTCGAACAACATTGGCTACATCTATACATTTATAATTTCATTCGTCATGTTAATGCAGTTGATCAAGGAGACATTTCATTTAGATCAAAGCATTAACATCTTTCTCTTTTTTTTTATGTGTTCTTTTATTAGTTGTATTGTAGATTATCATTTTTCTTCGGTGATATATAATTTCGAAGGTCGTTGATGATGGAAAAAAAATGTTACAAAATAAGAGGTCATAAAAAATAAGATTAATGATGTGTGAAATTATTATCATTAGAATTTTTGTACGAGAGAAATTATGTATCGAAAAACTAATTGAGAATTTTAAAATGATGTAAAATTTTATTAGATAAAAATCAAAGAAGGATTACACAAAATTATGGCTCTCACGTTCTCGCTGGGAGCGTGACCCTTGTAGTGCGATGACGTCTTTTACTTTATAGTATCTCGAAAATCAGATAAATTTTTAATTGACGTAGAATTTAAGATATTATTAATAATTATTAACTGATAAATCTTAAATAAACTATTGCAATTGATTATTAAAAATTTTCTATATATAAATAATTTTAATCTGAAATCATAATTAAAAATTTAAAATCTAATAGTTATGATCGACTTCACACAATAATCAATTCTTGCAGACATGAAACATTTTTCCAATTCCAAAACTTACTATGTTGCCTTGCTCTTTTGATTCTTTTCATTTAAAGAATAATCAACAAATGATGAATTGATCTTTTTTTAATCTAAAAATCGATCCCATTGGCTTGTTGTTTTGATTCTTTTGAACGGTCACTATTAATAGGGCGTCCGGCCCCACAAAATGAGCACGCTGCGTAGTTCGAAAGGCCATGCGGCTCATGCACTTAACAAGAGGTCATTTTATTTTATTTTCGATAAAACATTTTTTTTCTTTATTTCGTATAGATTTCCTTCTAATTTTCTCTTATTTTAATTTGAAATTTTGTTGATGCAACGTGGACAAACCCTGAACAAAATGTTAGGAGAGCCAAGTTAAAGAATATGTGTGCAGAAGACATTAAATCATTGACCTCTTCAACTTTTTTTACTACTATAACCATCATCACAAATTATCATTCATGTTTTAAAAACATAATATATAGGAGAATTCGATCAAACTTTAATTTTAAAATTAAATATCAATATATATATATAGATAGATAGATAGATAGATAGATAGATAGATAGATAGATAGATAGATAGAGAGAGAGAGAGAGGAAATGATAAACAGAGGAAAAAAATGACGTCCTAATTCTAAACATGTTCAATTTTTACCCTAAATTTGTTGTAACCATATTTATAAATATCTATATATCTTTATGTAAAAAATAGTACCAATATATAGCCGTATTATGATATATATATATATATATATATATATATATATATATTATTGAGTTAAATCGTTGAACGATGATTATATCGTTGGGTTAAATTCAAATAAACTAATCATGAGTTCAATTGATGCTGAATCTTGGATCCACAAACATTGTGTAATGGTTCAAATTGATTGCATATTTTAATAATTCGATAATGAAACCCTACGGTCGACGTACAAAGTTTGGCATTTTTTATTTGAAAACAAAGGAGTGCCCAAATTACTTATTGGCCTGCTATTTGACAACTTGAATAAAATTTTTTTCCGATCCACATCGAACACCATTTTTAAGTGGCAAAAAAAAAAAAGTTACGTGCTCCATATATATAATTGCGACATGATGTCATGGGCATTACACTTTTTTTTTTAGGCTATGGGATTTAGACATTACAACTGATCATACGAATACAATGTTTTAGGTGATCGATCAACGGAGAAAGCGAAAATGCAATTATTTTTTTAATGAAAATAAGTAACTTCAGGACACCAAGCTGGCACATGGACACTTGTTAAGGGCCGTTTGGATGTAAGATAAAATTAAAAAAAATAAAATAAAAAAATATTGTATTATATAAAAGTAAAGATGTTTTTATTTTACTTATCGTTTGATTTGAAGAGAATAATTTTTTAAAGTATAATATTTTATATTTAAAATATTTAATTATATATATGTCATATTTAATATCATAATAATAAAAAATATTTATATAATAGTATATGATTGAATTTTTTAAAAATAAAATATTGTTGAAAATTTTTAAAATGAAGAATAAGTGTATTCTTCTGTACATTTATTTTTTTCATGAGTTAAAAATGATAATTTTATGTTTTTTTAACACGATTTTATGATTTTCAAAATTTGATCCTATTATCAAAATATTCTATCATTTATTCCGCAACCATAGACGTAAGAGGTTTACTTTTTTACTACGTAGAAAGTTAAAGTGGTCATAAAGCTAAGGTTACGAAGAGCCATGATTGCCACTAAAAACATATATATTCTTTGAACTCAACGAAGCAAAATATTTTTAAACTATGAGTAAGATGTCAAATATTCCAATTTTACCGGATGTCAAATATTATATTCATATTTTTAACGTTTTACTTATTTGATGTTACCTTGTGGTAATCAAATTTACCACGTAACTCATTATATAGTGCTAAAAACATAAGACAAAGCAGTTGTGACCATTTAATTAATAAAGAAGTTAAAGGAATCGATCCTCGACTTTAAATTATTTCTTGATCACGATCTTTAGTTAAATGTGAAAAAACATAACATAAAATATAATTATTTTAATCAGATAAAAAATTTCTAAATTGAGATAAATTTAGAATTTAGCATCAGATGGAAAAAGTTATGACTAAGACCATGTTATATATTATACTCTAAAAAGAAATTATATTTCATATGAAACTCAAACTGTCGATCTTTACACGTAAGATGAACCAAAATATCAACCAACATAAATATAATTATTATAGTCAGATAAAAAAAAAGTATACTCATCGACTTCTCAACATTAATGGTAATGTTTCATTTGAATATTTATGAATTTGTTTCTGATAGCGTTATTGACATAGTAGTAGTAGAATGTCGTCTGTTCTTTTTTTTTTTCCTGTTCGCATGAGATCCGCATCTAGAAGGAAAAAGGTTCCGAAATTATTGAGTGTAGTAGATATACTTGGGATATGCTCATAAATAATTTATACCTACTCTGACTTATGCAAAGTTACCGAAGCCAAATATTAATTATATTAATAATATTTTGAATTTGAACTTAATTATAATTCTACATGATCTCTTCTTTTAATTCGTCGGAAGTCTTGCTTTTTCAAAAAGAAAGAAGTATCTATATAAACTTTTTAAAAGATAATTTAATTTTGTAATCTTCTTCTAATTTTTCTATTTAATAAAATTTTGTCACCTATTACATTTTTTACGGTCAATAATTTCCCTGGAATTCTAACAAATTAATTAATTATGTTGTAAATAACAATGAAGATTAACTCGAGCCATCAGCATCAAGATGCGACGTCTGACTCCATGTTCTCAGCGTTTTTTGCGTATCTCCAATTAACACGTCGCATTGGCCTCACTTTTCATATTTTGCATATACGAGTTTGTGTCGTATATTTCTTCTTAATTTGTATCATATACATATTATTTACGGTTCTCTTTAACTACTGAATAAGAACAACAATGAAAGCGATAATAATAATAATAATAGTACTATTAATGGTGGTAGTATTAACAATTTTTCCTTTCCAACTCCACAGTGATGGATTAATCAAACTGATAGGAACCTTTTTGACTTGAGCAATTAATTCCATAATTTCAAAGAGGGACATATGCCATTGACACGCAACTTATCCAATTGTACAATTATTGAATGATTTGTGCTTTTTTTTTCTTCCTTCGTGTAATCGCCGCATATTGGAGTGAAGAGAAATCAGTTATAATCGACTATATATCACTGTCCACAAAGCAAAATTGTCATGTTCTTTTCTAAATTTCATAATGGAGTGAAGGTGAAATTAACGGAGTATGTTTCTAGTTTTAATTTGATGTCTCATTCACCTCCCGTCACTATGAGTAAGACAGCGAACGACATGGCTTGTGTAAGACAGCTATATAATTTTCGACGATCACAATTGTAGGTAACTTTAAAAATAATTAATATATATTTTTTCGACGATCAGAACTGTCGGTGATTAAAATTCTATTATCCCATTTTTTTATTTTTGTTTTTTCGCTTTCTCATCTTTCAACCTATATATATAATATCCCTTTCTAATTTAATTTCCTCCTCTCCTCTCTCTCTCCGTCTCCGTCTCCCTCTCCCGATCGGCGAGCCTCGGAGCGGCCGTCAAGCGTCTCCCGCCGACGACCCTCTCACATCGACGTGTCTCTCTCTCTCCGGTTCGGACCGCCAGGCGGCCGAATCCGGCCCCCAGCGGCCGGATCGGATCCATCGCCTGGCGGCCGGATCCGGCCCTCAGCGACCGGATCGACCGCCTGGCGGTTGGATCCGGCCCTCAGCGACCGGATCGACCGCCTGGCGGTTGGATCCGGCCCCCAACGGCCGGATCGATCGTGGGTGTTCGAATCTGGCCGCGGCCGGCCAGATCCAGCCGGCTGGCGGCCCGATCTCGGCCGCTGGCGTTGGCCGTCTGGCGGCCGAATCTAGCCGCCGGCCGGCTATTTTTTTATATTATAAAAAATTTTTGCGGCAGTTTTGACCGCCGAAACTTTGACGATCGCCAAAATTTTCGGCGATAGTAAATATCGGAGGTCGTGACCGCCGAATTTTTGACGATTTGGTTGACGTCACAAATACCGGCGGTCGTGACCGTCGGTAATTCGTCAAAATTTTCGATATTTCTTTTTCAACCATCGGAAATTGATTTGCGACGATCATTTTTCGGACGTTCCGATTCCGTCGAAAACACCATTTCTGACGATTTTCGGGAAATTATAGACGGTCGAAACCGTCTATAATTCCCATTTTTGTTGTAGTTAAGATTATAAATACAGAAGATGTTATTTTTTTCCTAACTGACTGATTTTTTTAAAAAAAAGAAAATTAGCACAACTATATTGACATAATATTTGGCACATCTAATTCAACATTCTTTATTATATATAGAATTTAATGATTGTAGGAATAGACTGTTTATTGATATCATATGAAATTTATATCTTAAATCAACGGTTGTGATTTATTATTAGGATTGTATCTGATGCCTTAATGTTTTGAGAATTAAATAAAAAAACACCTAAAAATTATGAGAATAATAACACCTATTTTATTAAATAAAAAATAAGATAAATATACATAAGAAAGAAGTTTGAATTGGATTAGGGATAAAATTTAAACTTAAATCCAGTTTGATTATGTTGGACTTTTGAACATGATCAAAGTTTTAAATAAATAAAGAAGATTACATTTTAAGAATTTGAATCAAAATTGATTAAGAATTGTAATCAGAATTAAAGTATAGTTAAACTCTATCAATATAGAGTTGTTTCCATTGTACCAATTCTTTTTTTTTCTTTGTTGCCTTCTCTATCAAGATTGCAAATGGAGACTCTAAGGTGTGGCATGGGCGTTCATTGCAGCTATCCCACCACTACATAGGAAATCAGTCACAAAATATTAAGGTGTCATTTGGTTGCAGGATAAATAAGCGAATAAATGTTAATTCCAATGAATACCTCCAAACAAGGACTTGAATAGGATTATCGGCCAACAACACGTTCATGATACCCAAAGCTTGTTTAATTTTGTCGAGGTTGTGTTCTGGGTCTTATAAATGCTAGTTTTAAGAATGTTTTCTGCTTGAGTTGTACGAGATGTTCAATTAATTTTTTTTAAAATAAAAAGAATGATCTATTTCACCGAGCCTCTTTTCAAGACAGTGATCATATCGTTACACCTTTTGTGCGGAGTCCATTGGTGAAAAGGGGCTGGGGAAAGCTTAAACTCAATTCTCCATGTGTGCTCAAAGACGTAAAACAATTGCGCTTATATCTATCACTGTAGGAATTGAGCTTAGTCTTTCTTTATACCCTTTCATGAAAAAATTATGTTTATTGATCCCATGATCCTGAACCGATCTTACTTGGGATCGCAATAGGTACTCTATGAGGAATATTTTTATGTGGTGTTAACGATTTAATAACTATCTTTGTAGCTCCAACAAAAGTTGGCCTCAGTGGCACCAGAGAGGACTGGGAAGGGGCGCTCGTTCTTCTCCTTAGCTGACAGCGAGGGAGAGAAAGGGGGGCGTTGCCCCTACGCGAGCTCGCAAGAGGGGCCGACGCCCCCCTTTCTCCTCCTCGCCGGTGCCACGGCGTGGCGAACGATTAGCTAGAGCAGCATATGCTATATATAGTGAAAATGACGAGTTCGCACAGGGTCGATGCCCCCTTTTTCTCCCTCACCGGCGCCATACGCGAGGACGAAAAGAGGGGCGCCAGCCTTGTGCAAACTCACACTCTTCCTATGGCGTCTGAAGGGGAGAGGGGAAGGGGCACCGGCCCCCTTAATCTACTTCAACAAAGGTTGCCACTTTTTTCATTAATTTTTATAGTATTTTTTATATTTTTATATTATTTTTTATTGTCCCATGTCAATAATGTAATAGGAGAACTAGCTATTACCGGTCAGGAGAGCGACGCATGCAAGAAAATCAAAGGTTGAGGATATTTCAATTACAAACTAAAGTTGATGGACCAAATATTTATCGCACCCAAAGTTGAAGGAGATCCGTGTAATTTATCCTCTATAGATATATGAATATTTTATATGTGAATGATGAAATTTTTATGTAAATAATTATAATCATGAATTCCAATGACATACTTATGATCTGGTGATTAAAATTAGTTTTTCTACAAATTTAGGTGCATTCATTCTGTTTGGACTACTGAAATTGCATAACATAATATGGAATAACGCGAAGAACGACCAACGTTCAGTTTAGGGTTTCATCTATTTCTAACAAAGGGAGTGTTTGCAATTTATTTATAAACTTAAGTATGAGTGTTTAATAAATAATATTTCTGAGTTATAAATTGTAGACTTGTAATTTAAAGTAAATTATATTTTAAATTAAAACCGATAAGTTGGAAGATTTCAATTTATGCCTTTCTGACTTTCATATGATTAAACTAACTTGCCATTATATCCTCATTTTAAAAAACTGATATTTCCACCACATTTTTTTTAAATTTCCTCTCCCTACACTTTCTCAACTCAAATGACATTGATGGACTAGCCTCCGTAGAGAGGGTCTTGGGCTCTCTTGGAAGAGTAGATCTCTAGACTCTAGTCTTTCTTTTTTTTTTTTTTACTTTTCATTAACTGAAATATTTTATATATGAATTATGATATGTATTAAGTTATACAGGTACATTTTTTTATGTATTATGATTGAACGAAGACATTTTCAATAATATCTATTCATCAAATCATTTTATTATCAAATAGCTTACGATGTATTAACATCTTTACCAATATATTTATTCAAATGTGTAATTGTTTTATTTTTAGAAAATAATTTTAATAATTAAATTGTTCATCAACATTACAATTTATAAAAATACAAGTCAATTTTATTATGATTAAATATTTGTCCGAACTAAACTATTTATCAACATAATATCTAGTTCTACAAAGTAATTTTTCTGTAGACAATTGTGATTCATATAATATAGGATGAAATAATTAGAATTAAGTTTCACTTGGGGTCAACAACAACAATAATAATAATAATAATAATAATAATAATAATAATAATAATAATAATAATAATAATAATAATAATAATAATAATAATAATAATAATAATAATAATAATAATAATAATAATAATAATAGTCAGTGGGCCCCACCTTTTTGGCCAGTTGGTCCCATAAAATTGTGGCGGAGAGCGGGGGCACTGTTGAAGCGTCAGCATAAAAGAGTGAGCGCTTCTGTACCTCCGAGCTTGTTTCGTCACCTCACCTGTTAGTTTTCGTCCCTATAAATAGGGAAGTAAAGCTGCTACCTTCCCTCCACCGCCATCACAATAACCCACTCTTTCTCTCTCCTTTCTGTGTACTCCTCCTCCTCCTCTAGTCGACGATCATGTGTGGAATACTTGCAGTGTTGGGCTGCTCCGATGACTCCCAAGCGAAGAGGGTTCGAGTGCTCGAGCTCTCTCGCAGGCAATGCTCTCTCTCTCTCTCTCTCTCTCTCGCGCGCGCGCGCTACCTCTCCTTTTTCCATTTGATCTTTCTGTGGCTTCCGAGTTTGTGCTTTATCTATCTGCTGTGTTGAAGCTCCTTTTTCCTTGGTCATGAAGAGATCGTAGTTTCATTGTTTGTGCGCATGGGCTGTGCGGCCGATGCAGCTTAACTTTAATAACTCTGGATGACCAGGTGGCATAAGTTTTTGGCAGTGGTGAGAGGGCAGAGACTCGCAGAAGGTGTCTTATATAATATATTTCGATGCATACATGATACATACATATATGCATAATATATATAATAGTTCATACTGATTATATATATGTACTTCTGAATCCAAAAGGGTGATTTTTTTAATGGACGGCTACTCTCACGCTTAAAAATAGAAAAGAAAAGAAAAGATGGCAAAAGCTGTGCTTTTGTCACAACAAACAAGAGAAGATGGGACTCCGTCTGCATATTTCAACTCCATATATTTTCAACTCCAATAATTATTCCTCTGAGCTTTCTTTTCTCTTTTAGCTGATGATTTCTTGTTTTTCTTCTCTGTTACTTTTGTCCAAACAGTGACTCTACATGCTCGTGCAGGAATGATCTGAGACATATATATAGTGATATGGATGTCCTCCTCCTCCGTTACTCTTCTCGACTTCCAGAAGAAAATAACGGAGGCGAAGGAAAAGAAACAACAATAACCTACTGACACTAATCCCTAGCTAGTAGCTACTACAAGAACAATGAAGTTACCTTAAATAATAATTACGGAATCTTGAAACATGATGTCTTTGAAGAAAAGAAAAAGTATACTTTTTAGCAAGAGAACTTGGCAAGCCCTGTGGCACATCTGTTGTTTTCTGTCTGAGCATGCACAGTGTGTGGGTGTGTGACACACTAAGGTACTTGACAGTTCAGAACCACGTCGATAATAACAGGATCGTTGTACTAATTAAAAAGTGACTCCTTCAAGACAGGAGAAGTACTATTCTGGTTTGCAATTTTTATTACATCCTCAATTATTCACAAGACAACTATGGTATGACGCAGGTTGAAGCACCGGGGACCTGATTGGAGTGGTCTGCACCAATTTGGCGATTGCTTTTTGTCACACCAAAGGCTAGCAATTATTGACCCTGCTTCTGGCGACCAACCACTCTACAATGAAGACAAGTCGATAATTGTTACGGTAAGACTATTAAAACACAGTTTTCTTTTTCGATGACATCAGGAACTTTTATTTCAGAATTGTTTTTGACTCATGCATGGTGATGGATGCATAGCACCTTCTGTACTTTTCTGTCAAAAGAGAGTTGTGTTTGACATGAGGAGAGCTGTTTCTGAGGCAGGTAAACGGAGAGATTTATAACCATGAGGAGCTCAGGAGTCAGCTGCCAAATCACAAGTTCAGGACTGGAAGTGACTGTGAGGTTATTGCTCACCTGGTGAGAGATCCATGAGACCTTGACTACATTCTGTTATGCAACTTAGATCTACAGATTTTTTAACGACGCAGTGTTCAATCTATTCGTCTTTTGCAGTATGAAGCGCATGGAGAGGACTTTGTGGATATGTTGGATGGAATCTTCTCTTTCGTTCTACTGGACACTCGTGACCATAGCTTCATTGCTGCTCGAGATGCCATTGGGATCACTCCTCTTTACATCGGCTGGGGACTTGATGGTACAGAAACAATCTTAACAAAAAGACTCTGTCATAGCTGCAGAGCTTAATTACCATGCTTTATGAACTCCAATTCTCAGGATCGGTGTGGATATCATCCGAGATGAAAGGGTTGAATGATGACTGTGAACACTTCGAGCTGTTTCCTCCGGGACACCTCTACTCCAGCAAGGAAGGTGGCTTCAAGAGATGGTACAACCCACCGTGGTACTCTGAGTCCATTCCCTCTGTTCCATATGATCCACTTTCTCTGAGGAAGGCGTTCGAAGATGTAAGAACAGAACTGAAAGCTTGACAAACCATGTCAACGTTCTCTTTCGCCTTTTGCACTGATCATGCATATGTTCGATACATGCAGGCAGTCATAAAGAGATTGATGACCGATGTCCCGTTCGGAGTGCTCTTATCTGGTGGCCTTGACTCGTCGCTCGTCGCATCGGTAACCATTCGCCACTTGGCCGGAACCAAAGCCGCGCAGCAATGGGGCACTCAGCTCCATTCTTTCTGCGTTGGCTTAGAGGTCAGTTGCTGAACAGTCCGTCTTCTTACTTTTAGTCATGATATGATTGCTGGAGATCAATATGCAAACATTTCATTCTCTGCTCAGGGGTCACCTGACCTCAAGGCTGCGAGGGAAGTAGCAAATTATCTGGGCACCATCCACCATGAGTTCCACTTCACAGTGCAGGTGAAATTAAAACAAACCAGTTGTTGTTGTTGTTAAAGCTACAGAGAAGAAACTAATCGAGTTAGCTTGTGCTCTATGAACTGATAGGATGGCATTGATGCGATTGAGGATGTAATCTACCACATTGAAACGTACGACGTGACTACGATCAGGGCAAGCACTCCCATGTTCCTCATGTCCAGGAAAATTAAGGCACTAGGAGTAAAGATGGTTCTGTCTGGTGAAGGCTCGGATGAGATTTTTGGAGGCTATCTGTACTTCCACAAGGCACCGAACAAAGAAGAATTCCACGGCGAATTGTGCCACAAGGTATGCACCTGTGGAATGAATCACTAACTCTGCACTCTGCTGCAAGAGTTTTCAAGGTCACACTGCTATGAATTTGGCTTCTGATGGACATGTTATGGCTTTACTTGCAGATAAAGGCCCTGCACCAATATGATTGCTTGAGGGCTAACAAATCTACATCTGCATGGGGGCTTGAAGCTCGTGTCCCATTTTTGGACAAAGAATTCATCAACGTTGCCATGAGTATAGATCCTGAATGGAAAATGGTACTGCAAACTTCAAAGTCACAGTTCTTGAAAGTTGTACTCTTATTTCTTTTTTCCTACTAACGCATTTGGTTCTTATATATTTATCAGATCAAGCCAGATCTTGGTCGGATTGAGAAATGGGTGTTGAGGAAGGCTTTTGATGATGAAGAGAACCCTTACCTGCCTAAGGTCATCTCTCTCTCCCCCTTTCTCTCACTCTCATGTTTATGTTACAAACAAACCAGACTATTCAAGCTTTGAACTCTGTCACTGTATGACTATGAGTTACTCTTTCTGCAGCATATTCTTTACAGACAGAAAGAACAATTTAGCGATGGCGTTGGCTATAGTTGGATTGATGGGCTTAAGGCTCATGCAGCATCACATGTAATTCTATTCCTAAACTTATTCCATATAAATATATATATATATATATGCTGTACTGTCAGCTAAATTTTTTGTCTTCTCTTGAAGGTGACTGATAAGATGATGCAAAATGCAAGGAAAATTTACCCACATAACACGCCCACCACAAAAGAGGCGTACTACTACAGAATGATCTTTGAGAGATTCTTCCCTCAGGTAATATTTTATTAGTCTTGGTAAAACAGCTACTTTTAGTTTTTAACGTGATAAACTAAAATTGTATCCAAATCATGATCTGTGGTTTCTTCCTACTGATTCATCGACCCTCTTGCGAACTGCAGAACTCTGCAAGGTTGAGTGTTCCAGGGGGTCCCAGCGTGGCTTGCAGCACTGCGAGGGCCATCGCATGGGATGCCCAGTGGTCAAACAACCTTGATCCTTCAGGCAGGGCAGCTCTTGGTGTCCACAACTCAGCATATGATCCCCAGGTCCAAGCCACCCTGGTTTCAGGACAAGGCCCTGCAATGGTCATCAACAAGAAGCCAAGAATGGTGGAAGCAACAGCAGCAGCAGCTGCTGCAGGCATCCCCGTCAAGACTTAGTTACCAGACCATGGGTCTTCAAGCACTAAGACAGCTGCTACTACTACTGTGGAATGCATCTTACTGTGTTTTCTTTTTCTCCTCCGGTGATGTATTATAGTAAAAAGTTAATGATCTATGAGTGGAGCCAGGTTGTCCTTGTAGAAGTGTCTCTGTATGTGCGAGTGAGTGGGTAATTATATTGTCGTCAACTTGTACTCAAGACAAACATAGTGTTCCAACTGCTAGATCCCTGTTGCCCGTCAACCCCAGCTAAGAAATTGAGATGCAAATGAAAGCGATCCAGCTTTTTTTTAACTCTTTCAATCGTCTCTTCGTATTCAAATTATCTATAAACGTCGTTTGGAATCAGTGTGAAAGATTCTAGAAGTTTAAAGTGCACATAACTTTTTACTTGGAGGAGGAATATTTATTGTATTTGGAAAAGCTTTTTAAGGGTGTTTTTTTATAAAAGTATTAGTGTTTGTTCACTTCAACATATAATTTCTTTTTCTCAACAGCACAACTATTTTTCTTGCTTCCTCGTAGAAAGAAACAAAATTATCACAGCATTGTCTTCACAAGTTGGGTGATTTCCAAAGCTTAAAAGCAAACAAAAAAGCTTCGTCACATAAAAATGTTAAGAAGGTTTGCCAAAACTACACTACAAGAAAATTACCATTTTTTGACGGGCAAATTTCGATGGATAGAAATTCATCGTAATTTACGACGAATTTTTCGACGATTTTATTTTCGACGACTTTTTCGACGGTTATGATCGTCGGAAATAAAAATAGTAAATTATGTAATTTATTATATTATTATTTTATTTTTCGACGATTAGGAACGTCACAATTTTCGACGGATATTCATCCGTCGCAATTTCCGATGGATTTTTCAACGGTCACGACCGTCGGAAATGAAAAAATAAATTATGTAATTTATTATATTATTATTTAATTTTTTCGACGGATTTTTTGATGGTTACGATCGTCAAAAATGAAAAAAATAAATTATATAATTTTTTATATTATTATTTAATTTTTTGACAATTAGAAATGTCGATATTTCTGACGGATATCCATCCGTCGCAAAATCCGCCGCAATTTCTGACGGTCGTAACCGTCGGTAAATATATAATAATATCATATGACATATATTTTATTAAAATAATTAGCGACGGTCCAAATCGTCGATAAAATAAAAAAATATTATATATAACTAAATATTTTTTCGACGGCCACAACCGTCGATAATTTTAAAAATAATTAATATTTACTTTTTCGACGGCTTAAAATTTTATTATCCCGCTTTTTTTTCGTTTTTCCACTTTCTCCCATTTTTTCCACCTATATATATATATATATATATATATATATATATATATATATATATATACCCTCCTCTCCTCTCTCTCCCTCCTCTCCTCTCCCTCTCCCTCTCCTTCTCCTTCTCCTTCTCCTGGCGGCGAGCCTCTGGCCGGACGTGAAGCGTCGACCGTCGGCGACCCTCTCCCGCCGGCGTCTCTCTCTTTCTCTCTGGCCGCACGCGGCCGGATCTGATCGCGGGCGTTCGGATTCGGCCCCCAGCGGCTGGATCCGGCTGTCAGTCCGCGGGCGGCCGGATCCGGCCGCCAGCAGCTGGATCCAGGCGGCCGGCGGCTGGATCCAGGTGGCTGGATCCTGCCGCAGGCGGGCGGATCCTGCCGCAGGCGGCCGGATCCAGGTGGCTGGATCTTGCCGCAGGCGGCCGGATTTGGCCGCGGCCCGATCCGATCGCTAATTTTTTTTATTTTTAAAAAATTCTTTGCGACGATTGCGACCATCGAAAGATCGACAGTTGCGACGATCGTCGAAAGTTTTGACAGTTACGACCATAGAAAGTTTTTGACGGTTGGAACCGTTGGACTTTTTCGGCGGGTGCAATTGTCAGAAACTTTCGACGGTTGGAACCGCCGGGACTTTTTTGACGATTAGAACCGTCGATATTTCCGACGAATTTTTTTTCGACTGTCGCAAATCAATTTGCGACAAGCATTTTTTCGACGGAACGATTCCGACTGAAAAATCGTCGGTAATTGTGTTACCGATAATTTTTGGACTGATTACCGACGATTTTGACCGTCGATAATCACCGTTTTTTCTAGTAGTGCTAGTTGTGACTTGCTTTGATCCTCAGTTTTTGGGCTCATGCATTTTATAATTTAGAGTTGCATTTAATTCTATTTTCATAATTTTTCTATAGCCATGCATTCCTTTTATTTGATTACTATTATTAACATTTAATTTTTTAACAACTATCTAAATATGTGTTATTTTTACAAAAAAGGTAATTAAAATTAGTGGATAAAGTCTAAAGAAAATTCGGTGCACACAAGAGAGGAAAATATCATAAGAATGCAAGAAGGGCCTCATCTCTCACAGGTCATAATATCAACATCACGACCCTCGCGTTGAATCTCACCAACTGTTCAATTTCTCATGGGTCTTGCAACGAGCATGAAGGCGCAACACAAGATCTGTAATGGATCGTAACGTCTCTCCCATAATCAAGCTAATCATGGTTCATAATATTATCCTCACAAGTCACAACTCTCACAAAACATCATGAGTGGAGTGCACGAGTGGGGTCAAAGCACCAGTGCTATAAAATTCAACCCGCTTGATTGAATTGGTCGGACCAGTGTCCGCTCTCAAAACAGCCATGGATCATTTTAAATTTGTCCTTGAGTTTGATCCGCTTTGATTCGGTCAAATATGAGTTAAACCAGACTTTGACTCAGTCAAATATGAGTTAAACCAGACAACTCGACGAGTTTGAATGACTCGATTGAGTTAACATGAAAAAAAAATAATTAGGACAAAATAAAATAATTTATTTTAGAACACATTACTTGCACATGTATATATATTTGAAATTTATGTTTATTTTGTTAATTTTTCATCACATATCATCGATATTCTTTTATTTATATTATGAAAAGTTTTCATCTTTTATGCAATATCTATTTAATTGATACTTATTTGATTATATTATTTGACTTTAAAACTATTTTATTTTAATTTATTATGTTATATTTTAATTGTTATGAATCTTACAAAGCACTCAAAATATGAGAACAAATATTTAGCATGTGTTATCCGACTGGTTGGATCTGACCCAATGATCAATCTGAGTTGATCATCGGGTCAGATTTTATAGCATTGCAAAGCACATTACTAGGTCAGGACCGTGATTGAGCGATAATAAGAAAATTACCACAAGATCATCACAACTTCACAGGCCATTACACTAGGATAACGAGCATTATACGTGAAGTTACCTCGTTATATATATATATATATATATATATATATATATATATAGTTCATGGAAATATCAGTGACGCATTAAAAGATGATTCACGACCATTATGCGGAAAAGATCTGGCACCAAAGCATTATAGGGGATGAGGTCATATTCACGGATATAACAAAAGTTCATAAACTGCACATGGAAAAGTCACAAGGCATGAAGACATCATAATGACCCATGATAATAGTTATTACGACCAGTATTAATTTTATTCACCGTGAAGAATTAAGATTTAAAGTATGTTAAGTGTTGTTATATACATGTAACGACCATAACAAGAAAGAATTTACATGTCAAAAAATAGGTGTTATGATTAGTGAACACGATGATCTGACCCGACCTAGGAAAATCCCAACTCGAGTTGACCCGACCCGACCTAATGGCTGATGATTTTTTTTATTTTTTATACTTTTTTTATTAAATTTTGATCTATTGATTTTAAAATTCTAAAAAATTAAAATGAAATGTTTTAAGTATAAAAATAGTAAATATTGAGAAAAATATTTTAATGAATTAAAATAAATATTTAATAATATTTTTATATTAAATATACCATAAATTCTAGACTCATGAATAAAAATGGTGTTTGAGTAACTCGACCACCCGATCCGACCCGATTTGGATTAAATTGGGTCGAATTCGCTACCTCGAAGAGTGCCAACTCAACCTGACCTGACTAAATTCGAGTCGCATTTATTCACAAGTCGGATCCAACCTCTCCCTTGAACACCATGATTTACAATATAAGTTTTTAATCATTGATTTATCGGGGGAAATTCTATCATCAAAACTATTCCGAACGACCAAGAAATCCTAGAGACAGTTGGAGGCTATAAATAGAAGACTTCTAGGACAAAATAAAGGAGTGCTTGAGACTTAGGAACCGCACATTACTGATGAGAGAGAATCTTAGGCTCGAAGAAGATTTTCTGGAGAAGAATACGGAGCAAGTCAACATTAGGATTTCGTGTCCATTCCATAGATCTTCCAAAAGCAAGAATTATGATATCTAATTGATGCTCTTTTACCTAGATTCTGATTAGTTCTATCTTTAATTGTAATAGAGATTTTTAATTGCTTTGGAAAACTGTATGAACTAGTGTTATACTTGAATTAATATAGTTGATCAATTTTTTTATTATGATTGTAGTGTTTAGTGTTGTTTTCTGATATTATTATGTTTCGAGAGGATATCACAAATCAGTTTTGGATGGTTAGTTTAGGGTTTTAATAATTTTCAAAGAATTGATCTTTAAATTATATGTTAACGCAATCATAACAAAAAATCTTGTGCTCATTGTTTGTACATACTTTTCTGCGATATAACGAATTATACCTAGCGTTGAATAATCGTTAGTTTAGGATTTACAATTTCATGCATTTTAATTCTATGTTAACTGAGAGGTTGACTCATCATTTGCAATATCAAAGTTTCTATAAGGATTAAGATAGTTCGATTTGCTCAGTATAAAAGTCATTAATTTTTGTGATTTTAATCCATCTTAATAAGTGAACTTGATTCTTATCGTTAAAATTCAATTAACATTGTTGTGCATGCGAGTTAACCTTTACTTTTGTCCACCCATAATCCCAAAACTCTTCACCAATTTATATTATCTTCTATCATTTAATTTCTACGATTATTTTCTTTCTCATATCACAAACATCATTTCTTCTCTTAGTAGAATATTAGGACAAAATATACTTAAATAGTTCAACATGGGATTGACAATCTTACTTTTCACTTTATCACTTGATATGACTAGCGCACTTATTGGTAATTTAATTGTTACAAATTTAATACATCAATTTTTTTATGCCATTACTACCTATGACAAACATGAAGGGCATCCGAAGCTTCCTAGGGCATGCTAAATTCTATCGACATTTTATCAAGGGCTTCTCTAAAATCATAAAGCCATTGACTAGTTACTTGCTAAAGACACCAAATGTTAATGTGATTACATGCGAAAACATTTTATCAAGGACTTTATACCAGCATTCCCATATGCCACAGTCCATGTGGAGGCATCGTAGTTCTCGACAGCAATGGGTTCACAAGGCATTGTTGTAGTTCTTGGCAAAAATTGGTTAGAGTGATGGAGAGAGCAATGATAGAGTCGAGAACGAAAAATAGCTATCACAAGACATCCTTTTGTGCCCTACCGCGGAAGTACATGGAAAGATGAGAATGTCAACCTCTAGATTGAGAACAAATGGGAGCGAGGAGCTAGAACGAAGGACCTCCTTTTCTACCCTAGCCATTTGCTAGGTGTTGAATTATGACATAAGTGTGCAACTGCCTGAGGATTGTTACCTATGTTCAATCACATCCGTCAAACCACACTTAAGATGATTGACCCGTATGAGGTGATTGCAAGTTGCAATAACTTTCCGTGGTTGCACCCTAACATAAGGTGGAATAATTAATTGTGCAATCATAAATTGTGATTGCATTGTCACACAATTTGAAATGTCAGATAGGTATTATTTGCAAATGACAAAACAATTCCGCGACCTATGTCATAACAAAAGTAATTGTGTTATGAAAAAAAAATCAAACAAAGCAGCTTGAAATTTTCTTTTATCGAACATGCTTTTAGCTTTGCCGTGAAACTCACACTCGAGAGTTCAAGCAATAGCAATTGTCTTTCTTTTTATTAGAAAGAATAGCTCACTCTCGAGAGTTCAAGAAGAAGATAAGAAAAAAAATAAATTCGAATTCCATTTCTATAAATTTAATTTCCATAATAGAGTATTATTCTATTTTATTAATGATAATTAATAGTAAGTAATTAAGTTCGAAATAAGAGAATTCAAGATGTTTTTTTTTTCTGCGAGTATCCTCTCAACTCATGGCTTTTATGGAAAGCAACACAAAATGAACCGAATCAATTCCTCAATCCGTTCAAGGGAAAAAAAATGACTTGTTCGAACTTTGGAGTTGAGCTCGAGTGCGAATGTGCAATCGATCAAGTTGACCGAGCCCGGTTGCACTATTAGATCGTCCGCGGGGATAAATATATCACTAGTTCTTGTTTGTTTGGGTCCTCACTTCTCCAATCCGCTCTCTACACCTTGCGAAATCCGAAGAAACCCAAGAGCAGCAGCAAAGCAGCAGATGGCCGCCGCTTCCACCCTTGCTCAACCTTCCTTATCGTCTCCTTCTCCCTCTTCTGCTTCTCCTCCACTCCTGCGCCCAAAGATCTCATCTTTCCTACGCTCTTCTCCCTCTCCTCCTTTTCCTTCACTTTCTTTGGTTCGCCGACCGTCGGCCCTTCGAGCGCTGACGCGCCGGCGAACTGGCCTCTCCCGCTATTCATCAGCCGCAGGGTCCTCCATCGCAGCGAGCCTCGGAACGCTAGCGGACGCAGAGCTCGTGCCCGTCCCTAAGGATCCCCAGGAACTGCAAAGCAAGTTCCCTCCCGCCGCCGGCGTCTACGGGATCTACGACGGAGATGGCGACCTGCAATTCGTCGGAATCTCGCGCAACATCGCCGCCAGCATCGCGGGCCACGCGAAGTTCGTACCCGATCTTTGCTGCTCGGTCAAGGTAAATAGACGTCTCTCTGCGGCACTAATTGGTCGTCCCCTTTTAAATTCCTCTTTCCAGGGATTTCAAAATGAAGTGTTGGCTTAAGAAAAAGACCTTTTTTTTTTGTTTTGCAAAACATGTCTAGAAAATGGGATTTTTATGCTCTAACAAATTTTTATAGTCCGTCCAAGCCCGGATAAGGGAGAAGGGTTGAGTTAGGTCCCGCATAAAATCCTGTTGAATCTTATGAGCAGGAACCAACGTCTAGCCGACTTCACGTAATGGGATAAGGCTTTGTTGTTGCATGCTCTAACAAATGAGACCTGGCGCATTCCTCATACTTGAGCTCAAACTCTGATACGTCTAGTAGTATAAAATAATTGATTCCTTCTTTAAAATGTGAATAAGCGGTACAGACCAAGGTTGTTAATATAAGGTTGTTAACAAATGAGATCCTATGTTTCCTTCGGCATCCCTACAGTTTTCGTTTGTGTTCATTTTAGTCGTCTCATTAAATTCTCATTAGCATCATCAATAATTGTATGATTTATATCATCTTGTTGACATTTTGGTATGTGATTCATGTATCAATGATATTTCAGTTGTGTGGAGCAAGTCTTAGGCAACATTCATTTTTCAGGCCTATTTCAGAAGATTATAATCCTAGATTTTTGCTGTGGGCTTGCTTGGATGCACATTTTATTGGTTTTGAAAAGATACTATTATGCTGTTTTCCCCAGTTCTACATATAAGCTTACATATCAAATTTTGTGCCTCAAATTAAGGGATTCAACCTCAGTTGGTTGTTTAATAGCCTGTGACCCTTGCCAATCAAAATATTTTGCTTTTATTTTTTTGAGGAAAAGTATCCTTTGCTAGTCACTACAAGGCATTTATTTCTTTTTATCTTGATTCCTGTGTTATAATTTTTTAGTCAAATGGTTCAGTTATTTCCACAAGTAATATTTGTGATTTTAAAAAAATTGTGAATTCAATTATTGCATTAATAAAGGTCGTTTTGGGGTGTGTTAGATTGCTATAGGTTGTTATTATGGCAAATGTGGAACATCTATTAATAGATTTAAGGTCTGCATATCAAACAATATAGTTCCAATAATACAGTTAATCAATAGATGTTTTAAATGGTTGCACATGGAGTGTATTGAAACTTGCAGCTTTGATGTATTTTCTTAATAGGATAAAGTGGCACAAACTCTTGTACCAGAAGATTTAAGGGTCAGAGAGTTTAAATGTCCATTTCATGCTAAATTATCCATACTTATAATTACTCTCTCTGTCTCTGCAGGTGGGTGTTGTAGATGGGACCGAGACAAATGGAAATGTTCTTACTGATGCTTGGAAAGCATGGATGGAAGAGCATATTAAAGCGTCAGGTAAAGTTCCACCAGGAAATGAATCTGGAAATAACACATGGGTCAGGAGGCGACCGAAGAAATCTGATGTGCGACTGACCCCTGGTCGGCATGTTCAGCTCACAGTTCCTCTGGAGGAGCTTATTGATCTGTTAGTGAAGGAGACCAAGGTAGTTGCATTCATCAAAGGATCAAGAAATGCTCCACAGTGTGGATTCTCACAAAGGGTGATCGGAATACTCGAGTCGCATGGTGTGGACTTCGAGTCCGTCGACGTGTTGGATGAGGAATACAATTCTGGATTGAGGGAGACTCTGAAGAGTTATAGCAATTGGCCGACGTTCCCTCAGGTATTCGTCGGAGGGGAGCTTGTGGGAGGGTGCGACATTATTAGCTCCATGGCAGAGACAGGGGAGCTTGCCGCACTGTTCCAAAAGTAGAATTTTATTTTACCCCAAATTTGCTACATGGTTAAGCATTTTTCTATTTGTTGAACATTTCTTTTGAAGTCATAGTGAAGGATGTTCGAAAACTTAAGCGTCAGTTTCCAAGCCTTGTTTCCAACGCCACAGACACAAGCTTATTTTATGTACGATAACTTGTGAAGCCACGATCAAAAACTTCTCCAAATTTGTGAAGCCATGAACGATAGAACATGCCCTTAGCAGGTGGATTCACATCATTCAATATTCGGGAATTCAATGAAGTGACCATTTGAATTTAGCCGTTTGCTTGATCCAAAATCAACTTCACTTGGTTGTTGGTACCCCACTTATTTAACTCGTTCTATTAATTTGTTCATAATAAATGAGTAGGTTAAAATTTAAAATTTGAGTTGAATCAGATTGAATTGGATCAACCTCAATTCCAGAATTCACTCAAGATAGTTGTCGTGGTTTCAACTAAATTAAAGCACATTGTTCGTTACTGTCAATATGTTAGTAGAACAACGTTACAAAATTGACATTTTCCCTTGGAATTGAACTGGTAACGATGCACGGATTTGAAGCAGCAAAGCTCGAAAAGGAACGGGATTTGTGTATTGCCCAAAAACTTTGATTCCTGTTGCAAAATGAACTGGGAAAAGGGAACCAAAAGTTGAAGAACACAATCAATCTTCTAAAGCATAAAGTATCTCTGTTTCAATTACATAGACATCCCTATGACTTGCGTGCACGTCTAGAATTCTCCAAGTCCTGACTAATTTCACATTGACGGTTGAAAAATCATCTGACCCAAGGCAACGGTGACAGTCGCTTGTTTACCACCAGTTCGGGAACCCACTATGTCCAAGCTCTTGCATTGCTCCTCCCAAACACGGATTCAGGTAATCTTTTGCCAATAAGTTCCCTCAACTCAAATTCGCTCGGAAACCTCTGTTCATTCAGTTTGGAGAAAACCTGCAACACCAAAGAATCATAATTAATAACTTCAATTTGTTCAGCGGAACCACAATAGTCCAATACGAGAAAGAAACTTCTTTGTCATCTAAACCATTAGACAAGTCATGGGCATGGTTCAGGATGGCTGTGTAGAGATATCAAAACATGTCTTCAAGTTCATATCCTAGGTTAAATAAGTCTCTTCCTACTTTCACTTAAATACTTTTTTTAAATGCACTTGAATACTTCACATCGCTGTGTTAACACTACCAAGCAAACTTTTAACATATCTCAGCAAGTGATTATTGAGAGTGAAGATTGAAATAAGCAACCTGCTAATGTTTGTCCATGGATACATTTTCAGTTTAGTCAAATGTTCAAAAGATGCACTCCCAAACAGGGTTTCCTAATATCACTATTAGTTTTAGAAACACATCCAAGATTGAATGTTTCTAGGAAAATATTCTGCAAAATCATTTTTCCTTGAATTTCCTGAGGTAGAAATAAAAGAAAATCATGATCAATGAAAAATACCTCTTTGTTGATAAAAGACTTCTATATAAACTCAGGACAAATGCTTTTCCCTCTTTTTGAGGAAATTTGTTGTTCCAAGACATTGTCTATTAGTTTTTTAGTTTATCTTGATACAGAAACAAATACATAAAAAACAGTTTAATCTCCAATGTATTTTTAGCAAGAATAACAAAAATTTTCATTTTAAGAAAAAAAGACATATTTTGATTTCCAGAAAATTCTCCTCTCTTTTTTATTTATTTTAAGCAGGATAATGTTGTCTTTTGGTAAAAGAAGAATTACTGGCTGACACAAGACATGATGAAAGACACGCTTGGAGCAAACATAATACACTTAAGAATATGAGCAAAATAAAGAATCCACTAAGTTTCTTGAGAAGAAAAAGCTTCACTAATTGGTTCTGTGCTCTTTAAGAACCTGATTTTCTAAGGCTGTGTTTGAATTGAGAATTTGTAGTTCTCGTTAGTTCTCAAAAAGTAACTGATTTGATAGAATAGTTCGTGTTTGATTGAAAAGTGTAATGATGAGAATTTGAAAAATTGATTTGATAGATAAGTTTTAGTAGGTGTTTGGATAAAAAGTAATAACTAAGTATATAATTTATTATGTATAAATTTATAATAAAATAAAATATTATTTTTTATTTAGTTAAATAATTATTTACGAAAATACTTATATTGATATTATAATTTATATTATAAAAAAATATGTATATATTATAATTTATAATTTATGAAAAATAAGAATATTATAAATTTTTATTTTCATGTGTTTTTAATATTATAATTTTTTAAAAAATATTCATATTAAGTTAAAAAGTTTATTTTATAAACTAAATAATATTATAGTAATAAAAAATATAATAAAGAATTGAAGGAAAAAAAAAGGAAAAAGAAAAGCAAAAAAACAAAGTAGTGCATTCTCGCCGGACATTGCAAGTCGGCGAGAACTTAAAGTTCTCCATAATGGAGAACAACCATCACGTGACCGGAGGCGTTTGGCAAAAAATACCGGAACTTAGGCCAAGTTCTGGCCCAAGTTCCGGTACCAAACATAGCCTAAGAGAAGAATGCTATCATATAATCCATTTTTTTAAGATGACTTAATTAATAGATTCAGAATAATCAGAACATGTTTAGTAGATGTATATAGGCATCAATAAAATCACAATCAGAGATAGTATATATACTTCCCAGACTTACAGATAATGTAGGTAGCAAAGTAGTGAAATAACAGGTTAGGTTTGTGATAACTTAAGGTTCACCATAGTAAGTATGTTGAAACTTTATTAACTCATCAGCTGCAAACTTGATGGAATGAGATATAGAAAGGTAGCGTGATTTCAACCCTTTTAAGTGATAATGGGAGGAAGCATCAATCAGCATAGAGTTTGAGAGAAATGGTGTAATTATACCCTATCTAACACCAAAAAACAGTTTTCCTGCAAAGTCTTCCATTAACTTAGAATAAACCCAAAAGAAGGAACAAATGTGTTGGGCTTGAAGACTATGTCAAGTTTATCTGAACCTATGGATCATAATTATAAAGCGCAACTTCACTGGAAAACAATAGGAGGATGGTAGAACTCCAGAAGTGCTCACTTATGCACTTGTAACAAAGAGAAGAGCATTCATGCTTGCTTTCTAGTTCTATCTAACTTCTAGAAGACAGAAAAAGATAGAGAAAATTTTAATTTTGTAATAAGACATCTGTAGGAAGTGCTCATTTTAATTTTCTCTGATGGTGTTCACAACTTTACTGATGGTATGACCCTAGGAAGTGCATTTTTATTGCATGGTTCAGTTGGTGGATAACTCCGCCTATGTTTTATAGCCGGTCCCAAGCCCGAATAAAGGAGGAGGGTTGTGTTAGGCCCCGACAGCCAGCGTAAAATCCTGTCGAATCTCATGAATATGGATCAACGAATTGGCGTCGTATGATCCATGTAGCCGACCCCACCTAGTGGGATAAGGCTTTGTTGTTGTTGTAATAAGACATCTGTAGATATTCCAAGCAACATCTATATACACTAAGCTAGTAATACATATGAGAACAGAAAGATACAAACAACAACAAAATCTTATCCCACTAGGTGGGGTCGGCACATATGAGAACAGAAAGATATTTGTGCATAATTCAAACAGAAAAAGACCATTCCTAATGATGATCTCTGTCACTGAATATAAATTAACAAAGGACGGAAGAAATATTTTCTCTTTCCAATTTGTAAAACATGTAGTCCACTAGTTAAAAATCAAATCAAATACATCAACACAGTAGAATGCTGATTAAGATAAATTCTTACTCAGCAATTCTTGTTGCATGAAGACATGCAATTGATGCATAGATAAATCACTCTAACAGAAGTAGTAAAAGTTACGATGAATGCAGAAATAGGAAAAGCGGTGGCTAACATGATATGCAACCTAACTATAGAGGCATGGAAAGTGATTAACAGTGTAGTAGAATCTTCATCTTACCATGTCACCGTTGCAATAAACTTCAAATGCACCAGAACTTTGCAGAGTAGACTGCAAGAAGTTTCCAAAAAGCCAAGTAGTGGCAATGGCACCAAATCTATTTGCACGCAATGAGAAGTACCATGGAGGTGGTACCATGCCCAGTCTAGGAAAGATCTGATCGCCTGCAGTGATAATCGCAATAACGCCTATCTGAAAAACTGGTACTGCTTTGATGAGAAGGCGTTTCGGAAGTGCTGGAGGGTAATTTGACAGAACCACATCGACCCCAGGAAAAGAAGTCTCCAACATTTTTTTCATTGTCATTGCAGTTCCCCTGAACAAATTAAAGAACTTAACCTTATTATGAGATTCATGTCATCAAATGAAAATTTCTCATTACCCATCACGAGTATACTAAAAGATCTAAAGATATGCAACTACTTCTCAAAAATAAAAAAACAAGATATACAAGTCTATCTTAGAGTGATTTTAGATACTTAAGCCAAACTTTCCATATGCAAACTTAATTGATTAACTCAATAATTAAATTTCAATTTCTAAGAGCAACAAACCAAATCAATATTTTAGGGTTTATAGCCATATTCTATCCCGAGCTTTTAAATCTGCAAACAAAGTTCGCGAAATAAAAGAAATTATCTCGATACCTATAAGAGCACGACGCACAAAACTTCAACTCTATCGTGGTCCCATAACCGAGTCCTCCGACTTCCGGATTCTGCAGATTTTTTTTTTCAAGAAAAGGAAAAAAAAATAGAACAGATAGAGAGGAAAAGGATAAGAGAAGATCGAGCGGAAGAGGATTTGTACCTGCGCCGTCGTTGCCGTCGTCGGGAAATTGGGGGTCTGTTGGACGGAGGGAGAAGTATGATGGTGGTGGAATGGAGAGGGCTTGTGGGGCGGAGGAGGTCGAAGTGCGGGGGTGAAGAGATTTACGACATCGGAGCAGAAGAGGAAGATGGGAAGGCCGACGAGAAGAAGCTGCGCACGATCCATCTGTCGCCGGCGATCTGATACCCCTTCCCCGATCTTTTCCGGTCTCCGGAAAGAAAAAGAGGGAAGAAAACAAAATACGACTCTCCTTTTTTTAATCTAACAATGATGTAATGTAACGGGAGTTGCTCGTCACGACGTCACCGGTCGATGGCTGAGAAGATTGATGAAGGATGGTTGGTGGCACAAACCGAGTTATGTACGCAAGCGTAGTTATGTCCCCAATCATTATTTATATTGGTTTATATCTGAACGTATTATTTTTTACTTATCATTAGAGATAGAAGGAAAAATTTCAATCCAACATAGAGCTAACTCATATCTGACTAAAGTCAACCATAACTAATCGAAGACAATCCATAACTGATCAATCACTAGCTCATCATCATAAGATCTCTCTATTTAATATTTTTTTTCTTTTATCTTAGAGTTTTTAATTCATCTTTATTATGATATAAGGGTCATGATCATCTCATCATGAGAAGAATTCAAAAGAACTTAATCACGATAATTAAAGATCCTAATAGCAACAACATCGTCATCATAATAATTTAGAACTTAATCAAGGCTACAAGATAAAATCATGATGAGTAATCAAATATGCATAATCATAATAATCATCATAAGATAGTTCAGAATTTATAAAATATGATTAGTGTAATCATAGATATGATTTAATATAGATGGAAGCATCATAAAGAGAGTCAGAAATTATAGGGTCATGTTGGACATCATCATTATAATCAAATATAACATTATACTTACACCCATATGGTAGATGGAGAGAAAATCAAAGGTGTATAAATATAGTAATCATTATCATAGAGTAGATCAAGTTTAAGAATTACATAAATCAGGAGCCAATGGACTTAAAAATTATCATGGCAAAGTCGAAACTCGGGTCGGCTATAGGCAGAATCTGGGTCGAGTGCAAAAGTCATCATCATCATAAAAATCAGAAGGACCGGGCCGGGCTTTGACGTCAATCCGATCAAGTGAAAGGCACAACGTCGACTTCGTCAAGGTAATTTGTATAGGAACCCTGGCCGAGTTCGATGTTATACCTGGGCCGAGTTTGGGGCATTGATCGTTCGGACAACGTCGCGCCTGATCGCGTTCATTAAAGTTGAACCCAGACCGGATTCATCCTGATACCAGAGCTCGACAATAGCAGATCCAAACCGAGTTCGTGAAACTCAGTTCGAACAAGGTCTTACCCGAGTCGGTTTATAGTGAACTCGAGCAGGGGTATTGCGGTTGTGCTATGGACATTTCAGTCCATCTTTACGACGATTGCATGCGACAAGCATCATCATATAACATTTATTTATGACTAGAGATCATCCAGTATTATTAAGAGCATGCTTTAAGCTAAATCAAGATTCTATGATGAATTTACCCTATTCACATACCTTATGAAAAATTTTAGTTACCGGGTTCATGTCTCGACATTCCAGTTTCGGGTTCCCGATCTATGGATTGGTCGACCGAACTAGAAGTTGCTATCCTCTGCCAAGGTGATTCAGATGTCCAAAAGAGATTCGATCGACAATGTCGCATGTCATTGCGGAATCCTTAGATTTTTAACCTATTTTTTCCACACAATACATATATCTAACCTACCATATATCATGATTCAGAGAACAATTCTTAGCACAAACAGATTTACTCATCATATGAAATCATAACATAAACCTTCTTTATTTTCTATTCATAAGTCCTTCCTTTCTCTATCCATAATCTAACATTTTTAGAATCTTTTTAGATTAATGCATGAACTTAAAAATAGTCTAACGATCATCTAAACATGGATCTAAATCGTCATAATCATCATGGAATGTGAATCAATGTAGAAATCATTCAAAAGTCATCACAACACATAATTTCATAATTGAATATAGTCAATAGAGTGTAGCAAAATTATAAACATGCTTACTACCCCATCTTGAATTATTTTGATTAGGATTTCGGAGCTCCGATCCAGTGGATTATTTTGCTCATTAGAGTGCCAATTTTATAATACAATGCATCCATGAACTCCACCTCTCACTGCGCCATAATCATCGCTCCTTATGCGACATACGTGTGCCACTTGAAGTAGTCCTCATTGAGTGATTCTTTCGCTATTTGATGATCATGAAGGTATCTACATCATCTCCCACTTGACTGATGTAGTTATGCAATTTCAACACTTTCATAATTCATGTAGTGTTATTGCAACTTCAATACTCTCACTATCCGTGAAGTATTAATAAAAAAATTTTGAATCACATATTTTTTAATCTCAATAAACTAACATGTTTAATGAATATTCCTATTTGAATTCTCTTTGTAAGAGAATCAAAACTAACATGTCATTTGTAGGCATATAAGCTACTGCCACTTCTTTCTTTTCCACTATGTCATGTATATAATGATATTCGATCTCATTGTGATTTCCTTTAGAATTATTTGCTCCACTGTCAAACTTATTGCATCTTGATTATCACAATACATCTGTAATGATTTAATGACCAAATTGAGCCCCAATTCTTAAAAAAAATGTCTAATCCATACAATATGGGCGGTTGCCATGCTACAAGAAATATATTCAGTTTCTTATGTGTGTCTAGCCACACATCCTTATTTCTTGCTACCCTAAATAATAGTTACACCACCCAGTAAGAATAAGTGACATGATGTAGATTTTCGATCATTAATATCTCCTTCGAAATTCACATTTAAGTAACCTATAACTTCAAATGTATCGGCTTGGTATGTCAATTTTAATTGTACAGTACCATTTAAATATCTAAGAATACTTTTAATGGCTTCCCAATGTGCCTTTATAGGATTATTTTGATATCCACTAACTATATTTATTGGATAAGCCAAATAAGATCTTGTACATAACATCACATATATCAAGTTGCCAATTGCTTGTGCATAGGGAACATTTAAAGGTTGTTGCCCTATGTTGGGACATAAACTTTTATAAAGTTTTTTTCCCAATCACAATCGGTGTTGATGTTGAAGTTCTATTCTGCATTTCAAATATCTTGAGTATCTTATTTAGATACTTTTCTTGATTAAAACTCAATGTCCTTGAGTTTCTGTCTCGAATAATTTGGATTCCAAAAACATCGGATGCTTCGCTCATGTACTTCATTTCAAATTCTTTGCTCAATTTTTTTTATTTCATTGAGCATTGTGACATCATGTCCTACTCCTACGAGCAAAATATGAATTTGCTCCCACTATTGGAAGACCATCTCATGAAAATTTTTGTACCATTGACAAGAAAATTTCTTTAAGCCATATAATGAGTTTCTCAACTTATACACTTTATTCTCTTGGCCTTATATATATATATATATATATATATATATATATATGAAAAAATGGGCCTACGGAGCACTTGGCTATTAGCAGCCTGCGAAGGACATTCCTAGTCGTTGATGATATGATTAAAGGCATAAATGTCACAAGTCGATCACAACCATTCATTTCTCACCGATGGATCTTGTTCATTTCACGAGAACTTAGAATCTGAATACCAAACGTCATTCTCATTTGCCTCTCGCTCGTCGTTTATCTCTCTTCATGAGGTGGACGGATTTTGCATCGAGTGATCGATCATCGTGATGGAATCCTCTCTTGTTGGAGCTAATGGATCCATCTTAACGAAAGAGACCATTGCAGGTTGGTTCTCTCTCTCTTCACGGTGGACCTCTCTCTTTGCAATGCTTTCTTTAACGAAATACTCACCAAGCAATGCTTAAGCAATCCGTTTGTGACACAACATATTCGCGACACTATCTTGTTTTGCTCCTTTACATGTTATGGATATTTTTAAGAGTTTGAAACATGTAGGTATCCATTTTTAAGAGTTTGTGAGGTGTGTTTTGCATAACGAATAAAATTTGTCTGGTGATAAATGAAAAATGAGTGGAATTAATAGGGTAAATAATTTTTTTATACCTGCATGTTTCTACTAATTCCATCCTTAGCCCTTTGTTTTCTAATTCTCTGCATGTTAGAGTTCATTGGGCATGATGGGAAAATCCGAGAACAAGGAGAGAAGATCGCAGAGAGATTGCAGAAAAATAGAGGAGACACACGAAATTACCCAGGTTCACCCTTGAGATGAGGGCTACGTCCTGCAAAGAGGTTCCACTATATCGTTTAGGTTTACAGCCGCTACACAAATTACATCAGAAATTAGGCTATTAATAGCTTCTCCAAACCGGGTTTAAAACCCAAATAAACAGAGAAAAAACCTAATCCGAACCACACGGGCCGACTAAACAAAAGCCCAAAACCCGTCTAGGTTTCGGGGGCGCTGCCCCCGAACCCCCGCCCGCTCACCGGCGAGCGGGACCGCCGTCGGGGGGCGGGGCCCCCCGAACCCCCCCTTTCATTCGTACGCCAGCAATACTGTTAATTGGGTAATACTCAGATTCCCCTAAGCTCACGTGGGCGAACCCGGTGTGAGAAACAAGGGGCCCTGAAGTATTCACCAACTCTAACAAAGAGCACATGACGTGGAATGCTTCCTCATTTGTCATCATCTTTTTTTTTCTTATCTTTTTTGAAATGGCAAGAGGTTGTTTCATTGCATCTGCTTTATAGATATTAACTATTATTGTTTAGGAAGAGATATATTTTTAAGTGTTGGGCAAAATCTTTTACTATATGCAAAATAAGCTTCCGGAGGTTGTTATCATTCTTCGTGTGCTTTTATATCACAGGGTTCTTTTATGTGCTAGCTATATAACCTCAACATGCATTCGCTTCTTGTATTTTACCACATGGAATTGGTATTATGCTATTGAAACTAAAATACCTCTTTTTGCACTTGCAGTTAGTATTAGCTATTAAAACTTAAATAAATTCTTTTTGGGGCTAATTACATGGAGCACACAGAAGACCAACAAATGGAAGAGACTAGATATCAACAAACCAATGACTGGTATGTTACAAATTTTCAATTATATTTATATTAGATATTATACTTAATTTGTTGCTTATGTTTATGCTAGGGCCCAAGTGCAAGGAAAAGATAACAAGAAGGATATCGACATTATTAAATCGTATATCAGAAAGATACAGAAAATGATGCATATGATTTTTAGTGTATCCTAGATCAATTGGATTCTCTATGAGGAGAGATTATGTGTATAAATCTAGAACAACAAATCAACCTATAAGCAGAATGTTGGTATATTCAAAAGGACTCAAGTATCTTAAAAGGAAGGATGAAGAGGGTAAAGATGTTAAAAGGAGAAGAGATGTGAGAGAAGATTGTGGCGCTCGCCTCTTAGTCAAGATTGCAGATGATGGAAAGTGAGAAGTGAAAAAGTTTGAGGAAAAACACACATCCTTTTGTTTGTTCACCAGATATATTAAGATTGCATTCACATCATGAATTATCAAGTCCTTCGAAGCAAGCCATTACAGATATGAGAAAAGTTAGGATTGGTCCTTCCAAGATAGCTAAATACAACGTGTCATGTGAGAAATTTATAACATCTCAACATTGCATAGATCACATTAGAACATAAAAAAAGATCATGTTGGTAAAGAATGCATGGCTATACTTTCTTACTTCAAAAAAAAAAAAAAAAGAAGATGATGAATTTTTCTTTTTTAGAATAGTAGTCAATGAAAAATATATTGCAAAGAGTTTTTTTGGGCCAACGATAGATCACAAGATAATTATATGATATTTGGTGATGTTATAATTTATGATACGACATATCCTACCAACAAATTCAAAATGCCATTCACACCATTTACAGATATCAATCATCATAGGCAAATCAATACTACTTAGATGTGCCTTGCTCGTAGATGAAACTGAAAACACATCTATTTGATTATTTGAAATATGGCTAGAGTGCATGAATGGAAAAAAGCCCATATGTATCATCATTGATTAAGATGTTACAATGGGTTATGCCATTTTGCAATTGGCATATTGTAAAGAATGTATTGACACATCTACGAGATTTATATGCCCGTGACAACTTCAGAAAAGAATCAATAAATGGTTTTTTGAATCGACGAGTATTCAAGAATTCGAAGAGAAATGGATGATTTTAAAACAAAAATATGATATTCCGAATGGGTATTGGCTAGAACAAATGTATAAGAAGCATCAACATTGGGTGTCAGTTTATTTAAATGATACATTTTGTGCAGAAATCCAATCCACTCAAAGAGCTAAAAGTATTAATGCATTTTTTATGGATTTGTGAATTCTAATATGTCACTTGATGATTTTATATATCAATATAATTTAGCTCTTTCTACTCATCGTGAGGCTGAAGAATAAGAAGATTTCAAGAACTTGTATTATCTTGCTATCCCAGTTTCAAAAAGTCCTTTGCAGATTCATGTTGGAAAAGTGTACACTAAAAAAGCTTTTATAATATTTCAAGCAGAATTAAAAAAAATCATGCATTTGTGATCACAAATGATTTTATCAAGATGGTGAAAAAATCATCTACTCAGTGTATGTATTAGGAGAAGAAGACAAGCAAAAAATTATTGTGGAATACAATAATTGACCAAATATTTCAGTAAAATGTTCCTGCAAAATGTTTGAACAAGAAGGAATTTTGTGTTCACATGCTTTGTGTATTCTCAATGAAAGAAGAACTTTGTGTTTACCTGAGTAGTATATTCTTCATCGTTGGATAATGAATGCTCGTTATTCAACCATACACATGGGACAAGATGATGGGCTCACAAGTGGTGAACATTTTGTTACTCCTTTGCGAATATTGAATTTCAAAAGAAATTGGAGAAATGTGATGGAAATGAGTTTGCGTTCACCAGATCATTTGAATGTTGGGTTCTTAATTTTAAAGGAATCTATTGAAAATTTGTAAGTATCAAAATAAATGATGCAGTTGAAGGTTCTTCACTTGATGTCAATTCACAAGGTTCATGTGTGAATCCACATGTTTCTAAAATTGTGCTACATGACCCATGTGCTATAAAATCCAAGGGAAGACCAAGGAATGTGCAGAGATATAGATCTAGTGTCGAAATTTCTATATCGCAAAGTGGACCTAAGAAAAGAACATGTAGCCATTGAACGACATTATGTGACTTCTTGTCCACTAAAAAAGTACGGGTAAATTTTGATACTTTATAGTTCTTTGATTGTTCATATCCAATTATGTAGACTTTCGTATTGTAATAACTCATTTACATTATGTAAAAATAGGATCAACAACATAACAAGGCACAAGTTGAAGAAATTAGTAATACTCAATAAACTTCAACAAGGAATTATTATTTAGGTATGAAATTTATGAATTCATTTTTTTTGTTAATTTCAGCATACAAGTTATTTCTTAATATTAAACTTGTCATGTATTATTTTTAATGGTTGCAGACTTTGGTGGTGTGGTCAGAAAGAAAAGTTAGAGGTAGTAGTTTTGTTAATTTGCAACACTTGGCTAGGTGAGTACTTTTTTTTTTTGCCAGTTAAAGCTTGCATTTAGCATGCTTAATGCAATAATGACACATATATTGTCCTTGGCTATATGCAGACATCAATATTGGATTGATTAGGGTGATGATATGAGCAAAAGGTTGTCATTCAAATTCTCAAGAGGTTAATATGATCAATGTTAGGGTGCTTAGTCAGAAAAGTTTTATTTTTCCATCACAAGAAGTATCATTGGGAGGAGAGTTCAAGAAGCTGTGTTTATTGTAATATCAAAATGACAATATCTTACATGCTACTTTCATGGACAAATATTTGAGACTTGAAATACATATAATGACTATTATTTCCTCCAATTATGGTTAATCATATTTTGGGTGATAATTTTTTGTTCAAGAAAATGAACATTAAATATTTGTCTAGAAATACTAAAAAATAATCATGGCACAAAAAAATTATTTATTTACAATTTGTGGAAATTTTCATTCAATGTACATCCATATAAGATTATGAGAGAACAAAATTCTTGCACTACAATGAGGCCCATGAGAATGCATCTGTATGCAATTCAAATTGCAGAAGTGTACATACATAGAACCAATTTAACCACAACTTAAAATCACATTGCATTTGAAGAACGAAATGCATCTACGATGACTTCAGTTGGCTACAACAAAATGCCTCAAAGCTTATAATTCTTCAACTACTTGGTTTAATCATTTTGGTGGCTGGAGAATCATCTTTTCTTTTCTTGGCATATTCTTGATCTACTAGGAACTTGCAGTTTAATCACTAAGTAGCTCACACAATTCAGAATGAACAAGACCAAAGTATAGCAAGCTAGTAAGATCGGAGAATATGTTCCACAAGTGTCCCCATCTAATTTGGTTGTTCAGATTCTTCACTAGTAGATTACTCTAGAAGTAGAAGTGGTGGGACTATTACCTGCAGGACCAAAAGAATTGTATTATACTAAGTACATGATTATGCAACAATGATAATTTTATTGTCGTCTTCTTTGTAATAAAATTGAATAGAAAGTAAAACAAAACTGCAGCATGAATCAGATCTAGATCATTTTAGATTGATTTCATTTGTGACATTGGGACCATAAGATGAAGATCTCTAATTTTAGAAGAGGATGTCACTTCCAAGGAACAAAGATCAATCGACTTATCCACTCAGCTCACAAAAGTTCTTCTGTCAAAAGTTCCAGCCGAAGTTAGAGATCCACCAGCCCATGAAGAGGTCAGTAGGATGAAGCTTCTAATCATAACAGGATTTAACTTTCAAGGGATGAGAGAGAACCAATCGGGAAGGCTCCCTTCCATAAGAGTTCCTCCATCAGATGCTCTAACAAGAGAGGATTCCGATTCAGGATTTTATCCACCTCACAAAGAGAGAGAAACGACGAGGGAGGGTAAATGAGAACGACGTTCGGGATTCAGATTCAGGCTTCTCGTGAGATGAACATGAGTGGTGAGAAATGAACGGTTGTGATCGTCTTGTGACATCTATGCCTTTAATAATGTCATCAACGGCTGGGAATGTGCTTCATAAGCTGCTAATAGCCAGGTGCTCCGTAGGCCCATTTTTCTCATATATATATCTTCATTCAATTTTGCATTAAGGAAAAATATTTTACATCCATTTGGAATAATTTTAAATTCATATATGCAACTAATGCTAAGATGACTTTAATAGATGCAAACTTAGCAACTGGAGAATAAGTTTCTTGAAAATTAATTACGATTTGCTGAGTATAACCATTGACAATTAATCTTGCTTTTTGCTTCTCAATAGTACTATCAACTCAGTACTTTTTCTTGAATACCTATTTGCACCCTATGGATTGCATATCTTCTAGCAAGTCATATAGAGCCCATGCACTGTTTCAATCAATTGAGTATAATTCATCTCTCATGGAGGTCAACCATGATTTTGATTCAAAAGAACCAATTGCTCCATCATATGAAATAGGATCTGTACAATCCTATATTTCAACATCGATGACGTAACATGAAGCTTCACATTTGTACAAATAACAGTCATCCAAGTGTGTGGGTGTCGTCCAAGGCCTCTTGTTGCCGATTATGCTCATGGATTGTATGAGTTCCTCCACTTCCATCAAATGTTCATTATCATGTATAGGTTCTTTTCCCACTGTTGGACACATATCCAACGTGTCTTGTTCAGAGTCGACATTATCACCAAGGATAATAAGAGGTCATATGTCATCTTCTTAATGCATTTCCTTTTTTTTCATTTTTAGGAAAAGTTGCATCACGACTCTTGATTAGCCCTCTTTCATTGTGAAAGAACTTATACATTTTGGACTTATCACTGTAACCAATAAACCTACATGTCATGGTTCTAAAGTCTAGCTTGTCTCTAAGTTGAGTTGGAATTAATACATGTGATTTACAACTCCATTTTCGAAGATGACCTAACTCAGACTTCCCGCCATTCCAAAGTTTATATAGAGTTGATTCTACGGACCTAGTGGAAATTCTATTTTGTGTGTAATTTATGGTTATCACCGCATCATCCCAAAAGCTTTTAGGGAGATCTGAGTGTGACAACATACATCTTATTGCATTCATTGAGGTTCTTTTTTTTTTTTGCTATAATATTTTGTTGTGATGTATAAGGCATCATAATTTGCTTACTTATGCCATCCTGAATGCAATAATTTTCAAATTCTCGAGAGGTGTGTTATGGTGTAATGTTTGTGAAGTAAAGTATTTGGAATTGAGAGTGTCACAAAATATGAAGGTATCTCAAGGTTAACTAGACAAAATCTCAGTCATATGTGCTCTCATGGTGTTACTCAGCTTTCCAATAGGAGTATTCAGACGTATGGTGTCCCCCACTCAAGCTACTCTTATAGATAAATTTTAAAAATTTATAAATCCCAACATATACGTCTTAGGCTGCAAGCACACAACCTTCATCGTAGTGTAGTATGTGAATGAACAACAGAGAGAAGTTGCATTTCTTTTTAAACTTTTGTAGCAATGAAAGAAGATAATCTAATTTAGAAGATAAGAGAAGTGAACTAGGAGTGTTGAAATCAATGTTGCAAGAGTGTAACACTTTTGTGATTTTTATTTTGTGTATTTTTTTAGCTTTTTGGTTAAATGATAAATACAAAATTAGAAAACCAAGATTAAATCATATTAACTATCAAGGCTAGAAAATTCTCTTCAAGGACAAACATCAATTAGTTACATGTAAGTGATTCAGTTCAGTTGGATGCAAAATAAATTAGTAAATCATGAAAATGGATCGCTTTAGTCTCTCCACTCTCGCTTCGAGACAAGCACATATAGGACTACTCCCTTGAGATCTGCCCTCTCGCCTTGAGATCAGTCTCCATTAACTCATTATTTGTTTCCTTAATACAGCTAGCTAACCTCTTGATTCATTGCTAATTGTCCTACAACAAATGTCCTTCTCAGGATCTCATTGTAAAAAAAAAGAAATCATACATCAAGAAGAAAGATCGAAGATTACTGATGCATGCAAAATATAACATATTTTAGATTAGTATTTTAGTTAATTTTTCTGTAATTTAATCATGGCATGCATCATTTTAGATCACATTTAGTAGTAATTCCGGATTTATCAATTTTAATTATTAATTCTTTAAATATTTTAATTGTGGATGGATTAATTAAATTGTGATAATTATTTTGCAGAAAAAATCGAATACATGATTATCCAAGGATTATATTTTATCAAGAATGGACGTATCAGCCGTAATTCAGATGCAATGTGATTTATCGGCCACAATTCGAATACAAAGATATTATCGACCGTAAAAAGTATTTAATTCTATCATAGGATGCAAAATCATTAGACGCAAACCATTGGATATTATCGGCCGAGAACTTCAAGTTAGGCAAAACACCATATGAATCAAGTTTATCGGCTGCAAAAATACAAGAGTTTTATCCTTACCGGCCGATATCTTTGGGTACAAAAGTTTAACATTAACTAAGGATAGGAGACTATCGGCCGTAATAATCAACCAATCATAGGGTGCAAACGACATTTGTGGCCGAGATTCAGAGATGAATATCAAGTTTATCAGCCGATAACTCCAATCATTGGGCGAAAAAGATAATATTAACAAAGTTTATTGGCCGAGAATCCTCAAGAAAAGTTTATCATCGGGCGCAAAACGAAGTGGATAGAGTTTATCGGCCGTGAAACTTTTATCATTAACTAAGTTTTATCTGTAGCCAAGTTTAAAGTTGGCTGTATGATTTTATTGACCGTGATCCGCATGAAGATCCTTTGCACCTATAAATACATGAAGAAATCATCATCCCAATTCGTGCCTTGAAGTTTGGTTTTCGTCCACAACAAGTCGTGAGCTTCGCGGGCTTCGACCAAAGAGAGAGATTTGATTGGACAGCTGTTCCAGACGCTTCGACGACATCCGAGGATCCGAATTATTTCTTGGTGTAATTCTTCTAATTATTATTATTATTTTGTTATTATCTCTCTGCAATTCTAGGATGAACTCCATGTTTTTAGTTATTTTATTTTTAGGAGATCATTATTGAAGGGAAATTCTGTGAACCCTTATTTCATTATTATTGAATTTCTTTTGATCAATTTTTAATTGTGTTTAGTGCTTTTGATTTAATTATTTAAATTTCTAAGTTAAGTAATTACCAGTTTGTGGACTACTTAATTTTAGATTTTATTTAGTTAAATTAAATGATTTATTGTGAAATTAAAAATTCACATAGAACTAATAACTAGTGTGTGGAGAATTAGATCTGTGTGCTCTGTTAATCTATACCAGTTTGTGGAGTGATTAATAGTTTAGGATTTTCATATTAATGCATCTTAATTTTCATCTCATCTGACGAATACCAGTTTGTGAGACTTCAATTTTGATTAAATTTAAGATAGTTTGATTTGCCAGATTAAATAGCAGAATTACTAGTTTGTGGACTCTGTGATTTTAATCTTGTAAATTAATAATTTGAGAAAATTCCTAATCCATCTTAAGAATTTTAATTTATCTTTTCTGGTTCATATTTTTATCATTTGTGCATTATCATCCTAAGACCAACTTCAACACCATTATCTTATTATTATCTTATTTTCTCTATTTTATTTTACAATTACAAAACTTCTTTCCAAAATTTCATATTTTTCTTCTCTTATTAATTTATAAAATTAGACATTGAATTAATAATATTCCTCGTGGGTTCAACACTCTTTACTCCTATTACTGTATTACTTGAGTGACTAGTACACTTGCTAACGATTTTACTTTGCTACATCATTTTACGCATCAATTACAAGTAAATCACCAAAACATCAAATATAGGTTCCCATGACTCTCGCGTTAGGGATGTTCTATTTTCTCCTCTTTTGCTTTGAAACTATGTATTTAAACATTCAGAATATGATCGAGTCATCCCCTATAAGCTCCACCTCTTGATTTATCTCAAGTTGGAGTGACCTGCCAATTGACTATTCCAGCATGGCCAGGTAGCCTCTCGGCTACTTGTTGGGACACTAAAATAATATATGCTCCCTCTCAGGAGTTTATTATGTGGAGGAAAAATCAACTATCGACAAAGACGATGAAATCCAACAAGTAAAATCACCAATGCAGATCAAGAAAATATGCATCCAATCCATAAGTGACATAACCAAATAGTTCAATCCCATCAAGAAATCCCCCAACATTGATGGTTGATTAGTTATACATAACTATATGGATTATAACACAAAACATCATCATCTTAACACTAAGCATTATTCAATAGAAAAAATTAAAGAAATAGCAATTAAAAAAACATAAGAAAGGATAGAGCTCCAGCTTCCCCTCGGGGCTCAGATAATCTTATTTCTCTCCAAAGTGTCTTCTCTCCTTCTTGGTTTGTCTCCTCCAACCTAAGGGCTGGCTCACTCATTGCCCCCTAATGGTTTTCTCCTCTCTCAATAAGAATTCTTTTTTCCTTTTTATATCTCAACATCACTTTTGTTCACCATCAAAACTTTGACACTTGTTCCTTGTACAACATTTGCTTTTAGTCCAACCATATGTTACATGACAGTTATCCAACCTAGTACACAACCTTTTCTCTTTGATTCCTATCTCTTTCCTTCATCCAACGGGTGGATGTGTGACACATGTTGCCTTTATCCCTTTATGAAAAAATTGTCTTGATTTTCTGCACACATCACATGACAACTATCATTTATCTTTTTATGCCAACTTAGCTTCTCCTTCTTAGTGGCGTAGGTACCCTACCCCATGTCAAGCTCCTTCTAAAAGCAGTTGTCGGACACCCCCATGCATGTAGAGGTGAGAATACTTGTTGAAAGATAAAAGTTTATAAATTCAGAAAAAATTTATTTATGTTTTCAGCAAAAGAGCTAAGATGACGTGGAGACGTCATATATCAAGTAAAAGATTAAAAATGTAGATTTTTTTACTCAGTTATAATATAAATCAAGAAAATCATACTTCTACCAATAATGAGTAAGAAATTCATGTCATCAAGATGTATTCCCTTTTATTTGTCCTTAAACATTTAATTGGTTTTGCCAATTTATTCTCCACTTCCATTTTTTAGCTCTTAAACTTTTCAAAAGCTTCAAATTTTCTTTCCAAGAGATATACATAGGAGAATTTAGAATAATCATCAATGAATGTTATAAAATATTCTTTATTCATATGTGTGGATCACAAATATTCGAATGAACCAAATCTAACAATTATTTTGACCTTGTTCCCATCGAAAAGGGTTTTTGAGTTATTTTCTAGTCAAACAATGTTCACAAGGCAACATTTTTGCTCCTGATATGTTGATTCATTATTGACAACTGAAAGACAAAATAAGTTGTGATCAATTACAAACTTTCCCATGGTAATGACCTTCTTGTTCTTCCCTATAGTTATATGACCTTTATAAAATCTAACTTCAAAGCTTTTCTTAAGGAGAGTAGGAACAAAGACAAGGTTTCGACGAGTTCTAGGCGTGTATCATGGAGGACCATGATACTATCACCCAAATCTAACTTGTATGCACCAACACCTTCAAAGTCTAGGTAGGTGTTGTTGCTCACAAATATCCTTTGTTCAGCTTTCTTGAGTTCCTTGAAGTCAGTCAGGCCAACCTTGGTCTTTGCAATGTGGCGGGTCTCACCAGAGTCAATCCGCCATCCTTCATGTCATCATAGCATTGCACTCGATGATCCTAGCAAATTCAGTCTTGTTGTGACCTTTAATTTGCAAAGCCTTATTATGACTCGGCTTCTTTCCTATAGGTGGACTTGAAGTGTCCAAATTTCTCACAATTGTAGCAGCTCCCCTTGGTATCTTTGGACGTTGTCCTTTGAGCTTCTTCTTCTTTAGCTTCTTCAGTTTCATATATTTCAATTTTCTTTTTGCCTTTAACCATATTTTGCTCCATAGCTAGTTGAGATGGTAGATCAACAACTAACTTAACTATTTAGTTAAGTCAAAATGTACTGCCAGTCATATCAAAGGATGTTAGCAGACTTTTAAGAATAGTTGCCACTTTCATTGTTGCAAATAGAACTGCACCTATGGCAACTAGATCTTTGACCACAAGGATATTTAATATTGTCATTCTCCTTCATCTTCTGATTATTATAATTATAAATAAGGAGGTGTACATTTGTGTTTATTTTGTCATTAGATTTATCTTTGATGGCATTCCATAGATCATAAGCAGTTTCTTAGGTTTCAAAGACTTGATTAAATCATCCTTCATATGAATCATTATGAAGGATCTGACTTTACTGTCATTTCTCTCCCACTGCTCCATGTCTTTCTCATGCGCTTTCTTTTCATTTTCTGTAGCTTCTTCAGAAAGTTTAGGCGGGTTTCAACAGTCTTGTGTAGATTCTCGTGCATTAGACCATACCGAATTTTTGGCTCCACATGTCATAATTCATGTCATTTAACTTTTTCCACCTTGTCATCTCATATGCAATCATTTTTTAAGATATTTTGTTAAAACAACTTGATCTAAATGTAAAAAATAGAATGGAATTGCTAATTATACTTTTAAGAAATAAAAAAATTATAAAATATATGTTTGTGTCAAGAGTATAAAAAAATTCCTTCTTAGATAATTTTTATCTAATTTTAAATTAATATCAAAGTTTTTTTAAAACTAAATATTTAAATTCTTAAATATCTCAATTCAAACATGAAATTCATTGAGAGGTGAGAAATGTGTTTGGATCCCTTTTACATGCATAAGACTTTGTTCTTTTTATTCTTCGTTGATCTCTTTTTTCTTGTCCATGTCTTTTTCTCTTTTGTCCTTCTCTTCCTCCGTATTCTTCTATTTCCTCCTCAAGTTTTAGGGTTGTAACTGTCATGTGGGATGAGAGAATTTTTTATTATTTATACTAAATAATATGGAGGTATGTAAACTACATTTAAAAAAAAACCAAGTCTCTAAATTTGCATATATACATTCATTATCATATGATACTTGTTTGACTTTATTTTGAAAATTCTAAAATGCAAGTGATATCTTTGTCTTGATGTTTGATATGATAAGTATCATATCAAATACCATGACATGAATATGAATAGAAATTTATAATACAAGTTTATTTTGATACTACTGTGTAACATGAGCTCCCACTTTGATATAATGATCAAGTAAATGTTCATATTTAAAAGTATGATATTAATATGTTGATATTTTTAACTTTATGATACATTAACGTCGTACATTGAATATATGTTACTTATGTTTGATACTTTGAACTATTTTTCTTATTTGAATATGAAAATTCTTATGTAACAAAATGATACTTAAATATTGTCATAATAATTCACCTACACATATTAGCAATCATATAAAATGCTTGATTTAAAAAATCGCTAAATATGTCCATGATACAAAAGATAGTTAAAAGAGATTTTGATATTTGTGATAATGTTATACTTTGAAGGTCAAATGATATTTGAGATAAATGCACAATTTTGAATTATTAATGATAATAATATTTTAAATTCAACAGTATGTACAAATTTATAATACTATCTTTTGATTTGATAATATGCTCATGTTGTTTGTCTTTCTTATAGAACTCTATATTTGAAGTTTAATAAATGTTCTTGAAGTTTATTGCAGATAGTAATAAATAATTTTAAATTATTTAAAGTTTATTTATCAAATTTGATGTAATAAAATTTGAAAGAATTTTGTAATAAAAAGATAAAACATATCAAAAACTGAAAATGAATATTATTTGCATTTTTAATTCTCATTTGATTTCTGATGATGTATTTATAAAGTCTTAGTTTTATTATGCTTCACGTGTCGAAGAAAAGAAAGACAAAATACTACTCTTGATTTTGTCATAGTTGTATGATTATATTGTAATATCATTTTATGATAAAAAAAAGAGCTATTAAATATGAAAAATCCTCCTGATTAAGGTTGCATTTATTTACAAAGGGAATAATATAGATAGGTTGAGGATGATGTTTGCTTGATTATTTCTATATGACTATTAATTTATATCATAATATTGAATTATTTGTGGCATGATCTTGATATGAAATTATTATTCAAATTTTAATTTATGTCTAAAGCTTTTGAGAATTTCGATTATACATTTGAACTACATATATTTAACAAGTAATGATTAAAAAAGGGTTATAAGTGAAAATTAAGAACAAAATTTGCTTTGAAACAATATCTTGTGAATATTATTTAAAAATCATATCTGCGCATTATTAATTGGATAGGACACCATTAATTGTGATGGTAAAGAAAAAAATTCAAACTTGTACATTATTTTAATTATTTAGATTTTAGACAAAATAAAATGATTATTTTGATTTTGCTCGAGAGCCTTTCAATACTTTTTGTTTTACTTTTACGCTAGCATATTGACATTATGTTACTATTTGATCATTCATTTTGAAATGTCAACATGATGATTATAAAAAATGGAGAGAAAATTTGAAAAACACCTTAATGTTTAGCACAATCACCTTAATATAATTTTGGGAAAGATTTTTTTTTTTTGTGTTATCTTGTGAGGTAAGTTCATATAGACTTAAACTTGAGGCTCTTATATGTATGACTCACATGAAGTGTGTATAGAGAATATTGCACGAAAGGGGAGGTGAAATCTTCTAAGACACAGGTCTACCCAATACTTTAGCGTGTTACCCTTGAACACAAGAATGTATCGAAATAAAGTTTTAAAATTTATAATCTCTCTACACTATCGAAATGCGATCCGCAAGCGTACGATGCATCATTGTAGTGCTTGAGGTTCGATCCACAGAGAAGCGGTGTTTGTGAGACTTTCGAGAAATCTTTTGGAGCAAACTCGACTGGAAAAGTGAATGCTGAAAATGAGAAAAAAATAACGAATGCAACGTAAAAGAAAGAACTAATTATTTTTGTGGTTTTAGAAATATAAAAGAGGGAAAATGTGAGGATGACAGTTAATATTAAAAAATATACGAGACAATAAATCAAGAACACGTGCTAAGAACTTATGGGAGGTGCTTCTATTGTAGGATTCAAAGTTTTCTAGTTCAAAATAATAAGGATGAAATGACCGAGTTCCTTTTTCACGTGTGCATTTGGATAATCCTGATAATAAAGACACTCGACTCTGCGTTAACACATTCGTGTTAGTGGAAAGTCTGTGTTGCACGAATGAAAAGAGTTCGTAAAAAGGGCATTATTGTTGATTTCATGTACGTAATCACCAAAAATATGAATTGAGCTTTACTTATTTTAGGATTTGGATTCAAGTCCCGTATCCACCAAGTATCAGGCATTCAAAAGAAATACACCTAAGTCAAAGATGCTACGGTCGGCTCATGCTTGCCTCAGTGGAACACGGATGACCCTCCCGGGCAGAATGCAAGATACTGGTGTCTCCGAGATAATTTAGACGCTTTGAAGGAGAAGAAAAGTTTGATTTAGACACGAACTGAATATGTGGAAGTCCTTAAAAAATAACTCATCTCCTATCTACCCTACTCGGATCACTGATTTTGAATGAGAATCAAGAATATCCCGCTTTGGGTTGAACTACCCAAAAGATCGAAAAGAATCGAACACAACAATGGTAAAATAAAAGTGTGCGATCACCCTTTGAAACCATTTAAGTTAATCCCAAATCTCCGACTCAATGCGATCGTTTATTGTCGAAACTCTGGAGTGCGCACAACCTTTTCAGACCGTGAATTAGAGGGGGGAATGTCTAAACCAAACTACGAAGAACACCATCGCTGATTCTACGAAAACTCAAACTATGAACCACTGCTTGCCTTAGGCTTGATTTCTCCATGTTTAGTCACGATTGAGCCTATAACATCCCTATGATCGGGGTGCAAGATGAAGAGAGTTTATGAACTCAAATTCATGTACAGACCCAAAAGATAGATAGTCAAATAATAAAATAGGGATATCATAAAAAACGCAGGAAAGCCCAGCACTTGATATTGATCATGAAAAGTAGCAAAAAAAACACAGCTAAAGAGCATGAATCCAGATCACATAAGCACCTCCCGGCCTCGGCAGGGCTGGTTAGTTATAGTTCGTGGAGGACAAACATCTCTCCACGAATTGCTAAATGCATTATTTTTCAGCTCTCTATTCTTTCTCTTCTCTTGTCTCTCTGTGTACCTCCCAGAATCCTCTCTCCCCTTTTATAGCTTCCTCCTCCTCTTTATATCCGTTTCTCCTCCTTCTGTTGACCCTTGCTTGTTGTTGATTCTTCTCCTCTCTTCGTCTGCTTGTCCTTCTGACGCTGCCTATAGCTCATCACCCTTTCTGTGGTCCTTTCCGCCTAGGAAGCTTCCTTGCGCCAGGGAGGTGAAGGAGTTGGTTGGTCTCCAATTGCGGATAGTGTCTGCTATTTTGTTCTTTGGCCTCTTCCTCAGTTCGAGAGCAAATCACCAGTTCTTAGTGCAGACAATGGCGTATGGTTCAGCTGCTCTACTCCATCCCTGGAGCTCATCAGCTCCCCTGCAGAGAGGGACATTTATCCAAGTGAATCTTCAAGCTAGTAAGAGCAAACTTTAGTGATAATATGTGAATGAACGTTTATGTGGAGAACATTTGAAATGCATTGAATTAGTGTCATGCACATGTCTATGTAAGGTAATAATTATATAATAGGTACTATGTGCATGCGAAATAATGGTGAAAATATAGGCCATAAATCTCCACATCAATGTATACATATGAAGTTTATGAACCTTATTTTCAAGTTGGTTGTCCGTATTTGTGTGAAGTGTAAATCAATGCATAAGGACTATCATTATGCTTAGGAAAAAGCATGCTTATTAGTTCAGAATTATGGTTCTTGTCATATAAACTAAATTTACTTATTAATTGACATTTTGATGCAGAAGTTTCATTCATGTGTCATGCAACATATATGATAAACAATAGGATCTTATGACATTATTGTCACATAGCTTTATATTCAGGGTTTAATGGACATGCTTCCTACTCAATTGGGTAGCAACCTACTCCCTACTCTTTCACACATTTGATTAGAAATCAATGGCTGATGAGGATTCACATGGTTCAGCCTCTCCTTCGGCCGGTTCAGAGCAGATTGAGCCCCCTTTGCCAGTTCAATGGAGCAAATCACCCTTCGTCGTGGAGCAGATCAATCCGAACTATGATCTGTGGGGGCGGCGACATGATCGGTGGTGAATCGAAGCAGAACAACCTTTTATACTTACAAAGCTTCACTGGTACAGATGACACCCTCAAGTTCCTCTTTCGTTGGCACCTAACGACGTCGTTGAACGAATGTTGCTGTCGAAAAACCTCGCAGCCAAAACAACTCTCGCCGCCAAAAATGAACTCGTCATTGAATGGCTCGCGCTGCCGCACCCGGTCACCTCGCTGGTCCACCTTGCTCGCCGGCCCGCCGTCCTCTTCATTCCTACCGCACGCTATGAGCATATCGAGTCCCCTTCGTCAGTTCAATGGAGCATATCAAGTCCCCTTCATCATGGAGCATATCGATCTGAGGGAAAAACATAAAAAATGAAGAAAATCAATGGGGAAATGTGTGCCTTAGAAAAACACTTTTATGTTAGACAAAAGGAAAAAAAATGTGGTAAAAATATGCGTGCTTCAACTAAGGAGAAGAAGAAGACACATAATTAAGAATAATACATATTTATCTCTCACATATGTCTAACTTGTAAATTATTCTTTGATGAGACAAAATATAGAGAAGTATAGGATAAATTTGCTACCAAACTCATACCATCTTACATGAAAAGTATTTTACAATCAATATTAATTTGCGTATTTATCTTGTAAAAGAGACTTTGGATTTAGGGGGAGTGTAAATTTAACTTTAATATATGACCCTTATAGAAAAAAGCACTTTACAATTAATATTAAGTTGCATATTTATATTGCAGAAGGGAGTTTGGATTTGTGGTGGGGTGGGGTCGGGATGGAAAGTTAGCCATCATATTTTTTTCTTTCCAATTTGTATACTTTTCATATTTCTTGAAGATAGTTGGCTTTATGTTATAATTGATTATAATTGATGATACGAGTAATGAATTTATAGCATAAAAGAATTAAGTTAGAATGTGTAGTTTATGCACTTAACTTTCGACTAATATTCGACTCTTAAACGTTCAATATAAAAGTTTCAAATAATTTTCATATATTTTCAAGGAATTAAAAAATTTCTCATTTGGATATTTATAGAAGAAATTATATTTAAAACAATGCAAATCTTTCGAGCTAAAAAATTATAACGACTAATTTTCAGAAGAATAAAAGTCAACAAAATATTTGAAGACTCTTTAATCAGATCTAGGTCAAGATATAATGGGATAAATTATAGGTAATGTTTTTGGCTTTTCATAGAGTCAAGAGTCAGTTCATTTAAATATCTTTGCAAAAAATTATGACAAAAAAATGCTACAGGCATATCAAGTTTAAAAATTAAAATGATTAAATTTGTTCAAACTAAAAATTCAATGAAGTATTGAAAATTTTTTAGTCATATTTTAATCAAGCTATAAAGAAATAAAATATAAGTAATCTTATTAGCTTTTCATAAAACTAAGAAATGGATCATTTGAATATATGTGCAAAAAGCTATAACTAAGACTCTATAGGGTATCAAGTTAAAAACTTACGACCAATTTTTAGTTGGCTAAATTTCAACAAGCTTTTTGAAGAGCTTATGATCTTGATTAGATATATTGTAGATGATTTTATTACCTTTCTAGCATATTAAGAATTAGGTCATTTAGATATCCATATAGAGAGAGAGTTATGATCAAAATAGTACAAGGATATTAGTAGAAAAACTTACAACAACTAATTTTTATCCAACTGGATAAAAATGTCATATTTAAGTTTGAAGAATATAAAAGAGCTTCTAAAGAGATAGAAGGTGACAAGGCTTCGATGAAAACACTAAATATTAAGGGAGAAAATTCTTGAAGCATTTGAGTAAAATTATTGAATCAATTTTTTCTTTCTTTTTGTTAGTGTGAGCTTAAATTGTATTTGAGGGAGATCAAAGTTGTTTGTAGTGTGATATCATGAGCTCCTTTGAAACAAAATTATCATATTACCTCTTGAGTTAGATAAAATGGTGTGGATTGTAAGCTTTCTTTGAAGAAGATGTTTGCCTAGCCCTTATATCGAAGAGAAAATGTTTTGATAGTGGAAGTCTAACAAGCTCGTGATTGAGAAATCGGAATGGAGACCTAAGTGAAGAAATTGAGCTGAACTTTGAATTTATCTTCCTTTCTCGTTTACTCTCTTATTTGCTTTAAATTAGTGTATTATGTTTATCGAACTAATTTTATATTTTCACTATTAAGTTAAGAATTGGATTTTATCTCTTTTAAACACCAATTCTCTATTCCTCTTGTTGCTTTGTGACTAATGAAAAAGGTTTGATAACAAAGAACTCTCAATAACCAGCTTGTAGGGATGAAGAGGATTAACATTATTTTTGGGCACAATATGTTCGATCGAAACATTTTTTAGTATAGCGAGGAGAGAAAGGAAATGAGGAGGGGAAAATATGAGAGTTGATCGTTCCTTCTTTGTTTTTTATTCGTAAATTTTAATGTTACATGAAATAATTTTCGATTTTAAAAAATAAAGGATTTTTATGCCTCATGTTATAAATATAAATTTTTTTATTCTCCTTTTAATAGTTTAAGTTTTTAAGAAAACTTTAGTGATATACTTAATTTAGCATAATATAATAGTAAAGTTGATAAAATTTGAACCCCTAATTCTATATTATAAACATAACAATATTTTTGGTTATTTTTTAACGGTTTGTATGCAATCATAATTTAGAACATCTTTAATTTAACAATTTCATGTAATTGATGACAGCTATGGTCAAATTCTATTATGACTTGAACGCTCGTCAACACGAGACGACCTCGCCAGCTGGTCTCCCTCCCAGTGGACCAAATCCACGTCCATGGACCAGGAAGTATTCAAACTGTTGCACATCAACCCAACTCTTGGCTCATAAATTTTGGAATGCAGAAACCAAGTACGATCGAATTTATTGAGACATTTCATTACATAATTTAATTTGGAAAATAAATTAATCATGATAAATTAATTCGTCGCGTTTGTCGATCAAAATGTTGCATTTTCATTCGTCAGAAGACATTGGGGTCTTGTTTACTCATGTCATTGTGCCCGTACATTTATGATAAGCAAGAATGTGAGACTGCTACTAAAATAGGACAATTTCAATGTAATTTACGCAAGAAAATTATAGTTCATTTTTTTGCCAAGTCCTTTTATAAAAGCAGCGTCGGTCATCCGATTCATCCAGCGCTATAGAGCACACAATCAACAGAGTAAAAAGTTAGCTCATCGTGAAGTCTAATTAATTCTAAGTTCGCTCTAAATCACATGTCTAACGGTGAGCCCTTTACAAAATTTGAATACAAAATCTTACTTAAGTGAAGGATTTAGAAAATTATAGTTGGACTTTGAAACTTTGCAAATTATTGGTGGCTGAAAATAAGTTGTGAACGAATTGTTTCCTTAATTAATTACATATGAGACGATTAATGCAACAATAAAGTTAAATTTTATTTTATTAAATGTAAGTAAGAAGAAAAAAATAATATTTTCTTGTCTAAACATTTTGATAGAGTTGAAAAATAAATAAGTATTTTATCACCCTCCTATTTTAATTCAGAACTTAATTCAAGTTTTGCCAAACAGAAATTAAAAAAGAATCCAAGTTCTCCTTTCTAGTTAGCTGGTTCTTATTAGAAGCACGTACAATTTTTTTAACGCTTATAGGTCCTTACTTTTAAACCTATATAATTATTTACTAATATATATGATATATACTATATTACTAATTAGTTTAATAATATATATTATATGTATCTATATAATTACTTGTTTATTAATAAATTATCATAAAAATTGTTTTGATATACTAATAGATAAGTATTTATTATAATTTACTTAGCATTATATTAAGACAAAATAAAAGTTCATCTATTAATAAAAATTGCATAAAAATTATAAAATTAATTATTTTGATATAATAATAAATAACTATTGTTATCATTTACTTAGTGTCGTATTACAGTAAAATTAAAAAGTTCCATTATTAATTAAATAAAATTTAAACCTTACGTATAATTATTATATTTATTGTATTACTGTGGAATTTTGGTAATTAAAAGTTATTATTTTTAAGAAAATTACACATTATATAATATATTTATATTAGGATCATATTAAGATATTATTTACGTTAGTCATATTAATCACTTATCAATGAAATTTTAACCAAAATTAGTATTATAATGTGCTAACATCTTATTTGTAAATAAAAGATAGATTTTTAATTAAATTCTATATATTTGGTAGTGAATATAATATATATGTTTAAATAATTGATAAATTATAATATTTTATTTAATATAATATTTTTACTTCATAAAATGATAATTTATTACTTTAATTCTTACATTTTATTCAAACACCCATTAAAATTTATTTATCTAATCAACTTTTTAATTTTTCATCATTACATTTTTCTTTCAAACACTAAAACCAAAAATTTTTTATTTAATCTATTAAATCTCAAGAATTAATAAGAATTTAAATTCTTGCATCATAACACTAAAATATTCCATGGTTGACAATTTTCTGTCTTATTTTTTATGGAGAAAAATCAGCAATATACACTTAAAAAACATAATTTTCTAAGGAAATAAGTCAACTGAGTCAACGTCTTGGTTCGTCTACTCCGCGGGTATATTATAATAGACCACCACGACAGTGTACACCTCCAGTCAAGAGAGTTTTCGTCCAACTCGCACCTCACATTTCCGCCGGAAAGATGGCGTCATCCTCCGGATCCACGGCGGAGGCCGAGCTCCAGTCCGTGACCGCCGCTCTCGCCGAGATTTGCGACGATTCCGTCGCCGACGAGGAGCTCGCATGGGACCCGCCCCGCCGCTTCGCGTGTCTAGCGCGGCGCCTCCAGCTGCTCGTCCACCACCTTTCCCGCTCGCCGGAGCTCCTCTCCTCTTCTGCTGCCATCCACACGGCCCTCCGAGGAATCATGGTCGACCTCACCGAGGCGCAAGCCACCCTTGCCGCCTATCGCTCGTCCAGGAGCCGCGTCCGCGTCCTCATCCACTGTGTCCAGCTCGCGGGCGCCCTCCGCGCCAGCGCCGCATCCATCTCCGCCTGGCTCTCCCTTCTCGACGCCCCTCTCGCCGCCATTCCGGACCTCCGCAAGAAGGCCGCCGATTTATCGCGCGAGATGAACCAATCCGAACTCAAAGTAAAAGAAATCTCTTCATCTTCGCCCTAATTTCTCGTCCATTGGGAATTTTGTCGCCGATTTCCATCATATAGATCTCAGTTGCCGCAAAATTGCCTCTTTTATCTTCTACTTCAGTTTGCCTCTCATATGTCGTCTCCAGGACGAGTTTTTTTTTTCTTTTGTTATTAAAATTGAGCATTTCCGGTTTAAATCAGGTAACGGAGAATGAGGAGAGAGTCCACACCACGCTTCATCAAGAGGTAACTGAGGAAAGGGAAAGTAGCAAAGCTGTGCAGAGTGCCATCCTCATGGACGTCGCTCGTGCTCTTGGTATTGATCCAGGGGATCGTATCAAGCTCCAAGAGCAAATTAAGCTACTAAAAGAGGACCTTTCGGGTTCCAGTACGGTCACAGAGAGACGGATCTTGGTAACCCTCCAGAAGTCCCTGGATAGTTGGTCCACTGATCCTTGCATTTCTGTGGGCATTGCCACGTCCAACTTTGAAGAGGAAGCTCAAATTCTGCCATTCAAGAACTTTCTCTGCCCGCTCACTAAGGAGGTGATGAAGGATCCCGTGGTGTTGGAGACGTCACAGACATATGAACGCACTGCCATCCAGTATTGGTTTAACCGATGCATGGAGGACTGCCGAGATCCAACTTGTCCTGTTACTGGCCAAGTGCTTCAGTCTTTGGAGCTGAGGCCCAACATTGGGCTTGCAGGCACTATCGAGGAATGGGTTAATAGGAATGTTGAGATTCAAATCAAGTTGGCAATTCAGTATCTTGGCGACGAGTCATCTTTTCAGTTGGAATTTGTTGAAAGGGTGCTGGATAATGTATGTAAAATTTCGGATGAGCACCCATCTTGTAGGTACAAGGTGAGGAATGCTGGGGTTGTTGGTCTTATAGTGAAGCTGCTTAAGGATCACTCGAGCACAATAGGTTCAGACTTGAGGAGCAAGGCTCTAATGGCCTTGCATAGCATGGCTAAGGATGAAGAGAGTAAGGTACTTAATGTTGTTTCTGTTATTTTATTTCATTGATCAGTATCATACCATCTCATTGTGTTTTTTGACAATATATTACTTCATTGTGTTTTTCAATATCTACACCCCCTTACCTGACATAATCATACAACCTAGCTTCCCTGCATGCCGATCCTGATGACTGCTTTGCAATGAAATTAATTTCTTTGATGTTGTTTGAAGATATCAAAAAAAAAAAAATATTAGAAGAAAAAGAAGACAGTAAATCAGAAATAGATTGATTTGCTGGAACTCTCGTATATTCAATTCCTTTCGGCTTACATTTCATACTTCTTCAGAACATTTGACCCACAATGCTCATGCTCACAAATTGTATTGCTAGGTTCCCATGCAGATGATGATTAAAAGTAGAAAACCACCATTCTGCATCTGTAGGATAAATGTACACCAGTATTTTCTTTTCTTTTGAAAGGCTACGGGAGTAAAATTCCATGGTTATATTTCAAGTTGGGTGGTTATTTGAATCTATTGATTACCCTTTCCCCTTTAAATCTATATATATACACACTACACAAAATAGGGACTATGTTTGATGCAAAAGTTGTACAAGAATATAGTAAGTGCACTAATTGATCAAGTTATAAATTGTAGCAATAATGCTGATTCCACGAGGAACTATAACAACTAACCATCTAATCTTAACATCTAATAATTGAAAACATTTGTTTTGAGAAAAGTTTACAACATAAAATTAAAATGACCGAAAAATAAGATAACTCTGATGAATAAAACTTTGGGAATTAGGATGATAAAATACCTATGGATAAAGTAGTTTTACCATATGGAATAAAAGTTAAGCATCTAATGATGAATTTAAGGTCCACCTAATGTACTGATATCCACAACAGGATAAATCAACCTTCTTAATTTCAAACAGATAAAACTGATCCTAGCAGGATAGTGATCTAATCTACTCAAGATTAAGATGCATTAGTAGTCATTCTCCAGATTATTGATCATTTGTAACATAATAATAGTCAATAGACAGTTTTCCTAACAGGATAACATCAGGTTGTGACACCTGTACTTCAACTAAAAAAAATGAAAGATCATTATCAAAGGAACATGAATCTAGTTAATCATCCCAACAAGGTTCGTAATGTAATCCTAGAATTCAAACTCTCATTAAAGAATTAAACAAAATTGATGTTAAAAAACAATTCAAATAAAGATCAATAAATCAAACCAACACAAAGTGCTCCACTTTTTTTCCTTACAATAAAATCACTATATAACATAAAGATAAAACATAACAATAAATTGTAGTTTATCTTAAAAGATAGTAGGTTCAAAACTTGAATTCTCTGAACCTTAGGTGTCGTTGAACCACAAGGTTGACGACTTACTTTCCATCTTATTGCTTCTCTCCTTTTGAGAGCCCACACTTGTAAATGATTACCATTCCACAGTGATATATATAGCTGGATGACAACTACAACCCTGTTGGTCATCTTTTTTTTTCCCTAAAAAAGAAAGTAAATCTTCAATCTGTCCTTTTGTGTTGTCATTTTTTTTAGGCTTCAAGCACACCAAAACAAAATTTTTCCTAAGTTGTATTTATAGTCTCTAAGGGATCTCTTAGGGTTCACAAGAGTTAAGATAGAATTAAAATTGTTTGGGGATCCGATAAGGTTTCTCATCCATAAGTCAATTCTTCTCCTTTAGATGAGGATAAAAAGGCTCAAAACTCATTTGAATCCATTCAAAATAGGCAATATCTGATCCTTACGGAGTTGGTAGATTTTTGGGGTCTGTTATTGAAATTGGCCAAAAGATCAAAATGATGCAAAATTGATGCTCCGCTACAACCGTCTTGTTGCAGCTTTAGTTTCTATATATGAAGGGTCTACTGTTGTGTCTGCTTCAACTTTTTCACAGTCCACCATGGATTTCTTCAATAACAGGTGGTTCGGCCATGGTCTATTGAGTCTCAGAGTTGGACTTCAAATATTGATGTTCACAGCCCGAGACAAGCTTGTCACAACCCATGACAGCATTTGCAATGCAGGTCATTTCCTGTGATTGTTCCAAGTTTTTCACGACCCGAAGTTGGAGTTGGACTTGGTCCTGTGGTCCATGACCATGCTCGTGACTTGCATCATCTTGATGTTTCTTTTGATTTGGTCATGATGACTTCTACGTGTCCTGTGTTGGCATCTTTAGTGTACAATGTAGTGCCTATCTTGCGGTTGCATCATGTCTATCTTGGGTCGCGACTTCTTCGATCCACTTTCTCGTCTTTTCTAGTTTCAGCACATCAAACTCGATCTTTTGGATTTAAATTAACTCTATTTGTGTAATATCTTGGAATAGATATGTTGCCTCCGAAAGTATAAATTTATAAAATAAACGCAAAAAAATTATGGTAATTCTCTAATTTGAAGAAAGTAAAGCAAATAAATTATAAGATGAATGCATGCAATGCAAAACACTATGTAAAATAGTTAAAATATAATATTAAAAATATGGAGAAGAACGCATGCATAAGGTATTCACTATAATTTTGGCACTTTAGAATTGTAAATATTCCTTGGATACCTGAAACTATTCAAGAAAATATATTGATATTGATGAAGAAAGAGAAGCTCTTTATGGAGTTTGTTTCCAGTTCCTGGGATGCGTGACAAATTTATGATAATTTGGTCATAGTATATGATTATTACAATTTTATATACGACCACTAGGTATATTTTAGCTTTTGTATCTGCCTCCAGATTGCTTAGCTGAATATTTTGTCAGTTGCTAAATTTTATGAAGACGTTTAATATCGTAAAACTCGTATGTATCTTGGTTCTGTATTCAAATCTGAAGTGATTTTTCAGTCTTTGTTGCCATATCGGCATTCGTTTTTTGTCCTCTTACAGATTTTTGGCATGCATGAGTGACCAATATGAAAACAAATATGATTAACATTAGGGAATTTTTCTAGCTTATTATGATTGAACGAGGCATTACGAGATTGGCGATACGTAGTCTTACTGGAGATCTAACAATGGAAAAAGAATATGCATTGAGGTTATTGCTCGAATTCTCTATTGACAAAGATTATTGCACGAAAGTTGCTGTGGAGAAAGGGGCTTTAGTTCTTCTCTCAACTATTGCTGGAGATGTTGAGCATCCGACATTGTCTAATTTAGCTGAAGAAGTATTAAAGAATATAGAAATGGTGGATGAAAATATTACATATTTGGCTTTGGCAGGACGATTTCAACCATTAGTAGCTCAACTTTGCAAAGGTACAAATTGAAGTCGTGTTCAATACAAGTTCACTGAAGTTCCAACTATTTTCTTGAACCAGTCAATATTAGAAATTTATGTTTTTGCTAATTACCTGCTAATAGGCTATCTTTCTTAAACTGATCTTTTGGATCCTAGGTGGTGAAGACGTTAAGATGGAAATTGCTACTCTTCTGGGAAAGATTAATCTAACAAATTATGGCAAAGAATACATTGCTACACGAGGTGGTAAAGTACTTATAGATATGCTTTCATGGAAGGAAGAACAAATGACTTCCAGCTTGCAGGCTTTGTTTAATCTGTCAACCTTGGAAGACAATGCCACTGTACTAGTCAGTTTTGGATTACTTCCACCACTAGTTGATATTCTTTTTGAAAAACAGCAAGGCGGCTCACCTCAAATCAAGGAACTGGCAGCATCTATCTTAGCTAATGTTGTCTCTAAATCTGGGCACTGGGAGTTATCATTTGCAGATAAAGAAGGACACAATATGCAGTTAGAGTTTGTTATATATAAATTATTGGCATTGTTGTCCCAATTGTCTATCAAATGCCAGGCTTCAATTCTCCAGGTTCTTTCTGGAATTGCATCATCTCCTCGGGCATCAGGTATGGATCTTAAATGGTCACTTATTGGTTACAAAGAAATTTATGGCCTGGGTACAACATTGTCCATAAAGTGGCATTATCTTTGCACATTTAAGGAGTTCTGCTCATTAATTATTCAGTAAGAACCTATCTTTATCTATAGTCATATCATGACGGGGACTCTAGCTATGTGGTTGTCCTCTCATTTTGGCAAGCTATCTGGAACTATTATTATCACTCTCTGCTATTGTTAAAAGAAAAAAAAGAAAAAAACAACAAAGAAAAGGAAATTATGCTTGTTATAACTCATTGAAATGAAGATTCTTTTAAATTTCATATGTAGAAAAATGATTTCTTTTTCATTCAGTGTTCTTTATAATGTTTTTTTTGTGTGAAATATGTTATATATTCTTTGAATTTATATGTGCTTCGTCTTCTGAATTTTTTATATATTCAATTGCTTATCATTATTTTCTTCTGATGCAGATACAATGGTTAACTACATAAGAAGCAGCAATAGCCTAAGGATAATAGTTCCATACCTTGAGCATTCAGGGGCTGATCACAGATTCTATGCTTGTCGACTTCTAAATCTGATGTCTGAAAAGCAGGGGCAAATTCTTGCTGAGGAACTCAGAGCTTCTAACAAGATTTCGTTATTGAAGGAAAAACTGTTGGATGCTGAGACTTCTTTATGTGAGATATGTGAAATTTCATCCCTACTAGCTAACCTTCCTATCTCCGATGATGAGGTGAAATCTCTTCTTGGTACTGATCTTCTGAAGTGGGTAATCAGCAATATTATGGATAAAGAATCCAGCTTTTCTGGAAGAAAATTCAAAGCTCCAAGAAAAGTGCGTGTGCAAGACCTTATTGGGCTCTTGTTGCACTATGCAAGGAGTTCTGACCCGACTGTAATGGACCTTGTTCAAGAAAATAACTTAATGGCAATCTTCTGTGAGAGGTTGTGTAGTCATTCACATAATAAAGCAAAGCAAAGAGCTGCCATTGGTCTGAAGTATCTTTCTGAATCTGCAAGAACATATCAAAGGAAAGATACGGAAACTCAAATACCCCATGGTTTTTGTATACCCTTCACTCTAATATGTGGGAAAGCGGGAATGGTTCCTGTGACTTGCCCACTACATAGTGTTGCATGTGATGAATACAATTCCTTTTGCTTGTTAAAAGGAAATGCAATCAAGGGATTGGTCAACATCATGACTGATGATGACATAGAAGTTCAAGTAGCTGCAGTGGAAGCACTTTCGACACTTGTCTCTGATGATCAAGGTCTTAAGAATGCAAGAGAGGAACTTGAACAACTTGGCGTTTTTGATGCTGCTATACATCTCTTCAAAGAAACAAGACCAGGGGTACTTCAAGAGAAAGTAGTGGCGATGGTTGAAAAATTTCTTCGTTTGGAGACCTTAGTTCAAGATTATGCTACTGATCAAGGTCTTGTAATGGCACTGGTTGGAGCAATGAAGCACGGGAATGCCAATACAAGGAGGAATGCTCAGGATGCGCTCACCAACTTGAGACAACTATCTGGTGTTGGTAGAAATACTTCCCACTCAAATCGTGCAAGAAGAGTCAGCAGATGAGCCACCGAGTTAACCGAACCAATTTTGTTAATATAGAAGGGTCAAATTTGTTGAGCTAAGCTATGTTACGGATTTCTGCACCAAATAACAAACACCAACAGAACTGGACATCTTACTCGGTGTGTCAATGAATCTCCAAGTGTTTGGCCATTTTCCATTGGCATCAACTTCTTTGTTTAGTAAGATGTTCGTGAGGGTTTCGGCTGGAGCATTTGTCACTGGTGGAAGCACTTATAAGAAAATTGTGTGATTCTGTCAGACCAATTTATCCTATATAAGCTTTCTCAGTGGTTCCATTGGCTGCCAAATAGCAATCACCAGTAGTTGTACATAGTTTTCTTCAGATTCTGGGAGTTCCTGTGTTCTTTGAGCAACTTCCACGTGGAACACTGGCTGATTGGTTTCATCCTTGCACCAGTCACTTATATAAAATCGAGTCGTCCTATGGATGTTAATCTCTTTTCTCAACTTAATATGCAAGGGCAGATGCCAAATTTTATTCTCCACTGCCAAATTTTACTTGACTCACCTTGTTTATTCTTGAGAATCATGCTTAAGCAGTTATGTACAGTCTCCAATTAATGTAACCATCGGTGCGGTCATTCTTCAGCATTAACCTTCTCAGATTGCAATGGAAATTCTTGCCCTCAAAACAGTGTGTTGAACGGCTGAAAAAATTCATCCGTCGTCGTCGTCTATATGCTGATCTATGTACTTCTGTTTTTTTTTTCTCGTGTGTCTAATGTTGCAGGTTTTCTAGCTGCATGGAATGCATTGTATCATTTCTTGATTACGAGAAAAATGTGATAATGCAGATGAACTTTATTATCCTGACGATTGTACGGCAATCAACACGCATCATATACGTTCTCTGGAGATTTGAAGTAAAATAAATTTTATCATTAGGCCTTCATGATAATGGGATATTTTTTGAGGTCACGACAGATCATGTGAATAGTTATGACAATTAATTTTTTGTGGGTTGTCAGCTAATTGTCAGCGGGTTGGAGATCGGTTTACAATCGAGTTCAACTAATTCGGTCGGTTTATCATCAAGTCCAATTAATTTGGTAAGATCACTTTGCGTTGTGTGTCTAATAATGATAGATGAAATTTTTAATAAAAAAATTTTACATTAGACTCAAATTCAAAACTTTTACTTAAGCGACGAGAAGCCACCCCTCCTCCACCCCAATTCTTATTATGATACAATCAATTATACTGTGCTCTTTCAACCCGGTTGGCATGGAGAAGGCTTTTGCGTTACACTGTATTTTGGAGAAAATAAATATTTTCTTGCTCGTTTATCTATGATTAACAACAAACAATGTTAATGAAAACAAATAAGCTAGAAATTTTATGGAAAAAAATATTTATACCTCAATAAGGATCTGTTTGGGCACTAGGCCATTAAGGGGAATGAAATAAGCTAGAAATTTTATGGAAAAAAAATATTTATACCTCAATAAGGATCTGTTTGGGCGCTAGACCATTAAGGGGAATGAAGGAGGAGGAGAGGGAAAGGGAAAATGGGGAAGGAATGTTTGGATAAAAGGAAACTAAGGGGGAGAATTTAATTATTAATATTGTTAGACGATTGCACCCTTCAAAAATAATATTAATAACTTATGTTCTTGAGGATAATCATATAATTTTCAGTATTAAAATAATTTAACATACTTTTCCCTCTCCTAGCCCCTATTTTTGGAGTTGAAAAAAAATTTATCCAAACTGAGTAAACATTAATTTTTCTCTTCCCTTCCCTTCCCTTCCCTTCATTTTCTTTACTTCTCATTTTCCTCAATTCAAACAGGGCTAAGAGATAGCATTTCACACTACCACTAGTAGTGATCAATATCAGGTTCGAGTTCGGATTATATCAGACTCATTTGATATTAATTGGAAAACTGAAAAATACTCTCCGTTCGGATCACAATTTGATCAGGATTAAATCGAGACAATATCAAGACAAAATCGGGATATCCTAATTTTATTCGAAAAATAATTTCTTAACAATATATATACTTACATGTATTTATGAAAAATTTATTAAAAAAATATATGAAACTAACTACACTTAACAAAGTGTTATATCAATATAATAATCATTAAGTGCAAGATATATAAAGTTAACAATAGATTTAACTTAACTAAATAAATAATATAAAAATTGGATATAAAATATTAGAAATAGGCTTGAGATTGGAAAGTTCGAATGTTTAAAATGTGTCAGGTTTTTTTTTTAATTTTTTGGTACGAGACGAGCCGAGTATTGCACGCCCCTAATCCTCGCTCCCCTGTCATGTGTTTAAAAGTAATTGATTTTTTTTTGTTAATTGTTATAAAGTTTAATTTCCTGGTATCTTAATTTTACTTAAAACAAATGTTAATGATTTTTATAGGCCAGTTTGCATATTTTAACATAAGTTGAACCAATACCACATTTTCTTGTGCTTCTTTTCTTTTCAAAAGAAATATTTGCAATGCTTACTATAAAATTATTGGCATATATATATATATAGGTTTAGGTAATATGCAACTAAAAGTTGTATAACTAATATGCATCCAATGAATTTGAATCGTTACATGTTCGAAATTAAATTTAATAACTTAATATTAAATTTAATAAAAAATAAATCTCAATCATATAATCGTGATCTAACAATCCAAATTTGTTGGTTGCATGCTACCTAATATATATATATATATATATATATGTATGTATGTATGTATGTATGTATACATGCATGCATGTATATGTATATGTATATGGGTAAAATGGAGGTGTTGAGCGCCCTCCGTTCAGCACCGTGTGAAGCACGATCCAAACCATCCAGAGTAGATTAGATGGCTCATATCAGTTCTGATCGGATGCCATCCAAATCTGATCTAGCGGATAATGATCTCCCTTCTCTCTCCCGCCAGCCGCGTGTTGCCGGTGGCCTCGGACCTGTGCAGGCCACGCATCGCCGGTCGCCATCGCCAAAATCCCTCTCCACCCCCTCTCTCTCTCGATCCCTCCAGCCGCGCGTCGCTGGTCACCTCGGACCTATGTAGGTCATGCATCGCCAATCGCTTCAGCCCTCGTTGGCTTCGCCGCCATCGCCTCTCCAGTCGCCTTCATTGGTCGCCCTTGCTGCCATCGCCAAAATCCCTTCCCATCCCTCTCTCTCTCGATCTAGAGTCGTGCACTGCTGACGCCCTCGATTGGCCGATGCCCTCGATTGACCAACACCCTCAATCGGCGGCTGCCCTCGATTGCCCTCCCTCACTCTCGATCTATGAACGATCGGAACGCATATCTTCTCTCTCTTGCGATTCGGCAACTTGGCGGGCTCTTGAAAATGGAGGACGGGGTCGAGGGAGGGAGCATGTCGACGGTGAGTCATTGGTGACAGGACTGCGAGAGAGATCAGGTGAGAAAGAGACGGCCGTGATAGAGAGAAAGAGCGGGAGAGCATGCACGAGATTTTGGGAAAATCTCGCACGCCTTGGTATGTCTGATCTAATTTGGACGGTTTGGATCATGCTTCACACAGTGCTGAGCGGATCCGCACCTCCATTTTACCACACACACACAACACACACGCACGCGCGCGCACGCACACATGCACACAAAGTGAACAAACTAGGGCTGCTCGATTCATAGAAGGGCTCAATCCTGGACTAAGGTTAAAGACTCTTTCGAGAAACTGCCACACATTGAATGATGCGACAAGAATAGACACTTTGATGGAAAGAGGTGTTGCATGAATTCAACGAGAAAGAAAAGATGAAAATAGTACACCAGAATCTGGACAAAACCATCCAAGAAGAGAAAGAAGTCAACAACAAAGACAGGACAACTGCCGAGATTATAGGGTTAGGCCATATAATCCACCTCAACAACAAACATCGCAACCACCTATGCAAATACAAGGACAGCAAGCCGCATTACTAGTCAAACAAGTACCATTGGAAAAAAGTTCTATGCACCTTTTGTGGGAGAACACATGTTGGGGGATGTAAAAGGAAAACTAGTAAATGTTTAGCTATAGGGAACAAGGGCACTATGCAAGCGATTGCGCAAGACAAAAAGAACAAGAATAAGAACAAAGTAAGTGTCAACAAGATAGTTAGAGGTAGTTTTTTTAGATGTTCCTACTTAGAGTGAAAATTCGAGGACATATTTTTTTAAGGAGATAATAATGTAACACCCCAAAACTTTCTTTTATTGAAATAAATAGATAAATGAATTTTATTATTTTTATATTATTTTATTTCTTTCAATCTGGAAATTTTGTTGCATAATTAAAGTTAAGGGGAAGTTATGTGTAGATAAGATTTTGAGTAGAAGAAAGAAAGAAAAGAGATAAATATTTAATTAAGATAATGAAATATGGTTAAGAATAGAATTCAGAATTAGATATGGAGGTGGTTAATCACTTAATCCTGAATTAATTTTAATCTACCAAAAGTCAAGGTCTTTATTCCTTATAAATAAATTCCCAAAGGGGGATTAGAAAATTGATTTTTCTCTCCACTTTGAATATTGATTTCTCTCTCTCTCCAGTGTGTGTGCAGGATGTCTCAGATTGGCCTTCTACTCCTGGTTGTAGCCTCTATGAAGGAACGACGAAAGCATTGTTATCTCCTCGGGGAATAGTGTATAAAGATAAGGGTTTCTGCTTGGACAAGTCGTTAGATTTTGGATTCACTTTTGGATATGATTTCTTAATGGAATAGATAGATGAAGTATGGTTAAGGATGGTTTATGTTCCCCTATGATGCATGAATAGTTTTATATAATTATTATGCCAAAAAGAATAGTTTATGAATTGCTATTAATTGTTAAACTTTCGAAAAATGGCACCAGTGTTCCGATGATCGAAACCCGACCTGAGTTCGAAGAATTCGACCCATGTTCTTCTACAAAATAATGACCTGATGTAGTTCTACTCTGAGCCCCGACTCGGACTCGGAGAGAATCGTGACCTCCTTACGCACAGAGGTGGCCACCTCTGTGCATGCCTTTGTGCGTGAGGAGGCCACGATCCTGACGCACAGAGGAAGTCACGATTGGCCTCCTCATGCACAGATGCGGCCGCGATGGCCGTCGTGAAAGGTGTGGCTCGGCGCGGGAGGTGGTCAGTTGTCCGCTCTTTATGCTTATATTTTTTTATGAGAGTTCGACCTGTTGTTTGAAATTTTTTTCACTTGTCCAGATATATTGCACTTCACCATAGGTATTCTATGCTACTGATCTTTCCAACAATGATTGGTATGTTGTGCGAAAAGTGCAACCTCGTGATACTTTTGAAATTGTGCAACAAATGAATGACATAGAATCATAAATCGCATGATGAAGGCATAATATTATTCATGAGTTATTTATTTTATATGTGATAATTATGTTCATGCATATATATTAAACATGTTTTTTATTGCTATAGGTGAAAATGACTTCCATTGCAAAGTTTGAAAAAGGGACATCATCGACTTTAAAATCACCGAAGCAAAATTTTATTGCACCAGGTACTCTTGGAAGAGGACGAGAGAAAAGGTCTTTATGCTCCTTGGGAATTTCTGAATACATTTCACCTGTGACTAATAAAAGAGCAAGTTTTCATATCAATGAAAGTCAAAGGATGTCACAAGTAGTTAGTAGCCCCTTAGAACATGAATTTGAACAAATGTCAGAAGATATTAGTTCTGCTCTATCTCAATCTGGTCTACCTCAAGATGCTGATAACTTTGAGGATGCTAATCCTAATGCACCTACTGAAGTGACACAGGAAAATCAAGGAACACAAGAGAGTAAGAATAAACATTTTTCAAGTTATTAAATTATTTTTTATATTAATATGGTATGAAATTTATAACAAATTTTTATGTAGGTGATGATAGTCAAGGGAAAAAGAAAGTGCATGGAAGAAATAAGTATAGGCAAGTTGTTGGACTTGTTGGAAAGAAGCTGAAAATTATATTTTATAATAATCGAGCGATTGGTGAAAATCATGAATTATTCTCAAGACATTTGGGCAAGTTAGTTCGGGATAAAAATATATGCCCATTAAGAGTGCATGCATGGAAAGAAATTGGTGAAGTGGAGAAAGAACACATGTGGGATGCTGTTGTGATAATATTTTTTTCTTTTATTTTAGTAGGCTTGTCTGTGTGAGTCCTGAAAAAGATTTGTTTACATATCCATCATTTATGTATATAACATTAAAATTTGCTAATGGTACTAAAATATTTGTGTAGGAAAAATTTGGAAGTGATGACATGGACATTCATCGTGAGAATGTTTTGGGACATATGAAAGAACTATGGCAAAAATGGAGAGGAAGCATGCACTTTAAATATGTGAAAGATCAACCACTTCAACAAGCTTTGAAGAATGTGTCTGATGGAGTGGACAAAAGAGATTGAGAATGACTTGTTAAAGAGTATTATAATAGTAAAAGTTTTAATGTATGATTATTTGATAAAACTATTATGATTATGATATTTACTATGATGTTTATATAATATATATATATATATATATATAATATTATTGTGTAAGATATACATTAATATAGGATGCAAGTGAAAGGAATACAAGAAATAGAGCAAAATTACCTATGCCACACCTCATTGCCAGCAAGCCTTTTAGAGAGTTCATTTATCAATAGGTATATCTTTATATTAAATATTAATATTCTTTTCTTTCATTTTTTTACTTGATATCTCATTGTCTTTTATGTAAAGGGAGGTAAAGATGGTAATCCACGGGATGTTGCAACTATTTTTTTTAAGACACGCAAGAAGAATAACAAACTTGTTGAACCACAGACCATTGAAAGATATATATGTTAAATAATAGTCTTTCATTTGATCTTAGTATGAGTTTTTTTAGGCTGAAATATAAGAGATTGTACAAGCTAAACCCACACTTCCCGAAATAGAAGTAGTAGAGTGATGTTTTGGTTCTAAAAAATGTAGTCATGTGATTGACTTTGGTGGTGGGACTACAACAAAAGAAATGAAAGGAAATAGTTCTTCAAAGCATGAACCATTGGATAAGTTACGTACAACTACTAAAGAAAACAAACTATTAAAATAACGTGTAGCTTCTATGGAAGGTCAATTGCAACAATTGATGGAGTTCATGCATAGTCAACAATCTAATGCTCAAAATTCAACAATACCACAATCTTGTGAATAGTCACCTGACGCATAAGGTTAGCAAAAATAAGAAATCTAATTTTTATTTTTTTATGTGCTATTAACATTTTTTATTCTAATAAATTTTTAATCTAATTATAGCCCTCTTTTGAAGTAAGAATGGTTGTTTGGTAGATTAGAATTTTTGGTTGATGAGTACACAATATCAATTTCTTCTAAGTAAAAATATTTTTCATTATTAAAACTAATTCTCATTTTGATTTTTATAAATTTTTTTTAATGTTCGTTGGATTAGAAAGGAAGATTATTGGAAAAAAAAGTCTTGCTATATGTTCTTGAACATGTTCTTTAAAAGAGTTATTTGGAATTTTGTAATCATTTGAATTCAAATGTTGGATGTTGCGTATGAATATTTGAGTTGAATATTATACGGATAATTGATTTAATACTTGATGTTTTGAACATGAATGAGTTATCTTTTCAAATATAGAATTTTGAAATTTTAAAAATGTATTGACGATCATGTATTTGTTCTCAAATAATAATAATAATAATAATAATAATAATAATAATAGCAACAAGAAAGTTATCCTTAAAAAATTTATTCCAACACATAAATAATGCATTTAATGACCAGGTGAGTGGTCCTTATAAGTTATATAGAGGACCAACATACTAGTCGCTATTGAATTTTTAGGGAAGATGATTATAGTGGTCCCTCAGAAGAATCAATGGTCAGTTATTCACACTGGACGCTAAAATCTTTTAGCGACGGAACCTATAGCGAAGATTTGTGACTAATTTTTTCTTGTTGTTGATAGATATTAACGTCAAGATGATAATTTTTAACGACTACATTTCTCTTCGCTAATGACCTAATTTCTTGTAGTGGTTAATGACTTGCCTATTGAATGCATCCCAAGTCACAATAGGTTCTTCATCACCACATTCCCTATCATCTTAGGGGCATTTACTGCATTACCTTGTCACATTACCTAGCAATCTGTATTGTCTATCAGAAAGATTGCCACTAATTAAATTACTAGCAATGTACATTATCTTATTTACTATGTACAAATAATCTTTCCAGCAATTTAAATGACATTACACACATTTTACTAAAACACCATTTATCACTAATATTAAGTTAAATATTATATAATCCAACTAAAAACTCAAATAATAAATTAAATAAATATAGATATAAATATTTCATATCTTTTTTTAAATGAAAATAATGGTAATGTATATAATATTTAAAATAATAATATGCCATTCATGTCAATAATAATAATAAAATAAATTTTAAATAAATTAATATTACTAATTATGATGATAATAATATTATTTATTATTGTTATATGAATTTTTATATTACCTTTATGTTTTATTTGTCTAAAATTGGAAAGGGCATGAATGGAAAGAAAATAAAAATAGATTGTCATTTGGGTGACAATCTAGATAGACACTCCCCTCCTAGTGATCACTTGCTGACCACTATATGATTTTAACCCATTTTAGATGCAATTCATACATATCGAATCCCACTTTTACCTATTTTTGGGCCAATTATACTTGGAATGCAAACATTGTGATAACTAGTTGATATTCCTCATTTCATACTTAATTCCATGTGCATAGAGGTTCTGAAATGCCAAAATCCATTAATATTTAAATTCTATGCCAAGTTATCATTTTGAGGACAAGTTATCATTTCTAAGTGTCAAGTTATCATTATTTTGAATGAACTTATTTTCAATGGTTTTCTTGCCCTAAATCCATCATTATTATGTATAAATCATATTTGGATAGTCACATCTCAACTTGTGCAAAATTTTAAGTCCATTTGAACAAGTTATCATTTTTCAAGTGCCAAGTTATCGTTAAAGGGCAATTCTGTCATTTCGACATGCAAAAACCATTAATTCTGCACAAGGACCTTAAGCAATCATCTTATTATTGTTCTAACTCATTGCTGGTCAAATTTCATCACATTTGGATAATCAAAACTCAAGTTATGACAAGTTATCGTTTTTAAGTCATATAAGTTATCGTTTTTGGGGCACTCAAGTTATCACTTTTAGGAATCTCATTCATATTTGATTTTTGACCTCACTCACTTGTCACTCTAATCAAATTGATGCCTGAAATGCTTTGAACCACCCATACTAGGACATTTCCCAAGATTTCCATAAAGTTATCATTCCGGGCCCTTGAATTCATTCATATCGATATCGGTTTTCATTCTTGCAACACACCAATTCCCTTTTTGCTATAGATCTGATTTTAACTACTGTCCTAATCCTTAGTTGTTTAAATATTATTAGAAGACTTTCATGCTTGATGTTTTGGCCCTTGTAGCAAGTGGAAAAGGTGGCCAAAAGGAAGAAAAAAGGAGGGGGGACCACTAGCTTTTTGGCTGTCCAAAAAGCTGTCACTGCTGGAATTTCAGGGCCAGGGGACACATGGCTGCAATCAAAGCACAAAGAATGTTCTGATGCTGATCCAAATGTGGGGAGAAGTGATATAAAAGATGGATTTTTCTGGAGAATGAGGGGGGCAGGTCATTCAAGGGTTTGGAGGAAGGCAAGGCTGCAAAGGATTCTGGTGGAGGAGCTGCTGGCCAGGAAGCTTCAAAGGATCCATGAATTGTATCTGTTTCTTACCCCATTTGATGTCAAAACTTGTAAATATGAGGAGCTAAACTCCATTTCTTCTAGGATAGGGTAGTAGTTTAGATTAGTTTTGGATGGATATGGACTGTTTTATAATTCCTGCACTGAATCATTTCTGATTTTCAGATTTCAGAAACTTCTTTACTGATTTATGCTATGCTACTATTAGATCTAATTGTAACCAATGACTGAGAAGTATTACTTGATCTAATCATTCTACAGAAGTGGATTAAGAATTAATGTCAGTTTTCTGATTTCATTCAATTGCAATTCTGATTTCTGATTTGGTTTTCTGATTTCTGAATTTGATTCTTATAAATATCAGAATTTGTTCTTCATTTCTAACTTGGTTAATTGAGTCCTTGGGATGTTGGTATTGTCCCCATCTTATTCAGAAATGAATCAAGATTGTTTGGGCAATCATTTGACTCAAATCAGATTTTCCATTAATTCCTGAACTGAAATCACCTAGTTAATGTGAATTGCCACTTCATAGGCAATCTGCATTGCTAGGTAATTCAGATTACCTGCAAATTAAAACAAAGTAAACAAAATAATGTGGTGGGCCCATGTAATTTAATTTTATATTACCAGTAATCTAGAAAGATTACTTCTAGGGAAACACCCCCTTAGTGTCATCTCTACTGTAAGCAAGCTACGTCTTGCAAATAGAAAGATGTGGTCTTCATAATTCTTGATTTTGATGGTTTGTTCAAGGCTTCCATGTGTCATCGGGTGTTTCATAGAAATTTATTGATTTCCTTCGCCCACATCTTGCATTTGTAAGTCCTTGACTTAGGTATGCCGATTTGTGATTTATTTGAGATGACCGATTTTTGGCGTCATTTGTTCCCTAATCGTTGTCTTAACTCTTCTCGGAAGGCCTTGATTTGTTTGTCCAATACATGACACATGATTTGCATTTTGTTTTCATGAAATCTATCATATTTATTATTGTCACCTTCATCAATTAGAGTAGTGGATAAAGTGGTGTGATCTCATTTCATTCCATGGCCACATCCACCGTTGTGTCCGGCATGTGTTAGTGCATTGCAAACTAATCTTCCATCTCGCGTACATCCAATTGACATTGCCTGAGTCATTGTTCGAAGTTCATAATTATGTTTTTTGATTTGGCACGCCCTCACTTAGGGCAGGGCACATCTTGTGCAACTTATTTGTGTGTCATTTTAGAATTTGACATGCTCACGCTTTATCGAGGAATGTGTCACCTTTGACGAGTCTAAAAAAGCCGCTCTGATATTAATATGTCATGAGATACTTTTCGCTTATGTTCGAGTCATGCAACTTTTAGACAAGTTCTTTTAATAAAGAATAATAGAAGTCTTGCTTTATCGTATTGATAATAAAATGTTTGATTACAAAGACTTTGGGAGAGTAATAGACATACAATAACTATTGGTGCGAGAGTTGACCTGAGATGTGGATGATATAATTTCAAAAGTGCACTTTTTAAGCGCATGAGTTATAAGAATGCCATTGCACTTAAGATAAAGTTACAAAAGCAATTTCAAAAGAAGAAAATTATATTAAAAAGTGAAATAATCACTATAAGAAAATGGACGATTAGCGACGCGAAATAACGTCACATATTGTAGTGATGCTACATCGACGTCACTAGCGCCTTCATGGCATCCACTTTGCATCCCAACAAAGAGATGCTATTTGCCTCTCAATAGCATCTCATTAGCATTTCTTAGCTATTCATGAAATAGACGCTAATGAAGGCATCTTGGAGACGCTACGTAGATGCTATTATTGCATGCCACGGAGCAAAAATGCGCGGGAGAACCTAGCGCCATTCTCGCGTCAAAATCTCTCGACGCTAACCTCGCGTCGCACACATTGCGGCTCTAAGGAGACGCTATCTGGCGTCACATGTTTAAACGATGCTATGTAGACGCCAATGTGATTACTTGGAAACTATATATAGGTTATCTATATTTATATCACTATTTGTTTTATATTTAAACCCTAAACCCTATATATTATATATACTATATGTTAATCAATAAATAAATTAAATATTATATTAGTATCTTCAACATATATATGTATTCCTACATGATTACCTATATTATATATATGTACTACATGATTACATATATATGTATTTCTACATCATAGGAGTGTTCCTAAATATATAATTTGTTACCTATATTATATATGTTATTTATACATACAATATATATCATATCTTAATTATGCATATATTATTTTTATATTCTTAATTATGAAATTATGGTGGTTGAATTAAGAGAGTGATTTGCTACAGATTATCTCATTTTAGCGTCACCGTGGAGACTCAATAGCGTCAACTTAGGGCCCAACTAGAGCCGCCGACATTGTCGAAGCTATGATGACACTATTCATGTCTATATAGTGTCGTCAACTTGAGACGTGAATAAGTTTTAGATGCTAATTTGACACTATGGGGTCGCTAAACTTTTCTAGCGACTCCATAGCATCTGTATTGTGCCGCCGTAGCCGACTTTTTATCACACTCACTTAATCGGACACATATAGACATATGAATACGCATATATACTGATACTTATATATAATAAGTACATATATACATAGTATTATTACTTAATCCCACACATATAAACATATACATACATATATACACTTGGAGAATACGTATACATATACACATTATCTATATATGACTCACACATGTATAGACATATACATACACGTATATACTTATAATACATATAGAGAAACACATTATTGTGACTTAATCTCCCACACGTAGACATATATGCATACGCATATATTACACACACACACACACATATATATACACACAATTTTGTTATAGACACATATACATATAGGCTTAAAATTTTATATACATACATGATAGATTGTCGGAAGGGAATAAAACAACTGGAACGGGGCACAACACGATAAGACGCTATATTGATAAATAAAATTACATACATAATAGAAATTTTGAAATAGAAAAATAATTAACATCTCTCTGGAATCACAATTTTGAGACGCTAAATCAAAATCAACGCCTCTACGACGCTATGATGTCGCTATAATATCTAAGCGACACATTAGCCTCTCTATAGCGCCGCATTAGCTGAATTTTTATTACTCTTTTTTAATGTGGCAACTACATTGCGTCTACATAGAGTCGCGTTTCGTGGAGACGCTAAGGAATTTACTTAAATCCCTAACCCCTCTTCTTCGTTTTCACTGTTTACTATTTTACTATTACCCTCCGACGCCCGATGCTGACGATCGACTCCTCCACCGCCTCTACCTCCGCCTCCTTGCGCCGACCTCCACCGCCTCCTCTGTCGCCATTCGCCTCCGCCTCCGCCGACCTCCGCCTCCTCTGCCGCCATTCGCCTCTGCCTCCTCCACCTCCGCCGCCCTCCGCCTCCTCCGCCTTTAGCCTCCTTCGCCTCCTCTGCCTCTGCCGCCTCCGCCTCCACCTCCTCCACCGTGCCCCTTTGTCTACTCCACCGCCTCCTCCACCGTGCCCCTCTACTGCCTTTGCCTCCGCCTCCTCCACCGCGCCCCTCCATCTACTCCACCGCCCTCAACCGCCACCTCCGCCTCCTCCACGCCCCTTCACCTCCTACTCCTCCGCTGGCCTTCCACTGCCTCCTCCGCCTCCTCCTCCTCCTCCTCCACCTCCTCCTCCACTGTGCCCCTCCACCGCCCTCCACCGCCGCCCCCGATGCCTCCGCCTCCTCCACCGCGCTGACCTTCGCCTCTGCCGCCCTCCTCCTCCACCGCCGCCTCCTCCTCCCTCCGCTTCGTCTGTCCGCCGATTGTGCTCCTCTGTCAGTCGTCGCGCACCGCCTTCCTCCACCGCTGCCCGCCGCCCGCCGCCATCCCTCTCCGGTTAAGAAGGTACGAGTCCGCCACCATGTTAAGTTAATTATTAATGCATGTAAATTAAATACTACTTAATTACTTGAAACTATTGTTGTTAAGTTAGTAACTAATGCATGTTAAGTTATACTACTTAATTACTTGATTTTTTTGCTGTTAAGTTAGTTACTAATGCATGTTAAGTTAAATACTACTTAATTACTTGAAACTATTACTATTAAGTTAGTTACTAATGCAGGTTAACTTAAATACTAGAACCACTTTTTGATAAATTTTTTTTTCATAATTCTAGAACCTCTTTTTGATCATGTTCTCATAAATTTTACTAAGAATGTACTTCGACATTCTTGATGATAAAATGAGATTATGATTCGACGATGAAGTATTTGAAACATGTAATTTTGGATTTTGTAAATTCAAAATAACACGTTTCAAGTACACAAATTTATTGATATATGGCTTAATGTTGTCCGTTACAGAAATGATAAAGCCAGATCATAGTTAGATTCGTCATTGGAAGGATAAATATCGCGTCATAACTGAAGAATATAAGGATGGTGTTGATGAATTCATTAATGTGGCATATCAAAATGAAGATGTTGCTTCTTCATATGGAGAAATCTTATGTCCATGCCAGAAGTGCAAATGTTATCAGTGGGAAAGTAAGATATGATGTGCAGAAGGATTTATATTACAACGGTTTCTTATTGACATACACAAATTAGTTCTTTCATGGCGAAAAAAGATGGACTAAAGAAACAACTAATGTAAATATCGTTGTGGGCGACTCGAGCAATCCGTACAGGGACATGATACGGGATGCAATGTTAGGAGAAAATGTTGGTGAAACATTAATTGAAGAAGACCCGAATCCTTCGGCTTCTAAGTTTTATAATCTTCTCGAAGAAGCAGATGAACCTTTATGGGATGGATGCGTGAAGCAAACTACACTTTCTGCAGTGGCACAACTAATGAACTTGAAATCAGAATTTAATATGAGCGAAAGTTGTTTTGACCGGATGCTTGCCAAAGTTGTTTTGACCGGATGCTTGCCATTATTAAGAGTATGCTTCCAACTTCAGAGAAATTACCGGGACATTTTTACAGGTGTAAACGGATAATGAGAGATTTAGGATTGGAATATCAGAAGATTGATGCATGTCACAATCATTGCATGTTGTATTACAAGGAAAACAACTCACTTATGACTTGTTCTATTTGTGGCGAGCCCAGATTCAAGCTGAAAAAATTTTCCAAAGTTCGAAAAAAATGTGACAAATGCAATATTTAGATACTTTTCGATTGTTCCAAGATTACATTGACTATTTCTTTCTAAAAAAATTGCATCATTTATGAGGTGGCACAAAGAAGGGGCACATGATGATCAAAATTCAATTATAGATCCTTCAGATGCTGAGGTATGAAAATGATTTGATGCACTTCATCCGGCTTTTTCTATAGAATCACACAATGTTAGATTATGAGTTTGCATCGATGGCTTCAACCCATTTGGCTCATCAAGTACTGTTTATTCATGTTGGCCAGTTTTTGTGACACCTTATAATTTGCCTCCAAGCATGTGTATGAGACGAAAGAATATATTGCTTACTTGTATGATCCCGGGTCCTCGATCTCTTGGTAAAAGTTTAGATGTTTACTTAGGACCTTTGATTGATGAACTCAAGATGTTGTGGGAGGATGGCATTATTACCTATGACAAATCTAAAAAGCAAAATTTCATTATGAGAGCCGCATTAATGTGGACCATAAGTGATTTTTTGGCATATGGAATATTGAGTGGTTGGAGCACAAAAGGTAAACTTGCTTGTCCCATATGTGAAAAGAATACAAAATCATTTTATTTGAAAAATTGTAGGAAAGTTTGCTGGTTTGATTGTCATAGGATGTTTTTGCCATTAGAGAATTTGATGCATTGTGATCGAAACTCATTTAAAAAGAATACATCTGATAATACTTTGTCTCCAACTCATTTGATGGGACAAGAATTGCTAAAGTAAGTAAACAAGCTTAGTGAAGTCTCATTCGAACTGAAGGCCGGTAGTTACAAGCAAATTAGATTTGGAAGTGAACATAATTGGGATAAAATAAGTATTTTTAGGGAGTTGCCTTATTGGTCTTATTAACCCTTGGTCGAGACTTCAGTCATACGATCGATTCGTATTGGCGGAACAAGCGCAACAAGTGTACTACACTAAGTATCCATCGAAAAGAACCAAGGAGGAATGGTGGGCATCATGCGAGGTGAGGAGTAGACTATTCTTAGCAGAAATAATGGTAGATGATAATGAAACATCATTCGTACACAACGATGTGCCCATGAATGATTACTATCAAGAAGACAGAGTGAATGAGACGATTGATGTGGCCGATGGAGTTGAGAATTTTCAATTGGTTGATGACACCGAACCAATGGAAGAGTTCAATTCAAACGACCTCTTGGAAGTGAACTTTGATAATTTCATTGACGATGATTCGAATCAATATTATAGCGACGATGACGAAAATGATGAAAATGAATCAGAATACGAAACAAGCGAATGAATTCCGTAGTTATTCTAATGACATAAGCTTTTTACTTCTTTTTTAAGTTATATATGGTCACCAATAATAAGAGAAGCTTCTTTCTTTTTTCAGTCATGGTTACTAGGGGTCGAGCGTCTGGGTCATCTCACTCTTCTAGGCATTCACTTCAGATGAGTTAGCCATCACAACCACCAGGTAATATATTTATTGTCAGCTGCTTATTTATAGTTGATTATAATAGTTAAATTCATTTTTTAATAATATCAGTTCCTCCGTCACCGACGGGGCATGTAGTCGGATCGTCACATAGTAAACGATCCATTGGCTGGTTTGCTCCGCGTATCACTCCAGGTACGCGACACATTATAGGCGATACATAGTAGGAGATAGAGTTTTTTTAAATATTTTGCTTTTGTGACAGATGCTCCACTGTCGACGTGGCACATAGTCGGGACATCTTGATTGCACGACGATGATCGTCATGTCACGCCAGGTTATTTTTTGTATATTCCATAATTTTAGATAGAAGAAAATTTTATGTATTTTCTTATGATGACAGTTACCACCTCACTGCCACCGGCGTGAATACTAGACGCTTCGCCACATTCTAGCGTTGGCGAGCGGCATCTTATACCAGGTGATATATTTATTATTATTGACATTTCTCAATTAATTATTTTTTAATAATGTCAGTTGCTACGCCGCTGATAGCACAAGCACCTGGCTCAATTCAATCAGACGAGCGGACTGCCACTGATCATGTTGCAGTATACATCAATCAGGTGAGAACATTAATGTACATCTATCAATTATTATAACTTTAATTTGGTATGACACTAATGAATTATTATGTATTAGGGCCCGTAGATAATGTCGGACCTTCACAGCCTACCCCAACTGTACCGGATGATGATTCATCTCCGAGTGATGAAGAGGAGTTACACGATAATGGGGTGGTCACTGTGAATAATATTGCTCGATCGTAAGTTAAATAAGTTGTACAAATTTTATTATAGTTTTGGTTATCATTCAAAATTAATTCTTCTTTGTAATTGGTATGACCACTTTCATACTCGCTAATACCGTGCGGGATGTCAGTGCTCTCGTTCTTTCCCACTTGCCAGAATGGGCAAGATCCTGGAAAGATGTCCCAATTCAAGTGCGGGATGACATCTTTCGAGCCTTTACGATATGATCTTCTATTTGGGTTACATAATTTGATTTATATTATTTTAAAATTACTAAATTTTAACGTTCTATTTGTAGGAAGTAAATCAGTTTCATCTGGATCTTAGTTTAGGGATGATCCGAAGATCTTTTGAGAAGATCGCTGCGAAACACCTCCGAAATCGGTTATAAAAGTTTCACAAGGTCGTCACGTCCACCGGCCTCACTTTGGAGCAGGGCATACAAAGATGCCCAAGGCATATTAGGCGCTCGATTTGAGAGTCCTTATGTAAGAAGTGGTAAGTATGTTTACTTTTAAATTATTTTTATTAAATTTATAATTTTTGAAAGTGTAAGTATTTGATGTTCACAAAGGACGGATTTGATGGCAAAGAAAGTCGAAAAAAGCAAGAGTTAATCGTCTTTCGAATTCCGAGGCCTACATTCACACAGGGGGGTCGATGCAATTTGACGAGCATCGACGGTGCATGGTAATTTACATATAAATTTAATTTATCAAACTTTTGACTTATACTTATGTTATCAAATTTGAAATGTTATTATAGGAGGAGAAAGAAGACGATCCCGTATACTTTCGTGTGGTTTATGAGGCCACGCATAAGAGTCTAAAGACAAACGACTTAGTCACGCTCACTGCTCGTAGGCTTCTGGTAAGTCTCATGACATGGTCGTTTGGTTGTTGACGTTAGTGCACTATTTTTTAAATACACAATGTTTAAATTTTTTAGGATGAGTATAATGCGAAAATGGCTGAAAAGTATGGAGATGATCCGAGTACTTGGCCACCAGATAATGTTTCTTCATTGGTTTTGTCATGCTTTTAATTTATGTGTTTCTTGATATATAATTGAATACTTTTTCTATTTTGTAGAGGACCCTACTCTTTGGGAGGAGGTGGCCGGCACGACACGAGGGGGATACTTGCGTGGCCTCGGTACAGCCGCTTAGATACTTAGGAGAATCGGAAGATATGCAGGCGGTTCATCTTCTCTGAGGTCATCCACTTCACCTGATGTGACGCAGTTATCACAACATCTATCGCAGCAGTTATCGGAGCAAATATCGCGGCATGTGTCGCAGCTGTTGGCTCCGCTATTACAGGCGATTCAGGGATTGATCCTGACACAGAATCCATCCCCGCGAGACCATAGACGGAGCACGTCTAGGTCAAATGTCTGGAATGATAACAACAACTCCCAAACCTATGATACAAACAAACCATGAATACAAACTATGCTTTTGTTACTTAGAGACTTAGATATACATATAGTCTGTTAGTTCAGTTTATTACTTTTTGTATTCTTATGTTACATATTATGCTTGTGATGCTTTTATATTTCCTATGATGCTTTTTATATTGCATGTGATGTACATCAATGCATTTTTATATGCATTATATAATTGTATGGTGTGGGAAGGGGAAAAATGAGGCTGGTATGGGTAAAAAAAATCTGCAAGTAGCGCCTCCATAGCATCACATTCGAGTCATAAAATTAGTCGACGCTGAGTTAAATATATCATTCTTAGCGCCATATTCGCGTCTCACTGACGAAGCAGATACCATCATATTTGCAACTCGTGGGCGCCGAAATAGCGCCTCAGACTTAGCGCCACTTGCGCGTCGACGTAGTGACGCATTTATTCTACGCCCAGCCGGAAACCACACGTCTTAATAACGTTTAGATAGCGTCAATGCATGGCGCTAGTAGCGTCTCATTTCCGTTGACTCTATTGCGTCACCGGTAGCCACCGATTTCCAGCGTCCCATAAATGCGGCGCTAGTTAGACGCGAATGAGATGCTCTTCATCACGGAGACATAATAGTGCCTCCCTAGCGTCGTTAGTCGTGGGTCGCTATTCCTCAATTTTCTTGTAGTGAATTCTCGATGCTCATGTGAGACGGACAAGGTGTAGAATGTCTTATATGCAACTAGGGGCAGACCCAAGCATATGTTAGGGGGGCACTAACATCCCCTCCCTCCATTTTTTTAAAAAAACATTATATATATATATATATATATATATGTACATATGTATATATATATAGAGAGAGATAATTGGCCTCCCTTAAATATTTTTTGTATGGTAACTAAATTTGTTATATACTTTGGTCTGGTGGTTATACTGTCTCATGACCATTCATATAATTGTCTAATCCTCAACATCACTATTTATTTTTATTATTATTAATTTATTACATTGGGTCCCCTCAATGGTGAAGTCCTCCTCCATGCAATTCTCCTGTGTGCCCTTATAGCACCAGCCATGCAAAGTATACCTTCCTTGTACTCAGAGCGATAGCATTAATGTATTAGTTTAGTATTGGATCGTATGATGGTTGGAAGGAAGACCAATATGTTAGTGGCATCATCGTCCTTTTCTTCTGTTTCCTGGTTCAAAAATAAAACTACCGTGAACATATTTGATAATGAGATTAGAGAAGGTAACAATGATATTCATGATATGTCAAAATAAAGTTTAGTATGCTTCCCCATCACTATTACCAATTTTAGATGTTCTCTCTTTTCAAAAAAATAGTAATTTTGAATTTTTGAGTGAAATCAAAGATAGATGATACTTTTACCATAACCTTTATGCCTTCACATTTCCAATTCCTTCTTTGCTTTACATGTGAGGCACACCTGAAAAACAATCATTTAAACTTTGGTACCCAAACTTCTTTGGGTCCAATTTTGTTAATCAAAGTTCCTTTTGGAACCCATATCATCCTATCTTTTGAAGATTTTCTTACTTTGCATTGATAAGCATAATGACCATAAAATTCACATGCAAAATATGTAATATGTGATTTTTTTATATAGGAATGATTAGACTTTCAATAAGAGTTTTCATGTCCAAAGTATTTCGTAAAATTATCTTTCTTTACATAAGAACTAATTTTATCATTATTTTGTGAATTTTTCAAAAGATCATTTTTCTTCTTTGCTTTTTCTAAAGAACATGCAAGTTTTACAATTTCACATGCATGTGTAATTTCCAAAGCTTCAATTTTATTTTTGAGTTTTTCAATTTCATATAGTAATTTTTTATTTTCCTCTTTAGTTGAAAAATATCTTTTTATGAGAGATGAGAGTTCTTCATTTACATCTAAACAAACATTTTCTTCGAAAAATCTTGATGAGTCATTATTTGAAATTGAAGAGTTTGAAGTTACCTCATCATTGTGTACCATTAGGCACAAGTATGCATCCTCACTAGAAGAACTTGATGAGTATTTGATTCATCTTCACTTGGCTCTTTATATTTCTTCTTCTCATTTTGAGATGTCTCCTTTTTGTCTTTTGAGTGATGTTTACATAATCCTCTTTTCGGCTTCTCTCTCTTTTCTTTAAATTTCACCAACTTGAGATATTTGTCAAGTTTTCTTGTATAGAGGGCGAGTTTCTTTTCGTCCACTTCTTCTTCACTTGAGTTATCTTCATTTTCGTTTGCTTTCAAAGCCAATGTCTTCTTTTTGGGAGCATTGGATTCTTCTTCTTCTTGGATTCCGATCTCATATGTTAGATGTGAGCCAATAAGATCATCAAAATCCAATTTGTTCAAATTCTTTTCTTCGATCACCGTCCTTTTTGTATGCCATTGGGAGGAGAGAAACCTGAGAATCTTTTTCACTTTCTAGGGATTAGTTCTAGGCTCACCCAAAGAGGTTAAGTCATTCACAATATCATTAAACCGAGCAACCATATCATTTATGGATTCATTTTCATGCATCTTGAAGGAATCATATTGATTATTCAAAATATTTAATCTAGATTCTTTATCTGTTCCTTCATAAGTAGTAATGAGTTTCTTCCAAATTTCAGTTGTACTTTCGCAAGTAGAAATCCGATTGAAATCCATTGAATCCAAAGCACAATAAATTTTTTTTTCCAATCCAATTTTGAAAAAAAATTCTGTCTTTCGTCATATTCAGTAGGTAATTTTTCATGAAGATAATAACATTTTTCAACGATATCCCACATGTTAATATCAATAGAACAAATGTATACTTGAATCCTAATTTTTCAATATTGAAAATTTGATGCATTTAAAAGGGGAGGACAGCTAATTGATTGTCCTTCGGCGAAAATAAATCCACTTGATGCCATACCTCTTAAGATGGTTAAATCTTAAAACAAGATAATTGAATCTTAAAAGGATTAGATCTAAAAAGGAGTAGATCTTAAAACAAGATGATTAAAAAATTAAAACGAGAGCAACCCGCTCTGATACCAATTGTAGGATCCCAAAGGGCACCAGGGGATGAATTGGTGTTCAATTCGAAAATGTCGATTTCACAAAAATCATCGTGGAAGCTTAAAATTGATTTTTAAATCTTTTACAATTCAGATCATAAATTCATTATTAGAGGGAGAGAGAGAGAAAATCAAACGCAAACACACGGTGGTTGTTGACGAGATTCGGCCACACCTTGGCCTACGTCCCTACTCCGATTTCTCGATCTTGAGACCGTTGGAAATTCCATTAAAATTCTTTCTTAATTTCAAATAGGGCAAGGAAAAATGCCCTTTACATCAACCACATTTTCTCCGCTTCGAGAGGCAAGACAACCTCTCATCCTAAGAAGTTAATCTTTTCTCTCGCTCAAGAGGTAAGATTTTGAATCTCTTTTACACAGGAGCTCTCTCAGTATTTTTCTAAATAAAATGTTTTTCTCTTTTACAAAGCTAAGCTCACAAGAGAAGAATAGAGAAAGAAGAGAAAATTAAAAATAAAAACTTCAAGAAGAATGTTTTTTTTATAACTTGAAGTTTTTCTTCAAGGGTTGGATGAGTGCACTTCCTTCTGGCTTTAGCACTCCTTTTATAGGCTTCTGCAAGTGAGAAAATTGTTTAAAAATCATTCCACAATTTTCTCTTTCAAATTTGACCATTATTGTTCATTTGACTCGGAGGTCGGTCAATCGCACATATGGACCGGTCGACCGGTACACTTTCTTTTATGAAAAATGTGACAGTTGACGAATTTTGAACTGGGCATTTTCTGCACTGACTGGTCGACCTGTGTTGTGGACCGGTCGACCGATATTCTGGACTGGTCGACCTGTATTCCTGGTCGATCAACTTATTTTCTAGCCGGCAGCTCGACCGTCATGCACTATTTTAAGCAAAACATTTTGCACAGTTATCCAAATGAGATGATTTTTTTATTCTATGGAAAGCTAACAGAATTCTCTAGAACTTTAATATTTATGACTAATCCAAAATCTAATAGGATCATAGTTAATTATTTAATCAAAGTGTAGTGCGTAAAGTTATCACTTTTTCTTTAAACTTTTTCAACATTTTAACTTTAATCTTTCGAGGTTTGTATCATCAAAATATAATTTTATACGTCATTAAAACTTAAATCCAGCAGGGACGTCTCGATCGCATGACGACGATCATCATGTCACACCAGGTTATTTTTTGTATATTGCATAATTTTAAATAGAAGCCAAATTTTATGTATTTTCTTATGATGACAGTTGCTACCTCACTGCCACCGGCGAGAATATCTGACGCTTCACCACATTCTAGCGTTGGCGAGCGCCATCTTGTGCCAGTTGATATATTTATTATTATTGACATTTCTCAATTAATTATATTAATTATTTTTTAATAATGTCAGTTGCTACACCGCTGATAGCATAAGCACCTGGCTCAATTCAATCAGACGAGCGAACTGCCATTGATCATGTTGCAGTACACATCAATCGAGGTGAGAATATTACTGTACATCTATGAATTATCACAACTTTGATTTGGTATGACACTAATGAATTATTATGTATTAGGGCCCGTAGATGATGTCGAACCTTCACAGCCTACCCCAACTGTACCGGATGATGATTCATCTCCGAGTGATGAAGAGGAGTTACACGATAATGGGGTGGTCACTGTGAATAATATTGCTCGATCGTAAGTTAAATAAGTTGTACAAATTTTATTATAGTTTTGGTTATCATTCAAAATTAATTCTTCTTTGTAATTGGTATGACCACTTTCATACTCGTTAATACCATGCGGGATGTCAGTGCTCTCGTTCTTTTCTACTTGCCGGAATGGGCAGGATCCTGAAAAGATGTCACAATTCAAGTGCGGGATGACATCTTTCGAGCCTTTACGGTACGATCTTCTATTTAGGTTACATAATTTGATTTATATTATTTTAAAATTACTAAGTTTTAACGTTCTATGTAGGAGACAAACCAGTTTCATCCGGATCTTAGTTTATGGAGGATCCGAAGAGCTTTTGAGAAGATCGATGTGAAACATCTCCGAAATTGGTTATAGAAGTTTCACAAGGTCGTTACGTCCGCCAGCCTCACTTTGGAGCAGGACATACAAAGATGCCCAAGGCATATTAGGCATTCGGTTTGGGAGTCCTTATGTAAGAAGTGATAAGTATGTTTACTTTTAAATTATTTTTATTGAATTTATAGTTTTTGAAAGTGTAAGTATTTGATGTTCACAAAGGACGGATGAACGGTGGCAAAGAAAGTCGAAAAAGGCAAGAGTTAACCATCTTTCGAAGTTCGAGGCCCACATCCACACAGGGGGTCGATGCGATTTGACGAGCATCGACGGCGCATGGTAATTTATATATAAATTTAATTTATCAAACTTTTGACTTATACTTATGTTATCAAATTTGAAACATTATTGTAGGAGGAGAAAGAAGGCGGTCACATAGACTTTCGTGTGGTTTATGAGGCCATGCATAAGAGCCTAAAGACAAACACTTAGTCACGCTCACTGCTCGTAGGCTTCTGGTAAGTCTTATGACATGGTCATTTGGTTGTTGACGTTAGTGCACTATTTTTTAAATACACAATATTTAAATTTTTTAGGATGAGTATAATGCGTAAATGGCTGAAAAGTATGAAGATGATCCGAGTACTCAGCCACCAGATAATGTTTCTTCATTGGTTTTGTCATGTTTTTTATTTATGCATTTTTTGATATATAATTTATATATTACATAATTGTATAATTTTTCTATTTTGTAGATGACCGTGCTCTTTGGGAGGAGGTGGCCGGCACGACACGAGGAGGATACTTGTGTGACATCAGCACAGCCACTTAGATACCTAGGAGGATCGGAGGATATGCAGACGGTTCATCTGCTCCGAGCTCATCCACTGCACCTGATGTGATGCAGCTATCACAATAGCTATCGCATCAGTTATCGGAGAAAATATCGCGGCAGATGTCACAGCAGTTGGCTCCGCTATTACAGGCGATTCAGGAATTGATCCTGACGCAGAATCCATCCCCACGAGTCCATAGACCGAGCACGTCTGGGTTGAATGTCTGGAATGATAACAATAACTCCCAAACCTAGGATACAAACAAACTATGAATACAAACTATGCTTTTTGTTACTACTTAGATATACATATAGTTTGTTAGTTCAGTTTATTACTTTTCGTATTCTTATGTTACATATTATGCCTGTGATGCTTTTATATTACATATGATGTTTTTATATTGATTGTGATGAATATCAACATATTTTTATATGCATTATATAATTGTATGGTGTGCGAAGGGGTAAAAAAATGAGGCTGGTATGGGTAAAAAAAATCTGCAAGTAGCGCCTCCATAGTGTCACATTCGAGTCGCAAAAGTAGTCGACGCTGACTTAAATATATCATTCTTAGCGGCATATTCACGTCTCATTGACGAAGCAGATACCATCATATTTGCGACTCGTGAGCACCGGAATAGCACCTCAGACTTAGCGCCACCTACGCGTCGACGTAGCGACACATTTCTTCTGCGCCCAGTCGGAAATCACACGTCTTAATAACGTCGAGATAGCGTCAATGCGTGACGCTAGTAGCGTCTCATTTCCATTGACTCTATTGCGATGCCAGTAGCCATCGATTTCCAGCGTCCCATAAATGCGGCGCTAGTTAGACGTGAATGGGATGCTCTTCATCACGGAGACGTAATAGCGTCGCTAGTCGTGGGTCGCTATTCCTCGATTTTCTTGTAGTGAATTCTCGATGCTCATGTGAGACGGACAAGGTGTAGAATGTCTTATATGCAACTAGGGGCAGACCCAAGTAGATGTTAGGTGGACACTAACATCCCCTCCCTCCATTTTTTTTAAAAAATATTATATATATATGTATATATGTATATATATATAGAGAGAGATAATTGGCCTCCCTTAAATATTTTTTGTATGGTAACTAAATTTGTTATATACTTTGGTCTGATTATTATACACATAATTTCAAAATTATGGGGTAAATTGACCCCATAATTTACCATGTAGGTCCGCCCATATGTCTTCAATTATATGCAAACACACCAACTAATTTGAATGTGTCTCCAACATATGTCGTCATGGTTTATTACAAAAATAATAATAATAATAATGAAGAATAAAGATGAAACAATTTGACTGTGTTTGATTAGGCTAAAAGGAGTATACAACTAAATTTTGACTTGTAAGTTACAGCATACCACACGTGTTAGGTTAAAGATGAATTTTTGTTATGTAAGGTGCGTTGTATGTTACTTGCTGGTTTGACTAATGGTCGTTAAATAGTAATTCAAGTAGTTAATTATTCATTAGAATTTTAAAAATAAAGAAAAGTAGTTATGGTTGGACGGATGTTGAATAAAACGTTGTTAGTTAGGAGATAAAATAATAAGTTTAATTATGTGTTGTATTCTTTATTATATCAAACAGTCCCAAAAAGGACTATATGTTTGTACACGAGCCAATTGCATTGTTGTTGGCTCCAACTTTTTTTTTCTTTTTGTATAATATATCTAGACGTAGGAAATCTTCTAAATAGACAAAGTAGTCGCTCTATTTTTGGGATGAAATATCAAATTAAGAAGTTGTATTGCCTTTTTAGTAATACAATTTTATAACAAATTTCAAATTAAAAAGTTTACGATAAATTTTAGCAATGCTTTTTTTTTATAAGTTTATATAAAAAAAACATATTTTATGTTTAAATATGATAATTTATAACTTATGCCATATTATTTGTTCATTACAAAGGGTGCCTATGTATATAATCCGCCATAAAGAAAGTAAAAATTTTAAATAAAAAAGTATTCAAGTTGTACTGAAATGGAGGAATACTCCACTTACATAATTTGTACGATAATTGAGTTCTTGTCTAACTTATTTACAGAAGGTTTTCGATTCTAGAAATTACGAAAAAGTTTCGATGTCCGGGAGTACTGAGAGTCCTTTTAATATATGTTAACGCCCCAAAATCGCACTTCGTCACGTGGCAGAATACGCTTCGAAGATGCTACAGGTCATCCTTACGTGTACATCATGTTGACCGAAAAATAAGACTTTGACTGGTCAACTCATCAAAAATAAATGTGGAATAACTAAATCATCATTAAGAATAAAATAGAGTAATATATTGAAATGCGGAAGACTAATAATTGACTTTATAGTAGTCCAAAAAAGCAAATACATCAAATAATAAAAAGAAAAGAAACATCTATCCATCATCTAAGGACTCGATAATCATGTGCAGCCACCTACGTGATCGATCTGTCACCGTTGGCCGCCATCATCATTAATATCTTGGCCTACATTTAAGAACATGCAGGGGAGAAACTTCCCTATGAGTTTTACAACTCAGTATGAAAGTAAGATAAATAGCATCATAATACTAGGCATGAATCATAAGAGGTACATCATAAGATAACATCATCAGATAGGAAAGTGAATCATGATCATAATATGGAATGATAAGAGCATGCATAGGAACATATGAATAAGAGATCATAAATAATCATTGTAAGATAAGGCAAAAGCCAACATCATGGGAAAGTTCTTAATTCATATGTGTCCATCTTCTTCATCATCTTAATTTCATCTTTGACTTATTTGGGGTATACTTCAACTCACGGGGAGGCCTGCCTCAACCCGTCCATCATCATCATAACTGGCAGAGCCAGCCCATAACTGACCGAGGTCAGCCCATAACTATCCGAGGATAGCCTATAACTGGTCGTCACCATTCCATCATAAAAAGAGCTCTCCATTTAACATTTTACGTCTTTTATCTTGCATCTTTTAATTAATCAAAACTTATTTTGATAAGAACTATAAATCAGGATAAAAGACATGGTCATTGAGAGTAAATCAGGGATAATATCGACATCATCATCATCATACATAGACTAGGATTAATCATGTGAAGCATGGATTAAAAGATCATAATCATGAGCATAGTCTGGTCGGAACCCAGGCCGAGTAGGGATAAACTCGGACCGAATTGATCGGTCATCTTCTTCAGGAAAATCAGAGTAAACCCGGGCCAGGTTCGGGTTACACCCGGGCCGGGTTGGGTCATCATCGAGTCGGGGCAGCCATCGCGTCCGACTTCTTCGTCGTGGGTGGAACTCGGGGCGGGTCATCATGAACCCGGGCCAGGTTCGTCTAATTGCAGAGCTCGAAGGCGTCGGCAATGGCGGAACCGGGCCGGGTTCCTACGAACTCGGTCCGGCGAAGGCCCTGCCCGGGCCGGATTTCAGTGAACCCGGGCCGGGTTCGTCTTGCGCAGAAACTGCGCAAACGCACAGTTCGCAATCGGATGATCGTATTCCGACGATGGCCGACACAATCATCATCATACAATACTCTAGTATAATCAGGCATCAAGTAGGACATGTTTCAAGCCTAAAATCATGATTCTAGGAAGAATCTACCCTAATTTCATACTTTATTAGTTTCTGTCCAGAAACTAATCTGCAGTCTTCTTCTTCCTCTTCCTCTTCCTCTTCCTCTGCCCACTCCTCTCGGTTCAGGCGTGCATCCGGCAACGTCCACCCCTCCAGCAAGTCTCTTGGTGAAGACGGCGGATCAGGGATGAAATAACGAAGGGGCGCACAAAATAAGGGAGGAAAGCTAGGGCCGACTTGTAGAAAAATAAAAGGGACTGATTTATTTGATTTGACCTCTTATTTATAGGGGAGAGGATCAGAGTTTAAATCCGAATTTAACTTCTCCCTGATCAAATCAAATCCAACTCAGATTTTATCCTCTATTTATTCCTCTTTTTATCTTTTCCTTTTATTCTTTTCTTTTCCTCTTTTTCTGTTAAAATCTCGGGCGTTACATCATAAACCCCTTAAAATAAAATTCGTCCTCGAATTTAGTCATCGGGTAGGAGTTTACTAAGAAGAAAACTTCTTGATCATTTGTGCAATGGTACATCTCACACTTAGAAAGACATTTGTTCATCATCGTTCCATCTTCATCATCTTAAGGACAAAGTCCTTCCATCATCATATGCGTTGGGACAATGGATCATTTTATAGTAATATACCTTAGGCAAAAGTCCTTTTATCATATAACATTTTCTTTCATCCTTTCTTCATCATATGGTTCATCTTTTCTTTTTGCCTTTGCTATAATCGGGGAATAAAAATCTACTTCAGTCAACACGTTAATGTGTTGCCATCTAAATCATCCATATGTCAAATAGAGGGTTGCCTCATATGAGGGTGTAAACTCTTATTTAAATAGGCCATGACAATCATCGTTTCATTTTGCATCTTCATTAACCTAACATCCTAACTTTTGATTACAAGGGATCAATTAAGACATTTGGGAGCAAAGTCAGCTCCAGATCATCATGAGAAAACACATGATGATGTCATGACATCATTTGGACACATCTTGATTTCCGATCAAATCAATAATTTGGATCAAACGCCTTCTTAGGTAGGAAAAACCTTTAATATAATTTGATCATCAAGTTAATGATCTATCTACATCCGTCTTTAGTGGCTTAAGATTTCTATGGTGTCAGAGCTATCTTCATCCTCTTTATATCAATTCATTTTTTTTTGCATGTTCATTTTGGTTATCACAGCTCTTTGGCACTTAATAATTTCTTCTCATCTTCCTCCTTCCTACATGTAGGTATGTAGTATCCTATACAAGGTCTCAAGGAAACTTCACGAATGACATAATCATCTTTAACAATAAATGTCATCATGAACAATGACATACAATCGATCAGCATTAATGGGTGGAAAAATAAAATTGTATCTCATGATTAATTCTATAAAAGTGATATTCATGAGCATACGGCACGATCATCGCTGATCCTAAGATTACGGGTCATCAAGGTAGCATATAGTATGGTTGATTATACAACCATGAGACATCATAAGGAAATCAAGAAAAATTGGTTATTTGACATCTTAAGATAGATTATCATCATCCTAGGATCACTCCTTTATTATAGGATGGTCATCATGTGGATCATTAAGATCAATAATGACATAGCCTAGCATGGTGGGAGAAACTTATCATAAGTGTCATTACAAAGCATGCACATCGATTTACAAGATCGATGATCATCACGAAGTGTAACATAATCCATCATCATTAGCAGTCTTCATCTTAATGGGCACAATTGATTATAAATCATATAATCATTGTACATGATCATAAAGATCGTTAGGATTAGCATTATCATCATTAGGTAGGATTGTCTTCCTAGGTAAGGTCATCTTTATATAAAATTTTTAACGTCATGCATCATCTTTTCATAGGATTTCAGATGCTCTACTTTTCCATGCTGGGTACTTGGAACATACTTTTGTATCTTCATATTTTATATCATTGCTATTTGTTCATCCTTATACATCTGTGTACTTCCCAAATGAATCGCAACCTAGGCTTATGGTTACATCCTCATACTTCTTTGTACTTTTCAATTGGATCGTAACCCAGGCTTATAATATTCTTTTAATACTTTTTCCTTATAAAGTATAATCCCAAATGGATCGCCACCCAGACTCATAACATTCATCTAATACTTCTTCTTATAAGACATATTCCCTAATGGATCGCAACCCAGACTTATGTTATTTATCCAATTTTGTTCTCTTTAGAACTTCATTCTTTTGGGTTTCCCAAACTTAGTTCTTTCATCATTTCATATGCAGCCTTAGGAAGCCTAGCGAACATCACTTGTGTCCGAGTGCATGTGTAACTGAGTTCATTTTACCAAAATAGTACTTCATGGAGAACTCAGAATCTTTCAAAACTTCATGTTATCTTCATTACATCTTCTTCAGCAACTCGAAGCTGCTGGTACTCCATAGATCAATTTTTTTGGATAACCTCCTGACCTTAAATAGGTAATCTATACAGGGTAATAGACACGTGTCTTGATGGTTGTTTTGATTAACACCTTGTAATCAATCTCTAACTTCGTAGAGTCATCATTCTTCTTCGGAACATTCTAAAAGTGAGACCCTCGGTCTCATAAACCCCTTGTCTTAAAGTTACTAAATTTGACTCTTCAATGGGGCCTTTGAAATCAGGATCATGCTTGGAAGGAGGTCGATATGACACTCAACCTCTAACTATAATTTTTAGTTCATTTAGGTACTAGTACCTATCTTCTTCTTCTTGCGTAGTACTTATACATGTTAGGAGGAAAATCAATTGACACTAAAGTTCCATCATAATTCTCCTAAGAATTTTTAACCGATGTGAAGAAAAGATTATTATCTTCCATCGTCATTTGTACCACTATGACATACTTTATGGTATGAGATTATTTTCATAAGGTTCATCATCCTTAAAAGTAACTTATGTCATACAAGGGTCAATAGGCTCACTAAGAGCGTTGTTCATCATCGTAGATAATGACAACATATGATTCAATAAGATTGATATTGGAACTATGTCAATCATCATCTTTATAAGATCAATCTAGATCAATAACTTTAACTATGACCTATGCTTGATGTGACCCTTCCCTAAACATCATCATAAAAAATAAGACTTCTTTGATTGATAATCAGATAAATGATATAGAAAGGGGATCACATATGAGATCAAGGATAGGCATTTGATCAACCCATTGAATCAATACTTCATCATCTTAGCAGGAAGGATAGAGTAATTATCATATGAAAAAGCCATATGAGTCATGTCAGTTGTCACATCATGAGATGTTCTATATTCATAGAGTACTTCATCATCAAACATCATCTTTAAAAAGGAATTTTAAAGATCAATAAGACCCATATTATCATAATCAAATATCATGAGTCAAAAGTTATCATCTTAATCGTTCAGCTTATGGAAGAGGGACATACTTACTTGACATAACTTCAGGTGGCACGGTGACTGCTCGTGGCTTGCACATGGACTTGACATCATACTTTAGGACATGAGAATGGCTTAACTTTAGGTTCTGATACCTAATTGTAATGCCTCCAAATCGCACCCCGCCACGTGGCAGAATACGTTTCGGAGACGCTACGGGTCATCCTTACGTGTACATCATGTTGACCGAAAAATAAGACTTTGACTAGTCAACTCATCAAAGATAAATGCGGAATAACTAAATCATCATTAAGAATAAAATAGAGTAACATATTGAAATGCGGAAGACTAATAATTGACTTTATAGGAGTTCAAAAAAAGCTAATACCTTGGCCATCATCATCATTAATACCTTGGCCTGCATTTAAGAACATGCAGGGGAGAAACCTCCCTATGAGTTTTATAACTTAGTATGGAAGTAAGATAAATAGCATAGTAGGATCATAATACTAGGCATGAATCATAAGAAGTACATCATTAGATAAGAAAGTGAATCATGATCATAATATGGAATGATAAGAGCATGCATAGGAACATATGAATAAGAGATCATAAATAACCATTATAAGATAAGGCAAAAGCCAACATCATGGGAAAGTTCTTAATTCATATGTGTCCATCTTCTTCATCATCTTAATTTCATCTTTGACTTATTTGGGGTATATTTCAACCCACGGGGAGGCCTGCCTCAACTCGTCCATCATCATCATAACTGGCAGAGCCAGCCCATAACTGACCGAGGTCAGCCCATAACTGTCCGAGGACAGCCCATAACTGGTCGTCACCATTCCATTTAACGTTTTACGTCTTTTATCTTGCATTTTTTAATTAATCAAAACTTGTTTTGATAAGAACTATAAATCAGGATAAAAGACATGGTCATGGAGAGTAAATCAGGAATAATATCGACATCATCATCATCATACATAGACTAGGATTAATCATGTGAAGCATGGATTAAAAGATCATAATCATGAACATAATCTGGTCGGAACCCAGGCCGAGTAGGGATAAACTCGGGCCGAATTGATCGGTCATCTTCTTCAGGAAAATCAGAGTAAACCCGAGGCGGGTTCGGGTTACACCCGGGCCGGGTTCGGGTTACACCCGGGCCGGGTCGGGTCGTCATCGAGTCGGGGCAGCCATTGCGCCCGACTTCTTCGTCGTGGGTGAAACTCGGGGCGGGTCATCATGAACCCGGGCCGGGTTCGTCTAATTGCAGAGCTCGAAGGCATCGGCAATGGCGGAACCGGGCCTGGTTCCTACGAACTCGGTCCGGCGAAGGCCCTGCCCGGGCCGGATTCCAGTGAACCCGAGCCGGGTTCGTCTTGCGCAAAAATTGCGCAGAAGCGCAGTTCGCAATCCGATCATCGTATTTCGATGATGGCAGACACAATCATCATCATACAATACTCTAGTATAATCAGGCATCAAGTAGGACATGCTTCAAGCTTAAAATCATGATTCTAGGAAGAATCTACCCTAGTTCCATACTTTATTAGTTTCTGTCCATAAATTAATCTGCAGTCTTCTTCTTCCTCTGCCCACTCCTCTCGGTTCAGGCGTGCGTCCGACGGCGTCCACCCCTCCAGCAAGTCTCTTGGTGAAGACGGCGGATCAGGGACGAAATAACGAAGGGGTGCACAAAATAGGGGAGGAAAGCTAGGGCCGGCTTGTAGAAAAATAAAAGGGACTGATTTATTTGATTTGGCCTCTTATTTATAGGGGAGAGGATCAGAGTTTAAATCTGAATTTAACTTCTCCCTGATCAAATCAAATCCAACTCAGATTTTATCCTCTATTTATTCCTCTTTTTATCTTTTCCTTTTATTCTTTTCTTTTCCTCTTTTTCTATTAAAATCCCGGGCGTTACATTTTTCTACTACAAACACCCAACAGCAAAATTACTAATGCAAAATTACCCGAGTGCATCATTTACTTTTGCTTGAGAAATCCTAAACAAAGGTTAGAAAATTTGACTAAATTTTATGATTTTTTTCTCAGGTGTCATGTTAGGGGCTTTTTAATTGGATGGATAATTATTTAAAAGATAAGACCCTATGTAAATATGTTGGATATGTGATGTGTTGAATTTATAATAATAAAATAGCTAGAAAGTGTACTAATCATATCAAGTAATAAAGTAGAGAGTAAAGTGTCGAACCCACGAGGAACTACTTAAATATAATCTATCGTAATAATCTACTAAGAGAAGAAAATGATTTTGTATTCTAAAATAGAAATATAAAAATTGCATAAGATAAATAATTTCACAATTAATAGTAAAGTGGTGAAGAGCCCTAATAATTCTGGATGATCAAAAGTGAGGTTAACTTACGTGCAACAGAAAAGATTGAACTTTTTAACAAGAGGATTCAAAGTTAATTGTTGAGACAGATTAGAATTACACAAGGCAATGATTTCTGTGATGATCAAATCGTATTACCTTAACTCTTGAAACTTAAAAAATTTCTAACAATGAGTAAATTCCTTAATTAATAGAGAACTAAAATGAATGAAGTTGTAAATCCTAGACTAATAAATATTCTCGTTGGATATAATTTATTAAACCATAGATAATCAAGTATTGCGTTGAATTACAAGACTTCTATTATGATTGGGATAACCTACAAGTTATGATTTTATTTACTAAAAAGTATTATGCCCCAAACTTAATTACTCCAAAATTGGTTTGTAATTTAAATTCACAGCAAGATGCTCTCAGAAAATAAGATTAATCATGCCACAATCATAATCTAAAAGAACTAATAATTATATTAAATTAAATGCTAAAATGGTTCATGTAGTTTTTAAAAAAAAAACATACAAATTTCTATCACAAACTATAGATTCGAAAATAAAAAGAATGCAATAATAGGGCATCCAATAATGAAAATAGAACAAAAATTCTTGCTTTAGATGATTTTTTGGATCGATTGTGGAGCCCTGACGCTGAGTTGCTCCTCCTTCCTCTCCAGCAATCTTCTTCAAGTTAAATCTATCTCTCGTACAATAGGCATGACTCCCAAGGTCTCAATAATACGAATTTCTATCTCCTAAGGTCTCTATTTATAGCCTCTAGGTGTTCCAAAAGTTTTTATAAAGTTTTGATTTGATTGAGAATCTTTTTATGTCAAAATAATAATAATTCGAAATAGATTTAGTGATACTTTGAAACCATTCAAAATGTCTTCAAATCTAAGTAAATATGTTTCCTAATGATCCATGGGATAGGATAAAATTTGAAATTGATCTGCAATTGAAATTCTCAAGAAAAATGAAAGAAATCTCGAAATCAGCCTTCGTAACGCTTCATAAGAGCTTCGTAATGGTTTGAATATGATTTTTCACATTTCGTAACACTGATTTCACGACCCTTATAGTGTTCAAATCGGAGTAAAAGTATGATTTTAACGCCCCTAGGTCGTGGCCCATAATTCGAGCAAGCTTTTTTGCCGAAATTACGGATTTAATGGACCTCTACAGACCTCTCATGACCTGTTATATTCATTTCATCCTTGGGAGACTACTAATTTTTAATTTCTAACTTCGTTTTAAGTCCAATTTAAGTGTCATTTTCTCTGGTGGCTTCCTAACTCTATTATTTTGCTTTTTCTACGATAAAACAAAAAAAATTGGGTAGATCTCTATTTTTATAAAATTAAAGTAAATAATGTCAGCAAATGATGCATGCTATATAAAAATGAATTGAATTGTGATTAAATGTGTCGCTAATTATATGTTGTATTTTGCATGCATCAATATGTTACTAGAGCTGGGCATATATAATCAACTTTTGTTTTTATTTTTTGATATAAAATTGGTTATCTATCCTTATAGAAACATATATGTCACCGCCCAGAAATGGCAATGTCCCCCGCCCCTATGAGACCTTGCGGGGAATCCCCGATCGGGGCCCCAAACTCGGGATGGGGGAAAATTATCCCCAAACCCTCATTCAAGGATCAAGGTGGGGGAGTTGTCCCTGTCTCGCGGGGCCCCGAATTTTCGCACCCTAATTATATACAAGTGAGTGTACAAAAAATAGTTCCACATTGATAGTAGTAGCAAAGTGAGAGTATGTAGACAAGTATAAATGAAGGAGGAGACTAATGTGCCAATATGAATATTTATGCAGAAAGTCCACCTTAGGATATTTTCCAAATTTATAATAATATTTTTTATCAAATTATCTCTTAGTAAAAAAATTAATAAAAAATTTGGGCTGAACCAAAAGATATGGTTCAATTCGATCATTTTTTTCTGATTTTGACGGATTTTAATCAATTTTGATTGGTTCGATTCTGTTCAATCCGGTCCAAACTGGGGTCCGACTTTTGGGCTTAGGGCGACGGCAATGCCGGAAGAAGGTGACGGTAGCAGCGCTCGTTTGAGGAGGATAGTAGTAGTTCTTGCTAGAAGAGGACCGTGGGAAATCGAGGTCCCCGAGGGGCCCCGAACCCTCTCGGGGATCAGGGCGGAGAATAAAATTTCCCCCGGACCGGGAATTCGGGTCGGGGGTGGAGGCTGGTCGACGGGATCGGGATCAGCCCCCGTCCTCGACCCCACCCCGATCCCCGCGGGGCTCCGAACCTCCGCAGGGATCCAATTCTCTAATATTTTTATTAAAAATTATAAAATATTTAATATTTATAATATATATATTTAATATAAAAAATATTTCAACATTTAAAAAATATAAAGTTTGAAAAAAAAGGTGAGGGCAGCGCCCTCAACTCTCTCAATTTCTCATCTAGAGAGGGAACAAATCACATCTATGCACGAAGCTTTTCATGCATAGAGGAGGTAGCTTTCCCCCACTGTGCACGGGTGGGAGGGTGCCCTCCCTCGTCTTCACAAAGGGGTGGCGGCCGTCGCAATGCTGCCTCTCCCATATGCATGCGGCCGGTTGTCTTGGAAGGATTTTGGAGAGAGAGAAAGAGATGAGGAAAAAAAGAAGATGGATAAGGATTCCGGAGAACGAGAGAGGATGAAGAGAAAATGGGTTAGATGAATTTAGGATTTGAGTTTATTATGATATTTATATAAAAGATTGGATAATTAAGATTTAGAAACTTTAATTTTTAATAAATTATGTATAAAAAATTTTGGGGCGAGGCTTCAACCCCGCGGTGGCAAAATTCACAAAGTCCGGGCCTATTCAAAAATTTCCCGCGGGACCCTCATAGAGTGGAGGATATTGACATCCCTGGACTCATCGGTCATTAAGAAACAATAGACACTTGGCAGAATACATATAGGCTCTGTTTGACAATACCAAAAATAACGTTTGAAATAGCATTTAGTAGTTGAAACACTATTTTATCTGTTTGGTTGCACACATAGTCAATTAGAATTTAGTGTTTTGAATGAAAAAATTGAAAAGCTACTTCTACTAACGTTTAGCTTTTAGCGTTTAGAGGTTCATATTTTTTTCCGATTTTATCCTTATTCAAATGTATTATTTCTTTTTACTTTTATCTTATTATTTTTATTTTATCACTATTCAACATTATTACTTTTACATTCATATTTAATTTATTACAAAATATTTATTTATTAACAATGGATATAAAAATTAATTTAACAATTAATATTTTTTGGAACATGTATGAACTATATAAAATGTATTATAAATATATTTTAATAAAAAATTTACTTGTGAAATTTTATTTTATTTCATTGAGATATTAATTATTTATTTATTAAATTTTAATAAAATTTATATAACGATTGAATTGAATAATTTATTATATGTCTAATTATGTCCTTTTATATTCATCCGCTAATTTCACTGCTAAGTTTATCAAATGCTAAATGAACCACTAACCGTTAATCATCAGTCGTCATCCGCTATTCGTTATTTAAACCGCTATCCACTCATTAAATCACTATCCGTTCATCACGGTTAATTAACCTGAGTTATGCACGTTGACATGCGGCTCTCTGTGCACCTTTCTGTAGAATGATGCACAAAAAATCACAGCACCGGCCACACACGCGCGGAGAGAGGGAGAGAGAAATATCTGTAGAATGATGCGAGAAAAATCACAGCACCGGCCACACACACGCGGAGAGGGAGAGAGAGGGGAAACCTTAGTGCATGTTGACATGCATGGGCTAATCTCGACCGCTCATAAATCATCGCGGCTTAGGTGTTGTTTGATTCATGCAATACGTTGCTATTTTATTTCATTCTGCACAGTTATTCATCCAAAAGAAAGAGCACGCTTTGCAATCTAGAAAAATAATGCTGTAAACATTATTTTTAGAGATAAATTATTCTTTCGAAGAATTGAAATAGCGTTATTCTTGACTTAAAGTTCAAGAAAATATTAATCTACTAAACTAACCACATTTATTTCTTGAATAAATTATCCCCCAATCAAAGAGGGCCTTAATTAACATAGCAATCCCCCCGGTTTCAACATAACAATGACACAAAGCTAATTTGGGCGTTGGCACCTATCACTAATTAGTTCAAGATATTCACACGGTATTCTTTCAAATGTTGTTACGTAAGAATATATAGTTTTTAATGCTCCTTTAGCACTCAAAAAATGGGAAAATTAATAAAAGAACCAATGAAAAATTGCCACATATATATGCTATTAAAAAAATGTGTCGTGTACGTAAAATTTACATTTATTGTGGTAATAGTAACCATCCACGACTGCGTGCATATAAATAGGCGTTGCACCTGCTGCGCATCCGATCGATCACAAGGTTCCCTCTGTACCGTCCCCAATGGTGAGCCTTTCGGATCCTTTCCCAGAGGTCTCGCAGTCACCCCTCCTCGCTGCCGTCGCCGGTCCGTCAGCTACGTCGTCCGGGACGTCCTCGTCGTCGCAGCGCTGGGGGTCGCCGCCGTCCGCCTGGACGACTGGAGGGCGTGGCTCCTCTACTGGTTCGCCCAGGGCACAATGTTTTGGGCCTTCTTCGTCCTCGGCCACGACTGGTATAAATATAAGCGAATATATCCGATCATATATAATATATGTATATGATCTTGGATTTGAGAGTTAATTTCATGCATGGACTCTATCGGCAGTGGGCACGGGAGCTTCTCCGACAGTGCCTTCCTGAACAGTGTGTTGGGGCACTTTCTTCACTCCACCATTCTGGTGCCATATCATGGATGGTATGTTTTAATTACTGCTACTTTATCAGAGGAGAGAGAGAGAGAGAGAGAACAGAAGAAGGAAAACTTTAGAGCTGTATGAACTATGAATGCACTGGTTGCAGGAGGATCATCCATAGAACACACCATCAGAACCACGGCAACGTTGAGAAGGATGAATCCTGGCACCCGGTTAGTAAATTGTGACATGTTTATTTTCGAATATGTTTGCTTTGATTAGGGTCATTTTCTTTGTTGTTCATCTTTTCTAAATCAGGATGATTTGTCTGACATCATTTGTTCAAGCTTTTTTTTTTCGTTTCCTTTTATCATTTACTGCACCAAGAAACACGATGTTGATGCTAAATTAATTGCTAATAGCCATTTGACGACAACATGTTTTCTTTGTTTTTAACAAATGGGATCTCAAAAGATTGTAATGATTCTATATTTAATGCAGATCCTCTATTTTTTTCTGCAAGTATTGATTTGAGATTTCGAGGGGTTAAAGAATATAAAATAAATGATATTACTTTCAGAAAAAATAATCAATATATAATATTATTTTTTAAAAAAATTGATCAGAGTATCAAAATAAAAAAATTAAACCTCATTAATTTTTTTATAAAAAAGGTATTTTTCTTCTTTCGTGTTGATTAAATTAGATCAAAGTTGTCCACACATAAAAGGAAATGTTAAAAATATAAAATAAATAATGATACTCTAACTACGAAAATTGATCAAATTTAAGACGGAGTTCTTATTCGAAATAAAAGCACATGTAATTTGAAATGGACAGCTAAAGATTTCCTATAGAACTGGTGTCTTTATGTGTGATCTAACGGGAAGTTGAAAGGACACCGTACGAGAGCATCTAAAAACGCCGTGTGAGGATCCGATTTTAATATAGGATCAGTTCTTATTGGGTGGGTCGAGATTCCTTCCGACAATTTAGGCAATTGATGCTAACACGTGCATCATTTGGTCCCTAATACCAAGAGGTTGAGAAGATGTAACAACTCATTACACCTCCATTACTGTTCTAAACACTATTGTTGCCAATTTATTAATTTTTTTTATCTTTGTGAAATAAAATAGAATGATATTAATGTATTTTTAAAGTGATAAATATCATTTTTTTTAGATTCGTTTTGTGAACTGAAAGTTGAAACTTAGAAGCTGTAGAAGAACGGGATATGAACATATAGAACCAAATCCCGTGTTTATCTTGTACTTATTTAGTTTTTTTATTATATTTATTTTTTCATCTAATTAACTATGAATTACAAATTTATCATTTTATGCTAAATTTGTTCCCATGTAATAATTAATTTGTTATCTTAGAAAAAGTCAACATTTCTGTTAAATCCGTATTTTTTTTATGTTTATTACACAACGCTTATGTCCTTTGTGATGTATAAGTTTTTATTCGTTTTTTTATTATTTTAGTTTATAGAAATAGAAATAAAAAAATATAGAATTTAACATAAACGTGCTTTTTAGCCTCCGAAGGATATTGTCAAATTAATATAAGTTTAGTGATCAAAATAATTAATTTATGATTCAAAGGTAGATGAAAAAAATAATAATACATCGTAATCTTGAAAAATGGGGACTAGCGGTTTCCTTTTGAATTATAGGAGAAATCATTTTACATGTGAAACATAACGTGGAATTTTCATATGAAACATGAAAGTTGCTTTCGCGGAGCACCATTTTAAGCCAGACTTTTGCTGATTTTAATAATAAAGATTTGCACCTTTAATAAAGTTTTACATAATCTTATTTTAAAATATGTTTCGCACTGCTCATCGTCAAATTAAGCTCTGAATTAGATCCTTAATCGTTTTATCAAATATCCTGGCGTCCAAATTTCTTAGTAGCACGTATTTCACAAGCTACGCAAACAATAATCTTACAAGTATTTGAACGAGACAAATTACGACGTACTTTGGCTTAGAAAAAAGAAATAGAGACTAACGATCTTAATAGTAGAAATGTTGAACGCATTTTAATTATGGATTTGTCTATCAACGACTCGAAATTAATGTTTTAAAATCGAACCGGCCATCGAATTCGTCGTTCAATTGGGCCATGGTTTGTTCAGTTCAATCGAGTTCGATCGAATCAAGGACGAACTTAGAAATTTTTCAAGGGAGGGCCAAAATAATATTATTATAATAATATATTAATTAATTAATATTAAAATATTAAATTAAATTCAAAATTAATAATTTAATAATTTTTAACTTAATTTAAGAAGGTCAAGTATTAAAATTTTAATTATTACATACATATAAAATTATATATATTTATATATTATCTAAACTAATTCATTTTAGTCTAATTTAGGGAGGGCCAAATTTCATTATTAACCTTTAAACCTTATATATATATATATATATTATATATATATATATATATATATATATATATATATATATATATATATATATTAGCAGTTGAACAAAAAAATGGGGGGGGGGGGTGTAAAAAGTACTGAAATAAAAGTATATGAATCATCATTTTAAATTAGTCAAATATTAATAAATTATTTTTTACATTTAAGAATATATATTGTTTATAATTAGTTAATTTATAATTAATTATTTAATAATTTCATGAACAATTTCCTTTTTCAGATTTCCATTATTATTATCTTGACCTCATTTTATTTTTCAAATTCATATTTTATTTCCATATTATTTGATTTCTTGTATAAGTTCATCCCTCTAAAATTTACTATATTTTTATGTTTCTATTTTCATATTTTAATGTATTATTTATAATAATTCAATTTTTGTCATCTTCTTATTTATGTTCATGATCATTTTTTCTTTTATTCAAATTTATCTTTATTACTATCTTTCCGTTTCATTTCAAATTTAAATTACTTTCCTTATTATTTACATCCATTCGTTACAATCAAATCACTTATATTACTGCTCTTTCTATTATTCGAGATTCCTGATATCATACAATTTTCTGATATATATATATATAATGTTTTGTGGGATAGTATCATTTTTTATTTATTGTATTTAGGTATTTAGTGCCTTGCATATTTGCAAAATATACTAAAGTTCGATCGTCGTGAAGTCATTAATTTGTTCAGGATAAAGTGTAGACGCGTATCGCTTGTTACTTCCTAGAGAGTTGAGAGCAATGAATTGAACCCTGCTTGAAGCAAATACATATAAGACAGAAGCAAATACATATAAGACAGACACACAAAGGTAAGCATAAAATTTAACGCACATGCATTTGGATGGCATGCAGTTGACAGAAAGGATCTACAGGGAAATGGATCCCGTATCTCGCAAGATGCGGTTCACTGCTCCTTACCTCCTCTTCGCCTTCCCCGTCTACCTCGTGAGTCCACAAGTTAATTTACAACCTCGCCACCATCGCTTTTGCGACGCCTTTGATTAATTAACCCACAGATCATTACATCAGCTCCTAATTAATTAGGTTGAGTACTTGTTTCTTCTTGTTCTTTGGTTGTGTGCGCGCGTGGCCTTCTACAGTTTTGGAGGAGCCCTGGGAAGCCTGGCTCCCACTTCCACCCAAACAGTGCCTTGTTCCAACCCAGAGACAGAGCTGACGTGACCTTATCGACCGCCTGCTGCGCCTGCATGATAGCATTGCTTGCACGGCTCTCCTGGGCACACGGCCATCTCACCATGCTCAAGCTCTACTGGCTGCCCTACATGGTAACCTTTGGGTCCACAAGTAGTCATTATACTAAACCTAACTTAGATATTCGACCTAAACTCTTTGGGTTGCAGGTTTTCGTAATATGGTTAGATCTCGTCACCTATTTGCATCACCACGGCCACCATGACAAGCTCCCTTGGTACCGGAACCAGGTAAAGACATTAACTGCTGATCTATTCAGATTCCAATGTCGACGTTAACATATGTAGTTACTTGCGTGTATGTGTCATCTCCATTGATTTCTGTTCTTGGAACCTAACAGGAGTGGAGCTACCTCCGAGGAGGGCTGACGACACTTGATCGAGACTACGGATGGATAAACAACGTCCACCATGACATTGGAACTCATGTCATTCACCATCTCTTCCCCCAGATTCCGCACTATCATCTAGTGGAGGCAGTGAGTTGTAACTTACATACTGAAATATATTCATGACGTATGTATAATTGGTGTTGCGTAGCAATTAATGAAGTTGTTTAACTTCTAATTTATTCTATGTGTTTCAGACAAAGTCTGCTAAGCATGTGCTTGGGAAATACTACCGGGAACCTGAGAAGTCTGGGCCTTTGCCATTTCACCTCATTGGCATCTTACTCAGAAGCCTCAGAGTTGATCATTTCGTGAGTGACGACGGAGATGTTGTTATAGATGACCGCCATGGTCATCAGATCGACGAGCGTGAGAAGCGTTCGTCGAGTGGAACGCGTTGATCGCACAGTGGCCGGACAACGCGGACGACGTGGGCGCGGTAGAGGCGGACTCCATGGTTGCACATGCGCCTATATAATAAGCTCGTAATCGAGTGGAATGAACCATCGGAGGGAGCCCCAAATCGCAATTCTAAGAATCCTTCACTGGTATCAGAGCTTAGCCGGCAACTTCCGGCAACGATCGTTTCCTATTGTGCGAGAACCCCAAGCGACATCACCAGAACCATTCGTCCTCTCCAGCAAACTTTCGACGACGATCAATTTCGATAACGAGAAACTCTCCTTGTTCTCCCCTGATCTCATCAATCCGTGGCGGGCCACAACCCTCTGTTGTAGGAGATCCAAAATTGACACTGCCGGAGCCCTTTCACGCAAGCTGTGAACCTTCGCCAGCCTTTAATTCCGTCTGTGACGAACTCCGATCGGTGATCCCAGCATCCCCTGATCCGTTTCGGTGAAAGGTACGCGTAGTCTCACTCGAGGAAGACGAACAGTACTTCTACGTATTTTAGCCTCGCAAGTTAATCTTGTCCATGCATTCTTGGCATGCATATTAATCTTATCTACATGATGTCATATGCATATTATATTTTAGCCAATATTATATTTTAGACTCCAAAATACATTTAGACTAGACGATTGCACAAATTTTTTTCTAAATATATATATTTTATAAGCAGCATTATAAATTTCGACTCATATAGATTTGTTAAATATATTTTTCGTGTGTAATTTATTAAAGTCAAATTTCATATTTTTTTGTGATATTCGTTTAACTTGTTAAATCAGAAGTATTTTAATTTTATTAAAAAAACACTTCATATTGGTTATTATCATTATCTTGATCATTTCTAATTTTAGTAACCACATTTGGAGATCGTTTTGTATTAACATATTATTAATTTCAGTCAACAATTAATTTATATTTTCAGCCAATATTATTATTATTATTATTATTATTATTATTATTATTATTATTATTATTATTATTATTATTATTATTATTATTATTTAAATTGTGATCATTAAAAGGAAAACCCAGATTCATCGTTATTTGCTGGTTTATCAGTCTTTAAAGCCGTATAGCATTTAGTATCTCTAGTCTCATGAGAATACAAATATATATATATATATATATATATATATAATATATTAAATCATAACACTAGATTAGCTTAAGCTTTTAAACCAAATTATAGATATATTGTTGGAGTCGAATATGAATAGTTATTGCATCAATTTTCCTTTTGCTTCTTTATTGTTCATGAATTAAAACTACAACTCTATTCTTTAATTGTCTATATGCAATTCTGAATTACAGCCTGTTGTTATTAGATAATTATTGTACACTCTCTAAACTAGTTGTTAACTAGAATTGTTGGATTTTGCTAAATAATATTTTTTTATTTTTCAAAATATTTATATATATATATATATATTATAATTTAAATCTCCGAATTTTACAATTTTTGAAATTTAAATTCAGAATTTCTTCTAAAAAAACTTTAAATTTCTGAATTTCATTTTAAATAATAATAATAATATTGGAAATTTTTCTGAAATTTAAATATAAGTTTTTTTTCAAATTTTTAAGTTGAAGAAGTTTTTTCAATTTTTTTTAATTTCTAAATTTTTTAATCAATTTTAAATTCGAAAGTTTTGAATTTTAATACTCATTTTTATATAATTTAAATTTTCGGAATTTTCAATCTTGAATTTTGAATTCGAATTTATTTCTGAATTACATTTATTATAATTCAAATTCAGAATTTTTCAATTTTTATAAAAAAAATCGAATTTTCAATTTTAAAAAAATGTTTTTCTTGAAATTTTAATTCTAAGTTTTTTTTTTAACTTAAATTTAATACCTATTTTTCAAAATTCAATTATAAAGGAATTTAAACTTAAAGTTTATTTTTGAAATTTCAAATTTATTTCTTGAACACTAAGTATATCTATTTGACATTTTAGATAAAAAGAACTATGTCGAAATTTGTTGCTGCTGAACTGGTCAAGTTGGCACGTTTTAATGGTGCCAATTATGATATGTGGAGCCGAAGAATTAGGTATGGGCTAGTTCATGATAATTTGCAAAAATATATTGATAATGTTGTCCCAACGCTTCCAGAAGATGCTACAGAAGAGCAAAAGTTAGCTCATACAAGGGATAGGAACAATGGAAGCTGAATGATGAAAAAGCAACAACCTTCATATTGATGTATATGGAGGATGATCTCATCAGAGTTTTTGAAACACATAAAAGTGCACAAGAACTTTGGAATGCTTTAAAGGACAAGTACGCGTCTGGAAGAGATATGAACTTAATGCTCCTATTGCATAGATACACTACTTGTAAAATGAAAGTAGATGATAATGTATTAGATCACGTCAATCAAATGATAGTGATGGCCAAAGACTTAGAAACTGCAGGATGCCCCTTACCTGAACCCTTGCAAATAACAATAGTCCTGAATAGTTTGCCATCTACATTTGATATGGCTATGACTGTTGTTCGTGTGAATGAGTCTATCAAGCAAGTGGCACAATTGCCTTCCATCTTGGCAGTTGAACAAGACATGGCTAAAGGAAAGAAGAAAATAGAAATTTTTTATGCCAAAGAAAATGAAGAAGGGCCAGAGGATGAAGCTCATGCTATTCATCACAAAAAGAATCTTGTCCCGAATAGAAGGTAATTCAAGCCTAAAGGCAAGAAGACTCAACGTGGGGCTTGTTATAGTTGTGGAAAATTTGGTCATTTTAGATCCAATTGTTCTACAACATCTGGACATAGCCAAACTAAGGGCTCACAACGTAGCGGACAACAGAGCAAAGGAGAAAGTTCAAGCAAGGGATCGTTCCTCGGTGTCGTTGAGTGCAATGCTGCAACGACAGATATAGAAGGATGGTAGATTGATTCTGGAGTAACCCGTCACATTGCCAAGATAAAAGGTCTGCTTGAATTCAAAGAACTGCAAAAGGGGGAACGGAGAATTTACATGGGAAATAACACCTATTTGAACGTTGAAGGTGTTGGAAAATACAAGCTTGATGTTGGAGATAGGTTCATGATACTCCAAGAAGTTTTGTACGTGTCATGAATTCGACGGAACTTAATCTCTGTCCCGAACCTATTACAGAATAATTTAGAAGTTAGATTCTATAATGGTCGTGTGACAATTGGCAAAGATAAAAAGGTTTATGCCATGGGAAAATATGTACCTGGACACGACTTATTTTGCCTTACTGTAAATAGCAATGAATCAATGAATGATCCTTCTGAGTACACTCTGTGTTATGTGTCTGATTTTGATCTCTGGCATGAAAGACTTGGACACACAGGAAACTCTAAAATGGATCAAATAATCAAGTTAAACTTATTGCCTAACATATTTGGTACAAGAACAATGCCATGTGAGCATTGCTTGACCGGTAAGATGACTCAAACGCCCTTTCCAACTGGGACAAGGTCGACGGAATTATTAGGATTAGTTCATTCTGATATTTGTGGACCATTGAGTGTTCCTACATACAGAGGTAAGGAATATTTCATTACATTCATCGATGATTATTCCAAATATTGTTATATTTATCTCTTAGAAAGAAAAACTGAAGCTTTTGAAACTTTCAAGAATTATAAAACAGAGGTAGAAAAAGGATTAGGAAGACCAATTAAGTGTTTAAGGACAGATAGAGGAGGAGAATATACCTCCCGTGAATTTAAAAATTATTGCATTGCAAAAGGCATACGTAGACAAACTACGATGCCATATACGCCACAACAAAATGGAGTGGCGGAAAGAAAGAATATAACATTAAAGAATACAGTAAGATGTATGTTGTCCCACTCGGATCTACCCAAAGAATTTTGGGGAGAAGCAGTGTTGACCGCGAGTTACATACAAAACAGAATTCCTACAAAGTTCGTAGAATTAACGCCATACGAGTTATGGAATGACAGGAAGCCCAATTTGGGCTATCTTCGAAAATGGGGATGTAAAGCGCATGTATTAGTTCCTAATCAGTTGAGGGACAAATTGGACTTTAGGACGGAAACATGCAGATTTATTGGATATAGTTAAAATTCTAAAGGGTATAGATTCTTCCACCCAGATAGAGGTCTCATAGAGAGTCGAGATGCTACTTTTCTAGAAAATGAAAAGCAATGCATCCAAGAAGATGATGATCCTTTGATGTCTCTAGGAGATAGTGGAGTCAACTCTGAACACACACTGAATTTCCAACAGTGGGAGTTGATGCTACACAGAATACTGTGCCTTTGGATGAAGTGGAGGAATCCACACTCTCCACGAGTATAATTGGCAACAAGAGACCACGGACGAAACCCACACATTTGGATGATTATGTTCTGTACGAGTGCGAGGCTTCGTGTTACTCCGTTGATGTTGACATAGAGGATCGTACAGATCCTATTACTTATAAAGAAGCAATGGCTTCTAATGAATCAAAATCATGGTCGGCCGTCATGAAAAGTAAATTGGACTCAATTGATCGGAACAGAGTATGGACACTATGTGACTTGCCGGAAGGTAAACAATCCATAGGGTGCAAATGGGTATTCAAGAAAAAGTATCGGGCTGATGGTTCTCTTAATAGGCACAAAGCTAGATTAGTTACCAAGGGTTATACTCAACAAGCCGGAATTGATTTTCAAGAAACCTATTCTCCAGTAGCTAAATTTGCTTCGATTAGGATGATCTTAGCGATAGTCGCATATATGGATTTGGAGTTATTCCAAATGGATGTTAAGACAACATTTTTAAATGGTGACTTAATAGAAGCTATATACATGCGTCAACCTGAAGGTTTTCAGGTTGAAGGTCAGGAGGATAAATTGAAAAAATCATTATATGGCTTAAAACAATCGTCTAGACAATGGTATTTAAAATTCCATGAGATGATAGTCCAATTTGGTTTTAAAACGAACAAGTTGGATCATTGTGTGTACATCAAGAAAAGTGGGAGCAATTTTGTTATATTATCACTATACGTAAATGATATCTTGCTCGCCGGTAATGATGTCACGATGCTCACTGAAGTAAAAGATAAATTGAACAAACAATTTGAAATGACAGACATGGTAGATGCATCCTATGTATTGGGCATTCAAATTATTCGAGATAGAAACTCAAGACTATTGAGTTTAAGTCAAGAACAGTATATTAATAAGATACTGAGTAGGTTCGGGATGCAAAATTGTAGTCCCGCGCCTACACCACTTGTGATTGGAAAAAGACTTAGTAAAAGTCAGTGTCCTAATGTGGGCCAAAAACCTTTAGAGGAACCCTATGCACAAGCGGTGGGTAGCTTGATGTATGCAGTGCTTTGTACACGGCTTGATTTAGCTTATGCAGTAAGCTTGGTTAGCAAATTTCAAAGTAGTCCGGGAAAGGCCCATTGGGAGGCCATTAAGAGGATTCTACGATATCTGAAAGGTACAGTACAATTGAGATTGACATATACATTGGAGACTATAAGATATTCGGATGCGAATTTTGGAGGTGACAAAAACGATCGAAAGTCCACATCAGGTCACTTATTTTTATTAGGTGGAGCAGTCGTTTCTTGGGGGAGCAAAAAACAAGGATGTGTGGCAAGACACACACAGGAAGCTGAATACATTGCTTGCAGTATAGCAGCCACCCATGGAGTCTGGCTTAGACATTTTCTCTTGGAACTAGAGCTCAATTTGGTCGCTGGACCACTTCAAATATACTATGATAATCAAGCAGTCATAAGCTTGATAAACAGTGGAGCTAACAATTCCAAAGGAAAACATTGAAATAAAATATCACTATATTCAAGATATAGTAGAAAAGAAAGAAGTGACTGTGACCTATATGCCTACCAATGATATGTTGGTTGATTCCTTGACAAAAGGAATTGCAGCTGGAACATTCATTAAACATGTTGGTTTAATGAGACTCAGGAATACATGAGTCAATAATGTAAGTGTTGAAACTACATGACCATGTTGGTCAAGTGGGAGATGCTATAGATGACCGCCATGGTCATCAGCTCGACAAGCGTGAGAAGCGTTCATCGAGTGGAACGCGTTGATCGCACAATGGCCGGACAACGCGGACGACGTGGGCGCGGTAGAGGCGGACTCCATGGTTGCACATGCGCATATATAATAAGCTCGTAATCGAGTGGAATGAACCATCGGAGGGAGTCCCAAATCGCAATTCTAACAATCCTTCAGATGTCGTCTTCTATTAGAGAGACCATCAGCTGCACGAAGGCTGCGAAGATAAGTTGAATTAAGTAAACTAAACAAGCAATCAAGCAGATCGGATGGAAGATGCGACTACTGCCCAACATTAATGTGATCAATAAGAAATTACACATGTTAATTACTACTTAGATAATGTCACAAATATGTATGTCTCAATGTTTGTATGACCCTACTCGAGTGATCCAAATTGATTAATGGGTCATATGGGACCGGGTTGAATAAAATGATTGGACCAAATAATATAAATCAATAAAAAAATAAATAAGTTAAAGAGATTATTGTATATTATCAATATGTAATGTCTTATCTAACAATACACCAATAATATAATATATATAATAAAATACAAATAAAAATATAAAGTATGCATCAATCAAATATTTGTTAAGTAAAAAAAACTTGTGAAGTAATAAAGAACAAAATATTGAAAAAACTTTATATATGTGTCGGATACATAAAGAAAAAAAACATTGGAGCATCAATTTCTATACCTAAAACAAATTGATTTTTTATTTTACATCTTGACCTGATCGAGACACTCAAATTCACCGGATTGGCTAGTTAAATCCGAATATTAATCTGACCAAAGCTGGTCAAACTTGTGGATGGATTTTAGATGACTCTTTTGTGTGGCTGGGCCATGTTTTAAAACATTGGTATATTTAAGCCTCAGTAGTTATTATTTACTACACTTTTCTTTAATGTAATATCTTCTTCCATGATTGAAGAAAAAAAACATATGTCGAACTTCCATGGAGGAAGAGATTGATCGTACTTTTCTAACATGAACTTCATGAAATTACTTTCTTTTTCACATATGAAAGTTTCTCATGCTTTGTTTTTGTGGCAATCTTTGAGCAATTAAGAGGAGAAATGCATGTGCTAACATCAAATGCAGGGCACTTAGTTGTCCTTAGTTGGTAACATCAAATCAATGAAACGCATGTGGTTCTGATTAATAATTAGAACACACTTTTACTTGTGTGAATTCACAATCAATGAAGTAAGATCTCAAGTAAGATTCATTGTAGGGCTTTCCTAGAAGGGATTAAAAAAAAAGACTATCAAAGAAGTAAGATGTAACACTAGAGAAATCAAGAAAAAGAAGAAGAATATAAGATGATAAGTGAAGAGATTGGACCCTTATTAAAGGAGTTTTGGGACAAAATATGTTGTATACAATCTATTTATTTATCATTTTATATTCTTCTTTGTTTCTTTTTCGATTTGTCGTGTCGCTTTCTCGTCATGTCGCTTTTCCTCTCTTGTCCCATGACATGCACACATTGAAGGATGGGGAGGAAATACGCTTGACACCGAAGAACCTGAGAAAGAAGAAGGATGAAAGGAGACCTAGAAGGAAAAGGGAAACATCCAAATAAACCAAATCAGCATGTAGGAACATTGATCAATCTTGAATTAAATATCTTGCACAAGAATAATGTGTAGTATAATCCTACGAGGAGTCAAATCATAATGAACCTATTCTAATGTGTATCGACACTTGATTAAGTAGTAGCCTATCTTTTAATATTGGCTAGTATTGAAGTTAGTCAGGTGAAGCCTGATTTTGGGCCTAATTAATTTATTGTTAGTTATGGTAGGGAGAAATTGAGATATTATAACTTTCTTATAACCATAATATGAGAAGATTGAGTGGTTATCATAACTACCTTATTTGTTAGATATAGAGTTATGGACAATCATGATAGAGATTGATGCATGCAAAATATAACATATTTTAGATTATTATTTTAGTTAATTTTTCTGTAATTTAATCATGGTATGCATCATTTTAGATAACTTTTAGTCATAATTCTGGATTTATCAATTTTAATTATTAATTCTTTGAATATTTTAATTATGGATGGATTAATTAAATTATGATATCTATTTTGTAGGAAAAATCGAATACACGATTATCCAAGGATTATATTTTATCAAGTTAAATGAAGTATGGACGTATCGGTCGCAATTTAGATTATCGGCTGCAATTCGGATTATCTTTGGCTCAAATTCATTCCATCATTAGGCGATAATGGTCTTTGCGGCCGTGATATCATCATCAATCATTATCGGCCGTGATATCATCATCAATCAATATTATCGGCCGAGAACTCTAACGCCAAAGATTTATCCTTAACCAAGGTATATCAGCCGAGAACTCTAACTAATACGGTTACAAAAGAGTAATGAAATTTTATCCTTAACCAATTTATCAAGCGGCCATTAAGCAATCCTTGGGCGCAAACTAGATTTTGTGGCCGAGATTTACAGAGGATATCATCAGGTGCAAAACGAAGTGGATAGAGTTTATCGACCGTGAAATTTTATCGTCAAAGTGGATAGAGTCGTAAGCCACTCAAGTTTTATCTCACAAAATTAAATTCGGCCGTATGATGTTATCAATGGGATCAACTTGAAGTCTGTCCGCACCTATAAATAGAGGAGGAAGTCGTCATCCCACCTCGTGCTTTGAAGTTCAGGTTTTCTTCTCCAATCAAGGAGAGAGGTGTGACGGCTGGAGGTTCGAAAGACTGCCTGACCGTGTGTCCAGATTCGAGATCTATGCTTTTGTTTTAGGTGTAATTCTTCCATTTTTTATCATATGTATTTTATTATCTCTCCAATATTTCTAGGATGAACTCCATGTCTTTTAGATTATTATTTTAGGAGATTATTAATTGAAGGGAAATGTTTGGATCCTATTTTATTTATTTTAATCTTTTCTGATCAATTATTAATTATACTTAATGCTTTTAGAATTAGTTAATTGAATTTCTGAATTAGGCTATACCAGTTTGTGGAGTGTTTAATTTCAAAATTTATGATACTAATTTTAATTGATTTTATCTGAAATTAATAATTGACATAAATTTGATAACTAGTGTGTGGAGAATCAAGTTTGTGTGGTCTATTAACCTATACCAGTTTGTGGTGTAATTAATAGTCTAGAGAATCCAATTTACTGCATCTTAATCTTAATATGATTTGATGGGATGCCAGTTGTGGAGACTTCAATTCTTATTAAATTAAGATAGTTCTACATGTTTAAGTTGAGGGATGCCAGTTGTGGAGACCGTAAGTTAATCATGTTAGATTACTTTAGAGAGACTCTAATCTATCTTAAAAGATTAAATTTATCTTTTATGATTCAAATATTTATTCTGATCTATTTTTATCCTAAGGCCTAACTTCAACACCATTATCTTATCCTATCTTTATCTTATTTATTTATTTTATTTTATAAAACCCATTTTCAAAATCCATATTTTTTCCTCTGTTATTAATTTATAAATTCAGATATTGAATTAATAATATTCCTCGTGAGTTCGACACTCTTTACTCTCATTACTATATTACTTGAGCGACTAGTGCTCTTGCTAGCGATTTTATTTTTGCTACATCATTTTACGTATCAGAGATTTAGTTATCTTGAGTTGTTACACAAAGCTCATATTTGGTGGCGATTATGTACCATATATTGAGAAGATCTGGGTAATGTTTGTAACTAGAAAAACATTGAGACAACTGAATAGAGTGAAAATTTGTGATGGTCGTGGACGTAGAAAACAATTTCTGAACCATGTAAAATTTGTCTATTTTTCTCTATGTGATTTCTTGTTGCTCTTTCACTATCTGTTCATCGATTTCTCCCTAACATCGGTATTAACAATTTGTTGGTATTGAGGATATTCTGCAACAATTGGTATCAGAACGACGGGAAGGTGAAGATCGAGAAGTTCGATGGTAGAGACTTCGACTTCTGAAAGATGCAGACGAGGACTATCTGTATCAGAAAAAATTGCATGGGCCTCTCTCTGAGGAAAAGCTTGAGGCGATCAGCGATGTGGACTGGGCGCCCCTCGATCGGTAGATGCTTGGTGTTATCAAGTTGACGTTGACGCGGAACGTAGCCTTTAACATCGTGCGAGAAGACCACAACGGGTTTGATGAAGACATTATCAAACATGTACGAGAAGCCGTCTGCACCAAAAAAAGTATATTTAATGAGAAGGTTGTTTAACCTAAAGATGTATGAGGGAGCTTCAGACGCGGATCACATCAACGAATTCAACATTATCATTATACAGTTGAATTCGATGAGTATAACTTTCGATGATGAAGTGAGGGCTTTGATATTGTTGTCCTCTTTGCTAGAAAGTTGGGATGCAACTGTGGTGGCAGTCAACAGTTATTCCGGTTCAAAGAAGTTGAAGCTCGATGATATTCGAGATCTGATTCTGAGCGAAGGCATTCATAGGAGAGAATCAGGAGAAGCCTCAAGCTTGACGTTGAGTGCAGATGGAAGGGGAAGAACGCAACAACGATGACAGAACCGAGGAAGATCAAATGCAAGATGACGAAGTCAGTCAAAATTTTGTGAATTTGCATGCTGGAATTGCGGGAAGAAAGATCACTTGAAGAAGAATTGCAAAGTACCTAAGAAGAAAACCAATGAGGAATCAACGAATGTTGCTACAAAAGAAGTCTCGAATGTATTGGTTATGAGTGTTGACAATCTAGAAGAATCCTGAATTTTGGATTTTAGAGCTTTATACCATTTTACATCGTAAAGGGAGTGTACGAAAGATTACACTACTGATAACTTTGGCAAGGGTTATCTGGCAGATGATAAAAATCATGGATGTTGTGGAGAAATGGAACGTGAAGATTGTCACTGAATGAGACAACTTGGAAGCTAAAAGATGTTCGACATATATTGGGATTAAAAAGAAATATGATCTCGGTTGGTCAGCTTGACTCAGAGGATTACACTACGGTATTTGTAAGTAACCTGGAAGGTCACCAAAGGAGCCGTGGTGATCGCACGGAGCAGCAAGTTGGATACTTTGTACAGGTCGTCGAACACAAAGATTACTACAGCAGCTGACTTAGATGATATGACTGATGTTTGATATTATAAACTTGGACATATAAGTGAAAAGGGGATGAAGGTTCTGCACAAGATGTGTCAACTACGGAGTCTGAAGTCAGTCGATGGTGGACTTTGTGAAGGTTGTGTGCTGGGAACATAAGAAAGTCATATTCAGCAAAGTACCAAGGATGTCGAAGAGTAGCAAGTTGGAGCTTGTGCACAAATGTGTGGGGGCCATCTCTAGTTTCATCTCTCGGCAAGTCATTATATTATGTGACATTCATCAATGATTATTCGGTATGAATTTATTTTTTGAAAAATAAATCTAATGTGTTCTCTACTTTCAAGAAATGAAAGATACATATAAAGAATGAAACTAGCGTCAAGATCAGGTGTTTGAGTCTGACAATGGTTGAGTATGTGAAGCATGAGTTCAATGCTGTGGGAAACATGACATCAAAATGGAGATGACAATTCCGAGAATGCCACAATAGAACAGTGTTGCTGAACGGATAAATAGGATGCTGAATAAGCGTGCCAAGAGCATGAGAATCCATGCAGTTCTACCAAAGTCATTTTGGACAGATGTAGTGAACACAATGGCATACTTGATCAATCATGGGCCATCTGTGTCATTAGAGAACAAACTACCAGAGGAGGTCTAGGGTAGTAAGGAGGTAGATCTTTCTCATCTGAGAATTTTCAGTTGCCTATTATATATGCATGTAGAGACAAGTTATATGCTAAACTTCGGAGGTGTTTCTTTATTGGTTATGGTTCTGATGAATTTCGATATCGTTTCCTGATATGATGAAAATAGAAAAATTATTCGGGAAAGAAACATGGTATTCCACAAAAAGACCATGTATAAAGACAAGTGTGTTGCAGAATCTAGGGGCAAAAGGAAAAGCTCAAGTGAAACTTAAGGTTATGTCAGATGAAGATGTGATCGGGTTACAGAAGATTATTCAGCATGAGCCTGAGGTGATACAAGCTGGGTCGAGTACTCCACTTCTCAGGAGATCTATTCGGGAGATAAGATCACATGTGAGGCACTCTCCTTCTTAGAATTTTATGTTGTTAACTAATGTTGGTAAACCTTGGTAAAACCAGAGTATTTCAGGAGATTCTTGACAGTTGATGATTCAGTCAAGTGAGAGTTGGCAAGGCAGAATGAAATGAATTCATTGTACATGAATAAAACTTGAGTGCTCACAAAATTTCCTAAAGGTGGAAAGACATTGTACAAGAAGTGGTTGTATATGATTAAGAAGGAGTTAGGTGGAGGTCACTGAAAATTGAGGTTCGGTGTAACCTCGTGTTCCCTCCAAAGTTAGTTGTTAAGAGGAGCCATCCAGAGTTCAGGCACAGGCAAGTGTAGCTCAATCTCAAGAGAATCAGTCTCCAAGTGGGAGATTGTTGGAATTAGTTAGGTGGAGCCTAATTTTGGGCCTAACTAATTTGTTGTTAGTTATGGTAAGGAGAATCTGAGATATTGTAACTTCCTTATAATCATAATATGAGAAGATTGAGTGATTATCATAACTACCTTATTTGTTAGATATGGAATTATGGAGAATCAGGATAGAGATTCAGTTATCCTAGGTTGTTAACCAAGGCTCATATCTGGTGATGGTTATGCAACATATGTTGAGGACATCTGCATAATATTTGTAATTGGGAAAAAGTTGAGATATCTGAATAGAGTGAAGCTCTGTGATGGCCGTGGACGTAGGAGAAAATCTTTGAATCACGTAAAATATGTGTCTTTCTCTATGTGTGATTTCTTATTACTCTTTCACTATATGTTCATCAATTTCTCCCTAACATCGGTATCAATGATTTGTTGGTATCGATGATATTCCGCAACAAGTAGAATAGCAAACAATACTTTTCTAAGTATTTCTAAGTTCTCATGGGCTAATTTTAATGTGGATTTTGCTCCTAATTTGACCATTTGTATGACTAGGGCAAGAACCATCATTTTGATGATAATGGACATTGGTCCATCCAAAGTAGTTAAGATCCGGATATTACATCATAAGATTTGTCCCATTAATAACATATGTATATAATTTTTTTTAAAAAAATACATATTCTTTTGATTTATTTATCATATTTAAATCATAAATTGCATCTCACTTAGTCATACTTTTATTTATTCTTAAGCAAAATTATGTCAAAATATATTAAACTTCATGTAAATCAATTATTATTGCCATAATATATAGTTTAATTAATATTTAAATTGACTCGCATAAAGTGTGTATAGAGAATGTAGCGTGAAATGGAATTACGCGCTTAGTGTAAAAAGGATACATATGAGAGGCAAGGGGCCTCGAGACGTATATCTATTCCTTACACTACTATATTACTCTTAAACACAAAAGAAAATGTCGAATGAAGTCTTAAAATTTATAATCTCTATACACTATCAAAATGTAATTCGTAAGTATACGGAACATCATTATAGTGCTTGAGGTTCGATCCACAGGGAACCACTTTATAAAATCTTCAAGAAAGCTCCTCGGAACTAACTCGGTATCTAAAAATGCTAAAAACGGAAGGAGAAATATTGCGATAAAGTAATAGAGAAAGAAAGTAATGCAACTATTCTCATATTTTTATTATTTTCAAAATATAAGAATAACAAGGAAATAAGAATGACATCGGAAAAGTGTAAGACAATTTGTAGAAACACATACTCAGAGCTTACGGGAGGTGCTTTTACTACAAGACTCAATTTCTTCTACTCTATCGATATGGGTGAAAACGACTGAATGCCCCTTCATGTGCGTATTTGAATAATTTCATGGTGAAAAACACTTGACTTACCCGCGACACTCTCGAGTTCTTGGGAAATCTAGTTTACACACATGAAGGGGTTCATATGTCCGGTGCAATCGTCATTATCGTGCACGATTCTTAGACGTATAAACTGAGCTTTCCTCTTTAGATTGAGATAAGTCTTCATGACATCCCAGTGCCCGACGTCCTTAAAGAAATAAACTGAGAACAGAGATAACTACGTTCGGCCTAAATCCATCTCAAAGTGATAAGGATAACCCTCTCGGGTAGAACGCATGGAACTGAGATTTCGTGAAGAATGTTTAGATGATTTAAGAGAGAAGCCGATCTGGAAACAAAGCGTAGGATTGCTAAGCGTCTTCTAGACCGTAACTCAGTCATTGTGTGCCCTCTCGGATCGCCAACGATGAAGATGGAATGAGATCTTCACTCTTGAGTAGAAAATCTTAGAATCAAAGGAAATTAGAGGCGACAACGGTGAAACAAGACAGAAGATGAAAAGAACCATGCACACACTTCAAAATCGTCTAAAATGGTCTGAGCTCTGATTCAACATGGCAATATATTACCAAAGCTTCAGAGTATGCACATCCCTCTCGAGTTTCTGGTTTAGAAATGTGTGATGTCTAAATTGAATAACAAACAATGACCATTGCAAGTGCAACACAAAAATCAAATGAGGAATCACTTCGCTGGTGCTCGATGTCTCTGCGTTCGGCCGCATAGAGCATATAAACATCCCTTTTGGGGGCGTGACGAGAGTGATTCAAAACCTTAATCCAAACATAGCTACAAAAAGTTAAAGATTCACAACATAACAGAAGCCAAAGATGTATATCATTAAAGCAGAGGTAAAACTCGATGTACAATTCTAACGATAAAAACAATAATGTAAAGCAAGAACATAAAACATGAATCCACAAAGCATCAGACACCTCATCAGTCATTGCAGTTCATAGATGGTGAACAGACACCCATCAATACAATAGTTAAGCAAAACATTGTTTATAGCCCTCAACTCTTGTCTCCCCTCCCTCTTAAGAATACTTGCTCCCCAAGAAAATATCTCTAAGAATACTATCCAGTCTAGAGATAAAATTTTGGGCAGGCCGCACGGTCCGGCACGCCGTAGCCCCGCCCAAAAGTCGTGTCGGCCCGACCTGGCACGGACATAGCCCGCGCACGAGAAAATGGGCGATGTCGTGCACTACAAGAAAATTGGCGATTAGCGACGCCATGTAACGCCTCAAAAGTGTGTGACGCTATAAAGACGCCACTAGCGCCTCCATTGCGCTTCTTTAGCGTCTCCAGTATCAGACGCCACTTGCCTTTCAATAGCATCTTCCTAGCTACTCAGAGAGTTGACGTTAAAAGTAGCGCAATCGAGACGCTACGTAGATGTTATTTTTTCCCGCCAGGAACCGCAAATACGCGGCAGTACCTAGCGCCGTTATGGCGTCGACAACGTTAGACGCGAACCTAGCATCGCATGTAACGACGCTACGAGTGTCTCAATCAAAAGAGACGCTAATGAGACGCTACAGGATATATTTAAACACTATAGTGTATATACTATATGTCAATCAGTAAATTCATTAAATATTATATTAGTATTAATTACACGATTATCAATATATTATCAATAACATAATATCAACATATAGATGTATTAATTACACGATTATATATATATATATTTTTTACATGATAAGAGTGTTCCTAAATATATAATTTTTTTCCTATATTATCTATGTTATCTATACATATAATATATATAATATCTTTATTATGCATATATCTTAATTATACGTCTTCTTATCTATTCAGCGGGTTGCCGTTAACTCTCTAGTGCTGCAATCGAGACGCTACGTAGACGCTATTATTTCACGCCACTATTCTTAATGCGCGGCAGCACCGAGCGCCGTTTTGTCGTCGACAATTTTAGATGTGACACTAGTGTCTCATGTCTGAAGACTGTGAAGCGACGCTATATGACGTCTCAAACAAAGGAGAAGCTAATGAGACGCTACTGTATATATTTAAACACTATATTATATATACTATATGTCAATCAATAAATTCATTAAATATTATATTAGCATTAAGTACACGATTATAAACATATTATCAATAGCATAATATCAACATATATATGTATTAATTACACGATTATATATATATGTATTTTTACATGATAAGAGTGTTCCTAAATATATAATTTTTTACCTATATTATTTATGTTATGTATACATATAATATATATAATATCTTAATTATGCATATATTATTATATACTTAATCATGGGATTACGATGGTTGATTAAGTGAGTGATATGTTAGCGTCACAATAGACACACAATAGCGTCCACATAGCGTTTAACGAGCGCCGAAGATATTGTCGACGCTATGATGACACTATGGGCGTCTCTCTAGCGTCGCATGTTAAAGACGCCATATTATTTTAGACGCTAGTTCGGTGCTACGGAGTCGCTAAATGAATCTAGCGACTCAATGGCGTCTGTATTGCGCCTCCTGCGCCAACTTTTTACCCCTCGCTCAGTCGGGCACATATAGACATATAAATACTCGTATATGCTGATACCTATATATAATAAGTGCATATATACATATTATTATAACCTACTTTGACACGTATAAACAAATATATATATATATATATTCACTTCGAATACGTATACATATACATGTTATCTATATATATATGACTCGCACATGTGTAGACATATATATACATATGCATATATATTTATAATACATATAGACGAAATACATTGTTGTAACTTAGTCCACCTCCACCCTTTCGGCTTTGACCAATTCGTTGACTGGACGGTCAACACAAAAGAAGAACTAAACGAAAGAATAAATGAATAAAATATTACAACGGAAGGCTTATGAATACAACGACGGATAACATAGCGAAAGAATCAACAAGCATATATATGAATAGCGGAAGACTATACGATAAGAGGAAGTCGACAAAATAAAAGCAAATGCGGAAGCTTAACACATCAAAAGTTTAACTAGCCTTCATAAAAGGCGACAGTACATGAGCCACATACGCCCAAAAAGTGACCAAAATACATCTCAAAAAGGTACCTTAGTATGAGTAAACATTCTCATTACTAAGCACAATGCGGAAAGCAAAAAGGTGTACTCGTCTGCCCAAAAAGGTAGTGGCTCATGAATACGAGACTAGTCTAGATAAAGAAACGACTTCGGTCCATAAGGACACGATAAGACCTATCACCATACACGACCCAACACATACAACGGTAATACAAATAACTACGACTCCGCTCCATGAGAACCATATGCAGTAACACACCACCCCGCCGAGACCTCCGAACACGCAGCACCACCTCACGTCTAATCATCATGCACCTGTGGGGATCACACAGGGGAGCAAGCTCAACCATTAGCATAAAGCTAAGTGCGGGTTCATATAAACCATAAATCAGTTCTATCCAAACATAGCATGAAATAATATAGATAATCAACGAAAGAGTAAAATCAAGCCATCATGGATAGAACTCATAGTCATGACATGGATAGAGTGCATAGTAATAACATCATGTCTGGATATCATAATCAATAAAGAAAAGAACGCATTTCCATATTCAATTGTCATGCTTAACTTTCATACATTCGTACTCGCTTGCTTTCATGCTTTCCTTTCATTCATTCATAACTTTGCATTTTTCCATTCATCTTTACTTTCATCTTTTGAAGAGCTCTTCATCTTTAGGGGAATACCATTGCATAAAACTGATGATACAGCTATCTAGACATCATATGCACGTGGGGGATCAGTGCCACGGTGAACCCCGTCGGGTTAGGATGACCTCGCCATCGGCGAAAGGAACCATCCGTGGGAGAGACTCCCGCCTAGATAGAGCAAATGGTAACCCATGAGGGGGCCTGTTACGAGGCAAGAACATCATCCCTCATCGTACCTGTGCCTGTCTTTCAATTTGTCGATCAAGGCAAATGCAGGTCTTCGTCTTTCGACGGATCTTGATTTGTTTAAAAAAAAATCCAGTGGATGGAAGTTCAATTAGAAAATCATATTTAAGATCATAAAGTCGTGACTTCCAATTCACATGACGAATGCCCAAAAGTCAAGGGTCATCTGTCGAGAACATTTCGGTTGACCGAAAGAGTGCGGTCGCCGCTTTTCATTATGCTTAGTCATCATGTCATAATTCATCATTATTCATCGTCATTCATTGTCATTCTTCATCATGTTCATGGAGGTCGTCATTGCTTTAAAATCATAGTCGTTGTCGTACACAGTAAAGTTCGTAGAAAAATCATTATCATTCTTGGCATAATCAAATTTGGTTTGTTTCATGAAGAGAGGTTGATAGTCATAATCAGTAAGAGACATAAATTCATAAAAGGTTTGGGGTAATAAGATTCCTTGGATGAGTATAGTAAGGTTTTCACATTTGATCACAAAATCGAGAGTCACAATATCGGGGTCGGGGTCGCAACTCGGGCCGAGTAAAAGAAACCTGGGCCGAGTCGACTTTGATCAGGCTCGGTCTGCCAGGGTGAAGACCGAGAGGAAAACCCGGGCCGGTTCGAGTGTACACCCGGGCCGAGTTGAGAAGGTGATCGAGTCGGGAGAAGTGATGCTGCCGATCGTCTTTTCCACGCAGAAATCCGGGCCGGGTCGTGGGTGACCTGGTCCGGGCACCTGATTCGGCCCGAGCTCGAGCTCAGCATCCATGGCGAACCCGAGTCGTGCTCGGAGTAACCAAGTGCGGCTAGACTGAGCCCGGGCCGAGTTCGGAGGAACTCGGGCCGGGTTCGACCGAGTCGTAAAATAGGTTCGATAGTTCAACTTTTCTAGTGATCGTCGGAGGTTTACAACAGATCTATTTACATCATAGGCGCGCATTTATGAAATAGAAATACGTCTAAAGTCTAATACACATCAATCACAGTCCTAAGCATGCATCTAACAGTAACTACAACTATGACAGTTCATGCTTTCGTTCTTTCATCAATTCATTTCGTTCATGTGCATAATCATTCCAATTGCATACATGTACGTGATGCATGCAAAATACAACATATTTTAGTTAATTATTTTAATTAAATTTTCTGTAATTTGATCATGGCATGCATCATTTTTAGTCACTTTTAATCATAATTCCGGATTTATCAATTTTTATTATTAAATTTTCTGAATATTTTAATTGTGGATGGATTAACTATATTTTGATAATTATTTTGCAGGAAAAATCGAGATTAAAATGGATTGTGCTGTATCGGCCAAAATTTCAAAGAATTCATCATTACGGCCGAGATTTGGCTTTACACCCGTCATTTTGGGCGAGATTCAAAAGGAGTAACAATTAAATGATTTTATCTTTTGGGCGTAACAAGATTAATTTCTTTCCTTACGGCCGAAATTCGAAGGGAGTAAAAGGGTTTATCTCTTTGGGAGTAAAGATAAAATAATTTCTTACGGCCGAGATTTGGAGGGGGTAATGGCAATGAAAACATCCGTTTGGCCGATATATGAAGGTGTAAAGATAAAATTGTTTGGGCGTAACAAGATTTGATTCTCTGTTTTGGCCGAGTTTATCTTTGGGCGTAACAAGATATATGAAGGTGTAAAGATAAGAAAGATTTATCTTTGGACGTAATGATAAAAGAATTTATCTTTGGCCGAGTTTATCTTATAATTTTAAAGTCAACCGTACGATGTTACGGCCGAGATCAAATTGAAGGCCGTCCGCACCCTATAAATACATGAAGAATCCATCATTTCAATTCGTGCTCTGAAGTTCAGGTTTCTTCCACGGCGAGTCGTGAGCTCTGCAGGCTACGACCAAAAGGAGAGATGTGCGACGGCTGGAAGTTGATCGCGACCCTGATCAAGTCCGAGAGGCTGCCTGACTGTCTGCCCGTGATCCGAAGCTTCGACTTTTATCTATTTGGGTGTAATTCTTCCAATTATTATTATTTTGTTATTATCTCTCCAGAATTTCTAGGATGAACTCCATATTTTCTATTTATTTCATTTTAGGAGATTATTATTGAAGGGAAACTATTTGGACTCTATATTATTTTTTTAATCTTTTCTGATCAATTAGTTAATTGTGCTTAATGCTTTTGATTTAATTATTTGGATTTCTGAGTTGAGTACTTACCAGTTTGTGGATTATTTAATTTCAAAATTCATTAATTAAATTAATTGATTTTATGTGAAATTAATAATTGACATAAATTTGATAACTAGTGTGTGGAGAATCAAGTTTATGTGGTCTGTTAATCTAACTAGTTTGTGGAGTGATTAATAGTCTAGGATTGTCATATTAATGCATCTTAATTTCAATCTTATCTGACGAATACCAGTTTGTGGGACTTTAGGTTTGATTAAATTTAAGATAGTTTGATTTACCGGATTAAATAGCAGAATTATCAGTTTGTGGACTCTGTGATGTTAATCTTATAAATTAATAACTTGAGAAAATTCCTAATCCATCTTTAAAGATTAAATTTATCTTTTATGGTTCAATTACTTATCCTGATCTATTTTCATCCTAAGGCCTAACTTCAACACCATTATCTTATCTTTATCTTATTTTCCTTATTTTATTTCATAAAACATCTTTCCAAAAATCCATGTTTTTCCTCTCTTATTAATTTATAAATCCAGATATTGAATTAATAATATTCCTCGTGGGTTCGACACTCTTACTCCTTTTTACTATATTACTTGAGCGACTAGTGCACTTGCTAGCAAATTTTATTGTTACAAATTTAACGCATCAAGTTTTTGGCGCCGTTGCCGGGGAATATTTTATTAATTAATTTCTGATTTTTATGAATTATTAGGAGATGTAAATAAATTCTCTGTAAATATGTACTATTTATTTTAATTATTTTTATTTCTGTGAATAATCTAATTTTTTCTTTTGCAGATAAAGGTCACAACATTTTTAAATTTGTCTACTTTCGCTTTAAAATCCGACGCCGATTGGATTTTCCGAATTACACTGTCGACTTATGGATTTACGACTTTAATTTGATGTGTCGGATTTATTAATTTTACGGCCTCGCAATGAATGATTTCTGAATTCTAAACTTTCAATCTTTATGGCCGTAATATTTTTATCCGAACATTGTTTTACGCCATGAGTAATGGATATTGATTTGACCTTGTTTCGCCCGGTTTATCGATGGTTTAAATTTTTTACGCCCTATTCGAATCAGTTTCAACTTTCATTCTCGGCCGTAACATTTTAATTGTTTGAACTTTTCATATGGATTTGATCTGATTTCGTTGTTTTACGACCGTAAGGAATAGACTTAATTCAGTTTCGGTCGTAATGATTATTTGTCGCCTTAACAGTTGGATTCGTATCTCAATTGCTGTTACGACCGAGACCTGGATAGCTTTTTGTTTTACGGCCAATTGAATCATGTCGATTTTATTTCGACCGTAATGATAATCTTCTGACTCACTTCGGCTTTAATAGCAATCTTTATTTGAAATTTCCGGTCGAGATTTACTTTATCCACATGATCGAATTGATTTCTTTCTTTGCGCATTGAATTAAATAAGAATTTGATTAATGCACGATTTTACGGGCGAGAAATCTCCCGCACATACTTTTTACGCTTTGGATTTTCTTACTGCCAACAATTATTTTCTAAACTACTTCTCGGCCGTAACGTTTTAATAGTTTGAACTTTTGATTTGACTTTGTTTTGGCCAAAGCGATTTAGTCTGTCTCGACCGTAATGGATCATCCGACATGGATTTTACTTCAACTCGGCCGTAATATATTTCTGAACGAATAAGTTTGATTTAATCTCATTTCGGCCGATTTATATGTGTTGATGTTTTACCTCACGTTCGACTTAATTTTCATCGATTTACGACCGATATGAATCTTACTCGTCTTCGCCGTAAAAATCGTCGACGTTGCGTTCTCATTTTTTTATTTCAGTCGAACACCCTGTTTAGTTTTCTGTATTACGGCCGAAATTCCACGATAACTAGTTTGTTACGATCGTAATTTAATTGGTTTACGCCTTCGACACTGTTTCAATATTTTTACGGCCGAACGAGCTTCGAATTACTAATCTAATTTCGGCCGTAAACCCTATTTATGTATTACGGCCGATCAATCTTATTTCCTCTCTGAAAATAATTTTTTATTATGTAACTTTACGGCCGCAAATTAGTTCAAACTTATTTTGTGCCGTTTGTTACATCATCATAAATTCTTTCGGTCGATATTAATATTTGGTATTTGTATTGGTTTGAAGAACCTCCGTTTGCGGCCGTAATTAGGTTTCTGAAAAGTTCCTCTCGAAAATTAATTTTAATTTTCAATTCTATCAGGCCGAAAGACTTTATTTGTTAAAAACTCATTTTTCGTGACCTATTATCTGAATTTCTTTCTTCTTGTATATATTTTCATTTTATTCTTTTATCTTACTGAAAATTGGTTGTTGCAGGTACTAATTGAAGATTAAATCACAATCAATCCTGGAATCTTCTGATAAGCGCACTAGGAGTTCAAATCCACTGTTGGAATTTGATCCTGAAATTGAAAGAACCTATCGTCGATTACGAAGAAATATAAGAAAAATGGCGGAACAAGCACGCGACAATCAGAGACTGGAGCAATAAAATGAACTGGTTCCACCACATAATAATTGGCAAGAAGATGAAGCAGAGCTTTCTATGAGAGAATATGTCTCGGCCAGATACAGTGACCGAGAATCATGCATCGTGCTGCCTGACATTAACGCAAATAATTTTGAGATAAATCCCGCAATCGTGAGGATGATACAAGCATCCCAATTTGGAGGAGGATTTCATGAAGACCCTCACGATCACCTTGACAAATTTCTTGCCACTATGAGCACCTTTAGAAATAATAATGTTTCTTCTGAAGTTATTCGTTTATTATTATTTCCTCAATCTTTACGTGACAAAGCTTCCACTTAGTTTAAAACTTTGCCTGCAGGATCGATTCATTCTTGGTTGAAGCTGGTAGAAAAGTTTGTTGGAAAATATTGTCCACCACAAAAGGCAGACAAATATCGAAGAGAATTGAGGGCATTTGTTCAAGACGATAACGAGACCTTATATGAGGCATGGGAACTATATAAAGAATTATTAGCCAGAGTTCCTGACAACAGAATTCCAAAATGGCAAGTGATGGAAGATTTCTACCATGGATTACGACCTGCAGATCAAGACAAACTCGACCAATCAGCAGGAGGGACAGTGCTAGGATCTAAACGTCCTAGTGAGATACAAGATATAATTGAAGCTGTAGCCCTCAAGTCGAGCCAAGAAATGAGACCATCTCGCCGAACTCATGATGTACATGCTACAGAAAGTAAAAATTCTTCTGAAGTAGTGACTCAACTGGAGTCAATAAAAAATTTGAGCAGATGATGTCATTAATGGTGTGCAACAACTGTGGAGGAGGACATGCGAGCAATTATTGTCCTCAAGGTAACATTTCTAATGCTAACTTTGTCTCCAATCCATTTTTCAGGAATAATGACTATGGTTGGAGGAACAATCAGAAGTTTCCTTACAGGTCAAACCAAGGGCAAGTTTTTGAGAAATTTCAGAATCAAGCTCAACCACAAAATTATACACTTTTGAGAAAGCAACAAGAAGCTCCTGTCCAACAATCGAGTAATCCTATGGAAGAAATGATGGCAAGAGTTATTGACACTATGCAAACCATGCAGAAGACAATGGAAACAAGGGCAAACAATCAAGATGCTACAATCAAGAATTTAGAAATGCAAATAGGGCAGATGGCCAATATGATGGCAGGACGTGCACCAGGGACTCTTCCAAGCAATACAGAGAAAAATCCTAAAGAAGAGACCAAAGCTGTGACTCTTAGAAGTGGGAAACAATTGAGAAGTCTGAGATCAGATTCCCCGCCAAGAGTAATTGATCATAAAGAAGAAACTGAAGCATTAAAGACACAAGATCAGACTACTGAAGATATCAATCTGAAGAAAAAAGAAACTGACATAAAGGATCTGCCCTATCCACAGAAATTTCGCAAAGAATAGTTAGATAAGCAATTTTCTCGCTTTCTTGATATTCTGAAGCAATTATCTATTAACATTCCTTTTCATGAAGCTTTACAAATGATGCCGAGCTATGCTAAATTCATGAAGGATATATTATCTTCAAGAAGAAGGTTTGAAAACACTGAGAGAGTATTGTTGACATCAGAGTGTAGTGTCATTTACGATCGAGATATACCTAGAAAAATGAAAGATCCTGGAACCTTCACCATACCTTGCACTATAGGAAAATTCTTTTGTGCACAAGCTTTATGTGATCTTGGTGCTAGTATTAGTTTAATGCCACATTCTATATTTGTGCAGCTAGGTTATGGAGAACTTGAAGAAACAAGCATGACTCTTCAATTCGCAGATTCTTCATGCAAGAGACCCCGAGGAATATTAAGAGATGTTTTGGTAAAGGTTGATAAATTTATTTTTCCTGCAGATTTTATTGTTCTGGATATGAAGGCAGGAGAAAAAACCCCCATCATCCTCGGGAGACCATTCCTAGCAACAGGAAACGCACTCATAGATGTTCAACAAGGGATGCTCAAACTTCGCGTCAACAATGAAGACATCACTTTCAATATAAAAAATTCTCTCAAACAACCTTTTGATTACTCATCCTGTTATGCCATTGATTCTTTAGAAAATGACACGATTGATGTTTTTGATGATATTGTTGCAGATTTTATCTCAAATCCATATGCTAAGGAAGCTTTGAAAATGGTAGAAGAATCTAGAGAAATTGTGGAAGACGATAATGCACCAATAACAACAGAGACACTCGAGGCGGAAAACGATAAACTGGATTATTCTCCAAAATTTGAACTTAAAGAACTTCCATCTCATTTAAGATATGCTTTTCTTGAAAATGACACTTACCCAGTTATCATATCTGCTGATTTGACAGGTGATATGGAAAACCAACTTTTAGAAGTATTGAGGCAACACAAAAGAGCAATTGCCTGGTCGATCTCAGATATCAGGGGCATCTCTCCTACCATTTGCATGCACAAGATTTTGATGGAGGACAATGCCAAGCCAATTGCTCAATATCAAAGGAGGCTCAACCCAACTTTAAAGGAAGTTGTAAGAAAGGAGGTCATCAAACTCCTTGATGCAGGTATTATATATGCCATTTCTGATAGTTCATGGATAAGTCCTGTGCAGGTAGTTCCTAAGAAAGGAGGAATCACTGTGGTAAGTAACAAAAATAATGAATTGGTGCCTCAAAGAATAATTACAGGTTGGAGAGTCTGTATAGACTATAGGAAGCTTAATGATGCTACCCGCAAAGATTATTTTCCATTACCTTTTATTGACCAAATGTTGGAGCGTGTTGCAGGTCATAGCTATTATTGTTTTCTAGATGGTTATTCTGGATACAATCAAATAGCAGTAGCACCTGAGGATCAAGAAAAGACAACGTTCACATGTCCATATGGAACGTTTGCCTATAAAAGGATGCCATTTGGTCTATGCAACGCTCCAGCAACATTTCAGAGATGCATGATGTCCATCTTTGCAGACATGAATGAGAAGATACTCGAAGTTTTCATGGGTGATTTTACACCATTTGGTAGCTCTTTTAATAATTGTTTGGATAACTTATCTCTAGTTTTGCAGCGATGTGAAGAAACGAATTTGGTCCTTAACTGGGAAAAATGACACTTCATGGTTAAGGAGGGTATAGTGCTTGGCCACAAAATCTCAGCAATTGGAATTGAAGTGGATAAGGTCAAGATAGATGTTATTGCAAATCTGCCCCCTCCAACCAATGTGAAGGGCATTCGAAGCTTCCTTGGGCACGCAAGATTTTATCGCCGTTTTATCAAAGATTTTTCAAAAATGGCTAAACCCTTAACTAATCTTCTTGCTAAGGACACAAATTTTGATTTTAATTCAGATTGTCTTGCTGCCTTTAATTTATTAAAGGAAATGCTAATTTCTGCACCTGTTGTTGTTGCACCAGACTGGTCTCTACCATTCGAGCTGATGTGTGACGCGAGTGATGGTGCTATTGGAGCTGTGTTGGGGCAAAGAAAGGATAAAACATTTCATGTCATATATTATGCAAGCCGAACATTGAATACTGCCCAACTAAATTATGCAACAACAGAGAAGGAGTTTCTTGCTATTATTTTTGCTTTTGACAAGTTTAGATCATATCTAATTTGTTCAAAAATCATTGTATACACAGATCATGCAGCCATCAAGCACTTGATGAGCAAACAAGATGCCAAACCTAGACTAATCCGATGGATACTACTTTTGCAAGAGTTCGATGTGGAAGTAAAAGACAAAAAAGGGACTGAGAACTTATTAGCTGATCACCTATCTCGTTTGGAGTCATCTCCAAGAGAAGTCACAGACATACTTGAAGAATTCCCAAACGAAAAACTTTTTTCTATCTCTACAATTTTTCAAATTTCTGACACTACACCATGGTTCGCTGATTTTGCTAATTACCTTGCAGGATATTACATTCCAAAGGGCATGACCACTCATCAAAAAAGGAAATTCTTATCTGATGTCAAGAATTATCACTGGGAAGATCCTTATCTTTTTCGATTATGTGCAGATCAAGTAGTTCGAAGATGTGTTCACGAAGATGAGATTGATAATATCCTAAGTCACTGCCACGATGGACAAGATGGAGGTCACTTTGGACCCAATCGAACAGCGGCTAAGGTACTTGAATGTGGACTATATTGGCCAACCATTTACAGAGATGCAAGAAACTACTGTAAGTATTGTGACAAATGCCAAAGGACAGGTAATATTTCTCGTCGAGATGAAATGCCTCTCACAAATATTTTACAATGTGATATTTTTGATGTTTGGGGCATTGACTTTATGGGACCATTCCCTAAATCCTTTAACAACTAATACATCTTAGTGGCGGTTGATTATGTTTCCAAATGGGTAGAAGCTGTAGCCACACCAACAAATGAGGCCAAAGTAGTTGCCAACTTTCTGAGAAAAAATATTTTTACTCGATTTGGAACACCTAGGACTATCATAAGTGACAATGGAACACATTTCTGTAATAAAATAATGTCAACTATTCTTAACCGATTTGGAGTCAACCACTTTCTTAGTACCCCATATCATGCCCAATCTTGTGGACAAGTGGAAATTTCAAATAGAGAAATTAAAAGAATTCTAGAGAAAACTATGAACTCATCTAGGAAGGATTGGTCCTTGAAACTAGACGATGCACTTTGGGCATATAGAACCGCTTTTAAGACACATATAGGTACCTCTCCTTATAGATTAGTTTTTGGAAAATCATGTCACCTTCCAGTGGAATTAGAACATAAAGCTTATTGGGCAACGAAATTTTTAAATCTGGATCTAAAATCATCACAATCAAAAAGATTATTACAATTAAATGAGCTTGATGAATTTAGATATCATGCATATGAGAATAGCGAACTATATAAAGAACGTACTAAAAAATTACATGACCTGCATATTAAACATAAAGAATTTTTACCTGGTCAACGAGTGCTTCTTTACAATAGTAAACTCAAATTATTTCCTGGGAAACTCAAATCAAGGTGGACTAGCCCTTATATCATAATCAATTGTTCACCTTATGGAACATTTGAAATTGAATCATTGGATCATAAACAAAAATTTAAAGTTAATGGACATAGACTTAAACTCTATCATGATAACACATATTATCAAAATTTATCTATGATTAATCTGTTTACCATCTAAATGTCAAATTGACAAAGTCAAGCTGATGACTATAAATCAGAACTATTTTTTTTAGATTAGTCTTTCGTTAGTTTGTTGATTAATATCTTTAGTTGTGTTAATAGTTTTTATTTTGTTGAGTCATCTGCGGAAGGAGAGAACTTCGGACATGACAATAGGACGTAAAATTCGACATCCTGCGCAAACTTTTTTCGTTACGGCCGAACCAACTTCTTACGGCCGAAGTCTCACCATTACGCCCAGTGCGTTACGGTCAATCTTCCACGCCGCCTTCGTTTTACGGCCGAAGTTTCAACGCCCCTCTCACCATTACGCCCTGTGCGTTACGGCCAAGCTTCCACGCCGTCACCGCTGCTCCCTTACGCCCAAAGTTCCACGCCTCCTATTTTTTTACGGCCGAGGTTCTTCATCAACCAGCTCTTACGGCCGAAGTCTCACCGCACACCGCCGCTCTCTTACGGCCAATGTCCGGCCGAGCTTTTCTCTTTACGGCCGAGACGTCAGCTGCCATCACCACGGTCGTCACCTTACTAGCATCTCTCCACCGACAATAAATCCGATTGTATTTTTTTTCCTTTTCTTTATTTTCATTTCTTTAGCTTTTCCATATTATCTTTACTCTTTCCCTTGCTGGCCTAACACTGAGGACAGTGTCTAGTTTAAGCTTGGGGGAGTTTGCATTTCATGCATTGCATGTTTCTTTCTTTTTATTTGCTTATGTTTGCATCTATTTATAAAAAAATCCAAAAAAATTTGAAAATTTTCTAAAAAATACCATTGCATGCATTTATTTTTGCTACCATCTTACAAACTCTTGTCTTACTGTTTTAATTATCTTTTAGTAGAAGTTCAAAGACATATTGTTAATTGATGAAATTTGAATGTTTTTCTTTCCTATCACTTGCTATTTTAGTATCAAACTTATGGACTATGTGCCTATGCTAAGTAGAATTATGAATGACTAGACGACAAAATCATATTCATGCATTTTTATTTCTTTTAAGTCTTGATAATAGTAGACTTCTTATTGACCATATCAAGTACTTTTTGAGCTTATAAAAAAGAAGGGTTAGTTAAACCCCAACAAATAATAATAATAATAATAATAATAAAGTTGAATAAAGTTATGTGTAGGTACAAAAGTGTTATCCGGAACCAAGGTCTGTTCGGGTAATTAGATCCGTAGGGGTTCATGCCTGGCGACCTAAGGGCAACTGCTCTAGATCCGTCGATCGAAAACCTGCTACAAGGACCATCTTGTGGAATATGGAGAAGCACAGGAGTACTGAACCATGGCTAAGTTCGAACTCTTCATTCAGAACCTTGGTTGTTCGGGCAAGTAAACTCGAGGGGTGCTTTATCACCTGGTGCCCTAAGGTCATCTGGTCTGGGAGTCATCAGTCTAAAGCCCGTTACATGGACTTCCTTGTGCAATCCTGCTTGAAGATTAGAACTTTTAAATGATTGAAAATAAAGTTGAAAAATGAAAATGAAAAGAAAAAGTTTTAAGCTCAATTAGTATTTATGTGTTCAATATCAATGCTATTATTTGATAGACAATTTATTTTTTCTGGAAGGCTGAACTTGAGATTGTTTAAATTTGTGTAGCATTCAGAACCTCTATGAAGCTAAGTGCATGGAAAATGGTGAGATACTAAATAGTAGGTGTGCAGAAGAACTGTGTGAGAAAATTAGTCAGTTGACAATGTGGAGGCTACGATGAAACTTTCTTGAGCCTTGCTTTGAATTTTTGCTTGAGGACAAGCAAGACTTTAAGCTTGGGGGGGTTTGATGCATGCAAAATACAACATATTTTAGTTAATTATTTTAATTAAATTTTTTGTAATTTGATCATGGCATGCATCATTTTTAGTCACTTTTAATCGTAATTCCGGATTTATCAATTTTTATTATTAGATTTTTTGAATATTTTAATTGTGGATGGATTAACTATATTTTGATAATTATTTTGCAGGAAAAATTGAGATTAAAATTTCAAAATTGTGGATGGATAACTATATTTTAATTGTGCTGTATCGGCCAAAATTTCAAAGAATTCATCATTACGGCCGAGATTAGGATGAAGAATTCATCATTACGGCCGAGATTTGGCTTTACACCCAATTCGTTTTGGGCGAGATTCAAAAGGAGTAACAATTAAATGATTTTATCTTTTGGGCGTAACAAGATTAATTTCTTTCCTTACGGCCGAAATTCGAAGGGAGTAAAAGGGTTTATCTCTTTGGGAGTAAAGATAAAATAATTTCTTACGGCCGAGATTTGGAGGGGGTAATGGCAATGAAATCATCCGTTTGGCCGATATATGAAGGTGTAAAGATAAAATTATTTGGGCGTAACAAGATTTGATTCTCTGTTTTGGCTGAGTTTATCTTTGGGTGTAACAAGATATATGAAGGTGTAAAGATAAGAAAGATTTATCTTTGGACGTAATGATAAAAGGATTTATCTTTGGCCGAGTTTATCTTATAATTTTAAAGTCAACCGTACGATGTTACGGTCGAGATCAAATTGAAGGCCGTCCGCACCCTATAAATACGTGAAGAATCCATCATTTCAATTCGTGCTCTGAAGTTCAGGTTTCTTCCACGGCGAGTCGTGAGCTCTGCAGGCTACGACCAAAAGGAGAGAGGTGTGATGGCTGGAAGTTGATCGCGACCCTGATCAAGTCCAAGAGGCTGCCCGATTATCTGCCCGTGATCCGAAGCTTCGACTTTTATCTATTTGGGTGTAATTCTTCCAATTATTATTATTTTGTTATTATCTCTCCAGAATTTCTAGGATGAACTCCATATTTTCTATTTATTTCATTTTAGGAGATTATTATTGAAGGGAAACTATTTGAACTCTATATTATTTGTTTTAATCTTTTCTAATCAATTAGTTAATTGTGCTTAATGCTTTTGATTTAATTATTTGGATTTCTGAGTTGAGTACTTACCAGTTTGTGGATTATTTAATTTCAGAATTCATTATTGATTTTATGTGAAATTAATAATTGACATAAATTTGATAACTAGTGTGTGGAGAATCAAGTTTATGTGGTCTGTTAATCTAACTAGTTTGTGGAGTGATTAATAGTCTAGGATTTTCATATTAATGCATCTTAATTTCAATCTTATCTGACGAATACCAGTTTGTGGGACTTTAGGTTTGATTAAATTTAAGATAGTTTGATTTACCGGATTAAATAGCAGAATTATCAGTTTGTGGACTCTGTGATGTTAATCTTATAAATTAATAACTTGAGAAAATTCCTAATCCATCTTTAAAGATTAAATTTATCTTTTATGGTTCAATTACTTATCCTGATCTATTTTCATCCTAAGGCCTAACTTCAACACCATTATCTTATCTTTATCTTATTTTCCTTATTTTATTTCATAAAACATCTTTCCAAAAATCCATGTTTTCCTCTCTTATTAATTTATAAATCCAGATATTGAATTAATAATATTCCTCGTGGGTTCGACACTCTTACTCCTTTTTACTATATTACTTGAGCGACTAGTGCACTTGCTAGCAAATTTTATTGTTACAAATTTAACGCATCAGTACGTCTTTGCATTATCAGTTCAGTCCTTCATGTCATCATCTCAGTTAACTTGCGCTTCTTTAACCATGGCAGTAACAATCATCATATTAACATAACATGGATCATAATACATGGGCATTTTCGGATCAGTTCTTGGGGGTTCAAATCAGGCATGTGTTGTTCTTCAAGAGATCACGATTCATGATAAAGATCCCGAACCACACACCTGTTATGCCTAAGCTTTTCCGTGAAGTCATGAGTGTTTCGTCCTCAAGTCTGTCCGTGTCATAGCTCCGTCGCCCTCTGTCCGTTCGTCGGAGAGAAAAGATGACAGTGAGCTATTTGGTCGGAACGACGAAGCCAGGGAAGAAACAAGGGGAAAAGGAGAAGAGGTAGACCTTCCTTGCTTTGGTGTCTCCACTGTTCACCTTCCCTGTCGTCGGCGCCGTGGACGTTCGTCGACGTCTGCCTGTTGGTCGCTGTCCGCTCGCCAAAGAATAGGGAAAAAGAAGAAGGGTGAGGCGAGGTCGGAGTGAGTGGAAATCAGAGGGAAAACATAGGTGAGGAGCAATGGTCATGTTCTTACAGTGCCGACGTTCCTACGTTGCCCTCGTCGGAGATGACCGGCGACGTCCTTCCGTGCTCGTTGTTCGCGCACGTCGGAAAAAGGGAGAACGACCGAGTGGGAGTTAGAAGTCGAGAATCGCACAATGACAAGGAGACAAGGCATTGTTCTCACCACTTAAAGTTGCTGCTGCCCACCTGCGTCGGAGCTGACCTCCGCTGCTGTCCGTCCGCCGCCCGCTGTCCGCGCACCAGAGACAAGAAGAAGAATGCATGAGGGGGCAGCTCGGCTAGGTGAACAGAGATGCAGGGGGAGAAATGAAGGGGCGAGTGCTTCATTTTATAGACGAATTGGGGGCCGATCTCTGTTCTTCCCACCAAAATCTGGCTGCAGAGTTGTCTCGCCAGGTGGCTGTTGTGGTGCAAGGTGGCCTGCTTGGCTACTGGAGCTTGGCCGGCCGGGAGGGAGAAGAAGCAGAGAGAAGAAGAAGTAGAGAGGAAGAGGCCATCGGATGTGAAGACAAAAAGAGGAATGGAAACAAAGAGAACAAGCAAGTGAAGACAAAATGAGAGAAAGGGGAGGTTTGGTTCTCATGGTTTTGTTGACCTCAATGCGGTCAACAAAAAAAAATCGAGACATGATGACTAATGATGAAACCGTGAGAACCAAACCTCCCCTTTCTCTCATTTTGTCTTCACTTGCTTGTTCTCTTTGTTTCCATTCCTCTTTTTGTCTTCACATCCGATGGCCTCTTCCTCTCTACTTCTTCTTCTCTCTGCTTCTTCTCCCTCCCGGCCGGCCAAGCTCCAGTAGCCAAGCAGGCCACCTTGCACCACAACAGCCACCTGGCGAGACAACTCTGCAGCCAGATTTTGGTGGGAAGAACAGAGATCGGCCCCCAATTCGTCTATAAAATGAAGCACTCGCCCCTTCATTTCTCCCCCTGCATCTCTGTTCACCTAGCCGAGCTGCCCCCTCACGCATTCTTCTTCTTGTCTCCGGTGCACGGACAGCGGGCAGCGGACGGACAGCAGCGGAGGTCAGCTCCGACGCAGGTGGGCAGCAGCAACTTTAAGTGGTGAGAACAATGCCTTGTCTCCTTGTCATTGTGTGATTCTCGACTTCTAACTCCCACTCGGTCGTTCTCCCTTTTTCCGACGTGCGCGAACAGCGAGCACGGAAGGACGTCGCATGTCATCTCCGACGAGGGCAACGTAGGAACGTCGGCACTGTAAGAACATGACCATTGCTCCTCACCTCTATTTTCCCTCTGATTTCCACTCACTCCGACCTCGCCTCACCCTTCTTCTTTTTCCCTCTTCTTTGGCGAGCGGACAGCGACCAACGGGCGCAGACGTCGACGAACGTCCACGGCGCCGACGACAGGGAAGGTGAACAGTGGAGACACCAAAGCAGGGAAGGTCTACCTCTTCTCCTTTTCCCCTTGTTTCTTCCCTGGCTTCGTCGTTCCGACCAAATAGCTCATTGTCATCTTTTCTCTCCGACGAACGGACAGAGGGCGACGGAGCTATGACACGGACAGACTTGAGGACGAAACACTCACGACTTTACGGAAATGCTTAGGCATAACAGGTGTGTGGTTCGGGATCTTTATCATGAATCGTGATCTCTTGAAGAACAACGCATGCCTGATTTGAACCCCCAAGAACTGATCCGAAAATGCCCGTGTATTATGATCCATGTTATGTTAATACGATGATTGTTACTGCCATGGTTTAAGAAGCACAAGTTAACTGAGATTATGACATGAAGGACTGAACTGATAATGCAAAGACGTACATGTATGCAATTGGAATGATTATGCACATGAACGAAATGAATTGATGAAAGAACAAAAGCATGAACTGTCATAGTTGTAGTTACTGTTAGATGCATGCTTAGGACTGTGATTGCTATGTATTAGACTTTAGACATATTTCTATTTCATAAATGCGCGCCTATGATGTAAATAGATCTGTTGTAAACCTCCGACGATCACTAGAAAAGTTGAACTATCGAACCGATTTTACGACACGGTCGAACCCGGCCCGATTCCTCCGAACTCGGCCCGGGCTCGGTCTGGCCGCACTAGGTTACTCCGAGCACGACTCGGGTTCGCCATGGACGCTGAGCTCGAGCTCGGGGCGAACCAGGTGCCCGGACCAGGTCACCCATGACCCGGCCCGGATTTCTGCGTGGAGAAGACGATCGGGAGCTTGGACCCGCTTTCTTCGATGGTGCACTTAACGAAACCTGAACAGGCATAGGAATCGTCCTCCTGTCACCTGAAGGAGTACTCATACCTAAAGCAACCCAATTGGTTTTTCTAGCAACCAACAACGTGGCAAGAAAGCTTAGGGATCGATCTAGATGCCCAGAAGAGGATGCTATCGAATGCGCTCTTGTCGCAACTGAATCAATAGTCAAGATACCCACGATTTTGACTGCCACAAAAGGAGCTCATACTGTTTTCGCCTTTCTCTCACACGTAGACATATATATACATACGCATATATGACATATGTATATATATACACACACAATTGTGTTATATACACATATACATACATATTTATAATTTTGTATACATACATGATAGATTATCGGAAGAAAATAAAACAATAAGAACGGAGCATAATGCGATGAGATGTTACATTGATAAATAAAATTACATACTAAAAAAATTTGAAAAAACTTTTATTGAGCGTCTCAATGGCGTCGCGATATTGAGATGCTACATAATTGCGACGCCCCGACGACGCGATGGTGTCGCTACTTTGTCTTAGCGACACATTAGCTTCTCTATAGCGCCGTGCTAGCCAAATTATGACAATTTCGGCGCCTACATGGCGTCTACATAGTGCCTCATTATTTTGCGACGCTAAAAATTACTTAAATCCCTAAACCCCTCTTCTTCGTTTTCACTTTTACTGTTTATCATTTACCATCTGATGCCCGACGCGCCCCGACGCCCGACGCTCGACGCGCCCCGACGCCTGACCTCCGACGCCCGTCGCCCGACCTCCGACGCCCACCACGGCTGCCTCCGGCCTTCGCCCGATGTCCGACGCCCAACGACCGGCCTCCACCGCCGTCGCCGCCCTTCGCCTCTGCCGCCCTCTGCATTCGACTGTCCTCAACCGCCACCCTCTGCATTCGCCGCAGCCTCATCCTCCTCCGCCCTCCTCGATGGTTCGCCTCCGCCGCGGTTCACCTCCGCCGTAGTTCGCCTCCATGGTTTGCCTCCGCCGCAGGGCGCCTCCGTCGCGATTCGCCTCCACCGTCGTCCGTCGCATCCTCTGCCGCCTCGTCCGCCCTCCGCTCTTCGCCTCCGCCGCCCTTCGCCTCCACCGCCGCCCGTCGTGTTCACCGTCACCTCGTCCGCCCTCCGCTGTGTCCTCCCTCCACCGCCGCCTCGTCCGCCCTCCGCCGCCACCGACGTCCTCCACCACCGCCGCCGACGTCCTCCACCACCGTCGACATCCTCCTTCGCCGCCACTGCCCACCGCCTCCACCGTCGTCTCGGCCGCCCTCCGCCCTTCGCCGAAGGTACTAGCCCGCCATCATGTAAATTAAGTTAATTATTAATGCATGAAGTTAAAGTAAGTTAATTATTAATGCATGAAGTTAAATTAAGTTAATTATTCATGTTATTATCATGTTAAATTAAGTAGTACTTAAGTGAATTATCATCTCTTTGGATCAAGTTAATATTACTTATTAAGTATAATATTAAGTATCATCTCTTAGGAATTAAGTTAAGTATTACTTATTCATGTTATGAATTAACTTAAGTAGTACTTAAGTTAATTATCATCTCTTTGGATCAAGTTAATTAGTATTACTTATTAAGTATTACTTAAGTTAAGTTAACTTATGTTAATTGTTAAGTTAACTTATGAAGTAATTCATGTACTTAAGTTAAGTATTACTTATTCATGTTATGAATTAAGTTAAGTAGTACTTAAGTTAAGTATTACTTATTCATGTTATGAATTAACTTAAGTAGTACTCAAGTTAGTATTACTTATTAAGTATAATATTAAGTATCATCTCTTAGGAATTAAGTTAAGTATTACTTATTCATGTTATGAATTAACTTAAGTGGTACTTAAGTTAATTATCATCTCTTTGGATCAAGTTAATTAGTATTACTTATTAAGTATTACTTAAGTTAAGTTAACTTATGTTAATTGTTAAGTTAACTTATGAAGTAATTCATGTACTTAAGTTAAGTATTACTTATTCATGTTATGAATTAAGTTAAGTAGTACTTAAGTTAAGTATTACTTGAAACATGTGATTTTGGACTTAATTCGTAAGTTCAAAATCACACATTTCAAGTACAAGAAATTTCTTACTTGGCTTAATGTTCTCCGTTACAGAAATGATAAAGTCAGATCGTAGTTGGATTCGTCGTTGGAAGGATAAACATGGCGTCATAACTGAAGAATACAAGGATGGTGTTGATGAATTCATTAATGTGGCATATCAAAATGAAAGTGTTGTTTCTTCATATGGCGAAATCTTATGTCCATGCCGGAAGTGCAAATGTTATTAGTGAAAAGTAAGATATGATGTGCAGAAGGATTTATATTACAACGGTTTCTTACTTACATACACCAATTGGTTCTTTCATGACGAAGAAAGATGGGCTAAAGAAACAAGTAATGTAGATACCGTTGTGGGTGACTCGAGCAATCCGTACAGGGACATGTACGAGATGCAATGTTAGGAGAAAATATTGGCGAAACATCGATTGAAGAAGACCCGAATCCTTCGGCTTCTAAGTTTTATAATCTTCTCGAAGAGGCAGATGAACCTTTATGGGATGGATGCGTGAAGCAAACTACACTTTCTGCAGTGGCACAACTAATGAACTTAAAATCAGAATTTAATATGAGCGAAAGTTGTTCTGATCGGATGCTTGCCATTATTAAGAGTATGCTTCCAGTTTCTGAAAAATTACCGGGAAATTTTTACAAGTGCAAACGGTTGATGAGAGATTTAGGGTTGGAATATCAGAAGATTGATGCATGCTGCAATCATTGCATATTGTACTACAAGGAAAACAACTCACTTATGAGTTGTTCTATTTGTGGCGAGCCCAGATTCAAGCCGAAAAAGAATACTCAAAGTTCGAAAAAAAATGTGGCAAATGCAATATTTAGATACTTTCCGATTGTTTCAAGATTAGAACAAGTATTTCTTTTTGAAAAAACTGCATCATTTATGAGGTGGCACAAAGAAGGGGCACGTGAAGATCCAAATTCAATTACACATCCTTCGGATGCGGAGGCATGGAGACGATTTGATGCACTTCATCCGGATTTTTTTGCAGAATCACGCAATGTTAGATTAGGACTTTGCACCAATGGCTTCAACCCATTTGGCTCATCGAGTACTGCTTATTCATGTTGGCCTATTTTTGTGACACCGTATAATTTGCCTCCAAGCATGTGTATGAGATGAGAGAATATATTGCTTAATTGTATCATCTCGAGTCCTCGATCTCCTAGTAAAAGTTTAGATGTTTACTTAAGTCCTTTGATTGACGAACTCAAGATGTTGTGGGAGGATGGCATGGTTACCTATGACAAATCTAAAAAGCAAAATTTCATTATGAGAGTCGCATTAATGTGGACCATAAGTGATTTTTCGGCATATGGAATGTTTAGTGGTTGGAGTACAAAAGGAAAACTTACTTGTCCCATATGTGGAAAGAATACGAAATCCTTTTATTTGAAAAATTGTAGGAAAGTTTGCTGGTTTGATTGTCATATGATGTTTCTGTCATTGGAGAATTCGATGCGCCGTGATCGAAACTCATTTAAAAAGAATACAACACTTTGTGTCCAACTCATTTGACAGGAGAAGAATTGCTAGAGCAAGTAAACAAGCTTAGTGAAGTCTCATTTGGACTGAAGGCCGGTAGTTATAAGCAAATTGGGTTTGGAAGTGAACATAATTGGGAGAAAAGAAGTATTTTTTGGGAGTTGCCTTATTGGTCTTCAAACTTGGTACGTCATAACTTGGACGTCATGCATGTGGAGAAGAACATATTTGACAACATCTTCAACACTATTATGGATGTTAAAGGAAGAACAAAAGATAGCATACAAGCTCACGAAGACATGAAATTAATATGCAAAAGACCAGAGTTAGATATCATTCATCTTCAAAATGGTAAATGCAAAAGGCCAAAAGCTACTTATGTCTTGAGCAATGATCAAAGAAAAGTGATTTTCGAATGGGTAAAGCAATTGAAATTCCCCGACGAATATGTATCAAACATATCTCGTTGTTTTAACTTGGACAATGGGAAGATACACGGGACGAAGAGTCATGATTGTCATATTTTTATGCAAAGGCTGCTTCCAATTGCTTTTAAAGAACTTTTGCCAAAGGACATCTGGGAGGTTTTGTGCATCCATCATTCGGAAAGAAGACATATCTCGATTATAGGCTTCTATTGTGATTACCGTGTGCAAGGCTGAGAAGATATTTTCACCTTTTTTCTTTGATGTGATGGAACATTTGATTGTACATCTTCCATATGAAACAAAAATTGCTGGTCTGGTTCAGTATCGATGGATGTATCCTTTCGAAAGGTGCATGTTATATTTGAAAAGGAAGGCGAAGAATAAGGCAAAAATTGAAGGCTCTATATGTGAAGCATATTTCACTGAGGAGGTGTCAAACTTCACTTCAAAATACTTTGAGCCGCACATACAATCACGACACACCCAAGTTCCAAGAAACGATGATGGTGGTGAAGGAGAAGTTGACAGGAATATTCTATCCATCTTCAAGTACCCATGTCGACTTCTTGGTGCAGGACGCAAAGTTATCTTGAATGACAGAGATCTCACCGCCGTTGAGAATTATGTTCTTGCAAATTGTAGCAAAGTGACACCGTATCTCGAGTAAGGCAATTTATTCTAATTTCTTATATAATTTAAAGCTAATTGTTGCTATATGATTGTATTAATTGAAAACTATGAATTCAGGAAATTCAAAGAATTACAATGAGAAATCAATCCGTTAGTTTCAAACGATGAGTTATTGAAACTATGAGACGAACATTTTTTCGATTGGTTGAGATGTGAAGTGAGAAATCTTTCAGTTTGTTCTTAATTGTTATAAGTTCGTAACTTTTAATAAATTTTTTAGTTATTTTTTTTGTAGGTTATTAATGGCTCAGTCATAGAGAACAAAATACGAGATCTCGGTCATGGCCCGAAGAAACAAGTTCTTAGCTACTGCGGCGTCATAGTCAATGGATATCGGTTCCATACAGAAGAATATAGCCGACAACGTTCAATTATTAATAGCGGCATATGTGTTCTAGGAAGCATGTACGGGGACGACGACTTTGATTACTACGGTGTTATAGAAGATATCCTAGAATTATCTTATTTGGGAAAATCTAACAAAGTCGTGGTGCTAAAATGTCGTTGGTTTGATCTAGAGAAAGGAGTTCGGATCGATAAAAAGTTTAAATTGGTGGATATTAACCCTCGATCGAGACTTCGGTCATACGATCCATTCGTATTGGCAGAACAAGCACAACAAGTGTACTACACTAAGTATCCATCGAAAAGAACCAAGGATGAATGGTGGACGTCATGCAAGGTGAGGAGTAGACTGTTCTTAGCAGAAACAATGGTAGATGAGAATGAAACATCATCCGTACACACCGATGTGCCCATGGATGATTACTATCAAGAAGATAGAGTGAATGAGACGATTGATGTGGCCGATGGAGTTGAGAATTTTCAATTGGTCGATGACGCTGAGCCAATGGAAGAGATCAATTCAAATGACCTCTTGGATGTGAACTTCAATAATTTCATTGATGATGACTCGAACCAAGATTATAGCGACGATGATGAAGATGATAAAAATGAATCAGAATACGAAACAAGCGAATGAATCTTGTAGTTATTCTAATGACATAAGTATTTTATTTTTTTTAAAAGTTATATATGGTTACCGATAATAAGAGAAGCTTCTTTCTTTTTTCTCAGTCATGGTTACTAGGGGTCGAGTATCTGGGTCATCTCGTTCTTCCAGGCGTTCACTCCAGATGAGTCAGCCATCACAACCATCAGGTAATATATTTATTGTGAGCTGCTTATTTATAGTTGATTATAATAGTTAAATTCCTTTTTTAATAATATCAGTTCCTCCGTCGTCGACGGGGCACGTAGCCGGATCGTCACATAGTAGGCGATCCATTGGTGGGTCTGCTGAGCATATCACTCTAGGTACGTGACACATTGTAGGCAATAGACAGTAGGCGATAGAGTTTTTTAAATATTTTGCTTTTGTGATAGTTGCTCCACCATCGATGGGGAACATAGACGGTAAGTCTCGATCGCACGACCACGATCGTCATGTCACACTAGGTTATTTTTTTGTATATTACTTAACTTTATGTAGGAGCCAAATTTTATGTATTTTCTTGTGATGGCAGTTGCTATCCCACCGCCACCACCTAGAATAACAGACGCTTCACCACAATCTAGCGTTGGCGAGCGACATCTTACGCCAGGTGATATATTTATTATTATTAACATTTCTCAATTAATTATATTAATTATTTTTTAATAATATTAGTTGCTACGCCACTGATAGCACATGCATCTGACTCAATTCATTCAGACGAGTGATGCGTTGAAATGATGTAGCAAAATAAAATCGCTAGCAAGTGCACTAGTCGCTCAAGTAATATAGAAAATAGGAGTAAAGAGTGTCGAACCCACGAGGAATATTATTAATAAAATATCTGGATTTATAAATTAATAAGAGAGGAAAACATGAATTTTTGGAAAGAGGTTTTATGAAATAAAATAAGAAAATAAGATAAATATAAGATAGTGGTGTTGAAGTTAGGCCTTAGGATGAAAATAGATCTGGATAAATATTTGAACTATAAAAGATAAATTTAATTTTTAAAGATGGATTAGGAATTTTCCCAAGTTATTAATTTACAAGATTAACATCACAGAGTCCACAAACTAGTAATTCTACTATTTAATCCGGTAAATCAAACTATCTTAAATTTAATCAAACTTAAAGTCCCACAAACTGGTATTCGTCAGATAAGATTAAAATTAAGATGCATTAATATGAAAATCCTAGACTATTAATCACTCCACAAACTGGTATAGATTAATAGACCACATAAACTTGATTCTCCACACACTAGTTATCAAATTTATGTAAATTATTAATTTCATATAAAATCAATTAATTTAATTAATGAATTCTGAAATTAAATAGTCCACAAACTGGTAATTACTCAACTCAGAAATCCAAGTAATTAAATCAAAAGCATTAAGCACAATTAACTAATTGATCAGAAAAGATTAAAATAAATAATATAGGGTCCAAATAGTTTTCCTTCAATAATAATCTCCTAACATGAAATAAATAGAAATATGGAGTTCATCCTAGAAATTCTGGAGAGATAATAATAAAATAACAATAATAATTGGAAGAATTACACCCAAAATAAAAGTAGAGCTCTCGAATTGGGCAGACAGTTGGGCAGCCTCTCGGACTTGATCAGGGTCGCGATCAACTTCCAGCCGTCGCACCTCTCTCCTCTTGGTCGTAGCCTGCAGACTCACGACTCGTCGTGGAAGAAAACCTAAACTTCAGAGCACACCTTGGGACGATGGCTTCCTCACATATTTATAGGGTGCGAACGGCCTTCAATTTGATCATGATGTACGGCCGAATTTAAATTCACGGGATAAATCTCGGCCAAAAACGATAATTCTTCTAACTATTACACCCAAAAGATAAATCCTTTTATCTTTACCCCCTTTAAATCTCGGCCACGCCCAAAGAGATAAACCCTTTTACTCCCTCCAAATCTCGGCCGTAAGGAAAGACTTCTTATCATTACCCCCTCCATATCTCGGTCAAAATGATATCTTTACTCCTTTTCACTAAACCCTTTGAATCTCGGCCAAAATAGAGAATTAAATCTCGTTACGCCCAAATAATTTTTATCTTTACCCCTTCATATCTCGGCCAAAAGGATGATTTCATTTGAGTTATCGGCCGTAACAATTCTTTTGAATCAGTGTTGGAGTTCTCGAGTGATAAATACATTTGAATTGGAGATCTCGGCCGTAAAGATAAATCTTCGGAATTTCGGCTGGTACGTCACAATCCTATATTTGATTTTTTCTGCAAAATAATTATCAAAATTTAGTTAATCCATCCACAATTAAAGTATTGAGAGAATTAATAATTTGAAATTGATAAATCCAGAATTACGATTAAAAGTGACTAAAAATGATGCATGCCATGAACAAATTACAGAAAAATTAATTAAAATAATATTCTAAAATATGTTGTATTTTGCATGCATCAAACTCCCCCAAGCTTAAAGTCTTGCTTGTCCTCAAGCAAAAATTCAAAGCAAGGCTCAAGAAAGTTCCGTCATAACCTCTACATTGTCAACTAACTAATTTTCTCACACAGTTCTTCTGCACACCTGCTACTGAGTATCTCACCACTTTCCATGCACTTAGCTTCATAGAGCTTCTGAATGCTACACAAATTTAAACAATCTCAAATTCAGCCTTGTAGAAAAATAAATTGTCTGTCCAATAATATCATTAATACTGAACACATAAATACTAATTGAGCTTAAAACTTTTTTCTTTTTTTTCTTTTCATTTTTATTTTTAATCATTTTAAAAGTTCTAATCTTCAAGTAGGATTGCACAAGAAAGTCCATGTAGCGGACTTTAGACTGATGACTCCCAGACCAGATGACCTTAGGGCACTAGGTGATAAAGCACCCCTCGAGTTTACTTGCCCGAACAACCAAGGTTCTGAATGAAGAGTTCGAACTTAGCCATGATTCAATACTCCGGTGCTTCTTCATATTCCACAAGATGGTCCATGTAGCAGGTTTTCGATCAACGGATCCCAGAGTAGTTGCCCTTAGGTCGCCAGGGATGAACCCCTACGGATCTATTTACCCGAACACATCTTGATTCCGGATAACACTTTTGTACCTACACATAACTTTATTCATCATTTTTTTTATTTGTTGGGGTTTAACTAACCCTTCTTTTTTATAAGCTCAAAAAGTACTTGATATGGTCAATAAGAAGGCTACTACTAATCAAGACTTAAAAGAAATTAATAAAAAGGCATGAATATGATTTTGTCGTCTAGTCATTCATAATTCTACTTAGCATAGGCACACAGTCCATAAGTCTGATACTAAAATAGCAAGTGATAAGAAAAAAAGCATTTAAATTTCATTAGTTAACGACATGTCTTTGAACTTCTACTAAAAGATAATTAAAACAATAAGACAAGAGTTTGTAAGATGGTAGCAAAAATAAATGCATACAATGGTATTTTTTAGAAAATTTTCAAATTTTTCAATTTTTTGGATTTTTTTACAAATAGATGCAAACATAAGCAAATAAAAAGAAGAAACATGCAATGCATGAAATGCAAACTCCCCCAAGCTTGAACTAGACACTGTCCTCAGTGTTAAGCCAGCAAGAGAAAGTGATACATACGCAATAAAAAGGAAAATTAAAGAAATGAAAATAAAGAAAAGGGAAAAGACACAACTGGATTTACTGTCTGCGGGGTGGTGATGGTGGATGGTAGCCGAGATTTCCTTGGCGCATATGATACTCATGGATGCGCCTCGTCATGCGCGCATGCTGATTCTAAAGGGATTCGAAGCGACCCTGACGATCATCTATATTTCTAAAATCGGCTCGGATGTTGGTCAACTCTTGGGCTTGTCTAAGTTGCTCTTCCTGAATAGCGTGCAACTGCCCTGACTGGCGAAGTTGCTCTTCTTGAAAAGTGTGAAACTCCCCTGCCTGACGAAGTTGTTCATCATACATTGATTCCCATAAGTTTTGCATGGAAGCATAGTCAGGCTGAGGTGGCGGAGGTGGATAGTAAGTCTGCTCTGGGGCTGAAGTAAAAGTGGGCTCCGGTGCTATATAGCGATTCTGCACAGGTTCTTGTAAAGGGGCAGATACTTCCATCGAGTCACGTTCCTCATAAGGAGTAGCAGGTATGAACGAGAAATCAGAAGAGCTCTCTTGTGCTGGAGATGGAATCGGAGAAGGCACCGGCATATAAGGTGAATGGACGGATGTGGCATATTGGGAAGCTGCCGGTGATGCAGCCTGGAATCCTTGTGCTTGTTAAAGGTAGGGTTGGGCTGCCGCATAATCAGTAGAATCAAATCAGGAGAAAGGTTCATCCTGGTGTGGCTGTCCGACAGAGGTAGATGGTCCTGCAGATGGGATTACTGGAGCTATGACCTGCCTAAAAAAGAGCCAATTATTTGGATTAATCGACGTAAAAGCATCTCGATCTGAGCAGGGCACCTCCTGATGGTGGCCTTTAAAAATAAAAACTTTGATCCCTGAGTTGTTGGTCTTCACGAGACCCATAGCCTGAATGGTCCTACGAGTGAGGTGAGTGTTTCCTGGCACAACTTCGAGATCATCCAAGTCAAGTTGTAGGTGCTGAGCAATAGGTGTGAGAAGGGCACCCATATTAATGCTACCGCCACAATGAGTAGTGCGGCGCTGGAATCGACGAATGAGGAAGGCACCCACATTAACAGGAGTTCTGTGAAGCATGCTGTGGATGAGGTATAACTCTCCCTCTGAGACAGCACCATCATTATCACTGCGCCCACTTAAGGTGTTGCTTAGCATGCGATGGACGTAGCGCAGAACAGGATTCTGAATTGAGCTATCTTTAGCGGTGTTCCAAACCAATCGGTCTTCTTCTGTTATCTGTTTCCAAAAAGTTTCAGCATCAAAGTCAGCAGGTACAGAAAGAGATCCATGGTTGGGAAATCCATAGATATTATTAATCTCTCCAAGAGTGAGAGTAAAAGGTCGCCCATAAAGTTGGAATGAAATGCGATGCTGATCATAATTCCTGCCATCTAAATTAAAGACCTCCAAGGATGAGAGAAATTCCATAATTAGTACTTCATAAGTTGGCCACCAAGAATGCACAAAGTCAGAGAGTCCAATCTGAGAAAATAATAGTTGAATATCTGCAAGTAAATTATACTCCCTCAGCAATTCAGTATCTGAAAATCTGGTGGCATGAATTCGAATCTCAGACATCCGTTCATATCGAGCTTGATACTCTAGCTTAGTCCAATAATAATCTCCGGGGTAGGATATTAATTGTGAGGGCTGAGGGACCGGTTGAGCATTCGAATGTCGTCGTTCGCGACGTCCCCTCTATATATTAGCAAATCGCCTCATTTTGATCTGGATAAAAATCAACAAAGAAAGGTGCCGGTTCGGTGGGCTTGGCAGCTGAGGTTTCGGCCGTAGTATTCGATGAAGATTTGAAGGTCGGAGGTAAAGACATGTCGTCGGTGGAATTGGCGGCTGAATCTCGGCCGTAATATATGTCGGCCGTAAGGAAGAGACCTCGGTCAGTCGCAAAGTCTCTCGGCCGTAATACATATGCTAAAGTGTTGGTCGTAAATACTTAAGCCGATGAAAAACTTCGGCCGGTCCATGGCGGTGGAATGCCTTTGAGAAGATGGCGGCTGGGCGGCTGAGGCCTCGGCCGTAAAGAGAAAAGTTCGGCCGTAAGAGTAGATGAACCTCGGCCTTAAAGAGAAAAGTTCGGCCGTAATTGATGAAGCTCGGTCGTAAGAGTAGATGAACCTCGGTCGTAAGAGTAGATGTCGATGAATAACCTTGCAATACAGCTTCGGCGTAAGAGGCGGCGTGATAATGGCCGTGTGACTTCGGGTGTAAAAGAGCAGCGGAAACGCCGTGAAACTTCGGCCGTAAAACGAAGGTGGCATGGAAGCTTGGCCGTAACGCACTGGGCGTAATGGTGAGAGGGGCGGCGTAACTTCGACCGTAAGGGAGAAAAGGCGTAGTCACTTCAGCCAGAAAGAAGGAAGGGCAGTATTGAAGCTCGACCGTAAAGAATAGGAGGCGTGGCACTTTGGGCGTAAGGGAGCAGCGGTGACGGCGTCGGCTCTCGTCCGAGCTTAAAGATAGCGGAGGCACCTCGGTCGTAAGGAGCAGATAAAATGGAGGCGGTGCTTGATCTGCAAAACACGAGATGTAAGATTTTATAGATAAAACTTCGGGCGTAATCTGACCTGTTCCGACGTGATGGCTAGCAGTGAAAGGTCATGTCCGGGCATAAAAGCAAAAGCATGCATATTTTTCTTTCGATTGGACTTGTGCATGCAGATGTCAAAAGCTTCTGTCTTGTCATTCTCGTCCGTGGTGTGATCGCACAACACCTCGGACGTAAAAAGACATCTGGCGTGGTCATCGAGGTGATGCTCGGCCGTAATGAATAGGTGTCGGATTTTATGCCCTATTGTCATCGTGTTGTTGCATGCTCCGATATACTTGTCCTGAATGATATTTATCCAAAATGCTCTCCTTACACAACATAAAATATTAATTAGATGACTCCCTAACTAACTACTATATTAATTAAAATGACAATCAACTAAAATTAATTAACTTCATTTAAAAACTAGCCGAACAGGGAATTGGTTGCGATAAAATTGTCAAATATTTTCTGCAACAACCAAATATCAGAGAAAAAGAAATTAAATTATGATCAGAAAGTGTAAAATATATCCAAAGATTAAATTAGTTGTGATTAGATCATCAATAATATCTGCAACAACTAATTGACAGTGAGATAAAAGAAAAGATAAAATAAGAACAATATACAAAATGAAATACAGATAATAGGTCACGAAGAAATAAGATTTAAATCGATAAAAGTCTGTCGGACTTATAAAATTGAAAACTCATCATTAAAATTTATTTTTGAGAGAAATTTATCAAAAAATTAACTACGGCCACCAAAATTCACAGAAAAATTATCAAATACGGCGAAAAAGTAAAATTCGAACACTCAGCTCAAAAGAAACAAATTTAAATGCCAAATATTAATATCTCTACTGAAAGAAGATTAAATAACCCGAGGCTTGTTCGGCCGTAAAAACATTGAAACAGTGTCAAAAGGATTCAACGTGAAGGCGTAAACCAATTAAATTACGGTCGTAACAAACTAGTTAGTGTGGAATTTCGGCCGTAAGACAGAAAACTAAACAGGGTGTTCGACCGAAATAAAAATCGAACGCAACGTCGACGATTTAATCCTTTACGGCCGAAGAAGAGTAAGATTCATATCGGCCGTAAATCGATAAAAATTAAGTCGAACGTGATCCTCCACGGCCGAGAAAGAAAATCCATAAATAAACTTGAAAACATTTTATGGATTTTTTCACGGTAGTTTAGAAAACTTGAAAACTTTTTATGACCGAGAAAGAAAACTTGAAATCAATAAATCGTGGCGTAAAACAAAGTTGAAAACATTATGGCCGAGAAGTAGTTTAGAAAATAATTGTTGGCAGTAAGAAAATCCAAAGCGTAAAAAGTATGTGCGGGAGATTTTTCGCCTGTAAAATCGTGCATTAATCGAATTCTTATTTAATTCAATGCGCAAAGAAAGAAATCAATTCGATCATGTGGATAAAGTAAATCTCGACCGTAAATCTTAGATAAAGATTGCTATTAAAGCCGAAACGAGTCAGAAGATTAGAAGTTTACGACTGCAAAAATCAAAACTATTTCTCGGTCGATAACTAAATCAAACAGAATAAGATCTCATAAGATGGTCAAGTTAAAATTTTGCGGCCGCAAAATTGAGTTTAAAATTCAGAATCGGCCGTAAAACTAATAAAGCCGTCAAAATAAATCTCGGTCGTAAAACCACAAGTCCACATAATCTGAAAATTCCCAATCGACGTCAGAATTTGAGTCGAAAGTCAACTATTTTAAAAATGTCGTGACCTTTATCTGAAAAAAAATGTTAGTTTATTCACAAAAATTAAAAATAATTAGAATAGTACATATTTACAAAGAATTATTTACATCTCCTAATAATTCATAAAAATCAGAAATTAATTAATAAAATATTCCCCGGCAACGGCGCCAAAAACTTGATGCGTTGAAATGATGTAGCAAAATAAAATCGCTAGCAAGTGCACTAGTCGCTCAAGTAATATAGAAAATAGGAGTAAAGAGTGTCGAACCCACGAGGAATATTATTAATAAAATATCTGGATTTATAAATTAATAAGAGAGGAAAATATGGATTTTTGGAAAGAGGTTTTATGAAATAAAATAAGAAAATAAGATAAATATAAGATAGTGGTGTTGAAGTTAGGCCTTAGGATGAAAATAGATCAGGATAAATATTTGAACTATAAAAAATAAATTTAATCTTTAAAGATGGATTAGGAATTTTCCCAAGTTATTAATTTACAAGATTAACATCACAGAGTCCACAAACTAGTAATTCTACTATTTAATCCGATAAATCAAACTATCTTAAATTTAATCAAACCTAAAGTCCCACAAACTGGTATTTGTCAGATAAGATTAAAATTGAGATGCATTAATATGAAAATACTAGACTATTAATCACTCCACAGACTGATATAGATTAATAGACCACATAAACTTGATTCTCCATACACTAGTTATCAAATTTATGTAAATTATTAATTTCACATAAAATCAATTAATTTAATTAATGAATTCTGAAATTAAATAGTCCACAAACTGGTAATTACTCAACTCAGAAATCCAAGTAATTAAATCAAAAGCATTAAGCACAATTAACTAATTGATCAGAAAAGATTAAAATAAATAATATAGGGTCCAAATAGTTTTCCTTCAATAATAATCTCCTAACATGAAATAAATAGAAATATGGAGTTCATCCTAGAAATTCTGGAGAGATAATAATAAAATAACAATAATAATTGGAAGAATTACACCCAAAATAAAAGTAGAGCTCTCGAATTGGGCAGACAGTTGGGCAGCCTCTCGGACTTGATCAGGGTCGCGATCAACTTCCAGCCGTCGCACCTCTCTCCTCTTGGTCGTAGCCTGCAGACTCACGACTCGTCGTGGAAGAAAACCTAAACTTCAGAGCACACCTTGGGACGATGGCTTCCTCACATATTTATAGGGTGCGAACGGCCTTCAATTTGATCATGATGTACGGCCGAATTTAAATTCACGGGATAAATCTCGGCCAAAAACGATAATTCTTCTAACTATTACACCCAAAAGATAAATCCTTTTATCTTTATCCCCTTTAAATCTCTGCCAAAATGAAATTATTTTATCTTTACGCCCAAAGAGATAAACCATTTTACTCCCTCCAAATCTCGGCCGTAAGGAAAGACTTCTTATCATTACCCCCTCCATATCTCGGCCAAAATGATATCTTTACTCCTTTTCATTACTCCCTTTGAATCTCGGCCAAAACAGAGAATTAAATCTCGTTACGCCCAAATAATTTTTATCTTTACCCCTTCATATCTCGGCCAAAAGGATGATTTCATTTGAGTTATCGGTCGTAACAATTCTTTTGAATCGGTGTTGGAGTTCTCGAGCAATAAATACATTTGAATTGGAGATCTCGGTCGTAAAGATAAATCTTCAGAATTTCGACTGATACGTCACAATCCTATATTTGATTTTTTCTGCAAAATAATTATCAAAATTTAGTTAATCCATCCACAATTAAAGTATTGAGAGAATTAATAATTTGAAATTGATAAATCCAGAATTACGATTAAAAGTGACTAAAAATGATGCATGCCATGAATAAATTATAGAAAAATTAATTAAAATAATATTCTAAAATATGTTGTATTTTGCATGCATCAACGAGCGAACTGCTACTGATCATGCGGTACACATCAATCGAGGTGAGAACATTAATGTACATCTATCAATTATCACAATTTTAATTTGGTATGACACTAATGATTTATTATGTATTAGGGCCCGTAGCTGATGTCAGACCTTCACAGCCTATCCCAGTTGTACCGGATGATGATTTCTCTTCGAATGATGAAGAGGGGTTACACGATAATGGGGTGGTCACTGTGAATAATATTGCTCGACCGTAAGTTAAATAAGTTGTACAAATTTTGTTATAGTTTTGGTTATCATTAAAAATTAATTCTTCTTTGTAATTGGCAGGACCACTTTCTTACCCGCTGGTACCGTGCGGGATGTCAGTGCTCTCATTCTTTCCCACTTGCTGGAAGGGTAGGATCCTGGAAAGATGTCACAATTCAAGTGCGAGATGACATCTTTCGAGCCTTTACGGTACGATCTTCTATTTGGGTTACATAATTCGATTTATATTTATTTTAAAATTACTAAGTTTTAACGTTCTATTTGTAGGAGATAAATCAGTTTCATCCGGATCTTAGTTTAGGGACGATCCGGAGAGCTTTTGAGGAGGTCACTGCGAAACGCTTCCGATATCGATTATACAAGTTTCGCAAGGTCGTCACGTCCGCTGGCCTCACTTTGGAGCAGGGCATACAAAGATGCCCAAGACATATTAGGCGTTCGATTTGGGAGTCCCTCTATCGAAAGTGGTAAGTATGTATACTTTTACATTATTTTTATGAAAATTATAGTTTTTTGAAAGTGTAAGTATTTGATGTTCACAAAGGACGGATGAACGATGGCAAAGAAAGTCGATAAAGGCAAGAGTTAACCATCTTTCGAAGTCCGAGGCCCACATCCACATAGGGGGATCGATGCGATTTGACGAGTATTGATGGCGCATGGTAATTTACATATAAATTCCATTAATCAAACTTTTGACTTATACTTATGTTATCAAATTTGAAACTTTATCGTAGGAGGAGAAAGAAGGCGGTCCCGTAGACTTTTGTGTGGTCTATAAGGCCACGCATAAGAGCCGAAAGACAAACGACTTAGTCACGCCCACTGCTCGTAGGCTTCTGGTAAGTCTCATGATATGGTCATTTGGTTGTTGCCGTTAGTGCAATATTTTTGAAATACACAACGTTTAAATTTTTTAGGATGAGTATAATGCAAAAATGGCTGAAAAGTATGAAGATGATCTGAGTACTCAGCCATCAGGTAATGTTTCTTCGTTGGATTAGTCATGTTTTTAATTTACGTGATTCTTGATATATAATTTATATATTATATGATTTTATAATTTTTCTATTTCGTAGAGGACCCTACTGTTTGGGAAGAGGTGGCCGGCACGACACGAGGGGATACTTGCGTGGCCTCGGCACAGCCGCTCAGATACCTAGGAGGATCGGAGGATATGCAGGAGGTGCATCTGCTCTGAGCTCATCCGCTACACCTAATCTTACGCAGCTATCACAGCAGCTATCGCAGCAATTATCGGAGCAGATATCGCAGCAGGTGTCACAGCAGGTGTCGCAACAGTTGTCGCAGCACGTGTCGCAGTAGTTGTCGCAACAGTTGGGTCCTCTATCACAGACGATTCAGGGATTGATCCCGACGCAGAATCCATCCCCGCGAGGCCATGGACCGAGCACGTCTGGGTCGAACATCCGGAATGATAACAATAACTCCCAAACCTAGGATAGAAAATAAACTATGCATTTGTTATTTATAGACTTAAATATACATATAGTTTGTTAGTTCGGTTTAGTAGTTTCCGTATTCTTATGTTATATATTATGCCTGTGATGGTTTTATATTGTCTGTGATAGTTTTATATTGCCTGTCATGCTTTTATATTGCCTGTGATGCTTTTATATTGTCTGTGATGAATATCAATGCATTTTGAGATGCATTATAAATTGTATGGCGTGGGAAGGGAAAAAATGAGGCTGGGGTGGGTAAAAAAAATGTGCATGTAGCGACACCATAGCGTCTCATTGGCGTATAAACGCATGTCGACACTAATTTAGATATATCGCACTTCGCGTCATCTTAACGTCTCATTGGCGACAAATGCATGATCATATTTGCGTCAATATAGCGCCTTACTAGCGCCTAAGCTAGCCACACGTGGGCGCCGGAAGAGCGTCTCACGTCTACCGCCCCCTGAGCATCGACTTAGCGACGTGGTCCTGCTTCGCGCAGCCCCAAACATCGCGTCTTAATACCGTCGATATAGCGTCAATATGTGGCGTTAGTTGCGTCTCAACATCTTTGGCTCTAGTGCGACGCCACTAGCCACCGAGTTCCAACGTCTCAATTTTGCGGCGATAGTTAGACGCGAAGGAGACGCTCTTGACAACAGAGACGTAATAGCGCCTCCCTAGCGTCTCCGACCGTGAGTCGCTAATTGCCAATTTTCTTGTAGTGGTGCCATTCCGTGCCTTTCTCTCTCAATCTCATATTCTATCATTAAATAATTAAGGTATCATTCTCACAATAGTCGCTTTTAAACCCATTTCGAGTAATATTGTCTTTTCTCTTGAAATTGGTCTAAATAGCGTCTGTTGTGGGTATGATATCATGATTACTCAATGAGAGTTTAAAAATTTTTATCTATATAATTATTATATAATAATAATTAAAGTAGTCACTAAACTAAAGTCATATATTATAGATTATAGAATAATACTAATTATATTATATAAAAAGTAAATTAAAAATTAGAAAGTTTGAACTTTAAGAGACACCTTTGATTTTAACTTTAGTACGAATTTAAAGTTTGAACTTTAAAGGATATTTTTGATTTAATTCTATTTTATTACTAATTAATTAGTTAATTAAAGTAGTCACTACTCACTAAGTCATATATTATAGAATAATTAATAATACTAATTATATTATATAATAATTTAATAAGTAAATTATAAATTATTAAAGTTCAAATTGAAAGGCAAAAATAAAAAAACTGGTTGTCCGACCTGGCACGACCCAGCCCGTTCAGGCCGGGCCCAGATTGTGCCGGAGTCCAAAACGGACCGTGTGGCACGACATGACCCATTTTCAAAATGGACCATGTTGGCACGACACGGACCGCAGCATGGTCAGACACGGGTTGACCGGCCCGAGCACAGCACAACACGGCCTATTTCCATCTCTACTCCAGTTGCTCCAGACTCCCTTTTGTAGGCTCCCCTCCTTCTGTCCTTCTCCTACAACTGCCGCCTTTGCAGCTTTTGTCCCCTAGCTGTAACAGTGGTCCCCCCAAGCAGAGGAAGCTTCGTCATGCGTCGTGGTTGGAGGAGCTACCTAGTCCTCAAGATTGGGTTGATGTTTGCTGTTGGTTTGATGACCTCTCCTTTATCCTGAAGCAAATCATCTTCCATTGATGCAGACACTGGTGCATGGTGTCCAACCTGCTCCATTCCATCCATTAAGCATTCGTCAGCTTCATTCAAGGGTGTTCATTTCATGGGGCAATTTAGCAGCAAATAAATAGCAATGGCGTATAAATGAACTTGATGTGGAGAATGTGTAAAAACAAATGGTGTTGTGCATGCATTTGTAATGGAATTAAGCATAGTATAATAGTAAAATAAATATAAATCAGTGGTAAAAATATATACATGAATTCTCCACATCAATTATATTAATCTATGGGATTATACAAGATTGGATAAGATCATCATATCATATGACCAAAATTAAGATCTTACACATAAGATCCTAAAGATAATATCAAGATTGATTAGGTGTAGGAAGATCATAAAATTGTAATATCTAAATCTAGATCTTGATAACCTTGGGTCCATCAACAAGCTACCTTGCTCAAATACTAATTCACAAGAATGAACGTGATCCATAGACATGACATATGGGTTCATAGTTGTAAAGCACTAGTTCACGGTGTGAAATTAACCATATCATGCCCATGACCTCAGTTGGTGACTCATGATCTCTCACTCGCGACCGTGAATGCATACCCAAGCTCATATTGTGGTCTCATTGCTGATGCACCTTTTTTTATTTCAAATTTTCTTAAAATTTTCCTTGTGATGCCTTCTATTGATTAATTTGGTCTTGATTATCAAATACCAAATAAGTAAAGATTTTGCCTTAAAATAATCAAGATAAAATCTAGGTGACTATTGCAGTGATTGATAGGAACCATTGCACATTATTCATCATATGATACCCCTTGCCCCTTTGTCGAGCCTTTCGTGGTTTGGCTTTTAGACTTGCTAAGAATAATATAACAAGTCATATTCTTGTTGTATGATTTTTTTTCTTATCATGTCACAAAAAAGAATTCCACCGAAGGATGAAACATCATTTGCTAAAGAGAGTGCATTTACCATTATGTGCACAATTACAAACCTTTCATGAAAGTATATGGCACTTGATTGTTCAAAGTCATCATATAATACATCAAATATGGATAATTGAAAGTATCTTTCATTGTTATTTTATTCATACGAAGCAATGAGTGAAACAAGATACATAGAAAATTTCTAAGTATGACATTGATTTACACATTATTTATTATTGATCTTTTTTATCTATCATTTCATCCTATCATTATAAGTTCCTTTATCAATGATTACCTATAACACTGAAAAGGAGAGAAAAAAGACAACATAAGATGTACGATGGTTTGTAGACAAGGTTCAGCCACACCTTGACCTACGTCTCACTCTGACTTCTCAACCTCGAGTCCGTCAGGATTCTACTAACACTCTTTTTTCGTTCTACTAAATGAGGCAAAGAAGAAATCCTTCACAACTTTTGTTTTTTCTTTTCTTTAAGAGGTAAGGCATAGCACTCTTCTACTTGAAAATTTTCACCTAACTTTTTTTAATCAAAAGGTAAGTCACATCATATTTTCACTCAGAAGCTAAACAATTATTACAATATCAGAACACTTCCAATCTCTCTTTTATAATTGAAACCTCACACGAGTATGAGAAAAAAAATGAAAGATTTGCAACTTTAAGCTAAATATAACTTTTTCTTTGATGCCTTCGTCTTCTTGATGTGATTTGAACATCTTTTATAGCCTCAAATGTTTTTCATAACCGTCGATATTCAAAACTAGCCATTTTGTATATTTTTGCATAAAGTTGTTAATTTCAAATTAAACTTTGTAGATCATTATTCTTTCATAAATAATTAATTTTTCATACAAGCATCCAAATGAGTTGATCTTTGATTTTATGGAAAGTAACAAAATTATCTACAACTTTGATATTCATCTTTCATTCAAATTTAATGAGATCATAAATGAATATTATGCCAAATTTCAGTGTATGAAGTTGTCCATTTCAACTTAAAACTTTTTAGATCACTCTTTTACACATAACTTTTCGTACAAGTATCCAAATGAGATGATATTTGATTCCAAGAAAAGTTGACTATATTATCTACAACTTTCTTGTTTACCACTTATCTAAAATTCAAATAAAGTAATTAAATATTAAGTGCAAGTTTAGTGTATAAAAATATTAACTTCAAATTTAACGGGTTCACTTATTTAGGCATAATTATTTATGTGATTATCAAAATGAGATGATTATTGATTCTCTAGAAGGATAAGAAAATTATCTATAAATATAATGTATAAGGCAATGTTGTAAAAATCGGATCGGGAGTCGACCCGGATAGGTCACCGGGTCAGGTCGGACCGGTCGGACTGCTTGATAATAAAATATTTACACTTACCAAGAAGGAAATGAAGGCCTCATCGATTAGTAGCACCTAATTGAATCTCAACAAATAACGATTCTTATAGTGAAATTCAATCAATCTTTAAGAGAACTTTCATTTAGGACTTTAACTATATTATAAAAATTACTTCCAGTTATCTGACCATTCATACCACAACAATCATAACCACTAACCTCAGAACCACAGCTGCACCCATCGAAACATCGAACAACTCCAATTGCCTTCTTCATCAATAATAAAATAAAATTACTTAAAATCAATTCACATAACAGAAATCAAATTTAATGTGCATTTCCATTACAAACTCATATATTAGAACGAGCCACTAGAAAGGTCGTCGGAGAATGATCAGAGTCTGAAACTCATAAACCTAAAAGGGATTAGAAATTAACTTTTATTGGACAACAATTTGAACCATTTCTCTCTCACATGTGCACCTACTAGAATGTCTGGTGAGCTCGGCCGGAGCTCCCCCTCGAACTCGTTGGAAATGTCGCCGAATAGGTCATTGGAAAAGCCCAACTCAGACACCGACATGATTGGGAACAAGAACACATTTAAAACCCCCAAAGTGATCCTAATCGACCTGAGGATGATGTTGAACTCACCGGGAGAAAAATCGACGCGAATCGGAGTCGGAATTGATCGTTGATGGATTCCCCCTTTCCTCATGTACACTGATTGTGTCATCTACAGTTGACCGATCATCTCCTACCCCATGTTGAGATGTTCGTCTTGTCGCCCTCTTTGCATCGGTACCTACGTGCAAAAAATGTTGGTTGGACGACGGAGAACAGCGCGCCAGAAGTGGCGGCGACTGAAACCTTAGTGCGACACTGTAGCACTCAGGGGAGGAAGAAGACAATGCTTTCTCTTTTTCTACACATTTTTTTTGTTGCTGTCCAAACTTGCACAAAGAACGAAAAGCCCCTCCTTTTTTTATTTTTTAAAATTGCAAAATGTTACAATTACAATGCCCATAAAAAAAGTTTTATCCCCAAAATTCAAACTAATTTGACGATAAAAAATATGAGGATAGCTTTAAAACATATCCCCCTCAAACTCCCATATAGCCTATTTCTCTGTATGGTTTTCCATAGCACTCTAATCATAGGTATTTCACATCTACGTGACTGTCACATCTCACGTGCTAATATCCAAGCTTCTTCCTCCCGATATGTCATATTCTCATTTATCTCCATTGGTTGTGTTTCAATTTGTTGATCTTCTCTGAGGAAACACTTTCGAAGCATCGATATGTGAAACACATTATGAATTCTCGCCAATAGTGATGGCAAGGGAAAGGCAATAAAGTCACAAGTCTTACTGTCTCAAGCACCTCGTAGGGTCCGATAAATCTGGGGCTCAACTTTTCTTTCTTTCTAAATTGGATAACACATTTCTAAGGAGAAATTTACAAGAAAACTTTATCTCCGACTGTATACTATTTCTCATGCCGTGACTTGTCCGTTAGTACTTTCTAATAATCCTAAGCTTCCTTGAATATTTTCAGGATAACACCATTTTTTGTCCATGGTCTCCTGAACTAAATTCACATCCGTTAGCTGTCTTTCACCCTCCTCATCCCAACATATAGGGATATGACATCTCAGTCCATATAAAACCTCAAATGACGTCATGTGAATGACGGATTGATAACCATTATTATATGCAAATTTGGCTAACGCTAAATGGTCATCCCAACATCCACTATGATCCATCGCACTAGTTCTCAACATATCCTCCAATGTTTGTATCATCTGCTCAGCTTGTCCATCAGTCTGTGGATAAAATACCCTACTAAAATATAACTTCGTCCCTAAAGACTCATGTAACTTCCTCCAAAATCTGGATGTGAATTTAGGATCTCTATAAAAAATAATAACTTTCAGTATGCCATATAACAGAGCAATCTCATCAATGAACAATCGTGCCAACTACTCCAACGAGTAAGTAATTTTGATGGGTAAAAAATGTGTTGATTTTGTCAATATATTCACTATCACCCATACAACATTATGATCATTCTTAATGATTGGCAAACCTATCACAAAATCCATATTAATCTTTTCCTATTTCCACTCAGGTATAACAATACAAGAAAAGAGATCTTTAACGACCAACTATTAATGTCGAAACAAAAAAGGTCCTTAAAAATAGTCAATAGTGATAAGAAAAAAATATGGACATTATTAAACACATTATTAACAAAGGAAAAAATTGATCGTCGCAAAAAAGTAAGTTTCGTTCGTTAAAAGTGATTATTAATGACTATTAAATTTTGTCATCATTAATTATTTATAAATTAAGATCAAGTAGAATGTACAATTAATATTGTATTTGGTCGAAACTAAATATTTCTCCCCTATACTTACCGAGGCAATACCAATTTTTAAAAGTAAATTAATTTATGTATTTAGTTAACTTAATTACATATTATAAAATTCAATAGAAAGAAAGAAAAGAATATGTTAGAAAATTCAATAAAAAACCCTAACAGATGAAAAAAAAAAAGTTTCCTACCTTCTCCGCCTCCTCCTCACAATCTACCACCCACCCACCCGGTGCAAGCATCCTGGATCCATTCCCCGCCGCTCGCCGACAGAGGCTCCTCGCGTGCGTCCCCCTTCCCCGCCGCCGTCGGCAGAAGCTCCTCCGCGCGCGCGCGTCCTCCTTCTCCGCATCCTGGTCCCACTTCCCCGCCGCCACCAGTCTGAACCCCCCCCCCCCCCCCCCCCCCCCCCCCCCCCCCCCCTCCGCCCCACGCTGCGGATCAGAAGCGTCGGTCGTACCTACGTATTTTCCCGTTCCTCGATGCCGCCGGCAGAAGCCTCCCGCGCCGCTCGCCGGCACAAGCCCCCCCCCCCCCCCCCCCCCCCCCCCCCCCCCCCCGCGCGCGTCCCCCTTCCGCGCCGCTCTCCGGCACAAGCCGCCCCCCCCCCTCCCTCCCTCTGTTTCGTGAAAGCGTCCCCCTTCGTCAGAAGCCCCCGTCTCCCTTCCCCGCCACCGTTCGCATCCTGGTCCCCCTTCGCCGCCGCCGGCAAAAGTGCCCCCTCCCCTGCGTCAAGGCATTTTTGCAAATTATTCGAATGTGCTGGTGAAATTTGTGATTTTGTAATGATTTTTGCTATTATGGTGATGTTTTCTTATATTTAGTTATTCTATTATAGCCGATCTTTTTTGAAATATGGAGATTCCTGTAATAAGCATATGTAATCAGAAAAAGAGAAGACTTTCTTTAGTTATTGAAGAAGCTTATGATGGATCAATAATATGTGGCCAATACAAAATTAATTTTTCATTTTTTCCGTATTTCATTTCTTCATAATAAGAATTCATGTTTATAGTTATTTGTGTAGGGAGTGTTGAGAGTGTTATGTAACCAATTTGGGGGCAGTTGGCTTCCGGTCTTCAGGTATTTTTTATTTGCTTTGAAATTTGACAGTGCAATAATCATTCCTGTCACCAAAACAGTAGGCAGATGCAGACGAAGTTTTCATCTTTCACTAAATATGCCACAATTAAATATAGTGCTGCCAAAGCCAAAAATCTGATGAGGAATACCACTGGGTGGTGGGTTTGAATGCCAGCAAGGTGTTTTGTATTGTATGCAAGGCTCCTGAATCATACCCAATGGTAAAAGTTCTTGCCTGCCTCGTATAACCTTTGTAAATTCCACCTTTTATTCACTTTCAATTCTTCTTGCTCCAGGTGGCACCTAAGCCTGTGCTCGAGCTATTCAACCTTTCATTTCCTTTGGCCTCTTCTGACCTTGGCGCTGCTGATCTTGAAAATGAATTCATTAAGAATAACTTGCATCTTTCACAGGTTAGCTTTGCTATTTTTTTTAGGGGCAATTCAAAATGTTCAAGCTGTCTTTTGCTGATTGTTGCATGTACTCAAACATCAGGTCCAAAATACAATTGGTGCGCTTGCAGCGGCTGGTCAGGATACTGATGCACTTGAGGACGAAGTCTTCAACACTGAGGCTGCTATTGACCGGTGCATCTTGAGGCTTATTGCTAGTTGTTGCTATGGTATGCACAGAAAGTCCAATATTTGGAGTCGTAGTATGCTAAAGCTTGTTGTTGTTGCTGACATTTACTTATTGTAATGGGTGTTGTAGGCGAACAATTATGGCATCAATAACATTTACTTAATTTTTCAAGCTTATGAGTTCTAGTTATGTGGCCAACAATTATGGCATCAATAACATATTCATGATTTTTTATTCATAGTCTCTTTGGGAAGGTTGTGCATGTTTGTTTTCTCATCTGATCATATGTTTTTGTTTCTGTTTCATGTGCTTTTGTTCCCCTTATTTTCTTTTCAATATTCTGTCCATAAACAATATCCATATGTATTTCTTAGTCTTATTCATTGCTAGGCTGAGTTTTTTATGTCTTGCTAAGCATTTATAGATTCATCAGTTTGGCAATTTTGATATAAATTAATGCGCTACCAGATAATATCATCAACATGTCTGTGTAGAACTTGAATTTAAACCTAAACAGATTTTCATAGTGCATTGATTATCATTCTCATGAGGATGACCTGCTGACTGCTGATGCACCCAACCCACGTTTGCATTGATACCTTATCAAACACTGCCATTCTCAAACTTGTAGTTTGCAATGATATCTACATTTACGGTTGCAGTGTGTACAGTAAACCCATAATAAGTTGGAAGTAAAACTACTTTCTTCTTCTACACTTCAATGTCATTGCTAAAGTTCCATAAGATAAACTTTCTAGAATTTGTATTTTTTTACTCGGTAACTGTTTATTAAGAATTTATTTTGAATAAAAAAAAGCATCATGGAGATAGTGTTATCTCATGTAGTAAACCCCAATCTTCAAGATATGCATTGTGAGCCTTGTTTTGTCGAACTAAGTCAGACAACAGCAAATTATTGTTAGTGCGGACCATATTGCAATATGTTTAAGCAAATGGGTTAATTTATGTGATATTTATTTTGATGCTAGTATTTTTTTTTTTTTGAGGAGTTGATGTTAGTATTGGATGTCAACATATTATTTTTGGGCAATATTAAAATTAACTTTTCTTTAAGATAGCACCACTGACCATTTTTTAAGACTGACAAATTATAATGTTTAAGATATTGCTGCCAATATGTGCAAGTATCCACAAGCCATGAGAATGTGCTTGGCTTACTCTATAAAATTATTATTGCCTTTAATTTTAGGTTCTGATGGACCACATTGGGAGGCTTAGTTAAACCGATGATGGGAAACTTAAAAGACACCTGGGAGCTTTTCTCACACCTATCACAAGAGAATAAGTATTTTCGAAAGGAGAACGAGTTTTTGAAGAATCGCTTGAACTCTATGAAAATTCAAATGCAACAAGTACTGCAACATTGCTTTGGACAATCTAATGCGCAAAGTCCCGCAACACAGGGATCAGATAATGAAAACTAAATGGTTTGTTTTATGTTCTCTCTTAAAGTGCCTTATTTATTTATAAGTTATTATTTGTCATTTTGTTGTTAATTCAATAGTCATTGGACATTTATTAAAAATTCTTATATTTGTATTCTTTACAGATTTGAAGATATGGAAAGAAAGAGAGGCAATTCAAAGCTCAAACAAGTTATTTTGCTTTTAGGATAGTGTAAGCATTTTTTGGAGGGAATGAAGAAGATTGATGGGTTAAAAAATTTGAATGCTAAATGTTATTGATCTTGACTACTATGGACATTTGTTGGCATGGATAATTATTCTTTTTTGAAGTTATACGAACAATCCATTCTGGTAAATTAATTTAACTTCTGTATTATAGTTTGTGAGTTTATTTTTAGTTGAATGATTGTTGTGAAAGTGCGTTGTAGATCATGTTTTGATAAAGTTCATGGTCATTATATAACTTTAAAGACCGTTATTGATGTTTTTTTTGTCATTGATGACATTTAACGACGAGATTAGTAGTCGTTGACGATTATTAATGATAAAGATATTTTTCATCATTAATGTATTCGATGACCAACTAAATAGTCCTTATATGGATTTAACGGTCGGATTTTTTTTAGTCATGAATGACTTTTAACGACGGGATTAGTAGCCGTTGAAGATTATTAATGACAAAGATATTTTTTGTCATTAATGTATTCAACGACCAACTAAATGATCCTTATATGGATTTAATGGTCGAACTTTTTTTGGTCACGAATGGATTTTAACGACGGGATGAGTAGCCGTTGAAGATTATTAGCGATAAAGATATTTCTCGCCATTAATGTATTCGACAACCAACTAAATGGTCATTATATCGATTCAACGGCCGAATTTTTTCTGATCATTAATGACTTTTAACGACGAGATTAGTAGCCACTGAAGATTATCAATGACAAAAATATTTTTCGCCATTAATGTATTCAACGACCAACTAAATGATCCTTATATGGATTTAACGACTGGATTTTTTTCGGTCGTTGATGACTTTTAACGGTCGCCACTTTTACGCCGTCGTTATTGACTTTTAACGACGACATCTATACAACCGATAACGACGGGAAATGTTGGTCGCTAATGACTAATAATGACCGAATTTTGATTATTAACGACCATATTTCCCTTCGCTAATGATGCATTTTCTTGTAGTGTAAGTAACTGATTCAACTTATCACAAGGAGCTTGATGTTCAGCCTTAACTTGTTGACATACCAAATAATGAGATACAAACTCAGCCACATTCTCTTTCATTCCTGGCCAAAAATAATTTTGCCACAGATTTCTGTATATCTTGGTGCCACTTGGATGTAATGAATATGTTGCATTATGACTTTCTTGCATCACTTCCTCTCTCAAGTCATATGTCATAGGTATAAATAATCTATCTTGATACATGAGAGTCCCATCCTTGATAGTGCTATCATGTCGTGGGACAATCTGTGATCCACCACGAGCATCAGAAAACTGAGTAAGAGCTACTGGCTTGGTACATTCATACTTCTTGTGTCCTTTCTCATCACAATTATAGTAAGTCATCACTTTGCTTTCATTTGACCAACATCTACCTGCATGATGCTTACCACAAGCGACACATAATACCACATCCCTACTCTGATCTCTCATATGAAATCCCTGATTCCGAGTCCTAAAATTAGTCCTCTGGTATGCACCTCATCCTCTAGTCATACTAGGTATACCTTTAAATGATGGTGGCTGAAAGTATGCATCCACTCTTCTCCTTTTTGGATTGAAGCTATCTTGTCCCATTTCTTGTCGCTTTTTGTTGCAATGTGTTCACAGTTTGCTTTTCTCCACTTGTTCCTCAGTCTTAAGTGTCAAATTCTTTGCTTTCACATATGTTTTGCATTTGTGCAATTTGAAGTTTAATTCTGTGTGACAGCTTCTCCATATAAATTCCATATAAATGATCTTCTTTTCACCGTCTGTGGACACTAATTATGGACAAAACTTACACAATTGTTCAAATTTGATAGTATAAGCTGACACTAAATCATTCTCTGTCTCAAATTTATAAAGTCTCTGACCTTATTAGCACCATGTGAAACTGGAATGTAAAAATTGCATAATTCTTTCTTGAACTCATCCCATGCACAGGTGAGTCCATATAGTTTCATCAATAACAAAATATATTTTAATATCAAAATACAATAATATGATTAAAATTTTTAATTTAAAATAATACAAATAATATAAATATACTTTGTTTAATTTATATATATTAAATTATAATTTAAATTCATATAGTTCAAATTTAACTATTAATATCATCTTAAACAAGAAAGATGAGAATATTACTTCTTTAAAATTTTAATTAGTGACTTTTTATATTATTTTTTCATATTTAATAAATATAAACTTTAAAAATTATTCTCTTATAAATATTAAAAATGAGATGTAGTAATATATCTATCATAGAATATAAAGATCTTAATCATTTAAATGTTAAAGCTTGGCAAATTGGGTACCACGCATTAAATGACTTAAGACATCAAGGGATCAAAACTGAATGACCACCTTGTTTTTTATTATTTTCTATTGAAAACAAAAAAGATTCACCTACTGGTTCACTACACCCATTCAGGTCAGGCGGTCGAGTTGGACTGGGCCAAACCGGTTCAAAGGGATAGCTAAGTTTTACTTGACCCATAGACCGATTTAATGCCCGAATCACGGTCGGACCGGTCCGATCGATCGGTCCAGTCCAGGTTTGACAACACTGGTATAAGGTATAAAAATTTTGTTCCAACATATCAATGAGGGCATTGAGCCTCCTAAGAGAGAAAATTGTAACGACCCAGGTTTATAGACCAAAAGTACATTGTATAGTTCGCAACACAGAGGTGATAATGAATATGTAGCTACCCCTTCATATTTTAAGATGTATTTTAATTTTATGCGGACCATAGTCTAAAGCAAATAATATATTAATTAGATCAATGGTGTGTTACATCACCTAACATTTCTTGACTCACATTGTTTCCCAATATTGTAAAGAATATTATTTCATTCGTCTATTTACATATTAAGCTTCATTAGTATTTAGGTCAAATATCTTTTCAAGCTATTAATGCCCTGGTCATATGTTAACCCCTTCACATTTAATTGTTTGTTGCTAACAAATAGGTTTTCCATCAACTTAAAAATTTATGTATTTTTATCACAATATACTCGTTGATCTTCCATCTCAACATCTCAACAAGATCATCATAGAGCAGTCATCTCCTCCTCTAATTCTCTCAAATTAGTGTCGAACAAAGAAAACTCTCAATCTAAGACCATTTGCAAGCATTGATGCAAAAATTGATAACAATATAAGCTAGCAAGTGTACTAGTCGATCAAGTAATAGAGTGAAAAGTATAGTATAGGTTGTCGATCCCACGAGGAACTAGTTTACTTATCTATCAAATCTCATAGGCTAATAGGAGATGACATAAAATTTTGGGTAAAGGATATGCAGAAAGTAAAATAACATAAACAAAAAAACTAAAACTAAATTAAACTATCGATGCATAGGTCCATAGGATGATAAATTACAAGATAGACAAACTGATAACACCTGAGAATATTAATTTTGTTTCAATTGACATATTAGAACCTACTTCAAGTTTTGACCTCCTACTAGGATAAATCAAACTATCTTAATCTCAAGTTCAACAAAAGTTACTCCATATAGGATCATAACTAGGTTAAACAGAGATTAAGATGCATTAAAATGTAGATTCTAAACTATTAACATCCATACAATGGTAATGCTTAATAGACCGCACAACACACATTCCATCTAGGATCCTAAGTGTTGTGTTATGAATGCTTCAACATAATAATATTAAATCAATCCCACAGACATCATGTAAACACAATTAACTATTCCTACAAGGATAATAGTCAACTAAAGAAAATAATTAATCCCTCGAAAGTATTAATAATAGCATGTATAATCAAGAGAAACTAAACTTCAATAATAAAAAAGTGAAGATCTAATAGTTTGTCTTTAGCAATAGAACTATTACAAATCGTCTAACTACAAAAATAACTAAGAACTCTAAACTGTAGAAGAGATAAAGATAGAAAAATATATGTCTAACATCATCCCAGCATTAAATAGAACAGACAATATTCTTTGGGAATCACCAACGAACTGCTGCTTGATTCTCGTCTAGAGTCAATCATACAAAAAATTTCTCAGTGATCCTTCTAAGTCTTCTCACGTTCTTAGCTTCAATGAACAAGTTGCAAGCCCTAGCATGATTATTTTTAATTGCCAGACGTCCCTTTTTATAGAGGCTCATATTTCCATGAAGTTTGAGAATAAACGAAAACATTTTCTTTGTGAAATAAGGTAAATTCAGAGTCATATTGATTCTGAAAGTTTTGCCTTATAAAACTCCAAAATTTCTGGTTTAATTTATTTTCAATTGATCCTGGGACATATGGTAAGATTTGGAGTCCTTGTGCATTGAGAATTCTTCCAAAAACTGTGAGTCAAAATTTGCATCTATCACGCCTCCTGTAATTGATTTAATGACTCAATCAGAATCAGAGTCAAAGTTTTCTACTACCTTCATTGGGCATGAGAATAGTTTCATGGCCGTGATTCGGGCGATTTCTCTTCGACCGTGGACTTGTATGATTTCACAACCAGTGACAGAGCGCTAACAACCCGTGAGGATTATTTTGTTGATCTAGAGCATTTTGGTCAACCCATTAAGCGTAGATCACAACCCATTAATTGATAATTATCGATTCTAAACTTTCTGTGACGTCCGTGAAAATTCATTATAACGACCGTGAGAAATATGTCACGGCTCGTAAGTTCTCTTCGGGGTGAAATAGGTGACCCTCGATCCGTGAAATACAGTGGCTACACGTGAAATTTGATCTTCACGACCGTGAGAAATATTTAACGGCCCATGCAATCATAGTTTCTTCGTTTGAGTGCTTTTGTCTCAGGCTCTGACTCAGAGCTAAGTTGGGGCATTAAACCATATTTCATGGCCCGTGAAGAGAGAGTCATGGCCCGTGAAATCAATTTTTCTGTGTAAGGCGATTCTACAAGAGTCGTGAGTGTCGGATGATAGGGCATGAAATAGACCTTTCACGGCCATGAGAACTATATAATGACCCGTGAAAAACCACTTTTGAATTTTCGAGAGCTAATTTGACTCTGTTTCACATTATTCTTCTTTTATTCCTTTCCACCACCATTTTCTTCAATAAATCTTGCAAAATACACCAACTAGAGGTAGATTGTTATTTCAAAGAAATTAAGGAAATAAATATAAAAATAGATGCATGCTATGAACAAATTACATAAATAAGCCTAAATGCAAGCCTAATTATATGTTGTAAAATGCATGCATCAAACTTTTCCAAGCTTAAATATTTACTTGTCCTCAAGCAATATTCAAGGCAAGGCTCAAACGAAGATCATCTAATGATCGCTTCCACCATGTCTCTCAGCTATTTTCTTAGCATCTTGTTTATACATCCATTGCCAAAGTGTCTCACCACATCCCAAAACATCCCAGCTTTGTGAAAGTTTTAAATATAAGATATTTTTAAACTCCTCCAAATTCAATTTCAAGTAAAGTAAGAAAATAAGCCTTGATAATAAAAATATCAATGTTGAATAGACAAAGTGATTTTGTGCTTTATTTATTTTTCGTTTATTTTCTTCATTTTTTTCTTTTCCATGAGTTAGTGATTTTGTGCTTCTCCATATTGCACAAAGTGATTCATGTAATGAGCTTTCGTTCGAAGGATCCCAAAATAGTTGCCCTTAGGTCGTCAGGCAAGAATTCCCTATGGGTCTAATCATCCGGACTCACAGGTTCCGAATAACACATTTATAAATCTCTTATATTTTTCTCTTTTCACTGATTTGGTACTCTTGTGCTTCTCCATATTGCGCAAGGTGATCCATTTAGCAAGCTTTGGACCGACGGATCCCAGAGCCCTTAGGTCGCCAAGCAAGAATCTCCTACAAATCTAATCACCCGAATAAACTCAGGTTCCGGATAACACCTTTACACCTTCTTATACTTTTGGGTTTAACTAACCCTCTTTTACATTTGATTTATTTATTTTAAGCTCACTCACACTTGGGTATTCAACAAGGATATAATTGTTATCAGAATAGCATATATAGAATAGTAAAAAAAATTGAATAAGGAGTTGTCGTCAAAGTAATCATAGTTTCATGCAGCATCATTCTGCTCTGCCCAGCCATTCAATCTCTGATCTACCCTATGTCAAAGGGCATCGGGCTTCTCGTTTGGAACATCTCCGTCATTTCAAAAATCGTTCCCAAAGTTAAGGGTCAGGTAGTCTGAACAGGTACATGTGAATTCTGAGTTCACTTTTGGATGTGATTTCTTGATAGATTAACTAAGAACACGAAAGATTAAAGTATTTTTATGCTCTCCTATAAATAAGTTCCAAAAGATAGTTCTCCAAGATCATATTGTTTTGATATACAAAATTCGAGCGAAAGTTGACGAAAAACCAGTAGAGTTCTGCTTTGTCAGAACTCGGCCCGAGTTACCTCAAACCCGGCTCGGGTTCTACGATGTTTTTGACGCATTTTACCAACACTAAATCCTACCCGGATCTGGAGTAAACTCGGCCCGGTTTTCACATAACCTAGCCCAGGTTCCTTTTGAGTGTATGAATAGATGTTTTCGAGTTACGACCCAATCACGTCGGACATAATTCGGCTCAGGTTCCGAAGTAAAGTAGGAAAAGAATTGTTCGGGGGATTCATTCAATGTTTGGTTGCAACGACCTGGCTCAATTTTCAAGAAACTCGACCCGAGTTTCCATGATAGAAAAGTAGGAAGAAGATTTAGGAACGACCCGAAATGAGTTTATTACATCGGGTGGAGTTTCCAAGACTAAACTTGGCCCGGGTTTAATTGTGACCGGCCTGGATTCTGCATAGATTGAAGATCTGATTTTCAATCATCTTGTAGAGGTGTTAAAGGATCCTTTTACCCTTGTTATGGTATTTGACGGACTGAATTGAACATACAGATAAATAGGAAAAGATAAAAGTTTGAAATATGAGATCCTCTGTTATAGTTAAAGTTAAAGAAAGAAGGACCCTTCGGTCCTACTTGGGTGACCTTGAGAAACCCAAGTCTATTGTGAGTAAGTAAACGTTCACCGAGACCTAGTGTGATTTACCTTGATCTATTTTTATAGTGACATGAAAGTGTCACGTTGATCTATAATAAAAAAAGCCAAAGCTCGTTTAGGACAATGAATATAGAAGTTCATAAGAAATATTTAAAGTAAAAGATGTAGCGCAACTCACCAAAGAAGAACTACTATGAAAAGAAAACTATAGAAAGAATGAAAAAGAAAAGAATAGAAATGAAAAGTAAAATTTGATATTGTTATGACTTAATTGCTAATATTGTTCTCTTTAAATTATTGCATCCATTTGCATTACTCTATGTACTGGGCATAATTGCTTACGGATATTCTATGTCCTTGTATTTGAACCTCACAAATAATTGACGTTATAGGTGGAGGCGCGTGCAACAGCAAAATTTGTGATGATGCAGTTGCACATGAGAGTCAGTCTTAGAATTTGCTATTCGAGCTTCCTTAGTTTATTATGATGTAATAGATGTTTTATAGAATGTGTTAGTAGAGGACTTCTCGGAACAGAAGAATTGTTAGTTTCCACATTATATTCCTAGTTTGATTATTATTAACTATTATAATGAATTGGACAGCTTGTGTATTTTTATGAAAAAGATTATTTTATTCTTTAGTGTCTTTATTATTTTATTAGATTATGATAGTCTATTATGAGTTATATGTAAAGGTAACGTCATTCCAAACTAACTCAATTGTCATGTGTCAGAATGACGAAATTTGAGGACATTACACTATGAGCTCTAGGGAGGCAACCAACATAGACCACACACTTATGTTATAAAAGTATATACACCTTTATATTGGGCATATCATAATATTCTTATGCTAAAATTAACATTGCACATTTGAGAAATAATCACTACAAGAAAATAGAACTATTATGATAAAAAATTATGTCACAAAAAAGTAAAAATATAATAATATATGATAGGTCCGTGATAAAAATTGTACGTCACAATTAATTAAGTCATAAAAAATTGTAACAGATCCAACTTTTCTGTGATTACATTTTCATCACAGAGTCAACATTAAAATTTTAGAGAAAAAAAAAGAATGTTCACTTGTGATTATTTTTGTCGTATTTTGTGATGATTTGTAGTGAAATCGATAAAAAAAAGGTAAGCAGTTGGTGATGTGTCAATATAAAATAGTACGCAGTTGGCGATAAAAAGAAGTTACGTATTAAAGTGAAGGATAGCAAGACATAAGAGATCTAGTTAATGATCTAACTTTTTGAACATAAATCAGTCCTTACGTACTAACACATTAACTTGTATATAATTATATAGTACAATTAACAGTCCTATAGACTACAGTAGCACCATATGTCATGGCTTGGCTTCCATTCCGTCTACCAGTGAGATGGGTGCATGGCTTCTTCTTCTTCTTCCCCTAATACTCACGTAAAATACTCACAGCTAAAAGTTAACGAAATTAGTGCCATTGTGAGACTTGGGTAGATTGTTAAGTTGATTTTTAGGAGGAAGGTGCTCTCTTCGCAGAAATATGCCTGATATCCAATTGGAATTGTTATGTTACCATAATAAACTAACCAAGAAAGCAAATGGTATAATGAACAATTCAGACCGGCCGAGCCATAAAAAAATATGTAATTAACTCAACGCTTGGGTAGAAAATAAATGATAAAATAAAGAGGAATTCTCATAATATAGTCAAACTAAAACACAATGTAGAATAGGATTAATTTACTCAACCTTTAAATTTTTTTTAAAACCTTCTATAAGAGCACGAAATCATTCTTTTTAACCTCAACATGAAGAATACTCATATTCCTCTAAAGAACACAATACATATATTCTCAAATATTTTCATCAATTTTTTTTTTTATTTTTATTATCTAACTATATATTATTATATTTTAATTTTTAATAAATGTAAACTATTTGTAATAAAATATTTTATGTTTAAAACTTTTTAAATCAAATAAAAGATAAAATAAGAACATAGCAAGAATATTATATTATTCTAAAATAAAATTTATTATTTGATATTTTTTTATCGAACCCTAACTCATAGTGTAAAGTGTAGGCGGACCAGACTTAAAAAATGAGGGGAGGCCAACATAGAGGGAAAGAAAAAAATGTCAAATGGGTTTGAGGTACTGTTTGGCATGCAAAAAAGTAAAGTATTTAGTAGCGAATAACGTTTTGTGAGAGTCAAAACGTTACTATAAGCGTTTGATAAATATTTTTTTCTGAGTAACGTTTAGAGGTTTGAGCACAAAATGCTATAAGCTACTTCTACTAGCTTATAGAGTATAGAGGTAGCGTTTTCATATTTTCTTCCTATTATACTTTATTTTTAAAATAAAAATAATTTAATTATTAAATATCATATTTTATTTTTATTTTATATATCACATCTTTAATTTTACTTACAATCCAAATAAGATTTTTTATATTGAAGTAATCAATAGTTTTATATTAAAACAATATTTTAAAATATCAATATTTAGAATAAAATATTTTAAATTAAATTTTATGAATATGATGCATATAAAAATGATCACAAATTATATCTTATGTTTATTTTTGTCATTTGTACAATACGCTAATTTAACTACTATAAAAAGATCAGGAAAAGACGGACCGGACCCATTCGGTGACTTTCGTGGTCGCCCTCACTGAACCGACTTGGTCAATTTACTTACGATACTTAATTGACATTCATAAAAAGTATTTAATAAATTTTGAGTTCAATAGATCTTGTTTAGTAGAAAGACGGATATTCCTTGTTTACCAAACAATTTTTATTCAATTTATAAACAAATCGCTATCCGCTATTCGCTATTCGCTAATAGTTAAGCGCTACACTCTAGTCAAAACACTATCCTCTAGTCGAACCGCTATCCTCTAATAAAATCGTTAACTTTGCCAAATAGAGCCTGAACCTAAAACCTCTACATAGATGAAACAGTGAGACATCCACAATACTGGAACTACATTTCTACCTCTACATGATATTTAATTTATTTAAGGAGAGCTAAATTTTATTTATAATCTTAAAATTTAGATATTAATATATATACTTAATAAAATTGTAAACTTTTAGTATGGCCGGTCCCCTAATGATGTATGTGAGTCGCCCCTGTATAAGTGGGTATAACTAATCCATTCCAAAAGTAATAATAATTATAGCATTAGCGCGTCTGACTAGTCAAACCATTAAAGTGCGTGGAAATAATGCGAGCACGTTAGTTATCATTGCCAATTATGGGGCCTGAAAAGTGAACACCCGCGGATTTTTATTCCCAACTAATTTCAGCTTGCCTTTTATGTGTGGGTACCATGTGAGTTCACTTCTTCGTGGTTCTGCTTCTATCTCCTCTTTTGTGTGTTTTAAATCATCGTGATAATAATAGTTCAGTTCATGCATGGGCTTCATCACAAACCCACTTAGTATTATTTTTCGGGTGCCAATCCGGGTCTACCGAAGATTGGTGCCTGAGAGAGATTATTAAGGTCTGATTAATTCAAGAAAAATAAAATAACAATAATTTATTCTTTAGTTTGATGATTTTAAGATTCCAACATGAAACTACTAATGTTTGAAATTCAACCTTATTGTCTATCGGTTGGTTAAAGACACTTACGATTATTATAAGATTATTTGAGAGCGCTTGAAAATAAATTTCACAAATGTTAGTTTCATCTTTTAATTATTACTATTGGGAGAAGGGGTTATGACATGGCATTCCTTGTTTCTATCAGAATAATAACATCGATAGTTAGTTATTTATTTGTTATATATATATATATATATGTACACATACTTTTTTGGTCATATCTTTTTTTTTATTAATAGTTTAGATGATGATAATCAATAATAATTATATTCATTATTTTTAAAATTTTACTAACTTATGCATATTATCATTCTCAGATCCGCAGATGAGCGGCTCCCCTCACGCACAATACGGTGTCAAGCAAACACCGCTTCGCACGATCATTTATCCCATATGTATATGTGTGTATATGATCACCGACGCGATGCATGATTTCTAAAGAGGTTAAATGTGTTTCAAATATAAAATATTGACTTGGAAACTTTTAAGATGATAATGAGAAAATAAAAGTATAAATTAATATTATTTTTTAAACTTATGTGAAATGTAGGGGCAGCACAGGTCGATTTGACCTAACCTGACCTCGGACCCGACTCGTATGATTTTAATCGAATCGGATCGGGTTAACCTTTTTTTTTTAGGGTTGGAACATATCCAACACGACCGAGTTCGAGTTAGGTTAGATCGGATAATCCGATCACTATTTTTTATTTTTTCTATTAAATTTTTGATTATTTAATATAAAAATATTATACAATAATTATTTAATAAACATAAAATAATTTATTAAAAATTTAAATATTTTTACACATTTAAAATATTTTATATTAATATTCTTTTTATTTTTATACAAAATATACGTTTGGTTGAGTCGAAAAATTTCGACCTTAGTCGACGTGACCCAAGGTTGACATCGTATTTTGGTTGTAAGAATACTGAACTAATTTTTTTAGGAATTCTCCCTCAAATAATTTGGTTAGGAAATTAAAATAAATAATTATTCAAAAATTGAAATATCAAATTATAAATGATCACAATATTTATTATATGTATGTCTACCACTATCATCTAAAATATTAAAATAAATATACTTATTCGATTTTATTTTATTAGTGACATAGATAGAAACTATCTATTATCCAATGCATTTAAAGTAAATAATTATTCATTTACCTTAAAAAGATTCAATTCGTGGTTTAGAACTATCTATTATCTGTTGTATTATTACTTATTAGCATTGTTTTAGGTTGCACTTTGATTTGGTCTAATTTATTTAACGAACAATATTATTTATGGTGCAAGGAAAAATAAAAAGGAAATGAAAAACGAACAGAATTTCAACATACGTTTTAGAGTTCAAGAAAACTAAAACGAGTTATTTATGCACAGAGTAGGCCTATTTTTCATAATATATACAAGACACACTGACAAAAAAAATTATATAGACCATTATATTAATTAAAACATATAACCTGTGATCAATATCATATTTGACAAAATGAAAAATGAAGGTGTTATGGATCACTTGATCCATTAGTTTAAATAAATAAATATAATGATTTGTGCCATCTATATATAAGTGAAGATTTAAAATATTATGTTTAAACATTTTGTAATGTGAATAAAATGACAACTGACACATTTATTAATCCCATAATAATATACTTCTCAATATTTTATTTTGAATATAGTCAATAAAATAATTTAGTATTTCACAAATCATTAGACTTTTCAAATTCAAAAAAACTAAATATCATATTTACTTTGTTTTTCGGCCACTCTATCCGGTCCGTACATTGTTACATTAGTTGTTGAGTTATTGTACAGTGCACGATACCCAGCTTTAACTGTAGCATGAGAGTGGAGGCCCATTTAGTGCTCAGACGTTCGCAAACTTCAAGGGCAATGATTGATCTGATTGGCCCAATTCGTATATCGCAATTTTTATTCTTTTCTAAGTTGAAGCAACTTTATCTTTTTTTTTTATTTCTCAAAGATCTTATTATTATATCAGCATTTTTTGTAACAAATTTGATAGGCGAAAGAGCCGGTGAATTATTGTTATTCTTTGAACCGGAATAATTGGGAACATTGAAATGGATAATTTTGCTTTTTCGGAATTCAGACATGGCATGGAATAATTATCCCCTTGGAATACAAGTAGATAAAGCCAGTAAGCTTGGAGCAGCCGCAGCTGCCAATGGCAGACTTGTGTCACTATTTCTAATTTTTATGGGTTCGCGAGCTTGTGATTTTATTATATATGGATAATAATAATAATTAATTTATTTAACGTTAAAACTGAAATATCATTTCCGTCAAATTGTCCTTAGATTGCAAAATAACATTATAAATAATAAAAAGAGGTGTAACCAGATGATTTGGATATTCTGAATTTAATTCGTCAAGTAATTAATTTACTTATTGCGAATTTGTTTTGTTCGCAAAAAAAAAAAGACCAATTACGTAGGAAACCAAATGAAAGCAAACTCGTATTAACCAAAAAAATAATAATCCAAAAGGATATTTTACTGGAATTGCGGGGAAACGTCCTTCGTTCCTCTCGAAAATCGTTTCCCACTTCACCGTCTCCATTCGCACTTTTCCCAGTTTACCCGACAAACGTCTCAGCTTCGCTTTTACTCCTCTCGCTCTCTCTCTCTACCCCCTTTATTTTGGAAGAAGAGGGAAAGAAATCCCCAAATCGAACCCCGAAAAAGCAGCCATTTTTGTTGTAAGATCCACTCTTCCGGTGACGTGAAGCCCTAGTGACGACTTCGAGGTTCTCAATTTGATCTTTCTCCGAGGCAGTGAGAGATCCTTAAAGAATTAGTAGCTGTAGCTACTAGCTAGCCAAAGGGGATCATGGGCAACTGCTGCCGGTCGCCGGCGGCCGTCGCCCGGGAGGACGTCAAGACCCACTTCCCCGGTAATCACCACCATCACCACCAAGACCACGGCGGCGGGACCGGCAAGCACCACTACAACCACAACGGAGGGGGAGCCGGTGGCGGCGTCTCCAGCGGCCACCACACCAAACGCCTCAACGTCCTCAGCCCCGATGCCAAGTCGGCCGGCTTGGTGGAGGACAGGTACGTCCTCGACCGGGAGCTCGGCCGGGGCGAGTTCGGGGTCACCTACCTGTGTATGGAACGGGACACGAAGGAGCTGCTGGCGTGCAAGTCGATCTCGAAGCGGAAGCTGCGGACGGCGGTGGACGTCGAGGACGTTCGCCGGGAGGTTGCCATCATGCGGCACCTGCCGAAGAGCCCCAGCATCGTGACCCTGCGGGAAGCTTGTGAGGACGATGGCGCCGTGCACCTGGTGATGGAGCTCTGCGAGGGTGGGGAGCTCTTCGACCGCATCGTTGCCCGGGGTCACTACACAGAGCGCGCGGCTGCCGTCGTCACCAAAACCATCGTCGAAGTCGTGCAGCTGTGCCATAAGCACGGGGTGATCCACCGGGATCTCAAGCCTGAAAACTTCCTCTTTGCGAACAAAAAGGAGAACTCTCCATTGAAGGCTATCGACTTTGGCCTGTCCATATTCTTCAAGCCTGGTTAGTGTGTATGCGTGTGATTGTTTCTTGTTCTTGTTTTTAAACTGGATCTGGTTACCCTTCCGCAATTTGTCTTAAAAAATCGAATTTTACTCAATAAACTCGCTGATTGAAAAGTACTTGCTTAATTAAGAGTACTAACTAGTAATGTTGGTAGTTTCTTTGATGATTATGACATATGCTTTAGGCAATGTTAATTCGAGAGGGTTAATCAATATCTGCTTAATATGGAGTCCTATTTAGTAATAAGTAGTTGAAGGGGCTAAGATATTCTTACCTAATTGAGAATACTAGTCAGTGCCATAGGTGACTTAGTGGTGATGATAGAACTTGTTTTTTGGATTGGGTTGATTTTGTTTAAGTGATGCTTGCATAATTGAAGATCTAAATAATAATTCAAATGACTGCAATTTTTTTAACTTGACAATTGGAAGCATTATATAAGGCCTCCCTAACCTAGAATGCTGGTATATAATATAGCCAACTACTGTGATGTTTGAAAAACTTAGTATTGGACTGTGGTTAATTGAAGCGATAAATAATCACTGAGAAAACAACACATTATTTAATAACATTGAGGAAAAAAATAGAAAAATATTGATAGTATAGAAAGTTGCTTTGTTAATTGCGAAATTAATTTTGGACATTTCACTCTTTTCCATGAGAAGTGATGCTATCTCGAAAACATCTTGCATAATGGCAGATCCCTGTTGGAGATGTAGCATCTAAATTGTAGTTGGCTTGCTGCCTCTGCCTCTTTCTCAGATTTTTCTGTCTTCATGCCCCTGTTTTTTTTGCGGCTTAATCCTTGATAAATTTTTGTAGAATAAATTGGATGACACCTTGTAGATCATCCTTTCGGTTTCAAAAAAAAAAGAAAACTTTGGACTGTTTGCCCAAAGGGTATAAGTTATGCCTGCCTTGTCAAGAAGAACAGTTACTAACTTAATCATAATGACATTCTGCATTCCTTGTGGTGTATGTATCAAAAGATATTTTATATTATTTTGTGATTCGTTAATCAAAATTTTAGGAATTCGGCGTCAGAGAAATTATACACCGAAGATGCACTGAAAAATTTAAGGCGACATCAGAATATTATTAGATGGAAAACAAGAGAGGATTACAACCAGATTAATTTTCAGACCCCTAGGCAATTTATATAGACATTCCCTTTACATATAATAGGAATTTCAGACTACATTAAGCACTAAAAAATAGGACATCTATCACGTCACATGGAATTAAATCAATTCTGAATCACAAATAGAATACACCCTATAATCTTGTCCTGCATAGTGCGAGGGTGCCTTTTATTAGGGATCACATGGTTTCAGTTGAGGTAGGATTTAAACATAGAACATAACTAATGATTGAGTGCAGTAGGTAAGAGTTATTTCTTGAAACCTCCCCTGAACTATAGCGATTTTCTGCGTCTAATCCTGAACTATGAACTTACCATATGATGTCCCTAAAATTAACCACAATTTCCACTTTAGTCCTTTCGTCTGATTTTGCTAACTTTTTCGTTATTTTCAAATTTTTCTATCTATGAAAAGACGAAAATGTCCTTCCACGAATTGTTCTCTTTTTATGTTTAAAATAAAATAAAATATTTTGACAAGTTAGGAATGTAAAAAATCCTCTTTTTAATTTTTTATAATATTTATTATAATAATATTATTATTATTGTATTATTTTAAACATTAAAATAGAGAATAGTTCATGAAAGGGCATTTTAGTCTTTTCATGATAGAATGAGACAGAAGGATTGAAGTGAACATCGTGTTTAAGTTTAGAGATATACGATAAGTTCATACTTCAGGGTTAGACACGGAAAATCGCTATAGTTCAGGGGAGGTTTAAGAAGAGTTGTTCTTAATGTCAGTTTGAGTTTTTAGCTTTAAAATTCAAAATAAGAGTTGCTCTTAATGTCAGTTTGAGTCTTTATCTAAATCATGGGTTTGTTGTACACCTCGGAAGGCAAAAGAGACTCTATAATGCACTGATTTGAACTGTACCTGTTCTGTCAATTTCACCAATTTGCCATTTCTGCTTTTCTTTTTTTTTTTTTGAGCAGAAAAAGGATGACTACCAAAGTTGTGGTTGTCATCTAGCAATGTTCTATAACACTCAATAAAGTGTTCTAAATATGATAACTAGAAAATAGGAAAGAATTAGTTATTTAAATTGTATGATCTTGATGAATCACTAGTTATAAATATGTGCTAAGAGAAACAATCTAGAAAATATAGCTATATCTTTTGAAAATGAAAATGGTTGAATGCTATATTAATTCTGTATATTGAACCTAACAGCTCTCAACAACAAAAAAATGCTAGACAATAGTTTGTCTTAATTTAGATTGCTGTTAGCTAAAGACATTAGCCATCTTGCCTTATGTCAATAAGAATGATATTTGATCATCTAAATGGAGACATTCCTGAAATTTTGATACAATCTAAGTGATTCTCCTCGGTAATAGTATTGAGGAATGCCCGCATGTTAATATGAATGCATGCATGCATATATATTCCAGTTGGATGCAAGCACTTTTGTCTTTTGAGACACTCATCTCATCTATATGGAACAATGATTGATTAGGTGTGGACAACATATTGGACATTTTCTATTTGAAGTGTTTATTCCTTGAACCTAATAAAATGTACGATTTTATCTCTCTTTTGCATTCACATGGTTTTATTTTGTCTCAAGTGATACGGCTATTACAATATCTCTGTTGTATTGATTTATCCTTTTACCTAACAACAACAGACTTGCCACCCATGGTTTCTAGAATATATATAGCTGAAAACAGAATAAGTTGATTCCCATCCAAATCGTATGTTTCCTCTCTGATCTCTTAATCAATGATTTTATGTCTTGGAGTGGTAGGAATCGATTAGTTCAACTAAGAGGGTGACCAAAGTGTATAAGAGTCGTTCAAGCAATAAGAAGCTTTTCACTTTTATCTAGGAACTAAATTTATGCCTCAAGGTCTTGGATATTTATATATTTTTGTTTTGTTTTCCAGGTGAAAAGTTCTCTGAAATTGTTGGAAGTCCATATTACATGGCCCCTGAAGTTCTGAAACGAAATTATGGACCAGAAATAGATATATGGAGTGCAGGAGTTATTCTTTATATTTTATTATGTGGGGTTCCTCCCTTTTGGGCTGGTAAGAATTCTTTCTTAAAAAAGGGAATTCTTTATTTCTTATAATATTACTTAATGCTGTCACTTCTTTGCATATGCTTACATGTGTTCTTTTCAGGGCCTTAACCAAAAAAATATAAAAATGAAAATTCAGCTCTTCCTTGAGCATTACAGATAACCTTTGCTAGCATTACTATGAATGATGAACAATATGGTGTACCTGCACTGCAGAAACTGAACAGGGGGTTGCACAAGCTATTCTTCGTGGGATCATTGATTTCAAGCGTGAACCATGGCCTAGTGTTTCAGAAAATGCTAAGAGTTTGGTTCGGCAGATGTTGGAGCCTGACCCAAAGCTTAGGCTAACTGCAAAGCAAGTGCTTGGTACAGTATATCTTACTTTTATAGAATTGAACGTCGAAGAGTTTGTTTTCTGGCAGTTGCTTGCATTTGGTTAACACGATGATTTATCAGGTTTCCTCTGATTATTTATTTTATTGAATCAATGATAAATGTGACAGCTCTTTTATGTGTTTTATCTATTTGATTTGTGATGAGCAAAACCTGCAGTTTGTGGGATGTATATGTTAATATAATATGATTATGTTTTTGCTTTTAGCTTATGATTGAACTAGTGGTTGATGAGGTATCATTAACTGGGCAACAGAAGCCTGCAATTGGTCTTTGTCTATTAAGTTAATGTTTTATTGTATGGATCAAATCTTTTGGAAACTAGTCTCCATAAAGCAAACATACATGAAAAACCGATGAGCACGTACTAATGTAAAGTTCATCTTGCACTTGACATGCATCTTATGAGTGCTCTTCAAATCGGAAGCCAGATTTGAAAATTTCTTTCACATAAGATCTATCTGAAAAACATGGCACCATCCATTTAAATGCTTCTGAGTTGTATTAAAAAGTTACCGAGTTTGGTTAGTTTGCTATACTATCATGGCAGATACTAATTGCCCATTGAGCAAGCATTCCAACTTGAAAATGGTAGATTACTCATCTTCTATTTCTATTCTAAGGTGTTTGAATTGTAATCTTTGTATTTTTTTCTAATTTCGGGAGTTGTTTAGATGCTTATGTTCAACCCTCCAAGACATATGGATGTAGCTTTAATGGATAAACATATGACTCATGGTCTTCCCATTGTTTGGTTATATACAAAATAACTAGATCGAATAGTTGATTTTGTAATTTAATTGCTGTTGTTACCTAGTGCTGTCAATTCTATGCCTATATTTCTTGTTCTATCTACAATATTTGTTAAGTTGTCACTAATGATTATTTACACTCCTGATTTTTCTCTTTGTACCAAAATTGTATTTGTGGAGCATGAGGGGATGGGTGATGCATCCACTGAATGTGCAATGCGAACATATTAATTTGGTTCTTTTTTCAACTATATTCTTGTGGAGTGAAGTCCATCTTGTTATCCTTCATATGTTAAATGGAATTCTCTTCTCAATCAAAAATTGCATAAAAGATTTAATACATTTTGTTTCTTTTTTGTAGATCATCCTTGGCTTCAGAATGCTAAAAAAGCTCCTAATGTTCCTCTTGGTGATGTTGTCAAGTCAAGGCTCAAACAATTTTCAAGGATGAATAGATTCAAAAGGAGAGCTTTGAGAGTAAGTTGACACTTCACTTTACTTTAGAGACCTTAAGTAATCCCAACTCAAGCCATATGATGTTTCTTTTTTGGTTTAGGTTATTGCAGATCATTTGTCCAACGAAGAAATTGAAGATATAAAAGAGATGTTTAAGATGATGGACACTGACAACGATGGCATTGTCTCCTATGAAGAACTCAAAAATGGGCTGGCAAAATTTGGTTCCCATCTTGTTGACTCTGAAGTACAGATGCTTATCGAAGCAGTAAGTATATACTAGTGGATATTTGAGTAGTGGATATTTTGCATCTCACTTTTTGGACAAAATGTTGTACTAAAGAATACCCAGGTAAAATAATTCACTTAAAGCAAAACTTTTGGATCTGAAGTGCCATCTTTATCGGACCTAACATCAACCAAATTTGTTGTCTTTTATCCCCTAGTATTTCAAAGTACATGTTTTTGTAATAGATGTGAAGCATATTACATGGATATCAAACTAGATACATGAAGGAATACACTTACAAGATTACTCGAACCTTGCAAGCTTATTGTTCATATCTCTCAGCATTTCAATTTGATTTGACTTTTCTGCTGACAAAATTGTTGAAACATCTCCATCAGCATGAAATTGTTAAATTTTTTACAAGTTTTGGCAAATGACAAATATCATTGTTTCAGCATCTTGTATCATATTTTATGTACTTCCCTGTATATGTGATGATCCAAACACAACAAATTCTTATCAACACACAGGTGGATATTAACGGAAAAGGAAGCCTGGATTATGGAGAATTTGTTGCTGTATCTCTACATTTACAAAGAATGGCAAATGATGAACATCTTCGAAGGGCATTCTCATACTTTGACAAAGATGGGAATGGCTATATTGAGCCAGAGGAGCTTCGGGAGGCGCTGTTGGAGGATGGAGCTGCTGCTGATAGCATGGATGTAGCCAACGATATCCTCCAGGAAGTTGATACTGACAAGGTGAGCAATTGCCATCACCATCAATGGAAGCTAATTCTTTTTTGATCGATCCCTGTTGTTAACAACGTTTCTGCTATCCTTGTAGGATGGGAAAATTAGCTATGACGAATTTGTAGCGATGATGAAGACTGGAACTGATTGGAGGAAGGCTTCACGTCACTACTCAAGAGGGAGATTTAACAGTCTCAGTGTCAAACTTATGAAGGACGGGTCTTTAAAAATGGGGAACGAATGATTTAAGGGCACCGTGGCAGGGTTTGGCTGTGATTGAGATTTGTTATTTTCTTTTTTGTGCATGAACATTTACCCCTTTCCTGCTGATTATTTTGGTGGGTTTTAGTTAGGCGGCCTTCCTGGTTGGCTACCTAGAGTTACTCCATTAGCATGATGACCACATGTAGTCCCATCTTGTATTGTAAAATGCCCTTGTATACTGCTACGTTGTACATGCTGTTAAGTGCTGTACAATGCCTGGGTTATGATTCCAAATGCTTGTTTATCTAATTTGTAATGCTGATTTTTCTTAAAAAAGAAAAGTTGATAGTACCTCAGTCGAAACCTACTTGTGCAGCACTGGCCACTTTTTTTTGGGTTCGTTCTCCTAGGCAAGAACGCATCGTCTCTTTAATTTAAAGCAGGATCGATGATTTCCAGCAAGCATTGCAGCTTTATGTATGGTATGGTAAGTAGGGCTTTTTGTTGGGCCAATGAAGCAGACTATCCACTGCTTGAGGTGGACCTACTATTGATCGAATCATTTCATGGTCGGTCATGCAGATTGCTCATATTTCTTCCGAGTATTTGTCCCTGAACTTTGAAGTGATAACTTTGGTGCATGCTTAAAGTTAGAATATAATCATTTAAGCATACTGCTGGAAGTTTGTCTTTAACAAAAGAAAGTTCCACTTTTTCAGGGAACCAGCTGGTACATATCCTGGTCTGTCCTCACAGTGATCGACCGCCATTCTTTATTAATTTCGACTCATAATGTTTATTAGATACAAGATATCATATGAAATTTTACATCAAATTGGATCATGGGCCATTCATTCAATCTATTAGCAAGCTTGGCTCTGAAAAAAAAATATTAATTTAAATATTTTTAGTCTATTCATGAATGATCTGATTGGAGCTTACAAAGTCAGTCTAACAATTAGCGTATTCATTAGGGATAAAATAGAGATGTTTCTTTTTTTTAAAGAAAAATAGTGTCTTTCATCTTTTTAATTACTGAATTTAAAACTTATAAATGATATTCGATAATCTATATCTAAGAAATTTTAATTTAATTTATATAATTTTTATATGAAGAACAAGAAGATAGAGATATGATGTTCAACGCCATCATTACATGAAGTCATTATGTTACTATCGAAACTTATTTTAAAAAGTTTGCTTATAGCCACTCCTAACTACTTTAATGACATTTTTAAGGATAATTTTATTTTATGACTTCGACTATTAATTTTTAACGATGTATAAAATATTATCAATGTAGGAATGAAATGGTTAGTCTCATCTTAATACTTAAGTGATATGATATTATCCAAAATTCATTTAGGTGCAATTGAAATATCTAGCATAGATCTCATTTCTGTTCGCATCTACCAAGGATTTTCGAAAATTCCGCTAACATCTCTAAACTATGCTATTTCTTTCACTTAACTTTCTCATTAATTTTTATTTTTTTTATTTATGAAATGACCACACTACCCTTCTCTTGTATCATCTAATATTGTAAAATATAAAATAATATATTATAAAAATAAAAAAATTGCTTCGTCGTCCTCCCCTATGCTCCGACGATGAGATCATGAGGAAGGGGTGATCTCGTCGGCAATGACGAGATCGCGGGGTGGGGGCGCAACGCCCCTCCCCTCTGTGATCTCATCGTCTGACAACGAGATCGCAGGTTGCGCCTCCCCCCCGACATGCGATTTTTGTCGGAACAAAATTTTAATGACATATAAAATTATATTTTGATGAAACAAATTTTGAAAGATTAAAGTTAAATGCTGAAAAGTTTAAATAAAAAAGGACAATTTTATGGACTAAACTTTGATTAAATAATTGATTATAGTCTTATTAGACTCTGGATGAATGATGAATATTAAAGTTGTAGAGAATTCTGTTAATTATTCATAGAATTCATGATTATCTCATTTGGATAACTATGCAAAGTTATGCTCAAAATAGTGCAAGTCGGTCAACCAACCGGTCGATAAAATGCAGGCCGGTCGAGAGGATACCGATCGACCGATTGGAGATACCGGTCGATCGATCAATACATGAGCTGCCCAGATCCACGTTAAGACTACACCGGTCGATGCACCGACTGACCGATCAACTCAACGGGTGAAAGAAAAAAATGTCGAGACTATACTGGTCGATTGATCAAGCGCAAAAGATAAAGAAATCGCGCAAAGATCACATAAACCGGTTGACTGGTCTAGATGTGCGGTCGATCGGCCTCCGGGTCGAATGAACAGTAACTGCTATTTTTGAATGAAAAAATTATGGAATAAATTTTGGACAAATTTTTCACATACTAAAGCCTATAAAAGGAGAGCCAAAGCCAGAAGCAAAATTATCCATCCAAGCATTGAAGAAAAACTTCAAGTTATCAAAAGAAGACCCCTTCCTTGAAGTTTTTATTTTAGTTTTATCTTCTTTTTTCTCTTTTATATTTGTGAGCTTGATATTGTAAAAGAGAGAAACATTTGTTCACAAAAACTGAGAGAGCTCCTTTGTGAAAGAGGTTCCATATCTTACATCTTGAGCGAGAGAAAATATTAACTTCCTAAGAGGAGAAGTTTGCCTTATCTCTTGAAGCGGAGAAAAAGGTGATTGATGTAAAGGGCTTTTTTTTCTTACTCCATTTGGAACAAAGGAAGTGTTTTAGTGGAATCTCCGAAGGTCTCGAGGTCGAAAAGTCAGAGCAGGGACGTAGGCCAAGGTGTGACTGAACCTCGTCAACAATCATCGTGTTTATCATGTTTGATTTCTCTCTCTTCCTCTCCTTCACATGTTGTGCTTGTGATATGATTTAATTTATTTTTATTGAATCGATTTTAAGCTTCCGTGACGTGTTTATGAAAATTGATATTTTCGATTTAAAACACTAATTCACCCCCTCTTGGTGCCCTTTGGGATCAAACAATTAGTATCATAGCGGATTGCTCTTGTTTTAAGATCAAATCATTTTAGAACTTAATCATCTTGTTCTAAGATTTAATAATCTTTAAAAGTCATGGCATCAAGTAGATTTAGTTTTTTCGAAGGACAAAATTAGTCGTTCTCCCCTTTTTAACACATAGAATTTTGCTTATTAGAAACTAGGAATTCAAGCATACATATATTCTATTGATATAAACATGTGAGATATTATTGAAAAATGTTATTATTTATATGAAAAATTACCTTAAAACAATTTTTTTTTTCAAAATTGGATTGGAAAGCTAAAAATATTTTTTTATTATGCTTTGTATTCAATGAAATTTAATCGGATTTCTAGTTGTGAAAGTGCAACTGAGATTTGGAATAAACTCATTACTACTTATGAAGGAACAGATAAGGTTAAAGAATCTAGATTAAATATTTTAAATCATCAATATGATTCTTTTAAAATGCATGATAATGAATCCATAAATAATATGGTTGTACGATTTAACGATATCTTGAATGGCTTAACCTCCTTGGGCGAGCCAAGAACTAACTTCCAAAAGGTGAAATAGTTTTTCAAGTCTCTCTCCTCCAAATGGCATACAAAGAGGACCGTGATCGAAGAAATGGGCTTGAACATTGATGATCTAATTAATTCACTCCTAACCTATGAGATCGGAATTCAGGAAGAAGAAGAAACAAATGCTTCCAAAAAGAAGTCATTGACATTGAAAGCAAAAGAAAAGGAAGAAGAGTCAAGTGAAGAGGAAGTTGATGAAAAGAAACTTGCATGCTACACAAGAAAACTAGATAAGTATTTCAAGTTGGTAAAAAAGAAAGACAAGAATGAAAAGCCAACCAGAAAATCATACAAACAACACAAAGAAGAGACATCCCGGAAAGGAAAAAAAAAGATATGAAGAGTCAAGTGAAACAAGTGACTCATCAAGCTCTTTTAGTGATGAAGCATACCTATGCTTAATGACATACAATGACGAGGTAAGTTCTAGCCCTTCAAATTCAAACAATGACTCATTGATTTCTTCCGAAGAAGACTTTTCTTTAAATGTGAATAAAGAACTTTTTTCACTTATAAAAAGATATTTTTCATTTAAAGAGGAAAATGAAAATTTACTACATGAGATTGAAAAATTAAAAGAAGAAAATGATATATTTTTTATGGAAAATGAAAAATTAAAGAATGAAATAGATCTTTAAAAATTACTAATGTATGTGAAATAGTAAAACTAGCATGTTCCTTAGAAAAAGTAAAACAAGATAATACTTTTTTGAAAAATGCACAAAATAATGAGAAGACTATTTTTCATATAATGAAAAATAATCTTAGGAATCATTTTGAATATAAAAACTCTTATTGAAAATCTAATCATCCCTATGATAGAAAATCACATTTTAAATATTTTACATGTGGATTTTTTTATCATTATGCATATCAATGCAAAATAAGAAAATCATCACAACGTGGCATGATTTGAATTCCTAAAGGAACAATGTCTAACAAAATAGGACCCAAAAAAGTTTGGGTACCAAAGGTTACATAATTATTTTCAGGTGTGCCTCATATGTAAAGCAAAGGACAAGTGGAATGAAAATGTAAACGTATGAAGGTTATGATAAAAGTAACATTTACTTTTTTATTTTACTCAAAATCTCAAAATTACTATTTCTTTGAAAGAAAAGAAAAGAACATATAAAATAGAAAAAAGAAAATTGATGACACTGATAGGGGGAGCAAATCTTCCAACTTTATTTTTTGACATATCATTAATATCATTGTGGTATCAAAGTTTTATGTAATATTTTGATTCTAAATAATTTTTGTTAAGGCTTGTGACTTTCATAACCTTTAGATCAATTTGATTTCTACCATTATAAAATAGCCATAAATTTAGGGAGAGTTATCTTTCTTTGCATATTTTATCACTCTTTATGATGTAATACTTTACATATTTATGATAGAAGGGGAGAATAAATTTTTTAAAGACAAACATGATTAAAGGAAAAATTACATAGGGTTTCTTATGTACAAATTACTTTTTGATGAAACAAAAGGGGGAAAATTATAGGAGAAATATGATAGGTACTTTACAATTAATACTTATGTGAAAGTTTATCATTGTAAGGAAAGATAAATTTTAGGGGGAGTAAAATTGATTTTACAAGATTTTACAACTATTTCGCAAACTTATATATTTTTCATATTTCTCGGTTTGTCTTCATAAAAAAGGGGCGATTGTTGGAGCAAAGTTTTAATTCCATATAAAACTATATTTTGATTACTCGAAAGATTAAAGTTAAATGCTAAAAAAGTTTAAAAAAAAATGAATAACTTTATGCTCTAAACTTTGATTAAATAATTGACTATGGTCTTATTAGATTCTAAATGAATGATAAATATCAATATTGTAGAAAATACTGTTAGCTATCAATAGAATCCAAGATTATCTCATTTGGATAACTGTGCAAAAATGTTATGCTCAAATAGTGCAGGTTGGTCAACCAACCGGTCAATGCAATGCAGGCCGGTCAATACAATGCAGGCCGATCAAGACGATACCGGTCGATCGATCAATACATGATCCACCCAGATCCACATCGAGACTACACCAGTCGATGCACTGGTTGACCGATCAGCTCAACGGGCGAAAGAAAAAATGTCGAGACTATACCGATCAACTGATTGGTTGCTAGTCCGGTCGACCAATCAAGCGCAGAAGCTGAAGAAATAGCGCAACGGTCACATATACCAGTTGACCGGTCTAGATGTGCGATTGACCGGTCTCCGGGTTAAATGAACAGTAACGGTTATTTTTTAATGAGAAAATTATGGAATAAATTTTGGACGAATTTTTCACATGGTAAAGCCTATAAAAGGAGTGTCAAACCCAGAAGCAAAAGCATTCATCCAAGCATTGAAGAAAAACTTCAAGTTATCAAAAGAAGACTCTTTCCTTGAAGTTTTCATTTTAGTTTTCTCTTCTTTCTCTCTTTTATCTTTGTGAGTTTGATATTGTAAAAAAGAAAAACATTTGTTTAGAAAAATTGAGGGAACTCCTTTGTGAAAGAGGTTACATATCTTACCTCTTGAACGAGGGAAAATATTAGCTTCCTAGGAGGAGATGTTGTCTTACCTCTCGAAGCGGAGAAAAAGGTGGCTGATATAAAGGGCTTTTCTTCCTTGCCCCATTTGGAACAAAGAAAACGTTTTATTTGGTGGTCTCGAGGTCGAGAAATTGAAGCGGGAACGTGGGCCAAGGTGTAGCCGAACCTCGTCAACAACCACCATATTTATCATGTTTGATCTCTTCCTCTCCTTCACATGTTGTGCTTGTGATTTGCTTTAATTTGTTTTTATTGAATCGTTTTTAAGCTTCTGTGACGTGTTTGTGAAAATTGATATTTTTGATTTGAAACACCAATTCTCTCACAGTGATTATGGTTTTCGTGCTCATCTCAATTCTCTGTCATCAATGTCGCCGGCCTCGGAGCTCTAGAGCATGGAGCACTTCGTTGGTCTCGAGGTCAAGAAATCGAAGCGGGGACGTGGGCCAAGGTGTAACCGAACCTCGTCAACAACCATCGTGTTTATCATGTTTGATTTCTTTCTCTCTTCCGCTCCTTCACATGTTGTGCTTGTGATCTGCTTTAATTTGTTTTTATTGAATCGTTTTTAAGCTTCCGTGACGTGTTTGTGAAAATTGATATTTTTGATTTGAAACACCAATTCTCTCGCGGTGATGATGGTTTTCGTGCTCGTCTCAATTCTCTGCCGTCGATGTCGCCGGCCTCAGAGCTCTGGAGCATGGAGCACTTCGTTGGTCTCGAGATCGAGAAATCGAAGTGGGGACATAGGTCAAGGTGTAGCCGAACCTCGTCAACAACCACCATGTTTATCATGTTTGATTTCTTTCTCTCTTCCTCTCCTTCACATGTTGTGCTTGTGATCTACTTTATTTTGTTTTTATTGAATCGTTTTTAAGCTTCCGTGATGTGTTTGTGAAAATTGATATTTTCGATTTGAAACACCCATTCTCTCACGGTGATGATGGTTTTCGTGCTCATCTCAATTCTCTGCCATCGATGTCGTCGGCCTCAGAGCTCTGGAGCATGGAGCACTTCGTTGCTACACGGACGCTCTACGAGATTTGCCCCTACTTCAAGCTGGCCCTCTTCTCTCCAACTATGCCATCTTGGATGCCACCAAGGACGAGTGAAGCATCCACATCCTCGACTTCAAAGTGGGCCAACGTGGCCAGGGAGATCTCATTTTTATAATATATTATTTTATATTTTACAATATTAGATTATACGAGGGAAGGGCAGTTTGGTCATTTCATAAATAAAAAATGAAAATTAACGAGAATGTTAACTGAGGTTGACGGATGGACTTAAGTGGAAAAAGAGACATAGTTTAGGGGATGTCAACGGAATATTCGAAAATCATTGGTAGACGCGAAAAAAATTCATAGTTCAAGGGAGGTGAGCGAAAAAACCAAACATAAATGAATTTTGGAGTGGAAAAATTTATATCTAGTGACCATAAACGGATATTTTTATTAATGAACATTAGAATCATTGGTATTGACTAAAAGCACTGTTGATATAGTCTATTTTTTCCTAACAATCTTAAAAAATGTTAGTAAAGCTCTATCTATGTCATTGGACATGTGAGTAGTTGGCATAACTTTCCAAATAATTAAGATTGTAGATTTATTAATAAGGAACATAAATAGTCGCTGGTAAAAAAGATAATTATGCCAACACTTTTTACTTAACACTTGGGATGCATTCACTACATTGCTATTCAAGATTACCCGACAATTTAGATTGTCACTTGTTAAATTGTCACAAATGTACATTACTTTGTTTAGTATGCATAAGTAATCTACATGACAATCCATATTAGTTATAACTAATATAAGAATATAAAGATTTATGAGTTAATATATAATTTTTACTAATATACCCTAATCAAAATAATTATGTATATATACAAATTATTTTGAATTCCGTATACTTAAGTAATAAACACATATTCTCACCCATAAAATTAAATTAATAAAATAATTAATATATTGTTAAAATATGATATTAATATATTCATAATAATTAACTAAGATTTATTTGATTAATTTTATAATTTATCTAATTAGTTTTATAATTTATTTAAATAAAATGGTAAAGGGCAAATGCAAAAAGTGAAATTAAAAAATTGCAACTGAGGTTGCAATCTGAATTGTCTCTCCTACAATAGGCAATCTGAATTATGAATTTCCTAAGCAAACTATATTACCCATTTACCTATCATAAGTTAACAAGATAATGTGGTGAGCTTAAGTAATTTAATACAATGTTACCTGATAATTTATAAAGATTACTTGTAAAGAAACGCTCCAATGATGATATTTAGTTATCTAAGAATATAAAATGTTAGGGTTGCCAAGAGTATTATTAGTATTGTTGGGATCAATAAACATTTTTAAAGTTAGCAAAGTCTGGTAATCCGTTAGGATTTATAGATATTTTGTCTCACTAGAAAATATTATTTATGCGAACAATTTTTTATAAAAGTTTTTATAAGATCTACAGGATATGTACTAATGTTTTGAATCCATTGTCAAATTCACAAACAGTTAGATGATCATGTTCTAACACTTTTCTCTTATAGATAATAATTATAAAGATATTATTTGAAATTAATGTTTTAAAGAGTAGGATATATTTTTTCCAATGTTGATATAAGAAAGAAATAATTAATTAAGTTATTTATTAAAAAAGAATGTAAAAGGACTGAGTATATATGTATTAACAAATAGGTTTAATGTTTGTGCTATCCTTTTAAGGATTACCCCATCATATGCCTATTAATCACCATCCAATACATGTTGGATGGTGGATTAACTAATTAAACAAATTTTTTATCCACCATTCATCACGAACTAAACGATGATCAATAGACGTATAATGAATTAAAAAGAATATTATGAATACAACTTAAGATTGATATTGCATCATATTTTGATATTGTTTGTTTAGTAGAGTAAAGAATAGTATTCATTTTTTTGTTTTGAGAAAATTGCTTCTACTTAAAGTTGATTTTATTTTTAGGTTAACAATGTGAACACCTAAACATTTATCTAATTGATATGCCATGACCATTATGCCATAATTTTCACATTTTGATTATAATGCATGAAGCGTATTTCATTAGCTTATAATTTCATGAGATCTAAACCTTTTTAAATATAAAAATATGAAAAAGTTGTGCTAGAATGCCTTATTCAGAAAATTAATATTGGTTCAACCTCTTAGTCTTCACGTATGCATGCAAAAGCCAATTTTTTTTAGTAAATTATAAAAGCCAAATTTCTTTTTTCGTTAACTATAGAAAGTAGAATTAGTGACAAGAATAAAGAATGTGTCTGCAAAAATCATGAACGTCATACTTTTGAATCAAAATCCTTTCCCATGTTCATCGATGAAAATGTTATATTTTCTTTTTATTTATCTCAATTAAATTTAAGTGGTCATAATTAATATAATTTTCTTATTTTTATTTCTATCAGATAAAGAGTCAAATGGAAAAGCTCCTGCTAGAGCTGAATTGTATATCTCTAACGGAACAAAAAGAGATGACTCTATTATTAATGCCAAAGTATTTGAATATGTGGTATGTGCTATGCTGATTTTTATGTTCAACTTTTCTGTGAGTTTGTTTATTAGTGTCATCCATTAGTTCCTTTTTCTTAGGAGATTGAAATGCACGGGCCTTATTGTTGCTACTAGAAAAGTTAACAAAAATGATTCATAAGTGATATAATCATAATCATTATCAATAAACTCATTGCCCGTAGAAGACTTTATTCATTTCAAGATTTCAATGCATTCATTGTTTGAACTAAAAGTCAAGACAATCATATGGATAATTTTCTCTCAGAAACACAAAAAAAATTTATGTTTAGGCAATTAATATGAATTTTTTTCATGTAACTGATATGATATTATATTTATAATTTAACTTTAATCAACATTTTTGCAATATTATGTTTCATCTAATCATAGTGCATATCATTCAAATGAAGACCCAACTAATCATGATGAAGGTAAGGATTTATGTTCTAGTAAATAATAAATGTCATATATTTAAAAATATATATTGATTAATAGATAATTCATATCTAATATTTATTATTGTTTTATAGGTCCAAGTAAAGGCCAAGGCTGCAAATGATGAAAAATACATAGTTTCTTTCGTAAAGTATCTCTAACAGGAAATGTTTGATTGTAACTATGGTGATTTTCAACAGTGACATTTGAGAATATTTATTTGAAGACAACATGACATTTGTGAATGACTTTATGCATGATATTTTTATTTATTGGTAATAATAAAAATGTGTATTTAGTTTTTTATATTTATTTTGAAAATAAATTATATCATCCATTGTTACAAAAAATGAACTAATTATCAATAAATATAAACTATATTTTGCTAATAAATTGAGTAATGACAAATTTGTATTTTATTGATGCATACAAAATGTATTGCCAACTAAAAGTTAGTCTTTGCCAACATATTATACATTAAGAAAGATTTAAGTGAGTATGGATAATTTTATGTTAGAATAGCATATTATATTGCTAACAAATAATTAGGATAATGCCCATGTGTCATTGTGTGTTGCAAAAGAGTTAAGCTTACTAATGGATAAATGTATATTAGCATAGATCTTTACTAACATGTGTATTACCAATGAACATTTTGTGTGATGACTCATGAGTAAGAATAAAACTGAAGCATTTTCAACAAACAAACAGATATATGGCGACAAATAAATGACCGTTAGTAATTATTCAAGCAATTTTAACGATCAATCATATGTTGGCATAGACTTTTACTAACATTAGTATAGCCTATGGTAACTTTGTTCATTGGAGATGTTTGATAAGGCTATGCCAACGAAGTTATGGGACAATGCCAACATTTTTTATCCATTAGTATATGGCATTTTTTTGTTGGAGGATGAGCAAAATTTGACCACAAAGGAGGCAACACATTGCACCTATTATGCCTAGGAATCTAAGTCCACACATTGCACTAGCTTTTTTATAAGAATAATGACCGGTACTATTCTGTATCAACATCAACGAATTCTATATCCATGTGCAAGTTCATCATTACATGAGAGTGAACAACTTTGGAGGAGTTTTCTCATTGAAAATGGGTTAACCTACACTATACTTTTCATAGTTGTCGTTGCATTTTGTGAACTTAATTGCTTATGTCTTGAGTCCTTGAGTATTAGAGTGAGAAGGGCTCTAGAAAGTAGCCATTATCAGAGTGAGGACATTTATATAAGGACTCAATGAGCTATTTCTTAAATGTCATGGAGGATTGAAGAAAAGTCTACTCATTGGTTTGTCCTATCTACATTGAACTTGATGTATGAAAGAGTTCACTCATTGAAACTAGGAGAGGAATTTATAATATTTGGATGAACTCCAAAAGAAGACGACTCCAAGCATCATAAAAAAATTGCTATGATGATTTATATCACCATTGAGCATAAATTAATAACTCAATGGAAAATAAAATCCCACATATTTTTAAAATAAATTGAATATTGGTGGACTGAATGAAAATAAAGAGTTCAGGTTTACTTAACTTTTACAACTAAATATTATATGACCTAAAATTTTAGAAGATAAAATAATAAATAAGAATCCTAGCCAAGTTAAACTCTATCTCTTATTTTATTACTCTACATTACAATAATTTTTTTTTGTAAGGTCGCTTACTTCTTTGCTCTCACATAAAATAGAAGAATTTTCTCTCTCCCTCCCTCCCTCCCTCCCTCTCTCTCTCTCTCTCTCTCTCTCTTAAATATTTGTTAATGAGAAAGGTGTAATGCTCCCAAGACACACTCTAAGGAAATAAGAAGTTTTCCAAGTCCCAAATAAAGGAAATTCAGAGATAATTTGATTAAAAAATATTAGCATTAATTAAATCCAAGATTTGAGTCTAAAATCATCTTTTAGTTATTTCAAGGACATATGGAAGGTATAGGAGACTTTATGCAACTCAAACTCTCTCAAAAATATATTTCAATCTCAAATTCTATTATCGTCACGCCCCTGAAACCATAGACAAGGTTACCACTAGACTAAACTAAAATTTGTGTGCATACATGAGCTAAATATATTTGAGGAGGAGCCTAATTTAATATTTAACCATATATTAATTTATAATGGTAATAAAATTTTAAAAACTGGGGGGAGGGGACTAGGGCTACTGATGCGTAGAATTTGTAACAAATAAATTTGTAAGTGCCACTATAAGAAAACACATCATTAGAGAAGGAAAATCTGGTCGTTAATATTTAAATTTCGGTCGTTATTGGTCATTAGCGACCAACATTTCTCGTTGTCATCCGTTGTTATAGATGCCGTCGTTAAAAGTCAATAACGACGGCTTAAAGGTGTTGACCATTAAAAGCCATCAACGATCAGAAATAATCCGGTCATTAAAACTATATAAGGATCATTTAATTGGTCATTGAATACATTAATGGCTAGAAATATCTTTGTCATTGATAATCATCAATGGCTAGTATCCCGTTGTTAAAAGTCATCAACGACCAGAAATAATCCAATCGTTAAAACTATATAAAGACCATTTAGTTGGTCGTCGAATACATTAATGACTAAAAATATCTTTGTCGTTGATAATCTTCAACGACTAGTAATCCCATCGTTATTGGTCATCAATGACTAGAAATAATCTGATCATTAAAACCAATGTTGTCACGGCCGGACCGGACCATAGACCGGTCACTAAAATGGTCCTAAATCACCCCTAAAATTAGAGTGAAAATTGGACCATTTTGAACCATTTCAAACCGATCAAAACCGGATAGAACTGTCCAAAATTGGTCTGAGTGAACTGATTAAGTTAAAAATTTTATTTTAAATCAAAATTTGTGTTGGCCCATTACCTACTTCTGAGGCCTATTTTATAGAGGATGTGTTGCTTTCACTTTCTTAGTGTCTTCAATGTGGGACTATTCACTTGTACATATATTTTTTTTGTTCTACTTATTTAATAACTAAATTTTGTCTTTATTTTTTTATATTACAATGTCACTTTCTATTGTAATTTTTAATTCATTTTTTCTATTTATTTAATTTATGAATGTTAAACTATTTTATATACATTTCTTTATTTTTACCCCTTATTTTATGGCATTTAAATTTATAAATAGTAATAATTTGGGATTTTGTATTCAATTTTATAAAAAATTGGGAGAAATTCTATTAGATTTTGTAACGATTTTTTTTCTTTCTATTGGATTTTATCACATGTAATTAAGTTAACTAAATGCATAAACTAAATTATTTTTTAAAATTGATGTTGCCTGAGAAATTAGTGGAGGGAAATGTTTAGTTCCTGCCAAATAAAATATTAATTGCATGCCTACTTGATCTTAATTTATAAATAATCAATGACGGCAAAATTTAATGGTCATTAATAATCACTTTTAACGACCAAAATTTACTTTTTTTAGATGAGCATTTTTCTCTTTCGCTAATAATGTGTTTAATAATGTCCATATTTTTTTTCTTGTCACTATTGACTATTTTTAATGATTATTTTTTTATCTCGACATTAATAGTTGATCGTTAAAGTTCCATTTTCTTGTAGTGTGCACTAGTCGTATCAAGTAGTAAAGTAGAGAATAGAGTGTTGAACTCACGAGAAACTAGTTAAATCTAATCTATCCTAATAATCTACTAAGAGAAGAAAATAGATTTTAGGATATGAAAATAGAAAATTAAAGGTGCAAAAAATAAATGATAAACAAATAAAATAAACTGGTGTTGAGTCTTGAGAATTATGCATGATTAATGTAAAGATAAATGTGTATATTCTTTTGTAATGGTTGAGTTATAACAGTAAATAATAACTTCGATTCTTATGATGAATTAGGAGTACCTAAAATATTGACCTCTCAAGACGAGTAAACCGAACTACCTTAACTTCTAATAAAACTAATAACCGTAAATGACAAGTCAATTATTAATTTTACAGAGAATTAAAATGCATGAGTATGTATCTCCTACACTATTATTCATCCATAAATCTACATAGAATAATAGATCGCACGAAATTTGGCACTAACATCGAGTTACCGAACACCCATTATATATGCTTCAACTTAGAATTAGAAGATCAATTATCAATGCAATAATAATTTCTGAAACTAATCACTCTTCATATAGGTTTGTAATATAATTTCAGAAATAAAATTACTTATCAAAAGGCAATGAACTCAGCATGCATAATCAATAGAAACCGAAAAGTTTAATTAACTCAACTAATAACAAGGTTCAAACGGTTTTCCTACTTAAAAAGAATATAAAATCCTTATTACAAAAATAATATACTATAATAATTAGGTAAACGAATATCCAAATAAAAGATGGAAGAAGAATTCTTAACCTTCGGGACCTCTGGACCGTTGCACAATACAAACGACGAGTTGCTGCGTAATCTTCTCCTTCTGTTGATCTTCAAGCCTTGAAATTCATCCTCTGCAATATGGCATGGCTCCCAAGTCTCAAGCACATCCAAGCACCACAAGCACACATTTTTCATATCCTAGAGACTTTATTTGTAGCCTCCAAAGGTCCTAAGATTTTTGGTAGAGTTTCAATTTAATTTGAAGTCTTTTCATATTTAAACAATTAAATTCGGAATAGACTTTGATAGGTTTTTAAAATCATCCAAAACTCCTTCAAATTTGAGTAAATATGTTTCCTAATAATCCCTGAGGCTTAGGATAAAATTTGCGTTTGAACTGGACTTGAAATTCATAAAAAAGTCGAAGAAATCTCGAAAATAGCCTTCGTAACGGTCCATAATAGCTTTGTAACGATTGAATATGATTTTTCACAGCCCATAACACTGATTTCACGGCCCTTACAGTGTCCAAATCGAATTAAAAGTGTGGTTTTAATGTCCTGTAACTTGGATTTCACGGTCCGTAGCTCGGGCAAACTTTTTAAGCGAAACTGGATATTTAACGGGCATTACAGACTTCTCATGACCCATTATATTTAACTTTCAGCCTATGGGGTAAATTACATGAATGGTCCCCCAACTTTGAGTCGATTTCCAATTGGTCCTCCAATTTCAATTTATAATCAGAACGTCCTCCATCTTTCATTTTCTTGCACGCTTAGTCCTCTTGACCGGTGATCACAGGTTCCCCAGTTGCCTTGCATACGTGGCCGACTTTCTCTCTCTTCCACGTTAGCTTAAGTCGGCCACGTCATTATAAAAATTTTAAAAAATAATAAAAAAAGATAAAGTTGTCCACGTCATTAAAAAAATTTAAAAAAAAAGTGAGTTGGGAAGAGAGAGGACGGGGGTGATCGCCCCCTTTCGATCGAGCTCAGTCGGCTAGTCGAGCTCAGCCATGGCGAGCTCGATCGGAGGGGGGGCGACCGCCCCCTCTCTTTCCAACTTAGTTTTTTTAATGACGTGGACAACTTCATCTTTTTTTATTATTTTTTAAAATTTTTATAATGACATGGCCGACTTAAGCTGACGTGAAAGAGAGAGAAAGTCGACCACGTAAGCAAGACGACCGGGGAACTTGTGATCACCGGTCAGGAGGACTAAGCGTGCAAGAAAATAAAAGATGGAGGATGTTCTGGTTATAAATTAAAGTTGGGGGACTAATTGAAAATCGATTCAAAGTTGGAGGACCATTCGTGTAATTTACCCCAGCCTTTCGGGCAAAATTGGAGATTTAACGGGCCGTTACAGACTTCTCATGACCCGCTATATTCATTTCAGCCTTGGCGGCCTCTACTAATTTCCACTTTCTAACTCCGTTTTAACTCCGATTTGAGCGTAGTTTTTCTCCAATGACTTCCTAACTCAATTCTCTTATTTCTGCAATAAAAGATATATTTTGGGTAGATTTCTATTTTTATAAATTTAAAGCAAATAAGGTTAAAAAATGATGCATGTTATATGAAAATGAATCGAAATGTGATTAAATGCATGGCTAATTATATGTTGTATTTTGCATGCATCAGCTACCCCTCTTGCTACCTGGGTCCGCTCTTGACAACACTATAGTTGACACATATTGTGATTGGACTTTCACAATCCGTTAATTGTGAAGTTTCCCAACTTATACACGTGAAATTAATCTTTTCATGGCTATGATGGAAATGTAATGACCCATGATAAATTCCCTCTGGTCATGTAAAATTTTTTTTGAGTGTCATGACAAACGTGTTGGTTTGTGAAGTTGTAAAGACTGTCTTTAACCTATTTGTGATATGCGTGAAAACATAATAACGTCACGTGATTTTTTATTTTCAAATCTGTTATAAATAACACTAATGTTATAGCTTAGTCATGGCCCATTATGTAATTCCCTAATCCAAATTGCTGAAGGAATCATGAAAGTTGATAGATCCGTGAACTTCAACTCGTGGTCGTGACTAGAATGTCATAACACATGACTAGATGTAAACTTCCAGCCAAACGATCGGTGAAATTCATGGAAGATGCATGAAGCTCTTGTGTCATGGTTGCGACTAGATTGTTATGGCTCGTAAAATCTTCATTCTATGAAATAACCTTGTCAGAGGCATGACTGATATGTTTCATTCATGAAATCTCTTGTAACAATCGTGACACCCTTGTCATGGCCCGTGATATTTTCTCTTTTATTTTTCAAAAGCTCATTTGACCCTATTTTGCATAATTCTTCTTTTTTCCCTTCCTTTGTTGCTTTCTTTGTTTTTTTTTCTTGTAAAATAGCATCATTTAGAAGTAGACGATTTCTTCAAATGACTTAAACAAATAAATTTAAAAATCGATGCATCCTTGTAAGATGACGACTCCAAGAACTCCACCTCTTCAGCTACTTATAGAGCATAAGTCATACCGCTTAGGAGGACCCACTTGTAGAAGCAATTGACTCCTTTTATGTTGCTCTTTAGGTTCTTCATTCTCTGCTACTTCATGTGAACTTTCAACATCATCCCCAATTGGAGTGACTTCAATCTCCACCTATTTATTGGCACTCTCTTTTGTTGTATCAATAGTCTCCACCTTCAATTGAAGTATTAATGCTTCATCAAATGTCACACTTCGGTTGTTGATGACTTTGTGTTCCGAAGGAGATCAGATTCTGTAGCCCTTCACTCATGCACCATATCCCATGAACACCCATTCTTTGCCTCTTGGTTCCATCTTCCTTTTAGTGATGTGATAGTATGCTGGATAACAAAAAGTTAATCAACAAGATTTTTTGACCTTACCCCGGTAGGAGTCTTGAGATCAAATAGTTGCGCGGCTTCGATTCATTCTAGAATGCCCAGACCAACATTAGAGAGCATGCACCTTGCTCTCTTCAAAAGCGTTCTATTCATTCGTTCTGCCACTCCATTTTGCTGTAGAGTATCCCTAACAGTATGATGCTTGGTAATGCCTTTATCTTTTCAGAACTAATTGAATTCAGCAGAACAGAACTCCAGACCGTGACGGCGCTTCACTTTCTTCGACGTTTAATTCTCCATCAAAACCTTCCACTGCTTGAAGACCTCGAATGACTCACTCTTGTGCTTCATCAAAAATACCCAAGTCATCCTCAAGTAGTCATAGATCATGGATAGAAAGTATCTGGCACCTCCCAATGATGGAACACGAGATGGACCCCAACAATCAGCATGGATGTAGTGAGTGTCTCTTTCATCCTATGCACTGCCTTGCCAAACTGAAGCCTTCGTTATTTGCCACACACAAAGTGCTTGCAATTGTAGAAACTAATTTCAAATATCTTTTGTCCTCTCAAAAGATGTCGCATGCTGAGAATGTTCATTCCATTCTAACTCATATGCCCAAGTCGTATGTGCCACAACCTAGACTTTTCTGACTCTGATGAACTAGCCACATTAGCAATAACAGAGATTGTCTTGCCTTGTAATGTGTACAAGGACTTCTATTTGACTCCCTTCAGAATTGTACTATCGCCCTTCATAATCGCGAGGATGCCTCCAACAATAATGATCTGACTCCTTTTAGAGTACACGACTCCAAGTGATATCAAATTCTTTTTCAGTTGCGGAACATGGCGGGCATATGTCAACATCCTCACAAGATTGTCATGAGCTTTGATTTGCACAGAACCGATTCCAACTATCTGACATGACGCATTATTGCTCATGATGACATTTCTGTCGCCAGTCTTCTAATAAGATGAGAATCATTCTTTATTCGAAATCATATGATAGGAATACCCCGAATCAAGAACCCAACCATCCTCGACACATCCTTGTTCAATAGCAGCAAGAACCAAAACATCTTTTGATTCTTCATTTTCATGTGCCACCACGGCAATGGGGCCTTCATTTTCTTTGGACAATCTTTCTTCCAATGACCTAGTTCTTTACAGTAATTACAGATGTCTTTGGCAGTAATCTTCTTCTTTGGTTTGGATTTCTTTGAATCCGAGGTTTGTCCCTTCTCTGCTCGATACCAATCCCATGACCTGAATATCTATGAAATTTCTAGATGCCCTATGCCGAAATTCACGAATATGGAGACTTGATCTTACTTCTTCCAGAGTTTTAGTTTTGGAACTTGATTTATTTGACTAACAAATTCCACCTTTGTGTTTGGCCAAATTTCGCTTCGACGACAAGAACTTCACATGATTCGACATTTTAATCCACCCAAGTTCTGCCTGTGTATTTGGATGAAGTTCCTGGAAATCTAGTGGCAGCCTCATTAGTCTTGATGAGGATGCGAGCGGCCGAATCCGGCAATCTCCGATCGGATATGGTCAGCCATGGGAGGGATCCACCTGAACGTCGTCCCATCCCGCGCCAAGGCCCCGATCTAACCGGATCTGCCTACGTTGGTGGCGCTGAAGTGGAAAGAAATAACTGTGCCGGAGAAGAAGGGGGGAGCTTCTCACCTCATCACAGGAAGGAGACGAATCTTTTCTTCTCTAGAGGCTATTAGACATTTTTGCCAGGGGATGCGGCGAGGTAGGTCATGCTAGAACCACCACAGGGACGTGTCTGCGAAGGCGAAGCAGAGAATGAGAGGGAGAAGTCGGAGAGAGAACGGGGGGAGATGGACGCAAACGAATGGCTCGGGCATTGAGGCGTTGAAAAAAGTTCTTGCGCAACTATGAAACATTTTTTCGAAACATTTCTAAACTTATTGCTTTGACTAGAACAAAAGTTCCCGTGAGTCCCGCAAGAACTTTTGTTGTTGTTTGGGGGAACTTCGGCTAGTGCCGGCCAAAAGTTTCACACCAAACACGACCCATATAATGGAGGAAGCGAAACTAACAGAAGTAAGATAACATCTTCATCCTCAATTTTTACATCAATATTTCTCAGTTTTGTTAACAAATAATTTAATTGATTAAGTTGTTCCTTCATAGGGGTACCTTCTTGCATCCGTAGGGTGAACAGACGTTGTCACATACGTGCTCCACAAACATCATATTTGCATAATCATGCATTTGAGTAACATATTTAGTTAGTTTGGATGTTCATCTAATGATATTTGTATATATGAATTAATATTTCAATTAGAGCATAATGAGTACTTAATTATCGATATAACCTTATAAAGTAATTATATAAGGTTATTAGGAATAAATTATAAAATTCATTAATATTGTAAATTATATGTTTAAATATGATTAAGTAAGCTTAATTAGGATTAAAACACTTAGTTATGATAAAAAATGTGATTGGATATCACTTAGGGTTCCAAGCAGATAGATCAAAAGTTGCTTGATGAGATATTTTTCTGAACCACCATATGACGTCGGAAAATACTGAAAACAATATATAAGCAACCTATCACGACTGAAAAATTACCAGAGGTAAAATTCGAGCGAAACGGACTAGAGAAAATCGGAAAGGTCAATTGTTTCAGGTGAGTTCTTAATTCTAAAATTGACTCTGTGATTGAGATGTTCATTTCTTCGTGCTTTCAAACTCATAAATCCTGAAATTTTGTATGGTCTTTCTATGGTAGCTTTCCATGGCCACTGAAATCACTTAAAAATCATTTGTATAAAGGAAGTTATAGATCAATCTTCATAGGTCGCATGTACTATCCTGAGTCAGATATATGTTCACTTTTTAAATTAGGACACAATTATAATAGTTCGAATTAGGCATTGAAATTTGGATATATTTAACTAGACATTCCAATGGTACGGTGAGAGGTGGAATCATCCTATTTGGACATGTATCTTGGGAGAAACAAATTTTGTATTTCGTATGTCCTCTTCTATCAAGTTTCAAGACATTTACAAAACATGAACCTTGTTTTGAGAAAATTGTGCGGGTTGAGACCTAGAGCGGACAATATCACGCACTAGTCAGGAATGTTATATATAGTATCAGATTTATTTCGTGTGACCCTTTGTGCATGTGGGGTGCAATCACTCAACGAGGACATTGAGTCTCCTAAGGGGGAAGGATGCATGAGGCGTGCTTTAGATTAGTCCTACATTCATAAGTCACGAAAGAGATGTTGAGTATATATGAGAACATATTCTTCACTAGGTGTGATACATTTTGAGAAAATCATGCAAGTTGAGACTTAGAGCAGATAGGAATGTTTCACGGCACTGTTTCATGATCATGACAAATGCTTCACAATCCACTTGTGACAATGTAATTTTCACCCTTGACAGCTTCTCTGTTTTTCACTTTTCGGCTCCATTTTAACTTCAATTTGAGTGCAAATTTTCTTCGTTGGCTTTGTAATTCAGTTTTCTTGCTTTTTAGACATTTGGGTAGATTTTTATTTTTGTAAAATTAATGTAAATGAGCTCATAAAGTAATGTATGCTAATAGAGAATGATTCGAAATAAGATTAAATGTAATACTAAATATATGTTAGATTTTGCTTGCATTAAAGACCTTGATTATCATCTCATTCACTAGGAAAAATAGAATTATCGAGTGCGCCTTCTCCTCTTGTGCTGCCAAATTAGTGAGGTCCGTCAACCTTCTTTTCTTTGCTCTTCGACTTTTTCTTCTTTGGTTTGTTCTTGGACACATTCGTGAGCAGCGTCCAGACTTCTTGTTGCTTTAGAAACGCTCACATCTTGATTTTTCATAACTCGAAACTGTTTCTGTGAACTTCTTCATCTTCATGTTGTGCGATGTCATCTCTTTGTCTGATTGAGAATCGCTGATGGACCCTAAGGCTCTCATACTAGTTTGTTACGAAAAGAGGGAAAGAAATTGAACAAACACAGAAGAACAGACGAGATTTACGAGGTTCACCCTAAACTGAGTTATGTCCTCGGATGGCGACTCTCTTTGTTATATGACATATTGATGATTCCAAAAATATGAAATAACTCAATCATCATGAAGTTTATATAGGGAACTTCAATATAAAATAAAAAATAAAGTTCCTAAAATCGTCTAGATTTCGGGAGCTCAATCGCGAGCCTCCCCTCAAGATCGCTGCCTCGTATAGGACGAGTGACTTTGCTACGCGTATGACTAACATATGAGCTTACGGTTACAATTGGGTTCAAATTTAAGGCATTATCAACATAAATCCATAAAACTTGTGTTATTTATATTTTTTGACAATAAGACTGAGTTTATTCTAAAGATTGTGTCAAACTTCACTTTAAGTAACATTTCTATTTTTAATTTCAATTCTAATTTCCACTACAAAAAATCATGATTTCAGACTCGTTGTCCTATAAAAAATCCCATGAAATTGATCACAAATTATTAGTGGCATGTTTCTGACATATTATACCCATTCGATCAAAAGCACTCATCTCAAATAAGTTTGTGACACGTAGTGACATCCATATGGCAAATTCTAATTAATTGAACCGTCTCTTCACTAGTTGTGAAGGACGGTGACCTTGATAACTTGTGATGGATAAATTGATCTTTCAAAATTTTGACGAAAAAATCTGCTAAAAATTGTGAAATAGTTGCCTTTGCAATTTCCGAAGGAACAATCTGTGGAAGATTATCTCCTCAATAATTTTGGTGGACTTGTCCATTGAAAATTGCGAGGGGAGATGCTTGCATCTTTTACAATTTCTGACCCAAGACATTTTTCAAAATTGAAGAGGGGATGGAGAAGGAGAATGGATCGGAGGAGGGAGAGGAGAGATAGAGGAGGAAAATTGGAAGCAAATTTAAATTGTTATATGATATACACGACTTTAAAAAATTGAACATCTAAAATCTTAAAATATCTTTTATAGTATATTACTTTTAATTTTCGATGAATTTTGTCTTTGCAATTTCCATATTTCAGTCGCGAATGATTTATCCGTCAAAATTAGTGGTGGTTCATTCAACTGTCATAATTTAAGATCGAGAACAACTATCACTATTATCATTTCCACAAATTTTGTAGTCGTCGTAATTACGGGCAGTTTTTTTTATTTTAGATAACAACATTTTTCACTAATTGTGAAAGAATATATGCCGCCGCAAATATGTTGCCATATTTTCTTGTATTATTCTCATTTTAGTAATTATGCTTCAGTGGCCAATTAAAATTATCAGTTAAATTATTGTATAACTGATAGTGTCTCTTAAATTGGATTTTGTCAGGGGAGGATATTTAATTTGGATCGCATTAGGATAAGATTTGTAAATTCTTGGAAATTACGATTGCGGGTTTAACTTGAAACTCTGCAGTGCATTAAGTTTTGAACTAAAAGTCGAGTTGGATCGATCTTTAATTTGTGAATAATGTGTATAATCGATAATACAAATTAAATCGCACCACTTTCCAAACATTGCATGCTGCGTCGTACACAAAATTAGGAAGCGTTCCAGGAATTTATTGATCCACCATTAAAATGTATTGTTGTACCTTGATTATTATTAATATAATAGTAATAATAAGTCGGTTTTCTATCGACTTATTATAATTGCATCGTATACATGTTGTCCTGGTCTTACACAAAATTATGGAGTAAGGGGGGAGGACCCCCCTCCCCCCATCCACGCCCGTTGGATGGGGATCCGACGGGCGCGGATTTCAAACCCTTTTTTTTTTAAAATCCATTTTCTTTATTTTTTTCGGTTTTCTTTATTTTTTCGTTTTGTGCTTTTGTTCGGCGGCGTCCCGATCTTTTTTTTGTGTGCCCTAGTTTTAGCCGACGTCCGAGCGCGTCCGACGTCACCCTCCGCCCTCCGTTCGTCGCCGTCCGCAGCCGTCCATCGCCCTCCGCAGGAATCCATCGCAGGCCGACCGCAGGCTGTCCGCAGATCCGTCCGCAGCTGTCTGCAGGCCGACCGCAACTGCCATTTGTCGCCGTCCGTCCACCGACCGAAGCTGCCGTTCGTCGCCCCCCGTTCGCCATCCGCGCTCGGTGATTTTCTGTCCGCAGCCGCTGATTCGCCGTCCGCGCGCCGTATGTCCGCGCACTGTCCGCTGTCCGTCCGTCCGCGCGCCGTCCGCCGTCCATCCGTCCGCAAGCCGTCCGCCGTCCGCCGTCCGCGCCACGCCTAGTGATTCGTGTGAGTCCGCCATCCGCGCCGCGCCCGGTGATTTGCCGGCCGTCCGCCGTCACCCGAGATCACCCGACTATCGCCCGAGAGGTATTCTCCGTCTGGTTCTCCTTCTTCACTTCAATTATGACTATCACCTGACTAAACCTTCATTGTATCCTCTCGTAGACTCGCCTGAGGCATCATTCGTCGAATTTGTGGCTCTTCGTCCATTTGTGCTTGGCGTCGGGCGAGTTGGTGTATGGTTTGCCTTGATCCTCTCCTTAAAGATAATTTGAATTTTCCTTTGAGAGTTTTGGATAGTTGAAGTTATCATATGCCACTCAGTTTTCGTTTTGGTGAAATTAAGATTGGAGTAGACAATTGCATGCTAAATCTTAGTTCTCTTAGTTCTTAGTTCTCTTATGCAAATGCAATTGCATGTTAAATCTTAGTTGTCTTATGTGAATACAATTGCATGTTAAATGGTAGTTTTCTTATGTGTATACAATTGCATGTTTTTAGCTAAAAGGGCTTGGAGATGGATGCACACTCTTATCGTGATATTACTATTGATGACAATGAGAATTCAAATAATGATGAAGTGCATATAGATTATGTGAAATCCTACGAGGTACCGAAACCGTATATTGGCATGACATTTGACACCGATGAGGAAGCGTACAAATATTATAACATGTATGCCAAATTAGTTGGTTTTTCTGTTAGGAAACAAGCTTTGCACAAGTCCAAGAGTACGGAAAATATAATTAGCCAGTCTTTTGTTAGTTGGTATTTCGAAGATGTTTTTACTGCAGGTATGCGTACCACGCAACGAGCAGAAAATATTAATGCTTTTTTTGATGGATATGTAAATGCGAACACTTCACTTTTAGATTTTGTACAACAGTATGATAGGGATGTCCAAACTCATCGTGCACATGAAAAGAAAGAAGATTATCGAACTATGAACTCCTCGCTGGCATACATTTTGAAGCACCCTTTGGAAATTCATGGTGGAAACATTTATACGCATGCTGTTTTTTCTAAGTTCCAAGAAGAATATGGTTAAGCGATTAATATGTATGCTCACAAAATATACAAAGATGCTCACAAAGATATATACTCGGTTTATCCTGCGAATGGTATTGATGAAGGCAAGAATATGGTGGAGTTTACACATCTCGATGGATTGTGTATAAGTTGTTCTTGCAAAAAGTTTGAACAGGAAGTGTTCTTATGTTCTCACATTTTAAATGTTCTTCACAAGAAAGGGGTTGGATCCATACCCGAGGGTTACGTACTTCATCGTTGGACGATAAATACAAGACATTCGAATGCACATGCAATTTATGATAACTTATCTTCTAGTAGTGATTTCATAACCCCAATTCAAAAATTAGGCTGGCAAAGTAACCTATGGAAGATAGAAGAGATGGGATTGAAATCTGCAAGACACTTACAATTCGGTGCTCCATTGATCAATGATGTTGTAAAAAAGATGAGAGCATTTGATCTTGAAAATGCAATTGTGGGTTCAAATGATACAGATATAGGAGGAATGCTTACTAGTCAATGTGCTACCAATGAATTTATTGCTAGTCAATCAAGTTCGGTTAATTTACATGAATCTCTTTTCGTCATACGTGATCCAGTCCATGTGAAATTTAAAGGTAGGCCAAGAAATGTTGGAAGGATTAAATTCGGCATTGAAAAAAAATCTAAGAAGCGTAGCTATGGCCATAGTGAAAAAAATGGACATGACAAAAGAACATGTTCACTGTTGAAGGTAAATTATTTTTCGTAATATTCATTGTTTTACAGATTTGTATTTTCTTATAAATCATTTTTCCTATCAGTAGAATTTGATTCTATAGTGATTCATCTCTGCTTTGTTCTATTGTCCTTGGTAAGAATTTGATTCTTGTGGCAAAGTCTTTCCTGTCCAAACTACTGTTGCATGCAATGCTTGATACCTAGATGCAAAATGCTGAACTTGAAGTTATTTTTAGGTGGTACACAACTTCTAATGAAAACCAATGTTATTTTTCTCACTACATGAGAGTCATCTTTCTTTGAGCTTATAGAAATGAGAATCTCTTCTGTATATTCTTGACCAATTACTTGACTAACTATTTCAGGTGGCTGTTACTTTCATTTTTAGTTGCAATCTTTACACTTGAAGTTGACAGTAGGAAAGATCAGCAGTTGAGTATTGTGTTTTGACGACCCGTTGCTCTGGACAGTGTTAAAACACATCAGCTCAGGCCTGATGCCCAGGTTCCCTCTGTGCATAGGTGGCAGGTGATAACATAATCTGGAAGCCTAAGGTGCGCTGTGATTCTTAGCTTCGGCAAAGTAATGATGTAAAAATGCCTTTATGAAGGCTTCTACCAGACTACAACTGATGTAGAAATGCTGGTTCTGACTTCTGAGGAACCGGCTCCTTTTTCTTTTCTCTTTCCATGTTCTGAAAACTAATCTATGTTTCTTTCTCTTGGGTAAGATGGTGAAGCAAGGCGTTTCCAATTTTTTGTTTTGTTCAATGATGATGACTTAGATATTTCAGAGTATGTATGCATGTCAACGTGAAAATTCTTCCGTTTATTTAGTTGAGACATTGGTGCACAAGTACAAATTTACCTGTATCATGGATAAACGCAATTTTTTTTTTTTTTCTGAAAAGAGAAGATCTACATGAAGTAAGATGGAGTGTGAAGTGTCGTTTATGAGTTCTTATGGATGTAGATAATTTTATTGAAAGTTTTATTTGTCAGATACGTGATGTTAGGCAATCAACGAAATATATTGTGTTCGGCATTTGTGGACAGCGCACATAATACTCTTAGCATCATCGCTTTAACATCAGTTGAATCGTGGGTGCTTCGCTTCCAGGGGTGGCCACGAAAAAGCATAAATTACTTTGATTCGCTATCTTATCTACTGAAAAAGATGTGGACTTTTTTCTAACTTATTACATCTAAAAAAATCTGAGAATTAAATAACTGCAAAAATTACATACAAATCTTACGTGAGGCAGCACTTTGAATATGAACTAAGCTTCAAATCTAGATATAAATAACTGCAAAAATTACGTACAAAAATTTAGAAGCCTGAGTTATAATCTAGATATGAACTAAGCTTCAAATCTTACGTGAGGCAGCAATTTGAATATAAAGGAGAGAAGGAGAGAGGAGAGAGATCTAAGACTGCTTTCCTCTCTTTCCCTTCTCATTGCATTATCAATTAAGTCTGCGCTCATTAACATTGGAGAATTGCATATTACAAAAGTTAGGCATATATAACCATCCATATTAGAGTAGCATCCACTACATTACCAAGACATATATAGCTAGTAGCAATACAATTAAACAAACAAATTTACACATGACATTCGCTCCATTCCTATTAATCCTAACTTCATCGTCATTTAAATCATCGCCATTTAAATTTGCAGCCTCCATTTTATCAATCTTTCGTAACAAGCAATTAATAACTTGTGTATGTCTCGATTCAAATGATGGATCTAACCAACTGAAGTACGTGCAAGCTCGATGTTGCTGCAACATCAATCACAAAAGAAAACATTAGATTAGGAAGACAACATTTGAACCGAAAGCAATCAACCAAGGAATTATCAAACTAACCCCGTAAAATGAACAACCGTAAAACCGACGACCGGGGTTCTGTTCGGTCCATGATGTTTTTATTATTGCATCTTCTTGGCAATGATATTTAGGCCACGCCATTGCCCCAACCCTACCCGCACATATTGGATCATGTCATAACACTAAAATTTCATAGCAACAATGTCCTAAAGTAGCTCACCCAACAAATGGCGGAGCACGGCGGGGCGGGGTCGGAGCGCGCGGGGCGGGCAGAAGCGCGGCGGAGCGGGGTCGGGGCGTGGCGGAGCGCGGTGGGGCGGTGGCGAAGCACGGCGGGGCGGGGTCGGAGTGCGGTGGGGCGGGGGCGAAGCGCGGCGGAGCGGGGTCGGAGCGGGGTCGGAGCGCGGCGGGGCGGGAAGGAGTATGGCGGAGCGGTGTTGGAGCGCGGCGGGGCAGGCAGGAGCGCGGCGGAGCGGGCAGGAGCGCGGCGGAGCGGGGTCGGAGCACGGCGGAGCGGGCAGGAGCGCGGCGGAGCAGGGTCGGAGCGGGGTCGGCACGCGGCGGTGCGGTGGCGAAGCCCGGCGGGGTCGAAGCGCGGCGGGGCGGTGTCTGGCGACGAAGACGACGACGAAGCAGATCTTCACGGCTCGGATGGAGATCGGACGAGGACGAAGCAGATCCAGCGAGGAAGGAGCAGATCTTCGGCGATCCGGCGAGGAAGCAAGCAGTGGGGCGCGGCTATGAAGCAGATCCTGACGACGATGAACGGCTGCAGACGGCCTACGCTGCGGACGGCGATTCACCAGGCGCGGACGTCGGCGAGGACGGCGATGGAACGGCTACGGACGTCGGCGAGGAATGGCGATGGAATGGCCCCGGACGTCCACATCGGTGAGGAATGGCGATGGAACGGCGCGGACGGCTGTTTGTTTGCAGAGAACTAGGGCACAAAAAAAAAAGATGTGGACGCCGCCGAACAAAGCACAAAACGAAAAAAAAGAAAACCGAAAAAAATAAAGAAAATGGATTTAAAAAAAGGGTTTGAAATCCGCGCCCGTCGGATCCCCATCCGACGGGCGCGCATGGGGGGAGGGGTCCTCCCCATTGAATCCTTATAATAAAGGAATAGTTTTAAGTGATAGTTTATGTTATCATGTTCGTATTTCAATATTTTTATTTTATTTTAGCATATAACTAATCTATACACTTTTAATACTTATGTTAATTGATATTACCATTTATGTAAATTTTTTTCCAAAAAAATTGGTGTAATAAGATTTAATGATGAACTTCAATATTATTTACTATCCATTCTAATATTCCATGTACTATAGTTGTGAATTTTTTAACAAATATTTTTATTTTATATAATAAATTGTAGATGATATACTATGAGAAAAAAACACATCATATTTCACAATGAAGTGAAATAAGTATAAAAAATGACATGGTTATAAAAAAATACATAATACTTTCACAATGAAGTAAAATAAGTGTAAAAATGACATGATTATAATAATCCATATTGAATTCATGTTTATAATTTTATGTGAATTCTAATATATTTTGAAAAAACAAATATTTTTTTCAATTGTATATGAAATATTATTTATTTTATCATATTAAATATTATTTCTTTTATTATTCAAGTATATATTATACTATAATGTGCACCCACTAGTCATTTTTTTTCTGGCTCCGCGTAGACTTTTTTTTTTCGGTGGGAGGAAGAGCCTAGGCTCCGGGGGTTTTATACAATATTGCTAAAGAACGAAATGCGGCGCCGGGAGGCCCGCGAGATCACAGAACATGAGTAATCCAATGTATGCCGGCGGCGATGTGATGATCGATCCCTGAGAGTCTCCGCCTGAGGCTTTCTTGGCAAGTGTGTCGGCTACCATATTGGCTTCGCGGTATACGTGTTGGACGATGACGTCCCACGGTTTCCGCAGCATTGAGTGGATTGTTTCCACAACTTTGGCGATGTGAGGCGCTGCAGGGAAATGATTGTTAGTGACTTGGACCGCAGCATCGGAGTCGGATTCAAGGATGACTTGACGAAAACCATTGCTCCATGCCAGGCGTAATCCTTCAAGGATGCCAAGGAGTTCAGCTTCAAGGGACGTAGAGGGCTCGATGTATCTCTTGAAGCCGAGGAGCCAATGTCCGTTGTGGTTCCTCAAAAGGTGGCCATCCTCAGAGATTGCAGCGTCGACATTGCATTTGATCCAGTTCTCTGGCGGACGCGACCAGGAGGTTTGTGAGGGTTGTGTGCTATCAGGTTGGAGCAGGGAAGACTGCTTTATGGCCAGTTGGGTGGCAAGCGTTGCATGGGTGATGTTGGCAGCCGGGTTGGTTGGCGTAGTCGCAGCGCGATCAAACACTAACTCGTTTCTCCATCTCCAAATGAGCCAGCAAGAGACGCCGAAGGTAGTGGGCCAGTCAATGTTGTTGATTGAAAGAAGTTTGACCTGTAGATTAAGATAGAGCCAATCAGTAAGGTTACCAGTAAAGAACGGGTTGAGTAACGACGGAGGAATGAGTGAGCGCCAGATATGTGTAACCCATCCGCAGTCCCTCAACGCATGAAGATATATGAATATAGAATATATATAATTACAAATTAATGAGAGAACATATTGAGTCGCATCAAAATTAATTATTGTTATCACGAGTAGTACAAGTACAACATTAATTATACATTATATAAATAATATTAAACTAAGATTTTTCAAAAACAAAAGTTAGAAAGAAACCTAGAAATGAGAATAAGATCGATTAGTTCGCAATCCATCCAACACTGCTGTCGCCATGCACCGAGTTGGATATGTGAGAATTTCATGTGTTGTAGCCATGCAACTTTTGGGACATGGCCGACATGATAAGCTCGACCCAATCAACGGGTCGGTTTTTGCTCTACGTTATGTTGGAAATATAAATATATTTTTTCCCTGATTTCAACCCCAACTAATTAAAAAGATAAGGTACGGATTTTCTCGTTCAAAATATGAATAAAAGACGTGTCACGAATTTATATTTTGATCACGACCGTAGATTTTGACAATAAGATGTTGATCGGATGAATCGATGGAATGACAAGATCGGAGGTCATGTCAATCTTTTGATTATTCCGTGTTAATTAGCATGTCATATTGATTAATTATTTTCGATGGAATTGGAAGTTAAACCTTTTTAATTCATCAGTTTTCAGTGAATTAATTGTTTGAAACTATTTTTTATATAGATAACAAATTTGGAATAGCTCAATTTATTTATTTTTATTCTAGGTCACTGGTCAAAAGGTAAAAAGGATAAGGAAAATTTTAACCACATAAAAAACGTGCATAGAGTTTTTTTAGAATGCACTCTTCATACCCTTTTTTTTATGATGGACAGTGGAAGGGTCAAAGTACATTATGCTGTATATATAAATTATCTAAAAACTAATGTAAACAAAAAAAGTCGCATTATATCCGTCACACGCATCAAGCTAAAAAAGTATTAATATTTTGTAAGGACCGAATTTCACCTTAAAAATTATGAACAATTAGAAAAATTTTGTGTGATTAATTAGTTCGCTAAATTATTTTAATCATTTAATGATAGCAAAAGATTTAAACATATTTAAAAAATCATAATTAATTAAAAATTTCATAATAAATCCTAAGATTCAAAATGTCTAAAAATTTCATTACATTATTTACATGAATATTCATTAAAATTAAAAAACTTATTTGGTCATAAGAAGGTGGAACACTTCGTTGTGAACTTGACCTAACATTTTTTATTCTTAATTATATGTATGAATTCATAGTGCATGATTACTAGTTAGAGTATGAAAATGTTATACATGACATCATAACATATCACCTAATGCTACATATAATACATCTCTCATCATCATATGTAAATATGCATGTCATGAACTATATCATAATTCTTATATAACATCACAAGTTATCGTTCTTGACATAATTTACATAACACACCTTAATTTTGGAGCACCATTCTCTGCAAACGTCATACAATAAGACATACATTCATCACCGTCATGAATAAACATGACATGTAACTTACCATTGCATTCTTTTTTATTACTATGCACATCTTAGGTGTTTCTTTTTAACTCCTCGATCCTTAATCACTACTTAACATTTTTCATTATTTCCTTTTTCATCAGAGTTCTTTTATAATCATCGAGATATTCTTTCATTCTTCTTTCTTTTTTTATCATGAAAAAATTTGAAGTGGAATTTTTCGACTTTCATCTTCATCACATAACATCGTCACCTTAAATTTCATTCAATGCCTGCAAGATCTAACTGAGCACACACATCATAATAGTGAGAAACCTTATTGTTAATCATTTTTAAGAATACACACACTTTCTGATAAGAAATTTTATTCCTTGGGAAGCATAGATGCTGGACTTTATTTCGTGGGACTTGATGCCCTTGAAGTACATACATAAGTGCAAGACTTTACTCCTTATTTTTGTTTTATCACCTTCTTAACTTTTTTTTCTTTGTCATAAGATAATTTGAAGTTAGTCCACAATTCATGTCATACTTTTTCTTATAACAACTTGGATCTTAACTTAGTTGTAGAATAATATTAATATCATCAAATTCTCTAGCTAGGTCACATCTCTGAGAGCATAGTGAGAATTTTTATTTTTTGTAAGAATACACACTTTCGGATGAAAAATTTTATTTTCTAAGAAGTACATACGCAAATGCAGGACTGTACTTCGCGGGACTTGATTTTCCTAAAATACATACGCAATTGCAAAACTTTGCTTCCCATTATTACTTTGATGAATGACAAGGTCTTATTCTTCAATTTATGATGCATTATGCTTTTTCAATATATACATTACACATTCACATCAAACAGTATTCATCTTTTAGCCTAATTAGCATGCATTACGTGTATCTAGGTGTCATATACAATCAACATATATCCATACATAACATATGTACTTTAATAATTAATTTAAATCATCATATCGGGAGTTATGCATTGGTTATGATGATTTAGTCATTCATAGTGCCTAATCATGATCATGAAGGTCCAATTCATGGGTGTGAATGAGATGCTTCCAACACTTACTTCTGGTCATGGTCGTACCTAGTGTCACCCCTGACCATTGGGGACGTGCCCCGAGTGGGCGAGGCCATGCGCGTGAGTAGGCAGATGCGGCCGGGACGATTCCTACTCCTAGTAGGAGTAGGAGTTGTCCAAAACTCCAAAGATCCGACGAGGAGGGATGAGCTTCTGGAGGTTGAAGGGTTGGACTCCTATCGTGAGTAGGAGGACGAGTGCATGAAGAAGTGCAGGGTCGGAAGGACTCCTACTCCTAGTAGCAATAGGAGTCGAACTTTTCCTTGGCCAATGAGGACTTAGGGCATGGCCGGATCTTCCTTTTAGACTGAGGGGCACCTGGAGTTGATGTTCTAATCATAGGAGGATTGAGGAATATCAGTGGTCGCATGGGAGCTGCCCCAGTCCGAGTAGAACTCGGACTGGCCAGCAAGGCGCGCCCCGAGCGTGGGGGTCTAGGAGGGAATCCGACCCACTTTGATTCTAGGAGGGAATCAGGGCTGGCCAAATTCTTCATGGTCTTCAGGGACTCAGATTTCTACTCATAGTCCAAGGAGGTTTTTCTAGAGAAATGGCTTGCATGCCTCATAGGAATAGGTCCATAGTTAGAGTAGGAGTTGGTGCTCCTTGACCCTATAAAAGGACATGTACTTCTAGGCTTGTAAACCAATTTGGACAATCTGAGATTGCTCAATAATATTCTTTAGTTTTCCTCTTAACTTTAAGCCTCCCTCTGTTCTTCATGGGCGGGTGTTTCATTGTTCATCCGAGGCGTGTATGGTCGGAGTTCAAGGCACGTCTAAAATGGGGATGATCGATGACCGAGCAGGGTTTGACCGAGCTGCACATTTGGTGCTTCATACCTAAAGCATAAGGGCATGACAACGTGATATCAAAGCTTGGGTTCCGACTATGTCAAGAGAAGAAGGTGCTTCGAGCAAAAGCCGTTCGATGGAAGCCGAGGACACGGCGCGAGGTCGAGTCCAAGGTGTGGACGGTGGGGAAAAGAAGAAGAATACTCAAGCAAATCCAGATACCCAAGCAACCATATTGAGAAGAATATGGAGGCGCTGGAGCAGAGTCTTCGAGAGACGGACGAGGTGGTCCGTAGCCTAGAAACCGTGACGGGCGATCACAACTTGGCACCGGAGGAGGGAGTAGCCGTGCACCAAGAGCTGTCCAGCTGCGTTGCAGCCATAGGAGAAATTATGGATGCACGGATGAGGGCCTTCGAACCAGATTTGTTGCTGCTCAAAGGCTTGCTCTTCACGCAGGAGGGTTGCAGTCGAGGAACCTGGTGCCCAAGTTCTTGGGACCGGAACCAAAGAAATATGATGGTGTGCCTCCTGTGTGTAGGAGGCGATGACCATCGATGATTTTCTTTCGTGCCTTGAAAAGGGTTTCAAGACGAGCAAGATCATGGTCTAGAAGGACCAGATTGACATGGCCGTGGGCTATCTGGTGGATGGTGTGCTCTTGTGGTGGCGTCGGATGGAGGAAGATGACGAGGCTGTGATAGAGTCTTGGGTGGACATCAAGGTGGAATTGAAAAAGCAATTCTACCCCAGCAATGCACAAGAAGTGGCTATGAACAAGCTAACCTCTCTCAAGCAAACGGGTTCCGTGAGGGAATATATCGAATAATTCCAGCCGATTATGTTGGAGATGCCCGGGAGCATGGATGAGTCGACGTGGTTATTCTTTTTCCTTTGGGGATTGAAATCATGGGCGGCTCAGGAGTTGAGACGTAAGAATATAACGACCATGAAGGAAGCATTGGTCGCTACTGAAGCTTTGGTGGAGTTCTTCAACAAACCGAGATCCTAGCACGTAGGCTAAGGATAAGGGCAAGTCGACGCAGGACGGAGCCCGACCAGGTGGCAAGAAGAATGATAAGCGGGACAAGAAGGAGACGACATCGAAGGGTGACACCAAAAAGATGGTCAGATGCTTCGTCTGTGGAGGGCCGCACTACGTGAGGGAGTGCGACAGTAAGACAGGCCTCTCGACCACGGCGTCTACTCAGGACACCGAGCAGGGTGCTACACACATGGGGTCTATAATGACCTTGATGACTGCTGCCATAACACTTCCATTGAAGGACGTGAAAAAGGCCGCAAAGGGCTTGATGTTCGTGGAGGTCGCAGTGAATGGCCACACTTCGACCACTCTGGTAGATACTGGAGCCACACACAACTTCATGGATTCAAGGGAAGTGGCACGACTTGACATATCATATGTCAAGGAGCTAGGCCTGATTAAGATCATGAACGCGGCCTCCCAACCGATTCTTGGTACGGCCAAGGACGTCCATGCAAAGGTGGGAGATTGGGAAGGAGCGATCACCATGACAATCGTCAACATGGACGACCATCAGTTTGTCCTGGGCATGGAGTCCTTGGATGCGTTTCGTGAGGTGAGACTTACCCAGGAGGGGTTATATTTTCTATCTCAGGAAGCCTTGCACAAAGTTGCCATGATGAAAGCCAGCGTGAAGTCCAAGATGCTTTTGCCAATGCAACTTGATAAGGGCATACGCCAAAAGGAAGTCACCTACTTAGCTGCTTTGAAGCTGAACGAAGCCGGCATCAAGGTTCAGGGCATCCTGGAAGAAGTAGAAAGGCTTCTGGAGAAATACAAGGATGTAATACCACCAGAACTGCCAACCAGACTTTCTCCTCGCCAAGATATCGATCATGCCATCGACCTAGTACCAGGTGCTAAGCCTTCGGTTATGGGGCCGTACCGCATGGAACCTCCGGAGCTAGAGGAGATTTGGAAATAATTGAGCGAGTTGCTGAAAGCTGGGTTCATCAGGCCCTCAAAGGCACCCTATGGGGCGCCGATCCTATTTCAGAGGAAGCAAGATGGGTCGATGCGAATGTGCATCGATTACGGGGCTCTCAACAAGATTACTGTGCGGAATAAGTACCTGATTCCACTGATCGGAGATCTCTTTGACCGACTCAGAAAAGCGAGGTTCTTCTCCAAGTTGGATTTGAGATCGGGGTACTGGCAGGTGAGGATTGCGAAAGGGGATGAAGACAAGATGACGTGTGTGATAAGATATGGATCATACGAGTTCTTGGTGATGCCCTTCGGCCTCACAAACGCACCGGTAACCTTTTGTATAATGACGAACAAGATCTTTCATCCACTGTTGGACAAGTGCATGGTGGTATACTTGGACTACATCGTGGTATATTCGGATACCCTTGCAGAATATGTGCAGCATCTCGGAGAGGTGTTGAGGTTTCTGCGAGAGAACGAGCTATTTGTCAAGTTGGAGAAATGCTCATTTTCCTAATCGAAAGTGACGTTCCTTGGGCACCATATAAAAGCTGAGAATATCAGCATGGACAAGGCGAAGGTCCAAGCTATTCTCGACTAGGAGCCACCAACATATGTTCCGGAGATGCGGTCGTTTGTAGGGTTCGCCAACTACTACAGACGGTTCATCGAGGGATACTCGTGACGGACTTCGCCCCTCACCGACCTTCTGAAGAAGAAAGCGAAGTGGGTATGGACAGAAAAATGCGTAGAGGCATTTGAGAACCTGAAGAATATAGTGGCGAAAGAGCCGTGCTTGCATCTACCTGACTACGGACAATCATTTGAGTTGCAGACGGACGCGTCCGACTTCGCATTGGGTGGCGTCCTCATGTAAGAGGGACATCTAGTAGCATTCGAGAGCCGGAAGCTCAACAAAGCTGAACAACGATACTCGATCCACGATAAGGAGATGACCACGGTGGTGCACTGCTTGTGCACGTGGAGACATTATCTTCTTGGGAGCGCGTTCGTTGTGAAGACGACAATGTAATGACATCTTATTTTTAGAATCAAAAGAAGCTTAGCCCAAAGCAGGCACGATGGCAGGACTTCTTGGCGAAGTTCGATTATGTTTTGGAATACAAGATGGGGCGGACCAACGTAGTGGCCGACATCTTATGTCGCAAGGCGCAGTTTGCGATGATAAGCGCCATTCGCATAGACTTCAAGGATCACATTCGGGAGGGATTGAAGGAGGATCCTAAAGCTGTGGAATCACTTCGACTTGTCGAGAAGAGTAAGTCATGAAGATTCTGGATGGAAGATGGGCTGTTGTTCACTGTGGGACGTCGGCTTTCATGATGGGAGGGTCTTTGATGGTCGATCTTGAAGGACTGTCATGACCCGGGAGCGGCTCGTACCTTGGCGTTGGTTGAGGACTCTTACTTCTGACCTCAAATGATAGAGGATGTTGAGGAATATGTGTGCATGTGTCTCAAGTGTCAACAAGACAAACTTGAGCAGAAGAAGCCGACATGGTTGCTGGAACCCTTGCCCATGTCGGATCATTCATGGCAGATGGTGACCATGGACTTCATCTCAGCCTTGCTAAAATCTGGAGGAGCGGGATCGATCATGGTGGTGATCGACAAGTTTTCAAAGTATGGAACCTTCATCCCGGCTCCAAAATATTGCTCGACGGAAGATGTCGCCCGCTTGTTTGTCAAGCATGTAGTAAAGTACTGGGGCGTACTTGAGATCATCGTTAGCGACCATGATCCGAGGTTCACGGGACACTTTTAGAGGGAGCTACGCTTCTCGAAAGCTTTCCATCCCCAGACAGATGGCCAAATGGAGCGGGCTAACCATCTTCTAGAGATCTACCTGAGGCACTTTGTCGTGGCCAATCAGGAGGATTGGGCCAAGCTCTTGGACGTTGCACAGTTCTTGTACAACATGCAGAAGAGCAAGGCAACGCAACAAACCACATTCGAGATCATCACTGAGAGGCAGCCAGTGACACCTGCAGGACTTGCGGCCAGGTATGCGGGGAAGTGTCCAGTGGTGTATCATGTGGCACGTGGTTGGCAGGACAACCTTGAGCTGTCGAGGGCTATCTTGGACAAATCGGTGCACAAGATGAAGAAGTTGGCTTATTAGAAGCGGAGGCATGTCGAGTTTCAGGTGGGAGACAGGGTTCTTGTGCAGTTACGAACTCGTCAGTTCAAAGCATTTCAATTGGCCTGACCCGTCTTTGGTCACGGCCTTCCAGGAGTGGCACGACCATGCTAGCATTCTTGAAGCCCAATTTTAACCTTAAAATTCCAAATTTTTTTAGGGCAAAATTGGAGGAAAGCGTACGTGTCCCTTACAATCATAGGGAAAATTTGTAGTAATCCAATAGGCGTATAACATGAATAAACTCAAGAAAATCACAACGTAATAAGATTTTAGTATTATTCCCTAAAATACACAAAATTATAGATATTGAACGTGAACATCATTTTCGAGGCATATAAACACGTGGAACTTCACATATGATCAATGAAGCCCTCAATCATGATCCCAGATAGGATCTAAGGTGTTCCTATGTCTTTCAATCCATACATGCAAACCATTAAGAGATGAGATAGGGTTGGATCCCATTTACATACCTTTAGGTTTTAAATCTAACCCCCCCCCCCTTTTCAAATCATCACTAGGTTATTTTCTTCTTCATCATCCAGAAGCCTCTAGGCCTTCTTGTCCTTGTCTTAATGGTATTAATCTTCTTCTTCATATTCATCTTGAAAGATCAGATTTAATATTCTTTTGTGAAGAAGAGAAAGCATGACAACTACCTTAGGAGAGAAGATAAATAAGATTTTATGGTCGTTAGACCTTTATATAGGATTTACATTAGGAATTTGGTCAAGAGACTCGAATACCCTTTATCTAAAATTTGAATTTGGGATTGTTACATCCTTCTCCCTTAAAAGAAATTTGTCCGTAAATTTCATTCTTACTTATGTATTCAAAGAATTTCATTCATTGTTCCTAAAAGGTCACCTTAATCCTCATCGTATTAATTTTGAGCCTTACTAATCTCCATGATGTCCACCTGCATCTCTCTATCATTCATCATTCATGTTTTTTTTAGAAAACATATCTTAGGTTTTTCAAACTTTAGACTTAACTTTCATCTTTTATTTAAAAATATCATCTGATAGAATCAATATCACCTAAGTCTCTTATATCATTAGACTTAACCTTTCATGACATCTTTAGTAGTAGTTAAACCCACCTTTTTTTTTATACTTTCCAAGATGATGTTAAGAGATTCAACATTTAACAATTAATTCAAGTTTCACATCTTAACATCTGAGATTCGTATATCTCAATCTCCATAATGTTAGTTTGAATGCTATTTTTTCTCTAATGAATAGAGAACGTAAATGTCATATCCTAACTTGATATGTAATATTTATAACGTGCTTGATACTCACTACAAGAAAATTGGCGAGTAGCGATGCAACATAGTGTCTCATATGTTGGTGATGCTAAGTCGACGCCAAGAGCGTCCCGATAGAGTCTAAGTAGAGTCACATCTATGCGACGCTACATGCCTCCCAATAGCACCACATTAGCGTCGTCTTAGCTTTTACAAGCTATTGACTAACCGCAGTGCCAAGGGGACACTACTTTCCCGCTATTATTGGGCGCGAGATGGGGAAATGCACTGCATATCGTAGCGCTATCATCGACGCTAAACTAGCGTCACATCAGTTGCGATCGATGCTACGGATGGAGTCGATATGGGCACCAAACCTTTGCGCTGTTTTGTTATCGAGAAATGCGACGCCACTTGGCATCTCAAATTTCACAACGCTATGTAGACGTTAGGCTGATGCTACATGAATAAAATATTCCTAAATAAATATATATGTTACCTACATATGTATTCGTATACTTACCTACACATGTAACACATACAATGCTTAATTGACGCTATTTTGACACTACTTCGCCGATGTGTTTGAAGAACACATATGTTAATTAAGAAATAGATTAACTATATGTTATCTATATATATTTGTATAACTATATGTTATCTATATATATTTGTATAACTATATGTTATGCTAATTCGTATAACTCCATATATCTTACTATATATATTATCTATACTATAATGAATAAATAAATGTCATTTATATGTGTACCTTCAACATATGTACCCCCTACATCATATGTGTGTTACTTATATATGTATTCCTAAATATATATATTTGTTACCTATATTATATAAGTTACTTATGCATACAATATATATCATATATTAATTATAGATATATTATTTTTATATTCTTCATCATGGAATTATAATGGTTGAATTAAGTGACATGATTTATTATTTATTACAAAATAGAGCCACCGTATGTAGACACTCAATAGCATTGAAGGCGCGCCACACTAGCGCCACAAAAAATAGTCGACGCTACAGAGGCACTACTTGCGTCGTTGTGGCATCGCACTACTCCGACGCTAAGCGGATTGAGACGCTACTTCGACACTAGATGGTCGCTAATATACTGTAGTGTCTCATTAGTGTCTCTATAGCGCCGCAATAATGAATCACTATAGTTTTAGCCGACCTTTTATTGTTCTCACTTAATCGGGTACATATAGACATATACATACGCATATATACTTATACATATAATATGTATACATCTACACATTGTTGCCACTTAATCTCGCATATATATATATATATATATATATATATATATAAACATGTACATACACACATATATACTTATAATACATATACATATACACATTATTGCCACTTAATCTCGCACATATAGACATATACATATACATATATACTTGTAATACGTATACATATACACGTTATTGTCACTTAATCTCGCACATATAGACTATACATACACATATATACTTATAATACTTATACATATACACATTATTCTCACTTAATCTCGCACATATAAACATACACATACAAATATATACTTATAGTACATATACACATTATTGGCATATAAACTTGTTTCAATATAATCTTAATATAATATAAACTTATAATATATACAATTACAATGTATAAACTTTAAATACTACATAAACTTATAATATAATATAAAATTAAATTTAAATTAGAAAAAAAATTCAAAATGGTGTCACTATAGCACGGAATAGCATCTCATTAGCATCTAAGTAGCATCACATATTATGGAGGCGATAAATTTGAGGTTAAATTCCAAATCCTCTTCTCTATTTTCACTGCTTTACATGCTCCGTCGATTTTTACTGCGACACCCGATGCCCACTACTTCGACAGACACTCGATGCCCAATGGCCACTGCTCTAATGCCCGATGGACTTGCTCCACCGTCCGACCTGACGCCCACTCCTTCGGTGTCGTGCTCTGACGCCCTGCCAGACGCCACCCTCCTCTGACCTCGCCCTCGTCTGACCCTATATCCTCTGGCCCCGACCTTCCCACCTCCTTCGATGTCGTCATCCGCCCTCCTCTGATCCCACCTCCTCTGACACCGTCCTCCCTGCCTCCTCCAACCCTGCCCTCCCCTCTGACCTCGCCCTCCCCACCTCCTCCGATGCCGTCGTCCCCCATCCTTCGACCCTGCCTCCACCAACGCTATCCACGCTTATACTATTATTTACGGTAATGCTATGTTAATTACTGTAATGTTACGTAGATGTATAGTATGCTTTGTTAATTATGCTAGGAAATAAGGAAATTAATTCTTATGCTAAATAATACGATCCATATGGCATATGATAGGAAATAAGGCAATTTAAAAAAAAGGAATCAAATTTGAGGTTGGACTCAATTTGAAAATATATTTTTAATAATTCTAGAACCTCCTTTTGATCATATTCTCATAAATTTTACTAAGGATGTTGATGTGAACTTTAGAAGTTATGATCTCTCACATCAATTAAATGTTGTTCGAATCGTAGTTAAAATACTCTAGAGTCCACACTATAGCAGATATATAGGTCGAGTAGAAACACAAGTGTCATAACCGCGTTGACTTAGATCCAAATGCTAACCCGTTTATGTCTCGGTAATTGTCACAAAATTAGAGGATAACAATAAAGAAAAGAAACAAATAATGGAAGGATTAGAATTCAGAGGTGAAAAACTCCTTTGTGATGAATCAGTCAATGCTATGGTTCTTTTTATCTCTATCACGAGTTTAATGATCTCTCGATACTTGCATTGAGAAGCGACTACTCCTTCCCGTCACTCATCGTTCTCTCTTCAAGTATTAAGGGGTAAGCCGCTAATGAACATATTGGAATCTGTTGATTAGTTAATCTCTCATCCTAATCAGAATGAAGATTGATCTCTTGTTCAATAGGATGTAAAATTAAGATTCCACTCCGGGCAATAAAATGAATCCAAGAGAACCAATTACTATTATGGATTATCTATCGTAATAATTCGAGAATGGGCTTCTCAGCCACTTTCAATTAACAAGAACCATGTTAGTAAGATATTGCAAGAGTTTATAAAACATGTCCCTTCTCTCGAATGAGACAAGATATAAGGAAGAAAGCGGATCTCTCGATCTAATGAAGATTAAGCATAATACCCGTTAGTACCGTGTGGAATGTTAGTGCTCTTGTTCTTTTCCACTTGTCGGAAGGGGCAAGATCGTCAAAAAATGTCTCAATTTCTGTGCGGGATGACATCTTTCGGGCCTTTAAAAATAATATAAAATAAATTATATAACCCAAAAATATATCATCCCGCATGATCCTACCTCTTCCGGCAAGTAGGAAAGAACAAGAGCACTAACATCCCCCACGGTACTTGCGGGTATGAAGGTGATCCTACAATTTACAAAGAAGAAATAATTTTCAATGATAAGGAAAACTGTAATAAAATTTCTACAACTTATTTAATTTATGGCCGAACGGTGACCACCCCATTATCGTGTAATCCATTTTCATTTGTCGAAGAGGAATCATCACCCGCTACAGCTGGGGTAGGCTGAGAAGGTCCAACATCATCGACGAGCTCTAGTACAAAATAAATCATTAGTGTCATATCAAATTAAACTAATGATAATGGATATATGTACAATAAAGTTCTCACCTCGAGTGATGTCAATCATCGCATGATCCGTAGCAGTCCGCTCATCAGAATGTGACAAGTTGGGTGCTTGTGTTATCAGCGGTGTAGCAACTGATATTATTAAAAAAATGATTAATGTAATTAAATGAGAAATATAATTTTAATAATATTAAATACATCACTTGGGGTAAGATGCTGCTCGCCATCACTGGAATGTTGTCTAGCGTCCGGTAATCTCGACGGTGGCATAGCAACTGTTATCATAAAAAATACTTAAAATACTTGCATGTATTTAAATATATGGAATATACAGAAAATAGCCTAGTGTGACATGCCAATCGTTGTCGTGCAATCAAGATGTCCCGATTATGTGCCCCGTCGACAGTAGAGCAATTGTCACAATAACAAAATAATTAGAACGATTGCAAGTATAAGACAAATTAAATGCAAGAAATAACCTGGAGTGATACGTGGAGTCGACCCACCAATGGATCACATACTATGTGACGATCTGACTACGTGCCCCGTCGGTGGCGGGGCAACTGACATTATTAAAAAAATTAATGCAATTATTATAAACAACTATAAATAAGAAACTAACAATAAATATATCACCCGGTGGATGTGATGACTCACTTATCTAGTTTTATTATATGTAATGTATGTATGTGTGTATATATATATATATATATATAATGTATGTATGTATGTATGTATGTATCTATGTTAGGTCTATATTATAAATCTATAAGTATATATATGTGTGTGTGTATATATATTATAAGTCTAAATGTACATGTACATATGTATACATGTATATATCTATATGAATGTATATAGCTAGCAGAATGCCAATTAGCGATGCAAAAGGGCATCGCTATTTTGGCACTATTTCGTGGCAAACAATGTTAGCAACTAAATAGCGTCGAATCAGCATCGCGGTTATGAGACGCCAATGTAGCAATGACGCTAACTCGACGTAGTTGTGGCTCTAAGTTAGCGACATCATGGCATGCGTCGCCATTGTGACGCTTTGTCGGCGCTATTGTCTCGCAAAATCATGATCACATGTGTAGGTAATACATATAATGTAGTTAACATATAATATACGAATATATTCGTACGTAACACATATAATATAGGAATACATCTGTAGGTAACACATATATTTATATATATTATATATATTGAATTAGGAATATTTAATCCGTAAGGCGCCTACTTAGCGCCTAACCAGCTAACGTCGCAAATGTGACACTAATAAATTAAGAATATAAAAATAAAATATCAATAATACATATATGTAACATATGGTATAGGACGAGTCGGCATGGAAAGTAACACATATAGTTAGGAATACATATGTAAGGAACATATATAGTTAGGTATCTACATATGTAGATAACATACATAATATGTGTAACATGTTAATACATGTAACATACATAAATTATGCCCGGGAGACATATGTATGTAAATTTTTGTGTCTTTATTTTTTTCATCTGCGCAAGTTAATACTTAATTAATAAAACTTTGAAGTTGATCACCTACTCGTCGTTTGTAGTTAATTATTTTTGCCGATTCTTTGTATTTTCTTTATATTTTAGGAGTCTTATAAAACAAAAGAAGTTGATCATATTACGCAAGCCACGCAGGAGGGGACCACACCGTTGACCCCAAGACAACTTTGGACGGACCACGTCAGTGTGAAGAAGGGTCGCATTTATGGCCTCGGATCTTCTGTTAGTAACACAGATATTGGATATGGTCGACGAACTACTTCGGATTCATCTCCTTGTGGTATGCAAGAAATGATGGATCAGGTGACGGCAAAAATTAGGGAAGAGGTCAGAAAGGAATTCGAAGAACGTGAACGTCGTAACAGGACCGAAATGAAGAAAATGATGCGTGCCTTCTTGTGTGGCGAATTGAACGACGACGACGCTGACGTAGATTCATTATACTTATTTTTTTTTGGAATTTGCTTTAATCAGTAGATTCATTATACTCATTAGATTCATATGCACTTTGACATCAACATGGGTACTAACTTATATTTTACTCTTCATCCCTTTCAGTTAGATCTGTAGAGTTTCAAAGTTTTCACTGTAAATGGAGTGCAGACAGCTGGATCATGTAAATGTCTGCACTCAGTATAAATAAATATACTTGTAGTTTATAACCATGGTAAATATAAAAAAAATTTACTTGCTGCATAAATATACTTGTAGTTTATCAAATTATCAAATTATGGTGCATTGTTAATTTACGCATCTTTGATTGAATTTATCAAATTATGTTGATGTCAGATTCAAATTTACTTGTTTAAGAATTTTTATGGATTGTGAATGTACCTGATATAACTTTGAATCCTATGTTTTTATATTTCATTTACATTATCTCTCTATATATCTGCACTTTAGATTTTACTCTTCATTAGATTTCAAATCCGAATCCATGTTTTTTTTGCATTTTCATATGTTATAACTTTCTGAAATCTCTATTGTGCAGCGATGTTCGAGTTATTTTGCGACGTTTGGAATAGCTCATAACTTTAGCGCTACGTCGATCTTCATCGTGACGTTTGGATTATTTGATGGAATGGCTACGTCGATCTTCAATTTGTTTGGAATGGCTTTGAATGGATAGTTACATTTTGTTGGATTATGTGATGTTTGGATTATTTGATGTTTGATTTATTTCATGTTTGGATAGTATTTGTGATGGTGTATTTCATTTACATTATGTGATGTGAATTATATGTGAATATGTGTTGTATTATCTGTTTGGACATTTAAAATTCAGCATTTTTTTTAATTTTTTTTGTTTTCGACGGTCCTGACCGTCGGAAACAGCTGAAACAACAGATTTTTTTGATACTTACCGACGATTATAACCGTCCGTGCAGCATTATCGACGGTCGTAGCCGTCAAAAATTAATAGTGGAGTCGACGGGTAAAACCGTCGACCCAAGTTTGTCGACGGTTTAAATCGTCGATACTTTCGACGGTTAAAGCCGCCAATATATATCGATGGTCAAAACCGTCGATACTATCGACGGTTCAAATCGTCGATAGATATCGACGGTTCAAACCACCGATAAATATCAACAGCATGAACCGTCGATACTATCGACGGTTTTGACCGTCGATATATATCGGTGGTCCAATCGTCGATATATATCGGCGGTCCAACCGTCGATATTATCGACGGTTCGTGCCATCGATACTCAATGTTCTACGGCCGCGCCCGCCAACTAGACCGTCTGTAATACCGACGGTTCGCAAAAAACCGTTGCAAATTATTTGCGACAACCCTTTTTCGCACGGACATTATCCGTCGAAAGAACTGTCGGAAAATGTTATTTCCGACGGATCTGGCCATTTTACCGACGGTTCGGACCGTCGGTAAAATGCAATTTTCTTGTAGTGACATATGGTATAGGAATACATATGTAGGTAATACATATATGTAGCTAACATATAGTATATGAATATATACGTAGGTAACACATATAATATATGTAACAATAGTATAAGAATACATCTATAGGTAAAATATATATGTAATTAGAAATACTTAATCAGTTTATTTATTAAACTATAGTGTATTGGCGTGTGCTTAGCATCGCAGATGTTGGGACGCTAGTTAGCGATGCAAATATTGATGCCAAAATAGCGGAAGTTGTCGGCGCCCATATCGACTCCATCTTTAGCGTTGAGGTAGCGTCGCAACTTTTGTGACACTAAAGTAGCATCACGACTCGTCGATGCCAATACTATGCTACAATTTATTGTGCATTTTCTATTTTTCACGCGTGATAATAGCAACGAAGTAGCGTCTCTAGGGTGCCAAAATTAGCGTTGTCGTCTTGTAACGCCATTATGACACTAACTTGAAGCTAGGGTGACGCAGTTAGCTTCACATACTTGTGACACAATATCGTCGCTATGAAGACGCTAATGGAATCTACTTAGAGTCTCCTGATTTGGCGATGCTAATGTGCGTCGCTATTCAACAGTTTTCTTGTAGTAATTAGTCACGACCGTGACACATTGGTCACACCCGTGTTAGTGCCTAGACATGTCGTAAAGGTCTAAATTCATGAGTGTGACTGATGTTTCTAATGCTTTTCCTTCTGGTCATGTTCATGACTAGACCGTCACAATTGTGTCTGGGTTCGTCATGGCCGTAACAAATTCGTCACGGGCGTGAGCTAGAGCCAATCCCTTGGCCATTTTCCTACCATTCACTCACGTTGTACTAGACTCTATCAAGATTGTGACAATCTCGTCATGGTCATGAGTGAAAGTTTGATTTCAATTGACTTGACCTCCTTTGTACACAATTGTTCTGGACTTGGCATGACCATGATAACATCTTGTGAGTTTGATTTTAACCTTGAAATTCCATATTTTTTAGGGAAAAACTTTAGAAAATCATGCATGTCATCCCTGACAATCTTAAAAAACATTTGTAGATATCTAATAGGCATATAACGTGAATAAACTTATAGAAATTGTAACATAATAAGAGTTTAGGGTTCTTCCCTAAAATATACAAATCATATATTGTGAACATGATCATTATTTTCGAGGAATATAAACATGTGAATCTTAAAATATGGCCAATGCATCCATCTATCACAATTCTAAATAGGAACTAGGGTGTTCTTATGTCTCTCAATCCATACATGAAAATCATTAAGAGAGAAGAGAAGAGTCGGATCCCATTTTCATACCTTTAGATTTTAGATCTAAATCCCCCTTTTTTTTAATCATCTCTTGGTTTCCTTTTTCATTATCTAGAAACCTCTAGCTCTTCTTGTCCTTGCCCAAATAGTATTAATTTTCTTCTTCATGTCAAATAAAGAGAATCCTAATATTCTTTACTAAAGAAGAGAGGGCATGAGGGCTACCTTAAGAGAGAAGATAAATGTCAAGGTTGTTAGACCCAAGGTTGTCAAGATCTTGATTTAAATCATAAGATCTTATGATTTTACGACCTTACTACTATTTACCGATCTTGATCTTATGTGTAAGATCTTAATACAATCTTAATTTTCATCACACGATCTTAGATATTAACCAATCCTAGACTTATATCATATGATTATGATAATTATTTAAATATTAATTAAAAATATATTTACAATAATAAAAATTAATTTAGATGAAGTTTAATATATTTTCTTGATTTTTAATATGTTTTGATATAATTTTGCTTAATAATTGATAAAAATAATTTATTGAGGTGTAATTTAATATTTAAATACGATAAATTTATAAAAAGTATTTATCATTTTAAAAATATATTTTTAATTAATAGATAGGATCTTAGGATCCGATCCGATCTTACGATCTTCGACCGACCCTCTCCGATCTTATGTAAGATTCCGATCTTGACTTCCTCGATTAGACATTTAGATATATTAGGAATTTGGCCAAAAAAACTCAAATATCCTTAGATTTAAACTTTAGTATTGTTTATAGTGAGGGACGCATTCGAGGCAGCTATCAGTATTTTGGAAGTATATGTATATAATATTGACATATATTATTTTTGTATAAAATAGCATGTTGATCCCGACACGAGGAATCCATGTAACAATATTTTTCTCGCTCAATTTTTAGTACCAAACATTATAATATATCACTTAGACAAAACCTAGATGTAGAGTACATTAGATATATGCATATCTAAATAATAAGCATTATGAGAAAATAGTACGTTTAAAAGCTCAAAATAATCCAATATGATATGATACCAACGTTATTTAAATTATACTAAATGTACATTTAACCCTGGTTTACAATATTTTAATTGTATATTTTCGCACTTAATTAACGGATTGCATGATTCATAAATTTCTCTTATTTTTTAATAATTTCTCAAAATTTATTATATTTGACGACAATGACAACCTTATTACTATTTAATGACAAAAGAACAAGGGCATGGAAAAGGATGCTAAGTTGGAGGAAAAAAGGACCAAAAATAATAAGTAAAAAAGAAGGTGACCAAATTTTGGTGGAGGGTTCGGCTATTTTTCACAAAAACAAAGAAAGTTGAGAAGCAGATGGAGGTTAAGCTAAAGTGTTCCAAAGGGAATAGGATAATAAAAAAAGACGCTGAGCTCGAGGAAAAATGGAACAGGAGCAAAACCCTAGAAAAAAAGGTAGAAAGGAGGTGGCCACATTTTGATGGATTTAGCCATTGTTTGCAAAAATAAAGGAAGCTAAGCAGATGGAGGGTGAACTAGAGTGTTGTATCATTTTTAATTTTGTTTTTGTCCTTATTTTTTAATCGGATTATTGAATAGTTTGTGATGGACATGATGGTGGATTATAATATTTTTGTGTGTTTGGTTTCATAGTGATGAATCACTAATCGGCGATCTAGCGTCGAGGACTTATTGAAAGAAATGTTTATTCTCCAGTGCTTTGTTTAATGCATTTCACTTTGCAGTTTTACATTCACTAGTGTTCATTATTTTGTAATGTGTTCTAGTGCAAAATTCCTTATTCTCAAAAGCATCGTGATTCTGGTTTAGTTTGTTGTTCCTACTAGAGAGGGGTACGCTTATTTCTCTGCATGTTCATTGGGAAACAATAGGTTACTTGAACTCCTATGTATGTTGAAGGACCATTAATAGTCATTATTGAGTAAAGTCGAGGGAAAAGGTCGTGAGTCAATTTTGAGGTTATGTCGATAGGTAGACCCACTTGAGTGAATGACATCGAAAGTATTCTAGCCAAGGAAATGATAAAAGTGGATTACGTGGGAATTTTCATGAGCATATAGTGTTTATATGAGAGTGGGGAGAGATCTAGAAAGTGATAAATGATGAGAGTGAAATCACCCTTGTTCTAAAATTTTTTAATATTCCGAATATGATCCTCATGCTCTAGTGTTCATCCCTATTGCTGACAACCCAAATTTTTATTCTTTCTGCTATGTAGTATTTAGTTTTTATAGTACAAGAAAACTTCTAAAAGTTAGAGAAAAAATTACTTCCTACAAATTTAGTTTCAGCAACTTATATTAAGTTGTTTTCTAATTCGTAAAATTAGATTCACATAAAGTAGATTAAATCAGTGTGATAAACTAATGAACTCTTCCTATGCATCAAACCCTCTCATTTATAATTTGTGTGTTGATGATTCATAAATATTAAAGTAGGTCGTGAGACTTTTCGGTCTAGGGTCATATAGGGTTATCCCACTCTGGGGCTATTTCACTGTTGAGTTGTCTAAGTTTTCATGATTCCAAGCTTTTGAATGGAATTCAATCAACGTACTTAGGTGACATCTAAATTCTATATATGTGCCTATATTTGCACTCCATCCCCTTTTTTCATGCCCCAATCACTTAGTTTAATTTCTATGAATCAATTTTTTGGCGCTATTGTCATGAAAATCACTTTGTTTTGTTACATTTAAATTTATGCTTAGGATTAGCTTAATATTATTCTATATTCATTGATTGTACTCTTTTAGTTGTAAATACTTTCTACTTTGTTGTTGGTTTATATATTTTTCTTTCTTTTATTAGAGTATATTTTGTTTCCTACATTTTCATTTTCCTAACCTGTTTATACCATTGCTTTTATAACCAGATTTCACTAACCATTTCTGATTTACATGTCAAGTACTGCTGTAGTAGTGTAGAGAGAAGTCTTTACCTTAAGACTACTCGAACCGCAAGTCACTGCCACCCCATGAGCTACCCCCACATCTTCGACTGGAGACATCCCTCTCTTCTCAAAAAATACTTCCAAACGTCGCTCTACTCCTGCATGTGTACTTCAGCCCGCCAAAGTCCAATTTGAGAACAACGCCCAAAAGTGCCAACACGAGAAGCTCTCCACTCGTCCGATCATCATGACCAAACCTCTCGATGTTGACATCTTTTGATGGTCATACAAGAAGCATGACAAAGTACTACGCCAACCACTTCTCCCTAACGTGCACAAACTTGCAAAGTTCGACCCCCAAGAAGTCCCCAATTGGATTAACAATGAAGACACCGACAATAGGGATGCCACGTCTTAGTGTTTTCAATAAATAATCAAATATTTCCATCAGGTGACCTCCAACACCCATGTAGTCTAGCACAACAATGACGCCAACCTCCTTTGGCTCGAACGTGTATATTCTTTCGGCTTTTCTTAAAAGTGAGAAAATCAATCTTGAGGGAATTTAAGGGCATTATTATAACGCTCCCAAATTGACATTCATCACGTGACGAAAATCAACCTGAAGGCACTACGGCATACTATGACTTTGATAATAATTTTGACCATATCTCAGTCAAAAATCGAGACACGTCAGCGAAATAAAAGAATAATAAAGAAAAATAACATAATATGCGGAAGTCTAAAAGACGTTATAACATTGCTAAGAATAAAGTAAGTTTTACATCATGAATCTAGAATGTGAAAGTAAAATAAAACTAGAAGACACTCTAAAAAGCCTAAGGTTCATGTGTTGTCCTATCGTCAGAGTTTTATCACCACACGCCTACTCCACCACGTCACTGACTTGGTCCTGTGGAAATCAGACACAGGGAAGGAGGTCCTCCCGTAAACTTTACAGCCTAGTGAGGAACCACATGATATACAATGCATGACATAAATATAATAATAATGGTAAATAATCATGCTTAACTTAAACGTGAAATATGACATGCCAATATCATGAATAATAATAAGGATAAGATCATAGGGTATCATGAATCAGGAGAGTAACATGGTGGTTAATAAACTTGAACTTATAGCATATTTGGAAATCATGACATTAACTTGACTTGACTTAAACATTCTTCTTGATCTTGATTATTAATTAACAATCAGGGTGACTTTAGGTGCCTTTAATTCTTGGGATATGCTCAGCAAACGATACGACCTTGTGCGGGTCAATGGGTGATCAAACTATGACCAAGGAAGCGACCCTTATCTTGATGCACTTGGCTTGGACTGGTAACCCATGATTAATCTTTCATCTGAACTTATTAATCACTTTTAACAACTTGTGGCTCTTTGTTCTTGATTTCATGAATACGATAAGATCAATGCGAAATAAATCAATGAGAGAGTAAATAATATAAATCAGTGAGTGATCTCTTTGGGGTCAGACAATAGGATCAATCACATATATATATAATATTTGGATAAAAAGAAAATAATTAATAAATATAATAAAAAGTTGTCTGGGAAAATCAGTTGATCGGTTCAAGGGAATGATCGATCAGTAGTCTGTTGATCGGACGACCAGTCTATTCAGATCGGTCGACCGATTGGCTGATTCGGACTAATCGGGTCGATCAATCCGTTCAGTTGACCGGTCGACCAATGGACATGAATCGGTCGATCGGTTGACGTGTGTAGAACGCGACGGTAAGCAGGTTATCGGTCGACCGGTTACCACAATGCCTGCAGACCGGTCGATCGATTGGCGTCCAGAAAGATTACAGACTTCGATTTTTCCTGAAAGTTTCCAACATATACTCATCCAAATCTAATTCCTAACTCCTAGCAATCAATCCAACATAATAGAATAGCAAGGATTAATTCAAACAATCAAACAATCATGAATCACTCAATTCAAACAAGAATTCGAAATCAAACAAGAACCCTAGGAACACTTCTTCTTGATCCTTTTCATTTCATCATCAATTACGGCATGTGTTAGGATAATTCAGAGATCATGCAAGGTGATTTCGATTCACCCACCTGTTATCGCAATTAATCCGTTCCTCGATCTAGACCTTGAAATCCAACAATCAATTCCCATGTTGTTTCTCTCGATAATCCTTGCTCTCTCTTTCCTCTCCCTCTCGACCTCTGCCTGCAACTGGTCAGCGAACATGACGTGAGATGTGAGGATCAAATACCTTAAAATACTAGAGGAAGAGGGGAGGGTCCTGGCGCTACTTGAGGTTGGGAAGAACGAGAGAAGAATCTCTCTCTGCTCGGCGCGCACAGGGTCCGGACGTGCCAAGCGAAGGAAAAAGCACGACGGAGGGGATTCATGCATAAATCCTCCTTTTCACGAACCGGTCTTTATCTCCCACTGGCAAGAACTCGTAGTGGTCATATCTTGACCGAAAGGCAGTTTTCGATATGTTCTCTTCGGCCACTCTCAGCTGGTGGTAGCCACTACGCAGGTCTATCTTGGAGAACACCGATACTTTTGATAGCTGATCAAAAAGGTCATCTATCCGATGCAGGGGATACTTATTCTTTACTGTCACTTTATTGAGCATCCGATAGTCGATGCAGAGCTGCATAGAGCCGTCCTTTTTCTTGACAAATAAGACCGGTGCGCTCCAGGATGAGATGCTCGGTCTGATGAATCCTTTGTCCAATAGCTCCTGTATCTGCTTCTTCATCTCTTGCATCTCAGCCGGTGCCATGCGGTAGGGTGCTTTAGAGATGGGTGTTGTTCCAAGGAGGAGCTCTATCTTAAAGTCAATTTCCCGTTTCGGTGGTAGTCCGGATGTGTCCTCAGGAAACACATTTGGGAATTCCCGTACCACATCTATCTGTTGGAGCTCAGTGACAGGTGCATCCGTCTTGCCCACACTAGCTAAGTACCCACAGCATCCGTTCTGTAATAACTTCTGTGTCTTGATCGTTGAGACAATGACCTTGTTCTTTGTTGATGGAGTGCCTCTGATCATTGTCTTAGGCTTGTCTTGCGTCCCTATAACGATCTTCTTCTGTTTATAGTGCATAGCTACGTCGTGATATGAAAGTCAGTCCATCCCCAAGATAACATCGTAATTCACTATGGGGATGACTATGAGGTCTGCAGAAAAGTTTTGCTTTTCCACATTAACAGGTACATTCGGAATGTACCTAGCAGCACAGAGGGTACCCATAGGTGTACTCACCCGCATAGCATGGGGCATCTGCTTAAGAGATAAACCAAGTGTTTGGGCACACGACTCTGAAATAAACGAGTGTGTAACCCTAGAGTCAAATAGAATAGTAGCAGACAAATTGACGATAGGGAGAGTACCTCTAATGACATCATTGTCATTCTGGGCTGCTTCTGCTTCTAAGTTGGTGCACACGACCTTGCACAACGGGGTTCACACCTCTTGCTGCCCGGTTCTCTCGACCTCCTCTAGCAGCCTATGGACAGTTTCAGATAAAGTGTCCGAACTGTCCACACTGAATGCAGGAGCCGTTCAGCCTACGGCACTCTCCATCATGGTGACGGCCACAGTGAGGACATAACGGCTTATGTGGCACTTGTGGCTGACGCGGTGGTGGTGGCAGTTGTATCAGTGGCTGTGCTTGCAGTGGCGTAGGGCGTGACTGAGCTTGAGCCTGTCTTGGAGCTTCTCTCTATTGGTATGGCCTGAAATGACGATCCCGATGGTCGTTCCTCCTAAATGGTCGCTGATCATCCGTTCGAGGCTTGGGCTACTCTATTGCTTTGGCTGGAGCTTTGGCCTTGCGTTCAGATTGATCCTTTTCCATGCCTGTGGCCAACCTCACAGCCTTCTCCAGATTCTCACAATCCCCAGATAGGACTTCAGTCTTCAGTCCTACTGTAGCCCATTGATGAGCTTGTTAGCCCGAATGCGCCCTTCAAATGGCATCGGGCAATACTGCTCCAGCTGGATGAATTGAGTGTGGTAATCCGCCACAGACATAGTACCCTGCTGCAGTTGCATGGAACTCCTCTTGCTTGTTGATGCGATCATGCTCAGGAGTGTAGCGAGTTACAAAGGCATTCTTGAATTCATTCCAAGTGATATCCTCTTCCTCTTGTCCTCTGAACTTGGTGGCTTTTGTAGTCTTCCACCAGCCCATTGCAGTACCAGTAAGCATGTAAGTGGCATATAAGACCTTGCGTCCATCAGCGCGAAGATGCGTTCCATAGTCCCAATCCACTCTTCAGCCTTGAAAATGTCCGCCTTCCCATCATACTAAGGCGGATGAATTTCAGGAAGGCTTGAATGGTGTCCTCAGATGCCTCATGGCGTGCTCCCTGATTGCGGCGTCTAGACGCCGACGGACTGTCTCCAGCCTGAGTGCCCTCAGGTGGAGCAAACTCATCAACGTGCTCCTCTAAACCTGCTCTGGCTGCGCGGCCTCTACCTCGTCCACGGCTAGGCGCACGGCATCGGCCACGACCACGTCCGCGACCTGGCTGGGCCTCCATCTCAGGAAGTGGGCCTTCCAATGCCTCATAAAGATTTCGGTCCGCCCTGGCCATCTGCTCTTGAATCCGCTATGATCGTTGTGACATGCTTATCCTCTAATCATGAAATAAAGTCATGCATCAATAAACAGTAACTTAACATAAACATTAACTTGACTTACAATGCTTTTCGGTGGAGGGTGTGGCGACTGCTCGGCGATAGCACATGAACCAATACCATACTATATGATACACTAGGACGTCAAGAGAGTCCTGACTTTAGGCTCTGATACCATAAATGTAACGCCCCCAAATCGACCCCCGCCACGTGGTGAAGATCAACCTGAAGGCGCTACGGCATGCTATGACTTTGACCATAATTTTGATCATATCTCAGTCAAAAACTGAGATAAGTCAGCGGAATGAAAGAATAATAAAGAAAAATAACATAATATGCGGAAGTCTAAAAGTGGCTATAACATTGCTAAGAATAAAGTAAGGTTTACATCATGAATCTAGAATGCGGAAGGTAAAAGAAATCTAGAAGACACTCTAAAAAGCCTAAGGTTCATGTGTTGTCCTATCGCCAGAGCTTCATCACCACACACCTACTCCACCACATCACTGACCTGGTCCTGTGAAAATCAGACACAGGGGAGGAGGTCCTCCCGTAAGCTTTACAGCCTAGTAGGGAATCACATGATATACAATGCATGACATGAATATAATAATAAACGGTAAATAATCATGCTTAACTTGAACGTGAAATATGACATGTCAATATCATGAATAATAATAAGGATAAGATCATAGGATATCATGAATCAGGAGAGTAACATGTGAACTTATAGCATACTTGGAAATCATGACATTAACTTGACTTGACTTGAACATGCTTCTTGATCTTGATTATTAATTAACAATCAGGGTGACTTTAGGTGCCTTTAATTCTTGGGATATGCCCAGCAAACGATACAGTCTTGTGCGGATCAATGGGTGATCAAACCATGACCAAGAGAGCGACCCTTATCTTGATGCACTTGGCTTGGACTGGCAACCCATGATTAATCTTTCATCTGAACTTATTAATCGTTTTTAACAACTTGTGGCTCTTTGTTCTTGATTTCATGAATACGATAAGATTAATGCGAAATAAATCAATGAGAGAGTAAATCATATAAATCAGTGAGGGATCTCTTTGGGGTCAGACAATAGGATCAATCATATATATGTATATATAATATCTGGATAAAAAGAAAATAATTAATAAATATAATAAAAAGTTTTCTGGAGAAATCGGTCAATCGGTTCAAGAGAACGGTCGACCGGTCTATTCAAATCGTTCGATCGGTTGGCTGATTCGGACTAATCGGGTCGGTCGATCCGTTCAGTTGAACGATCGACCAATGGGCGTGGATCGGTCGACCGGTTGACGTGTGTAGAACGCGACGGTAAGCAGGTTATCGGTCGACCGGTTGCCACAATGCCTACGGACCGGTCGACCGATTGGCGTCCAGAAAGATTACAGACTTCGATTTTTCCTGAAAGTTTCCAACATATACTCATCCAAATCTAATTCCTAACTCCTAGCAATCAATCAAACATAATAGAATAGCAAGGATTAATTCAAACATTCAAACAATCATGAATCACTCAATTCAAACAAGAATTCGAAATCAAACAAGAACCCTAGGAACACTTCTTCTTGATCCTTTTCGTTTCATCATCAATTAGGGCACGTGTTAGGATAATTCAGAGATCATGCAAGGTGATTTCGATTCACCCACCTGTTATCACAATTAATCCGTTCCTCGATCTAGACCTTGAAATCCAACAATCAAATCCCCTGTTGTTTCTCTCGATAATCCCTGCTCTCTCTTTCCTCTCCCTCTCGACCTCTGCCTGCAACTGATCAGCGAACAGGACATGAGATGTGAGGATCAAATACCTTAAAATACTAGAGGGAGAGGGGAGGGGTCCTGGCGCTACTTGAGGTTGGGAAGAACGAGAGAAGAATCTCTCTCTGCTCGGCGCGCACAGGGTCCGGACGTGCCTAGCGAAGGAAAAAGCATGAAGGAGGGGATTCATGCATAAATCCTCCTTTTCATGAACCGGTCTTTATCTCCCATTGAAGATAAATATTTGAGTTTATCTACTGGCCGACTTTGACTCCAGATTTTTAAATCAATTTGATTTGACCCCCCCCCCCCCCTTTTTTTTTTGGTTGTTGTCGGTTGTTACAATTATTTTCTTTGGAGGGCTCTTAACGCCAATTGCGATGAAGTCCCACTTGGATATATCAAAATTTGAAGCATGATGCAGAACTAGAAAAATTAACATGTGTCTCCTCAATCGAATCAAATTCATCGCCTCTGAGGAAGATGGTCATTACCTCCTAAAAATGTTTGAACAACGAATCAAGTTGTCGAACCCTAAGGTCACTTCAATTATCATCAAATTTGGATCATCTAGGCTCTTTATGTTAAAGAGTTGACCCCAGAAGTCAAAGATCTCAACCTTTAACCTGAAGCCCCTCTTGCCACAAGTGCCCTAACTCAACGCTGAAAGAAGAGAAAGTCCACACTTCGGGCTGCTCCACCCTCACTAGTCCAATAGCATGCGTTGACACCACCAACATCACCTCCCGCATACACTACTATAGGTGGGTATATTACTTGGTCTCTTGAGAAGAAAGTATTATTCTAACATCTTATCATGCAAAATAAGGTATTACGAGCTGCACAAAAGCTAATGCAAGGCCAACTAAAAGCCCAATCCAATGACCCTATGAAGAATTGAAGCCAAACTTGGGAAATGATTTGCCCACTAATCTCCACCTCCTACCATATCAGCCATAGCACTTTCCTAACTTAAACCAACACAGGGGATAGTGTTGAATTTATGTTTGGAGAGTCATTGTACATTTCTCAATGTCCTATCTTAGAAAGTAGCATAATTTTTTTTCCTAAAATTGTAGCATGTTTTTATCGTTCCTTTTCAAGTTATTATGCATAGCATGTCTAGAAGATCGTATATGACCACTCCTTTCTTTTCTTCATGAATTCCCTTGCTTGATATCAAGTATCAATTAGGAATTAGGAATATCATTGATGGCCCTAATACCTAGATTCATTTGTTTTGAGCATCCCTAAAGAATAATACACATTTTTTTATTAACCCTTGCTTAAGACCAAAGCTATACACTTGAATTTTTTAACAATCCCATCTTAGTTCCTAAACTCCATCCCTTAATTATGTAAAATGTGATTTTCTTTATGGAAAGTAAATTTACATTTTTATTGAATTATAAAAATAAAACCTATCCACCCTTGTAATCAACTATTCCTTTTATGACTCAAGAGATGTCTTTCTATTTTCTTTAATAAATTTCTATTTTCTATTCTTGATGGTTGACTATTCAATCATCATTACATGGGAATTGTCATATGTCCACTTGCACAACATAGACATGGAAAATATTATGTATTGTGACATATGATGGAGGCAATGGTAATTTGTATGCTCCTTCTCCCAACTTATCGAAAATATAAAAAATGATCCAATGTACCTTGGAGTCAACTTGCACTTTCTGCTGAACCTCATGACTCCTTTAGTAGGGAATACTTTAAGCAACACATGATCTCTAACCTGATAGATTTGTTCCCTTCTCTTCTTATCAGCATAGATCTCTTGGTGGTTCTTTCTTAGATCAGATCTATCTTCTTAGCATACTTTTCTACCAACTCTAGACCTAACAATCTTTCTTCCAACGTGTGGGAGACCTATGCAGTCTTCCATACAATGCCTCGAAGGGTGTTATCTTGATGAAGCAGCGATAGTTATTACTGTGTATAAACTCAGCTAGGGAAAAGTTGTCATCCTAGCTACCTCGCCTTTATAACACATGCTCTCAACGTGTCTTCTAAGGTCTAGATTGCCCTTTTACTTTTCCTGTCACTCTAAGAGTGAAATGTGGTACTATAGTAAAGCCTTGTGTCAAAAGCATGATGGGGTCTAGATTGCCCTTTTACTTTTCCTATCACTCTAAGAGTGAAATGTAGTACTATAGTAAAGCCTTGTGTCAAAAGCATGTTGCAACCATCTCCAGAACTTTGCTGTAAATTTAGGATCTCTGTATGATACTATGAAAATAGAAATCCCATGTAACTGGACTTTCATTTCCTTCATCTCTATCAGTGCCATCCTATAGAAAGGTTTTGAAGCAAGGTTGTCAATATCAAGAGTTTAGGTAAACTCGTTTTATGTCCTGTAAACTCATATTGTAAAATCGAGTCATAAAATCGAAGAATTTATGTTATGAATAAAATAATTATATATATACAAATGTAACACACTCATATAAGATTTGAACTATAAAACCTACTAAAATTTAATTAAAAAGATCTAATATTACAAAAATTAGTTTCCTCCATGTTGCTATGAGTTCATGTCTTTTCCCTCCTAATTTTTTTCTCTTTTCTTACGACTTCCAGAGTTTGTTTCAAGGGACTTCTACTAGTTTTTTTTGCCATTCTTGTGATTGTACGTGTTAAGCCTCTTTTAGAAAAAAATTGCAATCGAGTTGATTCATATAATTGATTAACAAAATAACAAATTTGGATGGAAAAGGAAAAAATATAGCATTTATGATTTCTTGATATTATTCAACTCCTTTTAAGTTATGGTGGACTCTCTATTTCTTTGCACTTAGTTAACACGGTGGAGCCCATATGGGAAAGAAGTCTCCCTCTTTACATATATGGCACTGACGAGTGGAATACCACCTATTCTTCCATGCGGCCCTATTCACCATCCTTTCCATATACTCTACTTCCCTTCATTATTCGTCCTCTTGCGCTCCTTGCTGTCAGGCATCTTGCTCCCCGCTCCCCGTTCCTCTGATCTGTCGTTGGCTTTTGTGAGCTCCATGGTTGTGCCCTTTGTTCTCTCTGCCTCTTCTATGCAGCTGGCGATGACCTCCACTCCTCCCTCACCTTGCGTTAGGACATTGTGCAGTGCATGCTCACCCATACCTCTGACTAATCTTCCATCTGCACCATCCTTGACGTCGTCTGCGGACTGGGGATTCTCCTCAATGTCATGGCGATGTGGATGTGGAGTGTTGGCCGGGTTGTCGGGCTTGGCTGGCAGCGGAAGACGATCATGGAGGGCATACAGGAGCACATCAGGTGCTACAAAGGGGATGCTTGGAGGCTGCCCTTCTTGGATGGATACTTTGACATTGTGGTCACAGCCGTGCGCCTCAGCGATAGAGCAAATTGGCGTGCATCTTGGTCATTTTCTACATAGGAACCCAGACTCACCAAGTTTACTACATGTTCGGACGATTGAACCGAGTTAACCGATTCTAACAAGTTGACTCGTGAGTCACCCTGAGTTTACCTCATTTTTCGAGTCAGCTTCGAGTTGAGTCAATTTTGAGGCATAAACTCTTAAACTCATACGAGTTTAAGAGTTTGACTCACGATATTAACAACCTTGTTTTGAAGTAGGAGTTGTCCTGCCATCAACCCAATGTGAAAGTCAATCCTAGAAACTTATTGGGAAATACATTAGGAAAGTTTCTAACCACTTCATGTTCTTGCAGTGGCTTGGGTTGGAAATCACTCTTGATTATGCTTGTTAGAAATCCTTGGCAGTCCTTGTTCAACATTTTGGTCGCCTTTGCTGAAGAAATCATCATCTTCTTCTCCTTTGATGTAATTCCATGAAAGGTTACAGAAGTATCATCCTTCTTATTAATCATCCTTTTCTTTGCTGACAGATCACATAGGGATCATAGTGTGATAATCAATCCATGCCTAATATAATTTCATAGTCTACCATGGGTAGCACTATGAGATTAACTGAGTAGTTACTTCCCTCAATCATTACCGGTGTCTCTGAAAGGTACTGTCTAATGGAGATCCTCCCTAGTGGCATTATAATATTAAGCTATCACTTCATACTTTCCATCTTAACATTTAGCAAGTTAGCAAATGCGTATGACATAAAAAATGGATGGCACCAGAATTAAATAGTACATTTTCATAGTGATCAACTATAAGGAGATTATCTTAGATCACATCATTAGACGTCCACTTGTATAGTGTAGACCCTTCTTAGTGTCCTTTGTTGATTCTTAGCTTGTTTGTCTTTGTCCTTATCTTGGTGCTCTAACTTTTTCTTTGGCAATCTTTGACATAGTGGCCCATCTTGCCACAGTTAAGACATGCACCAGACTTCATCCTGCATTCAATGAGAATTGGCAATGAGAATAGTCCCCCTTCATTCCTAGAGTATGGCTTGGAGTCCTTTCTCTTCTTGACTTTGTCTTCCTCTGTCCTTCTTGTACTTCTTGCCTTGTTCATACTTTTTCTCCATGTCCATTTCCCTAGCCACCTTGGACAACAAGGAGATTGCTTTGGCCATGGTGGCAGAGTCATGACATTCATCCTCATTTGTGGATTCACCTTAACGAAGTGGTTGATCCTCACGTCTTCATCTTCCTTTAGAGGTATATACTTCTCAAGCTTTAGAAACTTGTTAAGGTATACCTCTACTACCTTGCTTCCTTGTTGCAGATTCATGAACTCCACCTGCTTCTTCTCCCTAACATGTGGAGGGAAGTAGTGATTCTTGAACGTCTTCTTGAAGTCCTTACATGTGATCTCATCTTCGTCATCAAATCAAGTCTTAGTCATGGATGTCCATTAATGACGAGCTCATGGATAGCTAATTTCACCATGTGCCTATCAAAGCAATTCATCCCCTAAACTTCTCAATGATCACATCCAGCCAGGCTTTCTCCTTGTTTGCATCTCTATCCCCTTGAAAGTAGGGGGGTTTAGCTTTAGTAACTTCTCAATTTTGAAACTCGAGCGACTGGAGTGGCTCGAGCCCGCGTTCTTTTTCATAGCACGAGTAATGTGGGTCATGATTTCAATCAATTACCTTTGTCCTCTTGAAGCGTTTGAAGGATCCTCTTGTTTAATCCTTTAAATAACAGTAATCAACAAAAAACTTAATTGGCTAATTGAAAACATACAATCATATGGCACAAAACTTACATTCTCTTTGACTTTAGATGGTTGCTCATGATGGTTTGACATGGACATAGACACTTAAATATTTTATAACATACTTAGCATAGGTCCTAAGAATGTAACACCCCGAAAATTTATCCTAAGAGCCAATAAGGGGAATTTAGCTATGTTGGCTCGTTCGTTATTACATAATCATAATAAAAGTATTTAATATCAATGCAGCATAAACTTTAATAAATAAACAAAATAAGATAAAAACTATAATTTTCAATTGAAGTCTTCATAAAATACTTGTCAAATAGTGTTATAGAATGTACAACATAACCTAATATTCATTATTTGAAACATATCTAAATCAACCATCTACTAGATTTAACATAATATCATGTCACTATTTAAGACTAAACCATGTGCAGTCATGTCATCATGGGCTGAGTCATCATCCATTCGTACTTTAGTTACTTAGTTACTTATATGAATCCAGGTGCACGATTTTTGAATTAGAGTATGTAAATATCATGCAATGAATGGCCTGCTACATGATATGCCTATTCAATTTCACATAATAGAGAAAGAAAGATATAATAGCCTCAATAATTTCCCCAGGGTTACTTTACAATCCTTTCGGACTGCACTTCTATAAGCATTAATTTATCAATTCAATTTGTGGCCCTTACAATCTTTGATCTTATAATAGTTGAGAGTTATGTCGTTGTCCTCACATAGATAAGTCTTGGAGATAATACTCTCTTCGACCGAAGGCGACTAGGAATACACACAGTGTTTTGTATGTGAGAACGATTATTCCTTAAGGAAATACATACATTGGGGCGTAAAAATAGTTATTTCCTGACAATCCGATAAGGGTCATTGAGGAGCGACATGAAACGATCCTCATCAGCTGGGAGCATTATGCTTTTCAATTATCAATTAATTATTACATTGCTCTATTTTTATATTTTAACCTAGTTACGAGACAACATGCAATTCATATAACTAGGTGTCATGTACAATAAAAAATCATCAATACGATATATGTATATTTTGAAAATTAGGATTTAAAATAGCATAAGGGGCAATTTTTATTTATTACGGTCGTGACAGAGTTGTCACTCCTATGTCAATGGCCAGTAACGATCGTGATCCTTCTGGTAATGGGCATTGCAGAGCCTCGATTTTGACCTCCGATTTCGCCCTCTGGGTCATGCTTGTAACTAATGTCATCATGGTCGTGCTCGTACCAGGTTCGTCATGGTTGTGCCAACTCGTAACGACCATGACCAGGCCCATAATTAGCCTCTTCGGCTATACTCGCTCACGATTGTGACCAGGGTGGTGATGATGATGCTCAACCCTATAACAGCCAATATAGCAGTTGTGATGGGCGTACAGGGAGCCCTTTTTGCTACCTATTCTTTTTGCTCAGCACGACCGTTCCAAGGGTTAACATGGCCTAAAGATTTGACATTGAGAGAAAATTCATGTTTTTGAGGTCAAATTTTTAGGGAAACAATATGGAATATTCAAAACATTGCACTTTCTAGGCATCTAAGCATCATAAAAATATATTTTAACATGTAATTATAGTCATCCTAAAGTTCTATGGTTTTCCCTCAAATTATATGAAGCATGATCGAGTAGCATATAAATCAATAACATATGGATTTATGTCTGGTCATCTAATAAATCTAATCATTATAAATATGCAGTTCTTCAATCAAAATATGTACCAATAATTAGTGTTTTTTTTTTAAATCTCAATTCAAACATTGCAATTCATTAAGACAAAAGATAGGGGTTTGAACTTATATAGGAGATCTCTAGAGATGATTTTGACACAAAAGATTAATAAGCCTATATTAAAGAATTTGGATTGTTACATTTCCCGTCATAAATATTGAATGAATTATGCAAACAAAATATAAATACTACTCAGCTTGCTATCACTTATACGAACGTACGTACGTTATATATTAAGAGAAAAGGTATAAAATATTTGTTTCAAACCGTTTCTGCCAGTTTTAGAGGTGGAAACAATAATCCCAGCCCTGAAATGAAGAGTATTTTAAAGTTTGAGAATTGAACCTGGTCGTTTCGTTGGAAAGTAGTTCTAAATATTAAATTTTTAAAAGAATAAAATTTGTGGCAGAATTATTTCCGCCGTAAATGATAAAATATAGTGAAAATATTAAAATTCAACTGTCACATCAAAATATAACTTAGTTTCAAATTTATTGAATACGAAGTATTTTTTTAAAAAAAATAAATTAGAAGTCGGAATTTGCCGTGGAGGAAGGCGTCCGTGGTAAATTCAAATTCTCTAACTAAAAATAATTTTAAAAAGTTATAAAAAAATCAAGAAATAATAATATAAAAATAATTTAACGGCGGGAGTCCGCATCGGCCGCTAACATTTTTCCCATGGATAACCTGCCTGCAGTGAACAGTGAACTCCGACAAATATTTTATGTCGGCAAAAAAAATTATTGTTGTTTTCTTGTAGCAATGAGTTATGAGAACTTGCATATTTTTTATTATACCCAGGGGCGGATCCAGACCAGAAAAAAGAGGGGGGCCGAGATTTAAATTTGAGACTTTTTATTTCATATGAAGACTTAACTATCATTAGACTAAATCTTCTTTTATATTAAAATAATATGCAAATTATATTTCAGAGGGTCAAACCTAACTTTTTTATCATAAAATTTATATTTTATATATATCTAATAAAAAATTAAAATTTAAGGGGCCAAGGCCCCTCATCCTATATGTGAGTCCGCCTTTGGTTATACCCATTGGGGCTCCTAATATTCAGAGTTAATAATTAGAAATTAAAGTAAAGAGCAGTGTTTTATCAAGTGGTGATTTTAGAAATCCAACTTAGATCCCAGGGACTCAGTTTATTTGTGAGACTTGTGACATATTTGCAGCAGTTCGCTTATGAATTAAATCAAATTTGAAGCGAAATTAAAAAATTTTGATCGAACCAATTATCAAAAAGCGAGATCAATGACAAGAATATATTCCCATCCTTTTTAGTCTTTCTATTCGTACTTTATTTCTTTTATTTTTTAATCATATATTTTTATATTAAATATTCTTATTAGTTATATATATAATAACAACTAGCGTCACCTATTTGTAACAAATATTTTAATTGTAAAATAATACATATATTTTAACAAAATTATATCTTCAAATTAAACATATTTATTTTTTGAGAACACTACAAGAAAAATGCTGATTATAATTAGTCCAAAACTGACGGTAATATACTTTTCGACGATTTTTCGAACAGAATCGATCCATCGGAAAAACGGTTGAAAAAAATTCGTCGAAAGTATCGATGATTGTAACCGTCCGAAAAGTCCGACGGTTCGAACCGTCGAAAGTTTTGGACGGCCGCAATTGTCGAAACTTTTGACGGTCGTGCAACTGTCGAAACTTTCAGCAGTAAACCGTTGAAACTTTCGACGGTCAAAATCGTTGAAACTTTCGATAGTCATCGCAACCCGCCAAAACTTTCGGCGGTCACAAACCGTCGAAACATTCGGCGATCGTCGCAACCGTCGATCTTTCGACGGTCGCAACCGTTGCAAGCGGCCGGATCTGGTCGGCCGCGGGCGATCAAATCCGGTCGCCATGCGGCCGATCTAGCCGCCAGGCGAACGATCCGGCCGATCCGGCCCCCGCGGCCAGATTTTGGCTGGAGAGAGAGAGAGAGGGGGGAGAGGTCGCCGGAGGGCCGTCATCCAATAGGGAGATGGTCGCCGGCCGGGAGGTCGCCAGCAGGTCGGGCCGGCAAAATAGGAGATGGAGAGAGAGGAGAGAGGGAAAGAAGTGGAGAATGAAAAGTGAGAAAGTAAAAATAGATATATATATATATATATATATAGGGGTTGGGAAGCGGGAAAACAAAAAAATGAGCGAGGGGAGAGTATTTTTAATTAACGACGGCCATGTTCGTCAAAAAATTAGTAAAGATATATATGATTATAATATTTAATTATTTTTAAAATTATCGACGGTCAAAATCATCGAAAAATATTTAATTATAATAATAAAATATTACTTACATATATATAATATTTATTTTTTTAATTTACCGACAGTTCGAATCGTCGATAATATATTATATTATTATTTTTACTTATATTATATTATTTTTAAAGTTACCGATGGTCGAAATTGTCAAAAATTATTTAATTATAAAAATAAAATACTATATTCAGTTATATATAATATTTATTTTTTATTTTATCGACGGTTTGAACTGTCGCTAATTATTACCGATGATCGAAACCATCGGATTACGACGGTTTGGACTGTCACTAATTATATTAATAAAATACTCCTCATATTATATTATTATACATTTATCGACGGTTACGACCGTTGGAAATATCGACGTTTCTAATCGTCGAAAATTTGTTGAATAAAATAATAATATAAGAAATTATATAATTTATTATTTTTATTTTCGACGATTGTAACCGTCAGAAAATCCGTCGAAATTTGCGACGGATAGATATCCGTCAAAAATATCAACGTTCCTAATCGTCGATGAATAAAATAATAATATAAGAAATTACATAATTTATTATTTTCATTTCCGACGGATGTAACCGTCGGAAAATCTGTCAGAATTTGCGACGGATGGATATCCGTCAGAAATATCGACGTTCCTAATCGTCGAAAAATAAAATAATAATATAATAAATTATATAATTTATTATTTTTATTTCTTCCGTCGGAAAATTATTATATTAAGTTATGTTAAATTATTATATTATTTTCATTTTCGACGGTTGTAACCGTCGAAAAATTCCGCCGAAAAGATTTCTATCCATCGAAAATTGCCCGCCGAAAAATGATAATTTTCTTGTAGTGAAATATGATATTATGCTAATTTATTACATTCATTAATTTTAATCTTTTTTTCATTACTTCTCGAAGTTCTCTGTAAATGGCCGAGATTTATGAGTATGCACGTTTATCAGATGTGAGCTATCTTGTGTTCATCAAACTTGCCAAGGTCAGCAGACATCGTTGAATGGACAAATTAATATCGTGTGGTAGCTTGCTAGTTGCTTGACTAATGGTTTTGGAAAAAAAAAAGTGGACTTGAAAAAGATTTAAAGAGCATGCATGCATGCATTATTGAATTTAGTTGACGCGCATACAACATCAAATCTTTATTTTTTTTAGAATTAAATGTACTCTTTTATTTATTTTCAGTCTTTTGATTTTCTTATATTAAGTTACATATGTGATCGATACATAACAACCAATAGCATATGTTCGAGTTCGCATGCATTTATCACGTGCTGGCTATCTTTAGGAAAATTAGCCACTATTCTTCGCCAACTTTATCCTTTTCTCTTTTACTTTTCTACCTTTATTTCTTATTTGGTTGTGTCACTTCATCCTCTGATCGCTTGTCAATTTTATACCATCTTTCGTTACTTAAAGGATCCGACTGAACCAATTTTATACGTGGCACTTTTGTAAGTCACTCGTTAGTGAACAATATTGCGCCTTTCAAAGAAGAAAAAGAAGCACCCACCAAAAGGGTTTCAAATGATCGATGAATTAGTAGTTGGAAATCGATTTTTGAAATCGTCATATGGTAATATCATTATTATTCGAGTTCTGAATATCAAATTAGTCAAATAATAAAAAAAGAAGAAAAAGAAAAAAAAAAGGTAATCTCAAAATGCGGCTTGGTCGCCAAACACACCGTGTGCTTTATATAGATCAGCGCATGCATGCATACATCCAATTTGGTAGCCATGCATGTCAAAAAAAGTGATCCCTTTGATGTAATATAAGAAGTCGCATTTGAAGTACGTGTACTAGAAAGGCAACTATTATTTTCGTTTCTCACTTATTTTGATGTTAACATGAGAAACAAAAAGAAGGAATATATTAAGTGAGAACAATATGCTACATGTCTGCGATACTGCGCATGTTGCAACGTGACAACCCACGACATATATACTCACGAGGAGAATTGATCAATTCAACTATTAAAGTGGTTATTATTGACCGTATATATATATATATATATATATATGTTTGTGTTTTGTATCATATCCAAAAACATAAAATATGTGATTGCACGTCAATTTATATATGTACACACCTAAGAAAGCAAATCATTGATTAGTGCATAAAGATTTTATCAACGAACAGCCAGCAATTATCTGTTTAGTAAATATAAATAAAATTCAATAAGCATAAGGATTCAATCAATTGATAACTATAAAATACTATAAATAAAATATAAAGATATGTTATATATTATCTTAAAGATAATTTCATCTATGTGCAATTGATAACTATAAAATACTATAAATAAATATACTGATATGTTATATATTATTTTAAAAATAATTTCATCTGTTTGTGTCATGCCCAAGATTTTTTAAATATTTTTCAATCTTTCCAAAAACATATTGGATTTTTTGTTAGATAATAGAAAAATTTTTAGTACGAAGCAAAAGATTATTGAATATAAAGATAGCAAATTTAATTTGAACAGAAATTAGAAACAGAGTTTTGGCTTGATAACATAAAAATATATTGACTAAATTAAAAAACTTGGAATTGTTTTTATGATAACAGAGAAATTTTTTTAATCAAAGTTAAGATTATTTTTATACGTATATATGCTTGAAATAAAAAAAATACTAAACATACGAATTAATTCTAAAAATATCTTTTATTACTAAATAAAGTTAAAGTTATAATTGGATTTGTAGATTCATAAAAAAGGCATTTCTGATCAAATAAAATAAGATTAATCATAAAGTGATTAGAAATAGGTGGTTTACTGAATCAATCTAATTTTTGGAATTTTTAAGATAACATAGAAAAAAAAAAACTTTAAAATACTTTCATATAAGATAATATACATTTACCTGAAATAAAAAAATATTAAATCTAAGAGCAAACTAAATATATTTTAAAATAAAAGTTATATATTTTAAATATTTTGAAAAGCAACTTTAAAATAATAATTATGTATTTATTGGTATAGTATAAAAAAAGTAAAAATAAAAATAAAATGACAAATAAATTTTATTTGTCGAATGTGACCTCTTGATCTTCAAGTAGATGGTGAGCCGCATCTGACACACTTGTTCCCATTTATGGTTTGATTTTATAAAATAAAAAAATATATTTTGTTAGAAAATTACAAAAAGGCTAAACATGAAATAAAATTAACTAGAAATACAACTCATTGTTTTATTAAATAAATTAAATGGAAAAAATATTGTATCAATACAAAATAAGACTAACATTATGTTTGACAAAATTAGCAATTTAATTAGAGGATATGATAATTTAATTAGAGTATAACAGTTAGTTATTAGAATGTAGCGATTTATTTATAATTTAATAAAAATTATTTGATAACGACAGAAGTTAAAATAATTTTTTGAATAAAATGACAAAAAATAGACATGAGATATAATTCAAAATAATTTTTATACACATACTATTCATAATAATTAATTTATATTATTTTATTCTAAATAGTAATACTTTTAAAAATATTATTTTAATAAAAAAATCTTTATTATTTTGAAATGAATGTCTTATTTGGATTGTTACTAAAATTAAATATGTGATATATTAAATTAAAAATAATATATGATGTTTAATAATTAAATAATTTATTTTATTTAGAAAAAATAGGATACAATAGTTTTAAAATATGAAACTTCTAGCTCTATGGCATTTTGTGTTCAAACATCTAAACATTAGTGAAAAAATATTTACCAAACGTTTATAGTAGCATTTTAATTATAACAAAATGATTTATCTGAATTTCATATGTGCATACGTCGTGTATGCTTACGATTCTTTTCGGATTTTTATCATTTAAATTATTTTTGTTATTTTATTTGGGATAACAAAAAATCTTACGACAAAAGTTATTACACTAAATATAATATATTTATGTATCTATATACATATACATACATGCAAACATACATACATACATACATACATACATACATACATACATACATACATACATACATACATACATACATACATACATACATACATATAAATATATATATATATTAGTATATTAGGAATAGGATATTTGTTTAATATAATCAAAAATATATTTTTATTAAGAAAATAATGTGGATAACTTCTTTTACTGGAAAATGGGTATTTGTTTAGTTAAATAATATATAAAAACAAATGTAAATATAAAAAGTGTGGCCTTAAAATTTATTTAATTTATATAAATTATACTTTTTAAGAAATATGATATATATATGATTAGAATTGATGATTTTGCAAGATTAAATAAATTTAAAATTCAAGACAGAAACTATTTGATTGGAATTCAAGAAACTATAAACCCATAAACGTAATTTAACAATTTTAGATAATTTTAAAAAGACAAAGAAAGTTAAATTAATAATTCAATTCGAAATTATATCAAATAATTTATATTGCCTATTGATTTAATTCCACAAGAAAAATCACAATTTCGTAGTAGTTCTAAAGACTTGCTATTACTATTGGATAGGGGTACAAGTAGTTCTGGTCGGATCGAATTTTCGGTCTAAAAAAATTAATCGTTATTTTTCGGATCTATTTCTAAAATTAAAAAAATCATCCTAAAATTATTTCGAAAAAAAATAAAAATCACCCTTTAGCGGATCAATTTTTTTCGAGAGATTTTTTCAGTACCTTATTTTTATATAATTATATTTTAAAAATATATATATTAACTTAAAAGTAATATAAAAATATTTAATTTTATATTAAACATAGAATATACTACTAAAATTTTAAAGTTATTAAATTAGAGTTTGATCATGTGATAGAAAAGTATGAAATTTTATAAAAAAAATTATATATATAATAAAAGAATTAATAACATATGTATTAATTATATAAATAAAAAATGAGCTCCACGACCCCTAATATTTTTTGGGTGCGACTCTAATTTTAATGGATGAATTTTCATTTATTAAAAATCATCTTAAATTATATTTAGATTCCTAATTTTTAATTTTTTTCGCTTTGATTTTTTCGGATCGGATGAATTTTTCGGATTGGTAGAATTTTTTTTACACTCCTATTGAATTTCTTTTTCCGAGATAAAGAAAAAATATCAACCCAACATGACACGTGCATAATTTTTATAAGATATTAATATAAGTAGTATCTGTGTGCGCGTGAAATGGACGGAACGGTATGTTTAAGAAATCTTTGATAACCTTTACTTTATAAGATATTTAAATACCATATATATATATATTATAATCAAGATTATGATATTAATTCTTAATATAGATTACTGTATGTATTTTTTCCCATGTATTAATTATATTTCATTTCATACAAAATTAGATAAATCATTATATTTTGAACAACTCACCTTATGACATGACATCACTTGTCGCAATGTTGTGAAGTCATTTTTTTCATTGTTTTTAGAATCAGTCAATAGTTCGGTCCGATTTGATATTAAAAATCATTTTGTAAAAAAATTGACTAAAATTAGGTTGAATCGGAAAACCCAATTTATTTTAAAAAAAGTAAAAGAGCGGAAATAATGGAAAATAAATAGAAAAAAGGAAAGTATATTATAGTATTAATGGTGAAAGAATAAGAAGAGAAGAAAAATAAAGGATTAGATTTGATAGCCGGACAAAAATAAGGGATTAGATTTTATAGAATGAACGTAAACAAAGATATCAATAATAAGAATATTAAATTTAAATTTGAAAATAAAAGATAGGAAGGTAATAGTAAAGTCAAATTTAAATAAAGAGAAAAATATATGTGATAGAATTTAAATCATTATAAATAAATTATATTAAAAATTGAAACATGAATAATATAATAAATTTTATAGTGATATTGAAATAGATAATATGAAATTATATAATAAACTGTGGGAAAATAGTAATAAAGAAATATTTAAATAAAAAAATAAAGTTATTCATGAAATTATTAAATAATAAAATTAAATCATAACAATATGTAATTAAAAAAAAGAGTTTTTTCTCTAACCTTTCTTGTATTATGATCTTTTTTCGTGTCTATCAGAAACTTTCAATATTCTGCAGACCTCCTTGAACTATGCCACTTTTTCTACTTAGATCCATTGCTGTCAATGTCTGTTAATTTTTTGGTTATTTTTTATTTTTTAAATTATGAAATGACCAAAATACTCTTGTGAAGTTCAGATAAGTGTGCTTAAAAAAATGATGGGGGAGGGGTCACCGGTGATGTCCTCCGGTGCACCGGAGAGATCGTGGGGGGAACATTTTTTATTTTAAGATCACTTATCTAAACTTAGCGAGCATATTTTGGTCATTTCGTAATTCATAAAAATGAAAAAAAATAAAAAAGTTAATAGACGTTGATGAATGGACCTAAGTAGAAAATGCGACATAGTTCAGAGGAGGTCCATGAAATATTTGAAAGTCATTGGTAGATACAAAAAAATTAATAATTTAGGAGATGTCAAAGAAAAAAACTCAAAAAATAAAATATTTTTTTATTATTTGATTAATTTAAAATGATGTTAAATGCTTTTTATTTTATTACTTATTACTTTTATACTTTAATTTATAATATTTATTTTTAAAGTAATATAAATAATACTTATGACCTTCTTGTAGTGTTTTTACTTCCGCTTATACATATATGGTAGTCTAATTATCGTTTGATATATAAATGATTCAACTTATAATACAATAACTATTGAGTAATCTTTTAAGAAAACGTAACCTCATCTATTTTATTTGTTTTAATTTATTTTGCTTCAATTTGACTTCTTTTATGTTGATAGATATACTTAAGTACATTAAATTAATTTCACTTATTTCACTTTATTAAATTTAATTAGAATAAATCTTCGATGGTTGGATTTGTTAATTGAAAAAAAAATAGTATCATAATATTTCTTGTTTTTCATAATTTTAAAATAACATAACACTCCATGTGATATCAGTTTATTCTCTTTCTCGTTAACCTTTATTTTTTTATCAAGTAATATCACATGACTGTTGTCAAAGTTTATCCTTTATCTTGTTAAAAAATTTAAGTAAATATTCATGAGTCGTTCAGATTTACTTCTACAAAGTTCAATTAACAAGAAAACTTATATTAAAATTTTAATAATAAATATAGATATAAAATTCCCATGTAATTTTAGTTCTTTCTTAACGTATATATATTTAAATAAGGGAGCTTATTAATAATATAGCTATTCAATAAATAATTTTAGAAAAATAGTTTCATTTTTTTATTATATATGCATATATGCTCACAAATATTTAAGAAAGTCTATTTTGTCTTTAACTAAAATAGTAATCCATTAACTAACTATAAAATTCTGACAAAGCTCTCAAACTCGTTCATTGTATGGTACATCTCTCCCAATTCCCAAATGAGTCATCACGTGTAAGTTAACATATATATGAGGTACCTGGTTGGTCCCGATCTGGTGTTAATATTTAGTTTTTTACATTTTTCATGAAAGAAGCATAATAACAAAATCAAATTTAATCATGGTGAGTCATTAAAAAAATAATAAATTAAATATAGAAACTTACAGTCATTCATCACTCTCATTCAATCACAAACAAATTGTCTGTCGCCTTTTTTATTGATGAAAATGGAATGAATTTTCAAAACGGTATCACAACAATATATTCTTCCTTGCGAAGATGAGGATGCAAAACAAAATCTTTTCACTAAATAGATGTCATACAAGTTGTTTTGTGTTTTGATAACTATGACCGTGGGTTTAAAATTTCACACATCATAAAACCTCCAAATGCATTCTTATATGCTTTTTGACATTGATGCACCTTTTGATGTTATGTATACACACTTTTTAATATATAGGCACATCTACATCTTTTAACCTTTATACACCTTTTAGTACATATATACACATTTTGATATATATACACCATTTAACATTTTTTGGTACATTTCATATTAATGAATATGTTCATAAATATCGTGATCATTTTATTTGGGTCTTAATTTATTTTGACAATTCATAATTGTATAATTATGTTCATATTAAACCCAATATTAGATTTATGTTCCAATAATCTCTCACTAGAATTATATATGAAATTTTATAATTATACATAAAAAAATGAGCTCAACTTTGTTATCAAAATTATAATGCTTTATAACAATCGTATCAATCAATTATATTAATAAAAGATCAAAGTAGTCTTTGTCGCATACGTCGCAACTCGATTCAACAGTGATCACATATATTAATATAATCAATAACAAAATCTTGATATGGATGAGTAGCATGGAAGTTACATGCAATGTGATCATAAATGTCTACTCTCAATTGGTCTACTTTACTGAGATCAAACTTAGTAAAGAGTGGAACTGAAATGTAGATCTACAAATGTTAACCTTAATACATAAAGTGAATTATAAGATTAAATGTTTATGATATGAGTATTTATAATTACAAACTCCTATTGAAACTGAATATTCTGAACTAAAATGACACTCATATTATCGGTGTGCTCAAGAAAAACTTGATAATCCTTAATAGGTGAATTCACAATTCTAGAGTTTGTCCCAATATACTCGATAGATAATTATCTTTTCTTCACTCTTTCTTTAGCAACAAGAAATTTGACTTTAATGTGTCTCAATTTTGTCAAGCTTATATTATTATTGGAATATAAGATTCCCACCTTATTGTCACAAAAATATTTTTACAGTCTCATGACAAAGTCTTGGAGTCAAATACCACAATTGAATGTGACATAGCATGCAATGAATTCTACTTCCATGGTTGAATAGTGCAATAATTAATTATTTGACACTCTTCATAAGTAACATATTCTACAAATAAATGTAGTGTAATGTAGATTTCATGTTATCTTGAGCATCTGACAAATCGAAGTCTGAATATCCAACATTCTCAACCTAATCTATCTTTCAATATGTCATCTATAAAACACTGTAGACCCTTTTGACAATTTTTTCTTAATCCATTACTTGAATACTTAAATTGTTTGTTTAATATCTCAGTAATGTATGTGATATCCAAATGCATATAAACTTGAACATACATAAAACTTTCTATTGCTAATTTATAAGAAATCTTCTACATTTCTATTCTTTCAAAGTAATTCTTGTGACATTGGTTGAGACTAAACTTGTCTCCTTTAAATATAGGAGTACTTTGGGTTTGTAAGCACAACTTTAATATATATGAACTTGCAACACAAAAGATGTATCACCAAAGTTTTTCTTCTCAACATGCTTATAAAAAATCTCTTGGTTTTTTAACCAAGGATGGTTGGCACAATTGGATAGCGAAATTATGTTGTGAGGACGCTAGGTGCTAGTAGCCTTGGTTCGATTATCAAAGTCATTACTTTGGCTAGGATTTATCCATATCGCTCTCGTCTGAACACTGAATTAATCGGTTGCTAATAGCCTTGGACATCAATGGGTCCCAATCGAAAAAAATAGAAATCGCTTGGTTTCTTCAATGTGCTTACTCTCACCGAACTTATGATATACACAATCATATATTGAATTCATCTCCAAACTAAATGAGATGATCACTTCTTTATATTTGTGATATCAACATTTATTTAATTTGGCCGAAAACCAATATGTACTACCAAATTCCATTATAGTCCTAAAGAGTAATTAGATGATACAAGAGAGAACGTCTCATGAAAATTAATGCCTTCTATTTTCATAAAGCACAATAACAATAAGTCTCACTTTTCTACATTGCATTTTGAATTCCTTTTAGTTTTAAATATCCCTTAGAACTAAAGGATTTCATATTTTTGGACAATGAGACGAGCTCCTAAACAACATTGTCATTCATGAACTTTATTCATGGCATCCATCCAGTTTTGAGAATTAGAACTTTTCATAACTTGATGAAAGTTGATTGGATCATACTCCATTAAATTAATATCAACTTCATATTCTTCGAGATACATGGTGTAGTCATATGAAATTGCACTTCTCCTTTCTCTGGTGGAAATATAGTTTATTTTATTATTTTTTATTTGATTATTGTATTGCTAAATATCCATGAATTGTCATCCATATGATCCTACCAATATCATGATCTAGAATATTGCCATCGTAAAAAATGATTAGTTCATTATTATTATTATTAATTGTTGATTGATGGGTCATGATCTGAAATTTATTGCTATCTTACATTGGCACTAGATCCAAAATTCTATTAATCTGGCCTTATTGTCTCATTGTATATATATAATTAGAGGTTTAACCCCTTTTTTATTTCGTCAATTACATGATCTTTATTGTTGTCATTGCATCGTTATGACTAAGTCCCAATTTGGGTGCATACGAGAACTTAATTTATTAAAAATAAAAGTTTGGGTGCTCATGTTACGGATCGGCATAATTTTTTCCCGATGTATGATTTATTCCCATAACAAAAGAGGATAGCCTTCCCTTTAGAGAGGATGATAGTCATGATGTGCACCATCACTAGCTGTTCATAAAGTACATGACACCTCATTGCAACGAATATGTTAATCAGTAACATTGATTAAAAATATCAGATATATATAAGTTGATCACAACTTCCTATTAGAGCATAAAAAAACACACTCAGAGTATAGTCCTAAGATTTATTACATTGCTCGTATCCAATTTGATTTTACCTATAGACAACACATTAATCTTTATCCATTGACAATCTAAATATTGATTTCTTCCATTGGATCCCTGATAATGTTTATCATGAATTATGATTTTACTCATGGACATTGCATCAATGAACCATCAAGAGCATTGTACTATATGAGATGTTACATTGATTTCACTCAAAGCATAGTATTGTTTAGTCCGTTGATTTTACTCATAACATAGCATTGATATTTCCTTTGACGCTAATCAGAGCATAGCATGGATTTTATTCAGTTCATAATATTGATTTATTTTCTTGATATTTATTAAAGTATGACATTATTTTTTGTCCATTGATTTTTATTTGATAATTATGTTTATGATTATACTAACTCAATGCTTCTTTATTATTATTTATTTATGTATTTATTATGCACATATTGAGCTGCGAAGCTCACGAGTTATTGCTTTCCCTACATTGTTCCTGCATGTAATAAGAGTAATGGCGGATGAACTTAGACGTCTTAGCATTTGATGATTATTGACATTAATATTTCATTAGACTTTCATATTTAATGATAGTTCTTTTAAGTCTTTTTTTAATGAATGTTTCGATCAAAAAATCAATCTCTCAAGTTGGATTGTGCCACGTGACAAGAGATATGAGGACCTAGAATCCTTGTTGTATAAGGAAGATGTGTTGAAACGGTGTAAAAGTTAACAAACAAGATTTGTCCAAGAACCTACGTAATAAGATAGTAAATAAATTAAGTAAAGAGATAAAATTCCAAATAATATGAATGAAAGATAAGGGAGAAAAGACTAAACAAACTAGTGAAAAACTATCTATAGTATTAAAAAAAGTCGTGCATGATATATTAATATGAAGATTTTTTTTCCCGCATGAAATATGCCTTTTACAGAATTATGAGTTATGAATATGAAAGTTCATTTTGACATAAATAACTATTAAAACTTAAATTTTTATTTGAGCATGTGGCACAAAACTATGACACAAAGTCATGAGCCCTATCAATTTTATCGATTCTGTTCAAATAAGTAGCTTCCAAAATCCAGTTCATCTATTTTTTTCATGTCGATTTTAACTGTGGGACTAAATCAAATACCATAAATTAGTCTTCTTCAATTTGTTGCCAGTTTCTAACCATGTTAATTTGTTGTTATATATTGTAATAATCTACAGTTTATTAGTTATCATATATGAACTAATTTTTTAAAAATAATTATTTATATTATATTACGTGACTTCACAAGAAAAGTGAGCTTTTCCGATGGTCAATTTTCAATTGCAAGCAATTCGTAAAAAATTGCGACGGAATTTGAGACGGATATCAATCCGTCATAATTTTCGACGGTCAGGATCGTCGAAAATATAAAAAATAAATTATATAATTTATTATATTATTATTTTATTTTATGAGGGTTTGGAACATCGAAATTTCCGACGGCTCTCTATCCGTCGCAATTTCTGACGGTCTTACCCATCAGTAACATTATGTAATATATAGCGTAATCAGTATTTTATTGTTACACGTTCCGACGGTCTATTTCGACGGTTCGGACCGTCGGTAATAAAAAAAGTAATTAAATATTATAATCGTATATATCATAATATATAATATTATTAGTATTTTATTATTATAATTATCGACAGTTCGAACCGTTGGGAGTTCAGACGGTCCGAACCATCGGTAATGAAAAAGTAATTAAATATTGTAAGCGTATATATCCTAATATATAATATTATTAGTATTTTATTATTATAATTACTGACAGTTCAGATCGTTTGAAGTAATCAAATATTATAATCTTATATATCATAATATGTGATATAATTAATATTTTATTATTATAATTACTGACGGTTCGGACCGTCGAAACTTCTGACGGTTCGAACCGTTGGTAACGTAAAAAAAATATTTTATTATTATATTTTTCGACGGTCAAAATAGTCGATAGTTAAAACATAATCCTGCCCCATTCTCTGCCTTTTTTCCCTTTTCCCGCTCTCCACTTTTTTTTCCTTCTATTTATTCACGTTCTTCACTCTATTTTCCTTTCATTTTCTCCGCTCTCCACTCTCTCTACATCCTCTCTCTCCCGGACGACGACCAAAGGACCACCCCTCTTGTCGGCCATCGACGACCAACTCGATCGGTCGCCAGGGAGCCTGATCCGGTTGCTACTGGTTCGATCGGCCGCCAGGCAGCCTGATCCGGCCGGCTACGGCCAGATCGGCCACCTGCGTCCAGATCGGCCGCCAGGCAGCCAGATTCGATCACAGCCGGTCAGATTGGCCACTAGGCGGCTCGATTGGCCGCAACCGGCCAGTTCGGCCGCCAGGCAGTTCGATCGGCCGCAGCCAGCAAGATGGATCGCCAGGCGGCCGCAGCTGGCCAGATCAGTCGCTTGGCATTCTGATCCAGTCGCTTGCGACGGGCAAATTTTTTTTATATTTTAAAAATTATTTACGACGGTCACAATCGCTAGAACGTATCGATGGTCAACAACAATCGAAATTATCGACGATTACGACCGTCGGAACGTTTCGACGGTCACAACCGCCAGGAACATTTTGACGGTCGCAACTGTCGGAAGTTTCGACGGTCGCATGGATCGTCGGAACTTCCGGCAGTTGCAATCGTCGGAAGTTTTCGCAACCGCCTGAACTTTCGATGGGTGTTTTTCGAACCATCGAAAACTATTTGCGACGTCACCTTTTTTGAACGATCATTTCCGCCGATAAATCCATCGAAAATCTCTATTTCTGACAGATTTTCTCGATTTTTCGACGATTTTGACCATCGAAAAACACCATTTTTCTTGTAGTATTAGTTAACATGGTTCTTTTGTGTAACTTTATTTTTTCTTGTTACATATTTGTATTAAATTTTTAATTAAATCATTCCAATAGTTAACTTGCAATATAAATTGATAATTCTTATTATATTATATGTTTTAAAACAAATAATCAACCACCTTAATTTATTAATTCAATTCAATAATTATATTTAGTTAAAAGACAGTATCATCTTTTTTTAGTTCTCATATTTTATTCTAACACTCGAAAATAGTTATGGTATTTGAAGCAATTATTTACGCGTACTATGCCAAGTCCAATTTTAATGATTAATTTTATAATTAATTATCAGAATATGAGAATGATTTATAGGTGTATTTTCTAAATACTTTATCATAAACCACAATAACGAAATTTAAGATATAATTTTTACAATAAATAATTAAGTCATATAAATATCTGATCCTCAGACATATATTTAATAATCTTTTTAAGTACTTTAATTAACGATAAAACCTCGGATGCCAATATAATTGCATACTGTAGCTCAGCAAGTACGTCACATGGCACTTGACAAACACGTGGGAGTAATAATAATAATAATAATAATAATAATAATAATAATAATAATAATAATAATAATAATAATAATAACACGTGAGAGAATGAAGCATCCTTTGGCCATTATCAAGCGGCAGATCCACTCACCTCCTTTGGCGGAAATCCAACCGTCATCCGCCGCAAAATGCTCTTTGACAACATCTCCTCTTTCTTTCTCTCTCCACTTTTTTATTATTTTTTTCCAGTAAGACGTCTCTCTCTCTAACTTCGACTACGACTCTTTCAAAAATGCTTTGGTGTCACTAGTCATGCAAATTAAACTGCTTTCCCTTTCATTACTGTTCTAAATTAACAATAATTAAATCTTAATTTAGTCTTTATTTGTTATGATCACGTACCCACGAACCTCGTCCTAACACATTAGTCCCACTTCACTGTAGCTCAATATGAAATCTTCATTACGATTTCACAAGTTCACATAGCTTTTCACACGATTATTTGTTAGCATTTAAAACGAAATTATCATTTACTAGTCATAGAATTCATCATAATTAAAAATAAATAAATAGTCATAATATATATTAAGATTTGGAAATCTGATTGTTTTAAAGTGCGGAATATATCTAGTTGAATAACTCGTGATTACTGTAAGTTAGCATGTGGATAAAGGAATCAAAATTAGAATCAAACCTTAGTTTCTATTTGGGTGGGAACAAAAATGGAAAACTATCAACCGAAATCAGGCGTAGCCTCAGGTAAGCCAGTTTTCCAACAATTGAATTCCTATTGTGAGTTACTATTTTGGTTTATGTTATATATATATAAATATATATATATATATATATATATCATGTGAATTATAATCCTATTTGTTAGATATTAATGTTATAATTTTGATTCACAATAACAATCATTTTACAATCAATATACATTCAACAAATATTCACAAATTTGAATATTGAATAATGATTATATGCATTCAACGAATCTGATTTTTTGCATAATTATAATGTGATTTAAACTAAATTTAAAAGCTAATATACTTTAATATAGGTTAAATTTCAATTATTATAATCATCATTTAATGATTTAAATGCATTGGATGTACATTGATTTAAAATAATTTCATGTCACTTAACATATATATAATATATATTAAGTTATATTATTATTTTTTTCCAGTCTATAACACGTTTTGCGTCTCCATCCCTTTCACAGAGTCCTCTATCTTCTGCAACTTCACTTATTTTTATCCAAACTCCCTCTAAGTACTCCATTGCAAACTACCACTCTCTCTATATATGTGCTGGGTAAGCATTCAACAGAGGCAGGTATAAGGTGGCGAAGAGCTAATTAAGACCTTTTCCTACTAAACTTTTTGGTGCTTATTAACCCTTCGAGATCATTTGTAGGGAAGCAATCTTGCGCCATGGATGACATCCATGACTGGCCTGAACCGGTCGTCCGCGTCCAGTCCTTGTCTGAAAGCGGCGCGGCCGTCATCCCCGACCGCTACGTTAAGCCTCCATCGCAGCGGCCATCATCGTTCGACGTCATAGATGCCGGCGACGGGTTCAGCATCCCGGTCGTCGACCTCCGGAAGTTGGCGGAGGGCCCTGTGGAGTGCCGGGCCGCCGTACAGGATGTGGCGTATGCGTGCCGGGAGTGGGGTTTCTTCCAGGTGATCAACCATGGAGTGAGTCCCGACCTGATCGCCAGAGCGAGGGCGGTGTGGAAGGAATTCTTCTACCTCCCCATGGAGGTGAAGCAGGCGTATGCCAACAATCCCGTGACCTACGAGGGCTACGGTAGCCGCCTCGGCGTCGCCAAGGGCGCCAGTTTGGATTGGGGCGACTACTTCTACCTCCAGCTCCGTCCTGAATCCGTCAGAGACCACCAGAAATGGCCTTCCCTGCCCGCTTCCTGCAGGTATATGGCTCTCCACCTTACTGGTTATTACTCATAACATTTCTAACTAATTAACTTGCATGGTTAAAGATCGCTACGTGCATGCATGGTACAGATCGAATATATTTATAGATCGTATCACAATTAACCAAAAGATGAGCATACATCTTGGAATTAATTAATTAATTAACAGGGAGACAATCCAAGAGTACGGGGACGAGGTGGTGAAGCTGTGCGAGCTGACGATGAAGGTGATGTCCCTCGGCCTGGGACTGGACGTAGATTACCTGCAGGAGGCCTTCGGGGGCACGAGCAAGGCCGGGGCGTGCCTCCGCGCGAACTACTACCCCAAGTGCCCCCAGCCGGACCTCACGCTCGGCCTCTCCCCGCACTCCGATCCCGGCGGCCTGACGGTGCTACTCGCCGACGACCGCGTCAGGGGCCTCCAAGTGCGCCAAGGGGACGCCTGGGTCACGGTGCAACCCATCCCTAATGCCTTCATCGTCAATGTTGGTGACCAGATTCAGGTATATCATATACATACATAATTAATCTAATTTTCTCCTAATCACTCTCGCTCGCTCGCTCGCTCGCTCGCTCTCTCTCTCTCTCTCTCGAATTAATGATTGCCTGTGTTCTGGCTTATTTGGACATTTGGACTATTATCTCAATCAAACACAGGAGCAGCTATCTTCCGTAGCAAGTGCTATTCGTCCCTGCTCTATCCCATTATCCATGTCTTTGTTCGCCTTTTGTCTGTTGTATATATTTATGTAATTTATCTCCTGGCCCTGTCCTGTGGACTATTCGGACAAAAAAAAAAATGTTTCAATCGCAACAAAGTGGGGTGCACGGACTGATGTGTCCACTACCCAACTGCATCAGGAGGCTCTTCATTAGTTGGTGCAAAAGGCCGGCATGGATAGAGATCGAGGACTTCGCCTCCACTCGTACGTGTCATCAGCCTAAGCCCTACACGCCTTTGTCTTCACGCGTGACTCATCACTTTCCGGCTAAAGAAAGCTCCAACCGAGAGAATCATTCCATTTTCAGAACAGTACATCGATCTAATCCAATACAACTAATATATTTTACCATTTCAGAGCGTGACACCTGATCAAATCAACTTTTATTCCGGACACTGTCTCCCCTTTATTTGGTTTTGTTTTAGTTTACGACGCTGAAACATTAAGGATCGGTGCATGCATGCTTTGCGCGCAGGTGGTGAGCAACGCAATATACAAGAGCGTGGAGCACCGGGTGGTGGTGAACGCGGCCGAGGAGCGCATCTCGCTGGCGTTATTCTACAACCCCCGCAGCGACATACCGCTGGGACCGGCCGCCGAGCTCGTGACGCCGGAGCGGCCGCCCCTCTACCGGACGATGACCTACTCCGAGTACCGGATGTACATCCGGACCAAGGGCCCCAAGGGCAAGTCCCAGCTCCACTCCCTCAAGGCCATGTAGTTCTTCTACGATCAAGTACCTAATACACATATATAATCTTCGATCTGTGGCTTGGCTATTATTGATGATACGTGAATGTGACTGATACTTTACCTTGGTGTGGTTTATATTCTTGAACCCTTATTCTCGGTCTGTGTGCCAAATTATGTTCGATTTTATCTTGGCATTTTATGAGGGGGGATGGCCTCCTCTCAATGCACAAGGGATACTAATTTGACGGTCGAGTTAGCTACCACATTTAATTGCTTTAAACACGGAGAACATGTGTTAATTTGTGGCAATCATAACGTGCATATATTAATGCATCGTTATCTCGCCTCGACCTGTGGGATCTCTGTCATCCTCGTGGACAGGCTATCACATGCGTAGAGCTGGTAGGTGACCAACTCATGTCGGGTCAACAGAGAGATCATTAGGTCATCCATGACGTTATAATTAATTCTTTTTCCGATTTAGATCATCCGGATCCAAAAGTATTAACACTTAACATTATAATTTTTTAATTCAATTTGATATGATAAGGACTAAGCATTCACTGTTGACATATTAAACACCGATATTAATTAATAAATCTGGCTAACTAAGTAAAGACTCAATTGACGTTTATTCTCATGTCCAGAAAATAATTGCAGCAAAAACAAACAGTTGTGAAGAGTATCGATTTTTTGAAATATAAATTTGATTGTAGTATAAGCTAATTAACGGAGCTAGCTTTTATAAACGTATACGGTGCTCGCTCCGGGCAAGTTAGGATCAGTTCCCTTGAGTATAACAAAAGAAATGATGGGGGTGGGAGAGTGAGGTGGGGAGAGGGGAGCATTTCAACGTTACCCATCTCCAATCAAAGACCTTTGTTATTGAACTTTGCATACCAACTAAGCAAAAATTTTATAAGACACTCATACTTACTAACCCTGGTTACCCAAGATCATGAAAAGAAGAAAAATGAGAATAGAAAATATAACGCTCCTAAAATGCTCATCCTCAAATTACTTAGGAACGTAACCCACCCCCTTCTATCTATATTAATTTCGTAACACAATTCCAGAAATAATCTACAATTATATTGGTTATCTTATTTTTTTTCTTATGACGTTTATTAATTTATGATATTTATCTTATTCACGGGCATCATGCTGTATCAACTAGGAATCATATAAATTGTTTCAACTATTACTCCGTAATCACATCTGAACAGTGGAAGATGGGATCACCGGATTTTTCTACATTGTTTTGGTCTTATCGTATTCAAGCGCAGCAGCTTTTGTGTTACCTTATGACACCATCACACACATATACATGATTTGATTCATGTGTTCCTTGTAATTGCATGCAATGAGTTAAAACTGCATTACGATGAATTCAATAAATTTCAATAAATGGATCGTGAGATTCACGAGTACATCTACAACTCAAGAAAAACTATGACCATTAAGGATACATAGTTACTTAACCACATGAGAGAGCTTTTATTATGACCTGTTAAAAATATATAATTGCTCGCTCAATTTGAGAGCCAAAATTTATGTCCACGTAATGATCAACGTGCGAGCTCATGTTATTACTTGTCAACATTGTAAAGGTGTTCAACTGTCATGTGAGTCAATACTAAGATTTATCAATAATATATAATCACGCAAATATCCATATTACTCACTTTATCCTTCGATTGCTTTGTATTTGTATACTTATGTATTTGTCCAATTGCAATACAAATATCATGCACTACAAGAAACATGTCGAATAGCCACACATATTGGCGACGCAAAAAAAAATGGTGACCCTAATTCAGCAACAGCATGGACAAAATAATGATGTCGTTGGGTTGAAGAACAAGCAAAGCTAATTTCCTCTCGGTGGCCACTAATTAGTTTCGCGTTTGCATTACCATTTCTTGATGCCAAAAATTGGCACCTTCTCGGTGCTACTTCGTCACTAAAATCATGTGCTAGACAAGGCAAATGCGTGGTAAACTATAGCGCTACATTGATGTCAATTTCTTGCGATGCTAAAGTGTACTAAAGTAGCATCACAACATTGTTGATGCTATTGTAGCCTTGTAGCATAGTTCGGTTGTGGCGTCGGCTACCTGCAATGCAAAAAGTTTTGTGCCGCCACTCTTGCGACGTCATTGTGAGACTAATGAGTCACTATTTTGATAGCGTCCTATTGTGACGCTAATGTGGCACAACCTTAAAATTGATTGAATGTAAATAAGTACAAATACACACACGTATGTATTTAAATAGAAATACATACATACATACATACATACATACATACATACATATATATATATATATATATATATACACATATATGTACATAGATATAACTATACATATATATTAATTACAAATGTATTCCTACATGTATATAAACACAAATACACACACATATATGTATTGTGTGTGTATATATAAATAGAAATCCATATCCATATTTTACTATAGTTTATATATATATATATATATATATATATGTGTGTGTGTGTGTGTATGTATGTATGTATGTAGATATACATATATTGATATAATTAGGTAATATAAACTTGGTACTATAATTTAATGAAAAAATGATTAAAATATTAATCATAAATGTATTCTTGGATGCACATAAATACAAATACACATATGAACATAGACACAAATATACATATATACTAATTACAAATGTATTCCTAGATGTATATAAGCACAAATACACATATGCACATAGAAACAAATATGAATACATGTGTGTGCCTATATAAATAGAAAGCTTTCTATGTGTGTGTGTGTATGTTAATATATATATAGATATATAATAGCTCATGTAATCTCAATACCTACATATATATACATGTATTTCAATATATAATTTATATATACAACATATATATTATCATATCTTAATTATCTATAAATTAACCCGAATATTTTAAAATTAATTATATATAAATTATATTTTATCTCCTTAAATATAAAATTATGATAATTGAATTGGGGGATATAATTTTTTCCATAAGTTGATTAGAAAAAAATAAAAAAATAAACTGTGTGGCATCATTGTAGCCTCGAATTAGCGCCACATTTTGGCGACGATAATTTAGAATCACAACAAAGCCTTTTAATGTCGCACCATTTTGAGACGCTACTTTGTATTGAACTCAATTTCTTTTAATTATTTTTTCGATGCCAATGTGGCATATAATTAGTGTCATCATTTTGAGACGCTAAAAAACTTACCTTAAATCCCTAACCCCTCTTTTCGTTTTAACGTCTCTCACCCTTTGTTGTTCTTGCTCAGATGTCATCACTACTCCAGCGTCATCACCGCTTCGTCGCTACGCGACCATCAACATTGCCATCCTTCCTCATTAACTCTCTCTCTCTCTCTCTCTCTCTCTCTCTCTCTCTCTCTCTCTCTCTCTCTCTCTCTCTCTCTATCTATCTATCTATCTATCTATCTCTATCGTTTGCTCGCTCGCTCTCGTCTTCGCGAGCATCGGGTCCTCCGAATCGTACGCCCTGTACAGGGAGTTCTCCTCCGAGATGATGTTGTAGGACATGTACTGTAGACCGAGCCTCCCCACCGGCTCACCATAGAACTCGTTGGCCGGCCAGTCCAGCCCCAAGGGCACGATCTGGACAAGGACAATGTAGGGGCACATAAAGATGAAGTGGGCCATGGAGCCACCCTGATCAACTCCAGCGGGTGCCCTTGGTCGGTTTGATGACCTGCACTTCAAAGCTGATCCGGATCCCATTGTTCATTAATTACCAATTTATGTATCCACCTAAATCTAATCAACAAGTCTCATGTGAGGAACTGATATGTTTGTAGAATGCTTCCTCTTTTTTGTATTCTATTACAAATTTAATTCATGTATCTTTTATCTTGATGAATGAACTTGCCTTCCCGCTCTTCACCCTAATTTTCTAGGATTAATTTCAAATTTCCAATGCCCAGTCGTCGTCAGTCCTGAATATCATCCTTAAAATGGATCAGTTGGCCACCTCCCTCTCCGTCCTAACACTGGATCATGACCAGGAATGGAATATCGGTTCTTTAGAACAACATGCCGGGAATCTGCTAAGAATGTATTCATGCACACGATGCTCTTTCGAGTGACAATGCACATGATTTGAAAGACAAGTCATTCATTAACCTATGAGGATGTATTGGCTTCAAGGGGATGTTCCAAAGCACACTTGTACTGAAAATATTGTAGACATATTCATGCTTAGAATTTTTACAATCTCTTAATTTGTTTTCTTGTTAATATTAGCTTACACAATTTGGATTCCATATTCATTGTGTTGAATGCCATCAAAATCTTCTACAAATTTGATTTTTTTTTCCTCTTGCATTTCAATAAGTGAAATCATAGAATTGAAGAGATATGTTTGGCTAGATAAATGATGATAGGGTTATTTATATAAACCTCCACTAAACTATCATGATTTTTCTCATTTAATCCCAAACTATAGATTTATTTTTTTGTATTCCTAAACTATCATGATTTTTTTTACTTTAGCCCTTTCGTCTACTTTTGTTAATTTTTTGTTAATTTTTATTTTTTTCCATTTATAAAAATACTAAATTACCCTCCCTCCATAACACATTAAATAATAAATATACAAAATGAAAAAAAATTGGGGGAGGCTAATTTAGTCTTTTCATAAATGATAATTTTTTTTGTTTATCACTTTAATCATTCCAATGATTTTTTTATTTTTTTATATTTGTTATTTCATGTTTTTCTAGAGGGAGAGGTAATTTAGTCTTTTCATATATGAAAAAAAAGTAAAAGTAATGGAAAACGTAACAGAAGTGGGCGAAAGGACTAAAGTGAAAAAGTCACGATAGTTTATGGATCCAAAAAAATAAGTTCGTAATCTAGGGTTAGATGTGAAAAATCATGATAATTTAGGAGAAGGTTTATGGAATAACCCTAAATGATAAATTGATTCTTGTTTTTAGCAGACTTTTAAATACTATCTTAAAGATAGTATTTAATAGCTAGGGAACAAATGAAATTAAGGTGAGAAGATATGAGAATTTGATAGAAACAAATTTAAGAGAATTCCTAGACTAATTATTAACTTCCATGATGAACAACATAATCAATATCCAATTCTGTAGTATCCTAAACCATTACTTGGCTTCAATTACATTTTTCAAAATGACAACAACACTTAAAATGGACTATTCAATTGTGACAAAAAAGAAGGTACCCCAAGGTTAATCAGACAAGAATCTCTTCATGCATTTCACGGATCATTACTTGTTTGTCATTACCCTTTACTGTAGGCCATTACTTCACTATCACATCTCATTACTTTTAATTTCAGAGGCCATAGATTTCATCTCACAAACCCTAACAATTTTATCATTGTTCAATTTCTTACTTTGTTTTGACTCCAATTTACGTGCAATTTTTCTAGTGGCTTCATAACTTTTTCCTCATATTTTCTAGATAATAAAATATAAAGTTGGATATATTTTTTATTTTAATAAAATGATACATGTTATACTGAAATTAAAGACCTAATTATATATTGAATAATGCACGCTGACGTCATATTTGTGGACAATCAAAATTGGAGTAGAACTTGTTATTGTGACAAACAGCATCCTAGCTGATGCTCCACTGGACAATCGAAACTCTTTCGAGCATCTGAAAGTGCAACGAACGAAAATAAAGAGATCTCAATTTTGAGCTTTCTCTCTCACCATTACACCCCGATAACATCGAAGGATTTGTAACTCCTCTCCACCATGAAATATGGGATTTCAAAAGTTGCAACTCCCACCTTTTATACCCATTAAGTCTAGAAACCTCATTCTTTCTCTCCTTTTCTCTCACTTTCTTTTCCATTTTTTGTCTGGTTCTACCCTGCTCCACAATTTGGCTCGGCAAGAGGAAGAAATGGCAGGTTCTGCAGGTACTGAGGGTGCAAGGAGCCAAGAAGGACGAAGGGGATACAGCTGAGGCATCATCCATCAAGGATCCAATCAAGAACCATCCAAAAAAGGTGTCTTCGGGATCTAGATTATAGAGATGTTTTCCAGAGGAATTTCATGTTGTTAAGGGTTATATTGGGCTTAGGATCCACATGAGAAAGGGTAGATTTCATGCCTTACTATTACATCGATTGATAATGAATAGGTCTGGCCATGTTTGATAAATCTCGAATGATATCACATGATTTGAATTCCATGCTCTACTTGCTGATTTGTGATCTACGTTTCATGTAATTAGGGAGGAGTTTACATATCTCTTCTAATTTGAAAGATTAATATGTGTTAATTCATGTTTGAAATGAAGAAAATCATGCTTACTACATGACATCAAGTTGAGAAGAAATGTTGATCTTTTATTAGAAAATCGTCTATGATGAAATTGATACATTTCGATAGTGAATCCATTTAAGAAGCATGCTTGAGGTCAGGAATAAGTTTGTATGTATTTTATCTATGTTATGTGTGGAAAACTGTGTGAAAATTAAGAATTTTCACGATGACCTACGACTCTATCGATTGAAACAGACGATCGAATCACTTTCAAGCATTCAAAACTCCTCGTTAAGAGTATAAAGATTATCAAATTGGATGTGTGAAACTAGTTCAGACGATCGAACTGAAAATGTTAAGACTTGAACCCAGTAACTACTACCAGATCGAAATCCTGAATCGAATGATCGATCTGGATCTACAAAGAAGATGATCCAATAGTTGATCAGAGACCCACTCCAACCAACCAAGGATCATGAACTGGTTCAATTTCGAATGTTCGAAATACTCGAGCAAATTTCACAGAATTCCACTATGCGATATCAAACACCTTTCAGACAACCGATTTGTACCCGACCTTGCAATAGCCGAAAGATGCATCTAGAACGGAAGTTCAAATACCTCTCAGACAACCGATGTATGCAGATAAAATGAACATCCGAACGAACAACCATTGGATACACCAGAACCAACGACTGTTTGACTTTCTAGCGCCCATTCCTTGGATAGTGAATGAATTTGAGACCTATGGATACTATGTATTATGGCATGAACTTTTATATCTCTAATATTGACGCTCAAATGATGTGATTTACTTTATATTTATTGTCTTTCGCATTTCTCATCTTCAATTGTTATAATATTTTATTTTAAATTCTTCCACTTATGACAGAAAATGTCGTGCCTTGTATGAAGTTTCACATTTCAGGAGCAATTACCCCTAAATGTATGAATACCCTTACACAAGTAAATACCTTTACTTTCACATGAAATATCGAATTAAGCTTTAAATTTATAATTTCTCAACACAATCATGATGAGAATCACAAGTATACAACAGTCACTATGACTGTAGAGCTTGAGAGTCGATCCACAGAGACAAAGTTTGAAAAATTCACACTTGATTGAAACCGGTTAGAAGGAAAAGCCTAAGTTTATAGGTATTGTTTAAAGTGAGAAAATGAAATGCTACAAATCAGAAATCACAACAAATAAAACTACACTATTTTTTATAAGTTTTTAATGCAAAAGTAGACAAAGATCAGTGTAAATAAATACTAGGGCATGCGGGGATATTTTCCTTGGGATTAACATTCTCCGGCATTAAACAAACAACCATTGTCACACATGTAAACATATGTTCATGTTGGGTAATACTCGACTCATCTAATGGCACCCTCGTGTACAATGATGGATGCTACAAAATAAATGGTGTTTTTCGATGGTTTTGTCTGTCAGGAAATCGAAAGAAGACATCGAAAACGGAAGTTTCCAATAGGTTTACCGACGGAATCGATCCGTCAAAAAAGAGGGCATCGCAAAATGATTTTCGACGGTTCAAAAAAATCCGTCAGAAGTTCTAACGGCCGCAATCGTTGAAAAGTTCCAGTGACCACAACCGTCGAAAAGTTCTAGCAGCCGCAACCATCGCAACGTTTCGATGGCCACAAACGTTGCAAGATTTTTTAAAATATAAAAAAATTGCCTCCCGCCAGGCGGCCTAATCTGGTCACCAAGCGGTCGGCTGCCAGGTGGCCTCATATAGCGGCTGATCTGGCTACCCACGACAAGATTCGGCCGTCTGGTGGCCGATCACATCGCGGTCGGATCACGTCGCCTGATGGCCGATCAGGCCACCTGCGGCCTGCCATATGAGGCCGTCAAGCGGCTGATATGCGGTCGGATCGGCGGTCTGCAGGCCGCAGCTAGCCAGATTAGGTGCCAGGCGGCCGATCAAGCTGCACCGGATAGATCAAACCACCTGGCGGCCGATCAAGCTGCACCGGCCAGATCAGTCGGCTCACGTCAGCTGCGGCCGGATCGAAGAGGGAGATCGAGAGAAAGGGAGAGGGAGCCAGAGAGGAAGCCTTATTTGAGGGTGCCGAGCCGGAGAAGAACCGTTGTCGGATGGGGAGAGAGCCGGAGGGGAAGAGGAAGTGCGAATGAGAGGAGGTGAGGGAAGGAGTGAGAGAGAGAAGAAATATATACTATTAAACTAGAAAAATTAGTTGGGAGGGTAGGCGGGAATGAAATTAGAACTACTGATGGCTCATACCATCGAAAGTCAGTCCGAACCATCAGTAATTAAATAAATAAAATATTAATCATATTATATATTATGATATATATGATTATAATATTTAATTATTTTTTCAATTATCAACAATCCTGGCCATCTAAACTTCCAAGGTCTGAACCGTCCGTAATTATAATAATAAAATACTAATTAATTTATATACTAGATGATGTTATATATTATATAATATTAAATTATTTTCCCAATTACTGACGGTCAAAACCGTCGGAGCTATCGATGGTCCGAATCATCGGTAATTAAATAAATAAAGAACTAATCATATTATATATATATGATTAAAATATTTAATTATTTTTCTAATTACGATGGTCCAGACCGTCGAAACTTTTGACGGTCTGAACCGTTGATAATTATAATAATAAAATATAATTATATTATATATGAAATAATGTTATATATTATATAATATTTATTTATTTTTTAATTTACCGATGGGTCCGATCATCAGGAATTCCGACAGATAGGCATCCGTCAAAAATTTTGACGTTCTGACTATTGGAAAATTAAAAAATAATATAATATATTTCATAATTTTATTTTTTTATTTTTGACAGCCCCAACCGTTAGAAATGCCGATGGATTTCTATCCGTCGCAAATTACGAAGGATTTGTGCCCATCGAAAATTGTTAGTCGGAAATTTCCAATTTTCTTGTAGTGGGCCAAGCTCGCATGAGCCAATGGAATCAACTAGCAAGCTCAGGCAACACTCTCATGTGCATGGAGCAAATAGGAGAACTAATTCCTCTCAATGGACATTGAGCTCGTCTCACATGGTCTTAGCCTCCTGGTTTCTTAAAGAGATAACAAAAAATCCATTCAACCTCTCGGCCTAAGTTGGACCTCCATTTGTGAAGATAATCCTCTCGAATGAGAAATCTTTGTGACTAGAGAATGCACGAAACCGAATATGTTCAGGCAAATAAAGTCCTATCTAGAAATGAAGACTATGACCTCGGTGACATCTCTTAGTATGACTCTGTAGCTATGTGCCCTCTCGAATCCTCCACAAATGTAGAGGATAAAACTTCCTCTCAGGTAGGAAGTGTAGGATCCCAAAGGGCACCAAGAGGGGGGGGGGGGGGTGAATTGGTGTTCAACCGAAAATATCGATTTCACTAAATTCATAGCGGAAGCACAAAATCGATTCTTAGAACCTTTGCAATTCATATTATAAACACAATATGAACGGGGAGAGAGAGAGAGAAAATCAAACACAAAGACACGATGGTTGTTGACGAGGTTCGGCCACACCTTGGCCTACGTCCTCGCTCCGACTTCTCGACCTCGAGACCGCCGGAGATTCCACTAGCACTTCCTTTGTTCCAAATGGGACAAGGAAGAAAGTTCTTTACTCCACCGCTTTGTTCTCCGCTTCGAGAGGCAAGGCAACCTCTCCTCCTAGGAAGCTAATCTATTTCTCACGCTCAAGAGATAAGATTTTGAACCTCTTTTACCCAGGAGCTCTCTTTAATTTTTCTGAACAAAAAGTGTTTCTTTCTTTTACAAAGCTAAGCTCACAAGAAAAGAAGAGAGAAAGAATGAGAAAGCTATAAAATGAAAACTTCAAGAAATAATCTCTATTTGACAACTTGAAACTTTTCTTCAATGAGTGAATGAGTGCATTTGCCTCTAACTTTGGCACTCCTTTTATAGCCTTCAATGTGTGAAAAATTCGTCCAGAAATTATTCCACAAATTTCTCCTTCAAATTTGACCATTATTGTTCATTTGACTCGGAGGCCGGTCGACCGCACTTCTGGACTAGTCGACCGGTCTATGTGACCGTTGCGCATTTTCTTCAACTTCTGCGCTTGATCGATCGATCAGTTCATCGATCGGTATCGGCTCGATGATGTCCGGAGCAGGGTCAGTAGTTATCAGTCGAGCAGCATCTTCTGTTCGGTCGACCGGTATCTTCTCGACCGGCCTTCTTTGCGTCGACCGGCGGATTGACCGACCTACACTATTTTGATCATAACGTTTTGCACTGTTATCTAAATTAAATGATCTTAGAGTCTACGGAAAGCTAACAGAATTCTCTACAACTCTGACTCTTAACATTTCTCCAAAACTAATGAGATCAGTGTCAGTTATTTAATCAAAGCATAGTGCATAAAGTTTTTCATTTTTCTTTAAACTTTTTCAACATTTCAACTTTAATCTTTCGAGGTTTGTTTCATTAAAACCTTGACCCAATAGGAAGTTGTCAAATCAATAAAACAAGATCAAAATAGAGAAAAGATGGTGATGCAAAACAAGGAGCAAATCAGGTTCAGCTCTAATACACGTGATTCTCTTTTAGATTATTGAGTTTTTATCCCACCTCTCAGCATGCATACAAAACCTCAATGGATAACGTCCCTCTTGAGAAACAAATCGGTGAACATGCATTGCTTGAACAAAGTATTATTAAACACCATCACAAAACCACAAACATTGCATCAACAGGACTCATTCGAGTTGCAAAATGATAATTGTTCAATTTTCTACTTCTCGATATGCACTTCTCTCTCGGGTTGCAATTGAAACAAGTCCTATAGCTCAATTGACATCCCAATCATAGAAAAATAGGCAATGCAGCAACAAAGCAAAGAAACTGATCATTCTGTCATTGCGCAAAAACCAGAGATAGAACAAAAAACAAAAACATCCTAAGTTCAACATCCCTTAGTCACTAGCTAGCTGATTTAGTTACACATTAAGAAAACAAGAAAAGAGGAGAAAAGAAGAAAGGGAAAAAGAAGAGAAAAGGATAAGGGATGTGGTTATTGAAGCCTCCTCCTCTAGCTTCCTTCAGCAGCAGCAATGGATTGGAGATTCGACCGGATTCAAATCCACCTTTCTCCATGAGAAGCCTCCATGTCATTTTATACTCCAAGGGAAATGTGCTATCTGTCTATGTATGTAGTTATTTTCTTGTCTTCTTCTTCCAGCTTTTCCAAGCAAAGAATATGCATGTGGTCCTCCATTAGCTAACTGCCTTTTGGTTTGCCAATTGTCCAGCTTTTATTTTATATCAGCCCACTTTTCCAGCCAAAAGAATATGTCATTGTGGTCCTTCCTTGGCTGTCTCCCTTTAGCTTGCCACCTGTCCAACTTTTTAGCAACTTTCCTTTATCTTTATCTGTCCATAGAGGCGTAGAGGAAGCTTCCTTCTTCTAGTGCAAGAAAATCTATAGGCATGATGTGGAAAGACATCTTTCTCTTTTTGTTTGCTGCTTTGGACAAGCTATCTTCTTAAACTGCGTCGTCTACTCTTGAATTCGTCTAAATGTCCAGTTTGGGGGTATCCGCTTGTATGCCCCTATGAGGTGCGTAAGTGGAGGCATATACCCGCATGCCCTTATGTGTTATCGATTGGGATTTCTGCATAAAAAATAATCAAAATAAATAAATAAATAAATAGTAATAATAATAATAATAATAATAGTGCAGATATTTAGAAGAAGGATGTGGAGAAATCATAAAACTTGTATTTCAGTAATAAAGCATGTTTCGGGCATGAGAATATAACAAAATATGGAATAAATGCATGCTAAATATATATATGAAAGGTATATATAATTTCTCTAGATCAACTTACGTGTCAATTTTGTTAACTATTTATATCAACGAAAGGGTTAAAGTAGTATGGAAGATATTAAAGTACTAGACGAAAGGAGATTTCACCATGTGGTGGGGTCGAATTTTTGGATGTTACATTTATGGTATTAGAGCCAAATGTTAGAACTCTCTTAATGTCCTAGTTCTAGAGTATAAGTATAGATAGGGTCCATGTGCATCCATTAGAGCAACCACCACACTCAATCGCCGCAAAAGTGAAGTAAGAATTATTTTGTTTTTCATGATTATGATCGTTTACTGAATGTAATATTATGTGTTTTAGATGGCTCCTAGGACACATTCAGCGGCCCGACGCAATAGAGGTCGTGGACGCGGACGTGGAGGTGGTCGTGTTGTGGCTACCCCAAAGATGATCACCGACAACTAGATTCAGCCCAGGGAGACAAATAGGAAATGATCTACAGTAGGAGCTCTCTCCACCATGACATCAGTAGGAGCTCCCTCCAACATTATGGTAGCAGGAGCTTCCATCCCCATCGCAGCAACAAACCTAATTCATTCCGATGGAACAAATTCCATCTCCTCGACCACCAACAGGTCTTTTTATGTAGAAGGACACCATAAAGCCTTTCATGAAGCTACATCCACCCCAATTCAAAGGAACAATGGACTATGATGAGGCGATCCATTGGATCAACTCCATGGAGTGGATGTTTCACCTTGCATGGTGTGGTGAGGACCGTAAGGCCTTGTATGCCACTCATTAGTGCCAGAGACTAGTGGGAGACCATGCTCAACAGCAAGTTTAGGGACCAAGAGGTGGTGCCTTGTACTAACTTTAGAGAGGTGCTCTAGGCGCAGTATACTCCAACCTACAAAAGGAAGGAGGAGTTTGATAACCTATGTCAGAGCAGCACGTCGATGGCAGAGTACCACGCTAGGTTCATCCAGCTGAAGAGGTACTATACCGAGTACATGGAGGAGTCTAACCATGCTGAGAAGTTCTTAGACGGCCTTTATCTTATCATCCGAGAGAGAGCTGTATGGGGGATAGATTTGGATTTGTACAGAGTTGTCCACATGGCGAACAGAATTGAGCGAGAGATCTTGTAACGATAGGAGGAGCTGAAGAAGGAGTCGATATGATCAACTAATTAGGCTAAATCAAGATTAGAGGATTGTTGACCGACTCATAGAGATGCTCGTCGTGATCTCCACCCTCACTCATACCACCACCACCAGCGCAAGGCTCCTCGCCAGCTATAGCCACCACCATGCCAGGTGAAGTAAATAAATGAATATAGAAAAATATGTAGGATGGAACTGACAGATGATGAATATGATAACAACCTTAACCACTAAGATAGGCCTCAGTTCCATCGCTACCCTTCCAACAATCGGTACACTAACAACAAGGAGTGTCGAACTGCGGTGGGCTACATAGAGGAGAATGTCGCGTGAAGAATGACACCTACATCAGATGCGGCAAGGCCAAGCACTTGGTTAGAGACTATCCAATGAAGAAGTGGAGTACCAAGACATCTCTACAATGTCCAAGCGGATGCAACTCAACAAAGTAACAATGTTATCCAATGTGCTCTTTCTATAGCAGGTCTTCTCATGGTTGTTTTATACGACGAGTGTCTCATACTCTTTCATTTATGAGGCATGCGTTTCTATACTTAATGCACCTATAAAGTGATGCAGCATAGTATGCAATGGGAGCCCTCCACCTAGCGAAGTACCTTTCCAAGTTACGAGTTGTTGTGGACTGAAAGTCTCTGTTGATCTTATTGTAATCCCCATGGTTACCATGATGCATTGATCATATGTAAACAAAAGAAGATCCTCATCGGTTAGCCAAAAAACCATGATAATAGGGACAACGGCACTAGACAGCAAGATCATAGTAGTGCTCATAGATCATGGTGAATAGAATTGAGAGAAATCTGGCAATGATAGGAGGAGTTGGAGGAGGAGTTGGTACGGTCAATTGATTAGGCCAAATCGAGATCAAAGGATCGTTGTTCGACTCGTAGAGATGCTCGTCGTGATCGCCACCCTCATTCATACCACTACTAGTAGCATAAGACTCCTCGCCAGCCATAGCCACTACCATGCTAGCCTCAGGTGAAGTAAAGAAATGAATAATATGACTTAGAAAAATATGATCTTGTTGATGCTCACAAGCTGTTACAAAAGGGGTGCAGCGGGTACATATGACTTAGAAAAACCATGAAGGCTCACAAGTCGTTATAGAAGGGGTGCAGAGGGTACTTGGCCAGCATGACGATAGTTGATGCCTCTATGCTAGCGCTACATTAGATCGATGTGGTTCGAGACTTTTTGGATGTCCTTCTAGAGGACATATTTGGGTTACTGTCGAGGAGGGAGATCAACTTCATAATCAACTTACTATTCTCTAAGGCTCCCTATAGCTTAATGCCGACGAAGATGTAGGAGCTGAAAAAATAAATTCAGGAGTTACTAAACAATGTGTTCATCATACCAATGTCTCTCCTTGGGGTGCTCTAATTCTGTTTGTCAAGAAGAAAGACGGATCTCTATCGTTGTGCATCGACTATTGTAGGCTGAACAAGGTCACCGTGAAGAACAAGTACCCACTGTCCATGATCGATGATTTGTTCGACCAACTATCTAAGGCTTTGGTGTTTTCGAAGATCGACCTGATAAGCAGCTATCACTGACTCAGAGTCGCCGAAGAAGGTGTGTTGAAGATCGCATTTCGATCGTGCTATGGACACTCATTCATGTCTTTCTAGCTGATGAATCATCCAACAGTGTTCATAGATCTGATGAATAGGATCTTCAAATAGCATCTGGATCAGTTCGTGATCATCTTCATAGGCGACATTTTGATCTATTCCTTCAACCCAGAGTAGCGTCGGCACAACCTATGGATTATCTCAGAGACTATGTTGACACCACCTCTTCGCAAAGTTCTCTAAGTGCGAGCATATTGTATCCAAGCACGGAATAGCGATGGACCTAGTGAAGGTCGAGGTTGTGACCAACTAGGATAGACTAGACTTAGTTTTCTACGGGCTACTACAAATGTTTCATCCGAGATTTCTAGAAGATTATAGACTCCCTCACCCATTTGACGAAGAACAAGAAGTTAATCTGAACCAACAAATGTGAGAGCAACTTCTAGGAACTGAAGAATTGGTTGACCTCCGCTCCGATACTCACATTCCATTGGGGAGTGGAGGGTATACGATCTATGGCAATGCTTGCGGCACTAGCCTTGGGTGTGTCTTCATGCAGCAAGAAAAGGTAGTGACCTACACCTCAAGACAGCTGAAGAAGCATGAGGTGAGTTAGTCAACACACAGTCTTGAGTTGGCAGCGATCATGTTTGCACTCAACATCTGGAGGCATTATCTATACGATGAAGAATTTCAAGTGTTCACCAATCATAAAAGCCTGAAGTAGGTACAACTAGAAGGACCTGAACATGCGGTAGTAGAAATGAAGATGATGAGTTTGCGATCATCACCACCTCAGTAAGGCGAAATCTAGGGTCGATGCTCTTAATCGAAAATGGGAGGCTTCTCTAGCCTTCCTATAGCTCCGCAGGTTGATGTGAATTGTGTGGAGTATGATAACTTGCTGAATTATGGGTCAGAATTTAGGTAAATATGAAATTTTTAAAAATGTGCTCAAACTCCTCACTTCCACTCTACTGCAAGTGCACAAGTCAAAGTAGTAAACTCAAGTGTCGTATCCATAGTGATTTGAGGGCTAAAGACTCACTATCTAGACTATACTAATCCTAGACTAAATAACTAAAATAGTGAATGAGAGAAAAGTAAAAATAGATTTAGATTATAACTAAGAGAGTGATTGTTTTTTATGTTTTAGTGATTAAGATGAGATCTAATTACTAAGCTGAAGACCAAAAAGGGGATTAACTATTAATGTGAGATTCTCCTAGGAATGGGGTTTATCTAATTCAGGTATGGATGGATTGGGACAATTCAGCAATGCAAAGTCAAATGTGATTCAACCAATAAAAGGACTGCTCTCACAGTGTAATTAAATCAGGACTAATTATCATATTCTCATATGAATGTTAGATAGGTTGAATTAAAAAAGGTTCCTTACTGATGTTGAATTATCATTAAGCACAGCACAAAGCACTTTACTGACAATGCCAACAATCCTCTCAGATTTGGCAAATCCGTAAAGTCTAAAAAGGGTACCACAACTAATCAACAATTATAATGATGGAAAAATTTGTTCAATCAACCAAACAGAAATGTAATCAGATCCAATACTAATGTCAATGCTCTTGGTTTATCTCTAAACATCAAGGGAACTTATAATCAACCTCTCGGCTGCAAACGCAAATGATGTTCACATTAACAAAAGTTAATTGGATGCATCAGATTAACAACCACAGATTGGAGCCTAGGAATTTATCATTGCTCTTTATTCATTTTTGAACAAGAAAGAAATCATAAATCAACCACTCAATTTCAATAAAATCAGGATTCGCAATGATAAAAATAGTTTCCAAGGTATCAGAATATCAGCATTGTAACAACATCAGAGAGGGAAAATAGCATGTTCATCATCCATCCATAACTAGGACTAGACTACTATCCTATCCTAGGAGAGTTGAAATTTAGCTCATCATAGACACAAAGATTGATACAAAACAGAAGAGGGAATCAATGCATGACATTCTGAAATCAGAAAATATGAATCTGTCCACAGAAATCAGAATGTAGCTTCCTCTTCCCCTACTTCAGCTCCTTGGTCCAACAACCTTGCATAATGGAGGCTCCCCACCTTTTCTCATCAGGATTTCTCCCCTTTTATATGTGAATTGTGCACCTTTTGATGCAAATCAGACTTCCATAGCTTTTGGTTGTGCCATCTGTCCAATGGTTCTGAATTTCCAACAGATTCCATCTGCTTTTTGGGCAGCTAGTAGTGGTCCCCCTTACTTTTCCAACTGATTACAGCTTTATAGTGCCTGTTAGAGGAGCAAGAACAACAAGTATCAAAGTTCACAAATAAAAATAAAACAAGGGTAGGACAGCAATTAAAAATCAACTCAATTACTAAGTGCAAATTGGTGTTATGCAGAAATGATAAATGCATGCATTCTAGGCATAATTAACTAAATGTAGGCAATTTGAGGGGCTTGATACATGTCAAATTAAATGTAAATGGAGTGAAAACTTAGTATGATCAGCTAGTGATCAAACTCCCCCAAACTTAATCTTTTGCTTGTCCTCAAGCAAAACGATCAGATATTAAGAACAAGGCTTGAATAAAATAGTTCACAAGTGAATTCAAATTCAGTTGATTGAAATCCAATGAGTTTCCCACTTTGCTAACACTCCATTCTTTCCAAAACCCAAACTCTAGCTAAGGAATCACAAAGGCTAAAGCAAATTTAAGCCATGAAAGAAGTATTAACATTAATTTATTTGAATTTCAGGGATTTTCAACTTTACTAAAAATGTTGAACTACCAATCTCTTGATGAACAGATTTTATATTGCTTAAACAGGTTTGAAACCTGACTTTTATTCATGATAATGCAAGTAAACATGTTTGAACCTGATTTTTATTCATGCTGGTCACAGGGTAAAGATCTTGGTTTTATTCAGGAGAGATTCCTTTTGGAATTTAACTCTCTTTATTCATGCATGCATGCAATGCAGAAATGCAACTTTGATTTTCTCTTTTTCTTCATTTTTTTTTCTGTTCATGAAGTGAGCAATAGTTTAAACTCGGGTAAGTTTTAGATCCCTTAGTACAAATAGTCAAGTTTTCCTATTTAACATGACAGCAAAAGCTTTGACTCCATTCTAGATATCTTCTAATTTCTGACCAACCCATGAGAGTTAGCTAGTGTTACTCACAAAAAGAAAAATTTCAATTGAATTGAAATCAAATGCATCTGAATATGAGCTTATTGAAGCAAAAAGATTAACAACTAAATTAATGATTACTTGGTATTGGAGTGTACTAACTATCATATAAGAAGATTTCACTTCATTAGTGAGTTAAAATGATAACAAGATTTGAGCTGAACAGTGTAGTGATAACATGATGATAACACTTGATAACTTGATGATAACACTGATAACCGGATGATAATAATGATAACCTGATGATAAATATGATGCGAGCTTTAAAATGGATTAAAATATGTTAATAGAGTTCAGAAATGCATCAAGTTTCTTCCCCCAAACTTATCTTCAGCACTGTCTTCAGTTATGATACATTTAAGCAAGGGAGAGGGTTGGGAGGGTGTGCAATCCCGAAATTGTGCATTGCTTCAATTGGGTCTTTCAATTCAATCTTGATATCAGAATTTATTGTTGATCAATTCTTCCTGGTAAGCATCGGTATGGAATCAATTCTGCAGAGAATTGGAGAATGATCAACTTTGGCAATCAGTAAGAAGCAATGAGGATTGAGAAATGCACTAAAATTTAGCAATATCAAATGTGGATAACTGATATGAGTGACAAGTCAAATATCATTATGATGATTGAAACATGAAATAGAAAATTATATTAGTTATCAGTAGCATTTCAGTGAGAAAATTAAATTTGAGTCTAAGAGTACTCCCTAGGTTGAAGTTCAAGGGTAGATTTGATTCCTCTCTAGTTTATTCATGCGAAAACAAAAAGATATTAGATGTAAAAGACTTGAGTTGCCTCCCAAGAAGCGCCCTACTTTAATGTCTTAGGCTAGACATTGTTACAGTTCTTGATATCAAGGAGGTTTAAATAGTATGATATGATCAAGTAGAGATTTCAATCTGTGGACAACTTCACTAATCAAGTATGGATCTTTTAGTTTGCCAATAATTGACCTTTGTTTTTCAGTTTGATTCCCTCCTCCATTGTACAAAAAATCTACTAACTTTTCATTCCAAAACTTCTCATCTATGACATCTGAATCTCCTAGATAACCATCTTGTTTAAGCAGTCATTTCTTTAATGGCTTCTTTAAATGCAGCATTGTTGGAAGATCTTTGAGCTCTTGGTTCCATCTTTCTATAGACAAACATTGATCTTCCTTCATTGAATGTTCCATTCCTTCTACAAATTTGAATTTTGCTATAGCCTCCTCTATTTGAAAAGAAATTTCTTCTACTTTTGTATCCTCCTCGGCCATTTCAGTCTCATCATGTGGCTTTGCTGTCATAACTTGTTGCCTAATGGATAATGACATGGGTGAGACTTTGAAACTTTGAATGACTTCAAATGAATTAGTGCTTGCTTTAAGTTCAGGCCACTTCCTCTCTTTTAAAGTTTCTTCGTCTTTGATTCTATGATGTTGACATTCTTCAGCTGATCTATGATGGTTTGTGGAGCAAATTATTTCAAGTAAAAATTTTGGACAGTTAGGTGCAGGAGGTAACTCATCTTTAGGGGTAGACAATAAGTGAATTGAGTTGCAGCCCTCATCACAAAGGAGTGTATCTGATAGTTTCTTTAAAGAATCAAAATCAGAGTCTTCTAGAATTTATTCTTCATTGGATGGGAACCTTATAAGTGAGTCTTCAATGTGACTCATTAAAAGTATCATTGGAGTAGCTTTTTCAGTAACTTCAGCAACTTCATCTTATTTTTTGGCTTGTGCTTTAAGTGTGATAGACTCCTTTTCAACTTTAGCCTCCATGCCTACTTCTTTTTCTTCATTCACCTCTTTCTCAATTCCCATCTTCATTTCCTGAATTTCTTCTTTTGGATAGGCATATTGAGTTTGTGATGCTGCAGATAAAGTTTAGCCTCCAAGGCTTGATATTTAGCTCGAAGAACATTTGCTGCCATACATAGTTTTACCAAGATTTTAGTTTGCTTTTCCTGCCGCCTCATGAAGTTCTCCAACATAATCTCTAGTCTTGACTATTCTATGAATTGATTAAGTGTTTGCTGATTTTCTGAAATATCCATGGTTGCAACCTAAAAATCTGACACTTGACCTTGATTGTGATGGTAATACAAGTGATTTTGTGAGTCATAAACATAAGGATTGCTGCTTGAGAAGTCTTGCTCAGGAATTCAGTAATTTGAAACATAATGACTACTAGTTGAGAAGTCTTCCTCACGATTCCAGCAATTTGAACTTTCATGACCATGTGAAGCATACATGTAAGCATTAGAGGGCTGTGAAAATTATGATGATCCATGATTGCAGTGAACCTGTGATGGTTCTCCAACATCAAAACCATATTTTTGAAGAGTTTTGAACACGACATCTTCAACTATAGAATCTAATTTCTCCTGGCTCATTGGTGTTTCACTTGATTGATAATAGTCCTGGGGCCAAGTTTGTCAACTCATATCCATCTTTTCTTCTTTCTCTCTCAGAAGTCAAATTCATAATTTTCTGCACTATAAACTTGTCACATAATGAGATTAAGTGCAATGATATCAAAAGTAGGAGTAAACCTGAAATGGAATAGAGATTAAGATAAGATTGATAGCAGCAAAAGAAAATTACAAAAATGACTAATCTAATCAGGAAAATGATAGACAAAAATAGGACTAAATATAAACAATGGAATGTAATATAAACAGTGATAGCATAAGAAAATGCAAAGGCAAATATAAACAAAAGCTAATCTAAAGAAAAGAAAATAACTACTGAAAAGTAGACTAATTTAAACTATAGAAAGTGAATCTAATCAGCCTCAAATCCTCGGCAACAGTGCCAAAAACTTGATGCAAATTGTGTGGAGTGTGATAACTTGCTGAATTATGGGTCAGAATTTAGGTAAAAGTGAAATTTTTAAAAATGTGCTCAAACTCCTCACTTCCACTCTACTGCAAGTGCACAGGTCAAAGTAGTAGACTCAAGTGTCGTATCCATAGTGATTTGAGGGCTAAAGACTCACTATCTAGACTAGATTAATCCTAGACTAAATAACTAAAATAGTGAATGAGAGGAAAGTAAAAACAAATTTGGACTATAACTAAGAGAGTGACTGTTTTTCATGTTTTAATGGTTAAGATGGGATCTAATTACTAAGCTGAAGACTAAAAAGGGGATTAACTAATGTGAGATTCTTCTAGGAATGGGGTTTATCTAATTCAGCTATGGATGGATTGGAACAATTCAACAATGCAAAGTCAAATGTGATTCAACCAATAAAAGGATTGCTCTCACAGTGTAATTAAATCAGGACTAATTATCATATTCTCATATGAATGTTAGCTATGTTGAATTAGAAAAGGTTCCTTACTGATGTTGAATTATCATTAAGCACAGCACAAAGCACTTTACTGACAATGCCAACAATCCTCTTAGATTTGGCAAATCTGTAAAGTCTAAAAAGGGTACCACAACAAATCAACAATTATAATGATGGAACAATTTATTCAATCAACCAAATAGAAATGTAATCAGATCCAATACTAATGTCAATGCTCTTGGTTTATCTCTAAACATCAAGGGAACTTATAATCAACCTCTCGGCTGCAAATGCAAATGAGGTTCACATTAACAAAAGTTAATTGGATGCATCAGATTAACAACCACAGATTGGAGCCTAGGAATTTATCATTGCTCTTGATTCATTTCTGAACAAGAAAGAAATCATAAATCAACCTCTCGGTTGCCAATAAAATCAGAATTCAAAATGATAAAAACAATTTCCAAGGATATCAGAATATCAGCATTGTAACAACATCAGAGAGGGAAAACAACATGTTCATCATCCATCCATAACTAGGACTAGACTACTACCCTATCCTAGGAGAGCTGGAATTTAGCTCATCATAGATACAAAGATCGATACAAAACAAAAGAGGGAATTAATGCAAGGCATTCTGAAATTAGAAAATATGAATCTATCCACAGAAATCAGAATGTAGCTTCCTCTTCTCCTCCTTCTGCTCCTTGGTCCAGCAACCTTGCAGAATGAAGGCTCCTCCCTTTTCTCATCTGGATTTCTCCCCTTTTATATGTGAATTGTGCACCTTTTAATGCAAATCAGAAGCTTCCATAGCTTCTGATTGTGCCATCTGTCCAATGGTTCTGAATTTCCAGCAGATTCCATCTACTTTTTGGGCAGCTAGCAGTGGTCCCCCCCCCCCCCCCCGCCCCTTACTTTTCCAGTTGATTACAGCCTTGTATTGCCTGTTAGATAAGTAAGAACAATAAGCATCAAAGTTCACAAATAAAAATAAAACAAGTAAGGGTAGGATAGCAATTAAAAATCAACTCAATTACTAAGTGCAGATTGGTATTATGCAGAAATGATAAATGCATGCATTCTAGGCATAATTAACTAAATGTAGGCAATTTGAGGGGCTTGATACATGTCAAATTAAATGTAAATGGAGTGAAAACTTAGTATGATCAGCTAGTGATCACAGGTATGAAATGATTAAGGAGATTAACTAGTGAAATCCAATAGTTGTAAGACACCAGGCCATACTAATAATGCACCAGCTACAGCCGAGCATGATTAGTATGATTAGCATCGCACATATGGCAAATGAAGAGTACCCGGAGATGATTAAGAGGTGTAGCCCAAAAACTTCAAGGTCAGCAATAATGAAGGAATCAAGTACCAAAACTGCCTATGGGTTTCCAATGACGCTACCGTCAGGAGGGAGGTGCTCGACGAAGGCCATAAGTCAAAATTTGCAATACATCCTGGTAGCACGAAGATGTACAGGAATGTCAGATGTAGCTTTTGGTGACTCAACATGAAGAGAGAGATTACTAACTACGTCTCTAATTTCTTATTTGTCAACAGGTCAAGGCCGACCATTAGTGATCGTATGCACTGATGAAGCTATTAGAAGTGTCGGAATAGAAGTGGGAGAATATCATGATGGACTTCGTATATGGCTTACCCCAGACATAGATTTAGCACCGGACTGAGTTACAGTACAACCTTCCACACTTAGATCGATGAACAATCAGAGAAGATAATTCAGACTCTGAAAGACATGCTTCAAACTTGTTCCTTAGACTGGCACGGTAGTTGGGACGAGCATCTACCGCTGATCAAATTCTTGTACAATAACAACTTTCGCTCCAGTATTAGTATGGCGGCTTTTGAGGTGATGTACAAGAGACCTTGTCGATCGCATGCACATTAGGCAATGTCAGCAAACGAGTAGCAATGAGCGAGGAGTTGACAATCCGAGCTCAGGAGTATGTGTGGATGTGATTAGGAAAAGAATGAAGGTTGCACAGTCTAGACATAAGAGCTACGATAATAGAAAGCATAGAGAACAGGCATTTAAGGCCGAAGACCAGGTGCTACTAAAGGTATCTTCGATGAATGACGTCATGTGGTTCAGCAAATGAGGAAAGCTCAACCCTCAATTTGTTAGCCCATTTGAGGTTCTAGAGCTTGTCGATGATGGAATATGCAAGTTAGTCTGCCCCCTTTCTACATGCGAGTGCACAACGTCTTTCATGTCTCCATGATCTGTGAGTACAAGCACGATGACGATAACATCACGAGAATCAAAAAGCCTAATTTGAAGGAAGACCTAACTTACGCAGAGTACCGCACAAAGATCTTAGAATGCAAGGTACAGTATCGGAAGGACAAAGAGGCTCTGCTAGACAAGATCACATGTCTATGTGGAAGCTCAAGTCAGATATGTGCAAGGAGTTTCCATATCTATTTGGTAAGCTCTACTCCGTATAGGATTTGGGGATGAATTCTTTTTCTATGGATATTACGATGTAACACCAAAAATTTCATAAAAATTCAAAACTTTTTATTATGCTCACATCGTATTTTTGCGCCCGAACTAGAACTAGCGCCCATTATCATGACAAATAGCATCATGCTCCACCGGACAAGAAAAACTCTTTTGAACGTCCAGAAGTGCAACGAGCAAAAACAAAGAGATCTCAGTTTTGATCTTTCTCTCTCTATTACATTACAATAACATCAGAGGATTTGTAACTCCTCTCCACCACGAAATATGCGATTTCAAAGGTTGAAACCTCCCACCTTTTATCTGCATTAAGACTCATAAACCTCCATTCTTTGTCTCATTTTTTATCACTTTCTTTTCCATTTTTTTCTTGTTCTGCCCTACTCCACAATTTGGCTCAGCGAGAGGAAGAAAGGGGAGGTTCTGCAACTACTAAGGGTGCAAGGAACCAAGGAGGATGAAGGGGAAACAACTGAGATGACATTCATCAAAGATCCAATCGAGAACTATCCGAAAAAGGTGTCTTCGGGATCTAGTCATAGGGATTTTTTTCTAGAGGAGTTGCATGTTGTTAAGGGTTATATTAGGCTTAGGATCCACGTGAGAGTAGATTTCATGCCTTATTATTCATCGATTGATTACATGTTTGATAAATCTCAAATAATATCATGTGATTTGAATGACATGCTCTGTGATTTTCAATCTATGTTATGTAATTAGGGAGGAGTTTACATAAGTTTTCTAATTTGAAAGATTAATATGTGTTAAGATCATGTTTGAAATGAAGAAAATCATGCTTAATATAGGACATTGAGTTGAGAAGAAGAGCTGATCTTATATTAGAAAATCTTATATGATGAAATTGATAAGTTTTTGTAATGAATCGATTTAAGAAGCATGCTTGAGGTTAGTAATGAGATTGTATGTATTTGATCTATGTTTTGTGCGGAAAAGTCTATGAAAATTAAGGATTTTCACGATGATCTGCGGCTTTGTCAATTGAAACGGACGACGAATCACTTTCAAGCATCTGAAACACCTCGACAAGAGTATAGAGACTATCAGATCAAGCATCCAAAACTAGTTCGGAGGACCAAACTGAAAATGTTGAGACTTGAACCAAGTAGCTACTACCAGATCAGATAATCGATCCTAGATTAGGCGACCGATTTCAACTATAGATATTAGAGAAGATGATCACACAGAGACCCACTACGACCGATCAAGGATTATGGACTGGTTCCACTAGACGATTGGTCAAGTTTCAGACGTCCAAAATACTTGCCCGAAAGTTCACAAAATTCCACCATGCGATATCGGATGATCGATCTGTACCCGACCCTGAAATTGCTGAAAGTTGAATCCAGAACGGAAGTTTGAATACCTTGGGACGACCGATGTATGCGGATAATTAAAATAGACGTTCAAATTTATATCGGATGACTGTTGGGTATACTAGAATGGATGATTCAAGCATCTATTCATTGTACATAGAATGAATATGACTTTAACCAAGAATCATGATTTTATTAACCTATGTCCATATAATTACGCATTTTTCCATGTACACTTAACGATGATCTAGAGCCACCATTGTTCCCTACAATCTGGATTGATCCAAGTGATCAAAAGATAAATTCATAGCTAACCAAAATAAAATATGCGGGTTACCATTGCCTACCTAGATGAAAAGTTATTACTCCGATGTGAGACACTCTCTGTGGATATTATCAACTTTGTTTGGGGCACTCCACCTACGTATGTTATCGCTTTGAGCGAGGTCATCCTTTTCCTTATGAGTCACTTGTCATAGCACTGATTCTTCGTGGTCTAAATAGTTACACACTTGCGTATTTGTAATAGTATTCTCTAAAAGTGGAGAGCACTTTCAACTCATAATAAGATGAAATTAAATGAATGACTAAAGACAAATAGAAGGACTATGTTCTTATGAATGTGAACATGAACTTGAATATGAAATGAGATGACAAGAAACGAAACCATGATGATCCCAATTATTCTCATATCTGTCTTAATATGTTTGTTTCATGCATATTTTGATGGATCATCCTCATGATTTGAATTCACTTAGTTTTATGCTAAAAGTTGAGCTTGTTCCCCTATATGATCCTCGCAAGTAACTAATTTATTTGCGAGCCAAGTTGATGTGCAGCAACTTCTGCTCGGGTAACGTGTGCACATGGTTATCTAGAGTTGTATTGAGTCTTTTAACTTATGAGTTGTATTTGAGACCCATGAATATTATGTATTATGGCATGAACTTTTATGTCTAATATTGACGCTGAGATGATGTGATGTACTTTATATTTATTGACTTTTGTATTTTTCAATTTTCAAGTTCACGTATCACCTTTATTGACAACGAAATGATCAAATTAGTACCGAAAAAAATAACACACGAAAGAATATTTCATTATGTGAGGGGATCAAATTTCGAAACGCTACGTTGGAACCTTCCTTCATGACAGAGAGTCAATGATGAACAATGGCAGCTGGAGAGAAGCGGCAGCAAGAAAGAAGAGGGAAGAATAAGATGAGCAATTGTGATTAATTTAGGCCTGCGATTGGATTTAATAACTGGCCATATTAACGAACTGCGTGTGTTCATGTTCCTTTGACCCAAAGCCCGCATGAAAAATCGTAGCTCACTGACCATGATTGGAAACTAATAAAGGTCGATGAGGAATATAATTGCAAGACCATTTCTCAAAATATAAAATCGAAGATTTTTGTTTTAACAATCACGGCCTAAAACTACAATCAAATTATATTTTCAAGAGCAATATCTCAAATTTCATGTTTTCGCAATTGTAACACTTTGGTTGGCAATTGTAAATGCCAAGTGTCAAATTTTAAAGAAAAAATGAGCTTTTGCTCAAAATACTTATTATCGTACTTGTTTTGAAAGAGCGAGTAAGAAAACTAGTTATCAAACTTTTGAAAGAAAAAGAACAAAAAAGCTCTGAGCACTCTCGCATCATTAGAAAACCTCTTTATATCTCCAATTAAGTAAACATCAAAACAAACACTCCCGATGACTCAATCTGACACGATTATGAGTCCCAAATAGCATATCACAGGTGTCTGACGCATTCAATAGTACCATAGAAAACAGCGACGGCACGGAGTACAATGACCGGCAAGCACAAAAAGAGCCAAAAATCAATCATAATGAAAGACAAGACTACAAGCTTTCACATGAGATATAATTAATCAATCCTACAGTTATGAGTTACAGCCCATCTAAGGTCAAATAATGACGCAAGAGATGTGGCTACAGTATGAAATAAATAGCAGTCCTGTATCATAACATGTTACAGCCACATAAAACAAAGGTAAATTTCTGGTCATCTGCAGTAACATCATACAAGTCAGTACCAGATTCGTCAAGTAGTAATCATCATCACTGCCTTCCCTTCTTGGAACTGCAACTAGGACATTTGTACTGCTTGATGCTCTCAGCCTTTGCAGGCGTTATCTTCACACACTTGCCATGGAACCACCTTTCACATATATCACAGCCGATCCAGAACTCATTTGAATTATATTTGCCGCCACAAGTTCCACACAGGGTCTCGCTGTGCTCATCATCTTCTTCATCATAGCCATCATTAGCAGGTTTCGAGTTGGCTTTCACCTGACCATCGCTTGATCTCTGAAAAGCAAGGAACTAATTGGGCAATATGCCAAGGCAAAAATAGACATAATAGGTAGGCGCAAAAATGTCGTACCTTGGTGGATTGCTTAGATTTACTGCCACTGTCTACACCAGACCTCTCCTTCGCCAGCCTTTTATCACTTAGGACCTCATAGACAGTTGGTAAGTCATTGATCAAGCTGAATAAGCGTTTCCTGCCAGTTGCAAGTGGCAACAAAGGAAAATATTTTTCAATTCTTGGCAAAGTGCATAATCATGCTCATAAATTAATAACAAAATCCCTTGCCCATTAGTTCAATAAATCATACTAATACCTAAAAATGCTGTTCTTAGGATTGTGACAATTGTGATATTGTTTTATCTCATACAGACTCATCTAAAAAAGAGCAAGATAGCCTGAGGTTCACTAGCATCTTCCAATATTTTTCATTCCTAGCTTGGTTTAGAGAACTTGAGAATAGTTCCAGCAAGTGTATGAGAAAACTCCACAGAAGTATATATGTACATTTTTTTGGTTGCCAACTCAGTGCCTGGGAGCTTTGGCCCTGGCTAATCCAGTTCCTCATGGATCACATGCCTGACAATTGTTGGGTAAAGCTCCCAATGAACATTTTTTATGTACACGAGGAATCAAACTTGAAACCTTGTTTAAGTAACAGGTTGAATCAAACCCCACCATCACTTTTACATCTTTTTTTAAAACGATTTTACTTCTTTCTTTTCTATTGCTTATTTCTTGAAGGGTATACAAAAATAGAGAAAAGAAAATCATATTAATGATCAAACATTAGTGAGAATTCAGGACACCGGAATATTATTTAACTTGTTAGCTGAATCAGAGAAAGGAAATGATTTGAGAGGGAATAAGGGTATCCCGAAGAGAAGCTAGAAAAGGCAGTTATCACCTTTGCAACATTTCAAGTGATCTAATTTTGGAGGGAGTGGTGTTATTTGAAAAGTATTGCACATCATATTTCCTTTAAAGGAGTGGTGATTGGAAAGTTCTTTTCGTGGGGCCAACTATTTGGGCCCTCAATTAGCTTCTCTACCTTCAGTTTTGGATTTCGCAATTGTACATTTTATAACATTGCTCTTAATACGATTTGAATGGCTATCCAAACATAATAGCCATTCTTTTTCCCCTACAAAAAAAAAATAAAAGATAACCTCCTCAAATACATGGTTTAAGACTCATGGGTAAAGTTAGAGAAGTGTTCGACAACATTAATATTCATGAATGAAAGAGGATCAATGGATCATGGCACCCAAAGGCTTCCACTTATTCGAACTTCTTATTCGGAACTATTAGAGGCTAGAGCAGGATACATTTTGTTGGAGGTTGATTTGTTTAAAACGTTGATGGTAGAGCAAAAAGAGAGTTTAATGTTTAAGGTGTCCATAAATATGTAGAACACGAGCAAGCTGCAGGTTAAAGAATCGCAAAGGCTGTAGAAAGGAGGATAGACAATTTGCAACAGGGACGCAGGACCAAGACGCTACAGATATCCCCAACATTTGGTTGGTTCAACCGGATAGCAGAATAGAAGCTGCATGTAGGGACAAAGAAGCTACTAGCTCAGAGTTCAAGACCCTGAGTGGCCACTGGTGGGAGAGGGATGATCTTTAACAGATTTTATATGCCCTTAGGCTGTGAAAACCTACCCGGACACAACTGTTGAGAGAGATGACCTTTAACTGCTGTATACTCTCAGGGTTGTGAAAAGAAATGTCTTAAACAGCCCCAACCTAATTTTAAGAAGCTATATATGTCCAGATAGTATGGATTGCCAAAAAAACTTGCCCTATACTTTTTTTTAGGGGAAAAAAGATGATCCAAAACCTACTTCCCAGTACTTTTGCTTTCAGGAAATTCAAGAGAAAGAGAAGAAAATGAAGACAACAAGAAAATAAATGCCTTCTAAAAATGGAACTACTGCAGAAACCAAGTGCCATAAAGAAGAGTCAATGAATGGTAAAAACTTTATAAAGGAGCAGGAAGAAATGACGACAACTATAAAAGTAAACCTGCTCTAAATTTAACTAATATGAAAAAAACAGGTGCAGGACAGCAACCAGGACAAGTACGCCAAAGGATATGTGGACAACACAATTGAAGACAGATCTGTTGTTGAATCATGTGTGAACAGGGAACACTTTTTTTTTTATGAGAACAGTGAACACTAGTACACATTGTTTCAAGAACTAGATCTTCGTGTCCATAAATTTATAAGTTGCACTTATTAGACATTGTTTACATGATGGTCGATAAATCCAAATGGAAGCACACATGTGCAACATGCAAGTGACTAAATTTATAAGATGCACTTATTGAGTGCTTTACCTAAATTATGCATGAAGGTATACATTATCCAAAGGTCAAGAATGTATACCCTTTTTTTCTGACCATTTCTTGTTAAATAATATAAGATGGAACGTTTAAACTTGGATGGAAATTACACAGCTAGAAGAAACTCATATTAATATATTCAACCAATAGCCACAGTGAAATCATTACATTGTAAACCTCTTTTTTGTAAGAGATCCGAATTTTAAAGAGGGCCACATTTGTGACACATTTTTCCGTTGAGTACAGTCCCTTGAACTTGAATTTCCATTTTTTTTCCTTAGCGGAGAGAGAGAGAGAGTACGATGGCAGGTGAATAGGAAAATTATAAAATATGTACTACTGTAAAGCAGGTGTCAGAATGACGACCAAAACCAAAAAGGACATGTCAGACTACACAACACTACCAATCAACCTACACATAAAGAACAAGAAAACAATGTAAATAGTAGAAGTTCACAGTAGTCAAAGCTAGAGGAAAAGTTTCTTCTTGAAAGAGGCACAATAACCAGGGTAGTTTGGCACACAACATTTTGGTTCGCAGCACAAAACAGTTTGGCATCATGGATCATTTACTAACTAAACATGCATATAAGGAGCTGAAGTGGATTGCAAATAACCATAACCAGAGCAGCAAAACAACAAAATAGCACCAGAGAAACTAATGAAGACTACAGCACAAAATTTCACCATCCGACTGTCAAAAAATAACCTAAGAGACCAAGCAATGAAACACATCTGAACGACAGAAAAAATCAGTGAAATATGTCCTACGGAATCTATAAATAAAAAGCTTAAAACTTGAAGAAAGAAAGCAGGATCAGAGAATTCCCATGTACAAGACAATCCCTACCTCAATAGAAACATTGCCTTATCAGAAATACATTGAAAACCATCATACTCTTTCAAGACAACAATCATGACCTAACTAAAACAACAAATTTACTGCTTAATCTTAAACAAGGGGAGATATATAGCTTTGTTTTGTCAATTCAAATATCTCATGAATAATTACTTTTCTCTAATCAGAGACTAATTAAAATATATTAGAGCCTAACCATATTCTACAATTACCCCTCAAAAAAAAACCCAACAGTGTCTTTAAGTTACTTTCAAAAAGAAAAGAAATGTGTCTTTAAGCTAGATGGAAATGGCATCACAATTGATTATCAATCTATTCTCTAAGGTTGAGCAAGGTTAATCTCAATAAGGCTTGGCATTTTTCCAACCTTACAACCAATTCATTTTTCACCATCATGGAAACAAGAGTTGCTACAAAGTCCTTGAAACATCAAATATTTTAACTCATGGGAAGAATATACTTAATTCTGTTTGGTCTGATATATGACAATGCTGAGTGACATACTTACAAACTTAAACATGAGAATTCAAAAGCTATCTAGTTTTACCTAATGCAGAACCAAGATTAGAAATACAAATTTATCACTCAAGACTCAAGCTGAGCCGTTTATAAACCATAAGTGTCAATTTTCATCTCTTAAAAGCACACCATGTAAACCTATAAAAAAGTTTCAAAATTTTCCATTTGATACAAGTAGAGAAAGAACACTAGTTTATGGAGAATAAAACTCTCAAATCAGATTAGTGTCAACACTAACTTTTAAACTGAACAACTCACAATCACATCAAAAGTAGAAACCCTAACCGGCCAATGACCTTACCTCTCATTGCCATTGAACCGCGCCGCGAAGAAAAATGCGACCGAGAGCAGCCACGAGTCGCTGTGCACGGCGACGAGCGAAAGCCAGTCCTTCCTGTTCATTCCATCCCTGGCGAAGTTGATCCCCAAAGCCGGTTCCGGCAGCTCAGGCGGAACCTCCTCCACCGGCAGGCTTACCTCCCACGTACCATTCGGGTGACCGTACAAACACAAGTTCTCCTTCTCTATACACCCAAAAGAACGCCAAGCCAGAACAAAATAAAGAACCCTAGAAATGAATTCAACAGAACGCCAAAAACGGAAAGAAAAAGAAACAAAATTTCCACATTGAACCGGAGCAGTCGGACTCACCTGGATCGCAGAAGCGGTAGAAGTCATCGACATCTGCGAACAAAAATGGAAGAAAAAGAAAACTACATAAGTCCAACACGGGGCAGGCCAGCGAACAAATCGAAACGCCTCTCGCGCGGGAGGGGGGGAATAGAGTTAGGAGGGACCGTACCGGCGGTGAGGGCGCGGACGATGCCGGTGCGGCGGCTGCTGTAGTCCTTGAAGACCTCTTCGACGGTGCGCGGCGCCGAGGAGATCGCCACCATATCCATGGAGAGACGCGGGCGATTTGCGAGATCCGAGCGCGTGGAGTGAGATCGAAGGCTTCTTTTTAGAGAGGAGAGACGAGGAGCAGAGGAAACGAGGCGTTGGTTTACGAACAATTGGAAAGGAAGGGAGAAGAGCGGAGCAGGATGCAGTGATATGACAACAGTCGACAAATGTGAAGAGTGCTGCCATAGGGGAAAATATTACTCATTTTCTTTATTTATTTATTTTTATTACAAAGTCCCCTAATTTATTTTATTGTTTATTTGTCAAGAAGGCTTTTCGTTAAAAAACTTAACTTTTTATTTACCCCCCCAAAAAAAAACGAACTTAACTTTAAAAAGAAAACTAGATACGTTTCTTTCTTTCTTTTTTTATTTTCAACTATTTTTTAAAAAAATACAATATAAATAAATATGTCGAATTATATTTATAAACATTTAAATTTGTTTCTAATCGATAAAATTGTAATGCCTGGCTCATGTGATCAGAGTCGCTCAGAGATGTTATCATAAAATAATTTTTCAAAATAAAATGATTATCGTCGAATTTTTTTTAATAATAATACCTAATAATCATAACTCTCAAATAAATTAAATTATCCAATGCGGAATGATAAAAACTAAACAATGATATTTATAATTCAATTATATGCCATATCGACTCTATTCTCCTTACTTACACAATCCAAGTACATATGCATACAAAAAAAACTCAATACATAAGACCTAATAAATAATTAATATGCTCGATTAAAAATAAGATATGATCATTAAGAAGCTAATTAATAAATTAATATAATAATTGATATAGTAATTAATATTACTCATTTTCTTTATTTATTTATTTTTATTACAAAGTCCCCTAATTTATTTTATTGTTTATTTGTCAAGAAGGCTTTTCGTTAAAAAACTTAACTTTTTATTTACACCCCCCCCCCCCCCCCCCCCCCCAACAAAAAACGAACTTAACTTTAAAAAGAAAACTAGATACGTTTCTTTCTTTCTTTTTTTTTATTTTCAACTATTTTTAAAAAAAATACAATATAAATAAATATGTCAAATTATATTTATAAACATTTAAATTTGTTTCTAATCGATAAAATTGTAATGCCTGGCTCATGTGATCAGAGTCACTCAGAGATGTTATCATAAAATAATTTTTCAAAATAAAATAATTATCGTCGAATTTTTTTTAATAATAATACCTAATAATCATAACTCTCAAATAAATTAAATTATCCAATGCGGAATGATAAAAACTAAACAATGATATTTATAATTCAATTATATGCCATATCTACTCTATTCTCCTTACTTACACAATCCAAGTACATATGCATACAAAAAACTCAATACATAAGACCTAATAAATAATTAATATGCTCGATTGAAAATAAGATATGATCATTAAGAAGTCAATTAATATAATAATTGATATAGTAATTAAATAATGGATCAATCTATATTAATTAATAATTTATCAATGATCAATAAATAATTATTAATTCTATAATCACTAATTATTTTTCAATATTAATTCAATTCAATTCAATATCAATTCTATCCAATGCCCTTGAGTAATTTAATGTCTATTCAATTCAATATTTGATTTTATTCAATTCATTCAATTAAGGGAACATCATGTTACTTTCATGCAGGGCTTACCATGGTAATAATGAGTTCATGAATGGGGGATTAATGTCTAAAATAGGACAGTCATTATTTTTGTTAGAGACACATCAATTCCGTAGATACACGCTTCATTCAATTAATTCAATTAAATTAATCCTTACGTGAAGTGAATCAATAGACATGGGCCTAACACCTCTTATCCTTTTGACCTAGGACATCTATTTTTACCCTTTTTTAAGTATGTTAAACAATGCCCATTCAAAATCTAAATAAGTCATTAATATAATCAATAATATTATTAGATACGATAACGCTATAATCAAGAATAATTAATAATAATAACCATGCAATTAACTATAAATAAATGTAAAATTATAAGATTTGAATCCTCGAAACCTGGCCTATGTAGTGGGAAACACGAGTCATGTTCCCATATGTTAATTTTACCCTCGACCAAGCGAAACTCGGGTCAAGTATGAGCATAACTTAGGTCGAATAAGTTCAGTCTCCTTCGAATTAGTTTACCATCAAAACCCAAGCTGGATAGGCTAAATGTGTCGTCTAATAGCTGCAACTCTTAGGTTAACAAAATCTAGGCCATACATGAAGCTTAGGTCGAGCTTGGACAATTCATTTAAATTAATTTGACTCGCACCCGGATTCGAAGGCATTCGGGCTGGGTAGAATAAAACTCTGTCCGGTTGCTGTCGTCAGGAAAATGTGTTTCTAACACAAATTGTTTGCCATATTTTCTATGTGGAGAATAAATGATTTGATTAAAACAATCGTATCAACATCATCTTTGTATAAAGGACAAGAACCAAGGATTCTATATGGACGTAGGGATCCCTCGATGTATTTTAAATTGGTAGAGAAATCAATTTGTTTTTTTCTTGTCGTATTTTTGCTGCACAAATAGCGAATTTTGCATGTTGATTCGTTCATGGTTCCGTCTTGAAACTAGTGCACATTAAAACTTGATGCGATCAAAATGATAAAAAATGCTAGCAAATCCATTGGTTGTTCAAATAATATAATGAATGAACAAAGTTATCATTTTCACAAGGATAATTAATAATTAAAATTCTATTTTAAAATTTTAATTAAAATTTTAAGAAAATTATCTTCTTTTCAAATGCAAATAAAATAAATAATTAAAAATAAAATGAAGAAAATGACTTCCTGGATTAGTGATGATTTTATTATTAGAGCATTCAACTATTACCATTGCAATGAAATGGATCTTATCAAATTAGAATTACTTAAATCAATAACAAATTGCAATTCCCAAAGTCTAGTTACAATATTTTAGGTCTTAACTACTTTCTTAAAAATAATTAAAATAAATTGTCCCTTTATATTTTTAACTTATCTAATTAATCAAAATATATGTGCAATCAAAATTATAATTTAAAATCTTTCTCAAGTCACCTCAATGTTTATAAAAATTAGGTTTCTTCCTATTTCCCTAATTGTGGCATGCATGAACTAAAATAAGTCCTTGGAGCTATTATGAAATCAACTATTTATTCTCATATAGGAATTAACTCATAAATCATCAAATCGCAAAAAAGTATTAGCTAATATCAAGTATTATTGTAGTGTAGACATGAACATGTATACTATTAATGATTCAAAATAAACTAATATTAAGAAATACTCTAATACACAAACAAGGTTCACTTAGATGACCCTAATAAGTAATTAATTTAATAAAATTAATACTGGATTTAATATAAATATTTAGAAAAAAAGACAAAAAAACTCATCTATATGTTAATGCATCCCCTCTCGAGTTTTCGATGGAGTTTCATAGTCATTTTCAAACTTTTTAGCATTCAAAACAATGCTCTAGGAATTTTTCCTCCTTGGATTTAAAAATAATACAACGAGACCCTTTTTTAGAATCAAAATTTATTTTAGCTCGATTTAAGGTCATGACATCTAGTTTTACGATCGTGAAAATCCAAGTATCTACCTTTTCAACTTTTCTCATGCCCTCACACTTACTTTAATGATCATGAATTCATTTTCAGCTTTTTGTCACTGCCATGATAGTCTCTTTCACAAGCTGAATTCACACCCATGACAAATTCGTCTAAGGGTGTTCACGGACACGACCCAGCCTGACCAAACTTGGTCAGATCAGGTTGGGTCGAGTTACAAATCTTTATACGCCATGACCCAACCCAACCCGAGGGTTGGGTCTGGTGGGTTGTCGGGTGTTCACCATTCTTTTCTTTTATTATTTTTCTTTTATTCTTTTAATATAAAAACATTTACTATTTTACTTTTAATACAAAATAAAGTATTTTAGAATATAAAAATATTGTTTAAAATGTATATAAATTTCTTCCACATTTAAAATAATTTATTTGCATTTTTACTTTTAAATAATATAAAACTCTTAAATTAGTTAAAAATTATTTAAATTTTAAAATAAAAAAATAAAAAACTTAGGTCATCGGGTCGGGTCAAGTCAAGTACCCATCAGGTCATAGTCGAGTACCACTGACCAGATTTCAAGTTCACTAGGTCGATTCGAACCGATGAACACCCCTAAATGCATCACACCACAACTTAGCTTTTAATTGAATTTTGACTACACCTAAAAATCTATCTTCTTGTATCCTTATATGAATCAAAACAAATTTGGGTAGAAGTCAATTTAAAAAAAATAAAGTTCAAAATTGAATAAAAAATTAGATTTAAACTAAATTGATTCACAAATTGCTACCACATAACGTGAAAATTTATAATTTTTCATACATCAACTTCTCTCAAGTTTTACTTATTCTCAAACAAAATTTAGATAAAACAAATGGTCCATTACATAATCAATACTTTTCTCCCACTACATTTTTACACTCCCATCACTAAAATATCTTTTCAGAAACTAAAACTCAACCTTGCAGAACTCTAATTCTCATTCATGTCATTTCTGAATAACATTTTAAATAAAATATGTCTATCAAATAAATAGCATTAATGTTGATAACATAAGTATTTTATGAGCTTATTTTTATACACATTTTTTCTTCTTTTTCTTTTTTTTTAATACTAGCATTGATCAGAATGCTCGTGTGTTCTTCGTCTTGCTCAATATGGTCTTTTAGCGAGCTTTTAATTGACAAATCCTAGGTAATTGATTGTAGATCTCTAGGCAAAAATCTCCTATGGATCTACTTAGCTGACATTTCAAAGAAGATGCTAACTTTTTTACTACTTTATTCACTTTTTATCTCTTTTCTACTCAAGTATAATCACAAGATCATGGAACATTTAGTGGGTTTAATAAGTGTTAAATAATGCCTTGATTCCTACTTTAACTGAAAATATGTTTGGATCCAAAGAAGTAATAGGGAGACTTCGAGAGATGCTTGGATGAGAAGTGCAGGGTCGGAAGGATTCCTACTCCTAGTAGGAATAGGAGTCGGCCGATTTTCGATGTCGAGAAGGACTTGACGGATTCTTGGAGGGCCGAGCTCTCTTCTGGACCGAGGAGCACTTGGAGATGGAGTCTGGACGTGAAGGAAGACTTGAAGATAGTAGGGCACCGGAGGAGTCCCAGTCCGAGTGGGACTCGGACTGGACAGCCAGGGCGCACCCCGGGCGTGTTGGGCGCCAGGTGGGCTCCCGGCCCAATTTGATTCCAGGGAGGAATTCAAGTTGGCCGAGATATTTAAGGGTCTTCAAGAAGTCAGATTTCTACTCCTAGTCCAAGAAGGTTTTTCTAGAGAAGGGGCTTGCATGCCTAATAGGATTAGGTCATTAAGTTAGAGTAGGAGTTATTTTTCCAAGGCCCTATAAAAGGACTTGTAATCAAGGCTTGTGAGACCATCTGAACAATCCTGCATCAATCTGATCTTGTAATCCTCTTCTGTTTCTTTCATCTAATACAATTCTGCGTCATCTTAAATTTCTCGAATTTTCTCGCGGTGTATAATTTCTCTCATGCAGAAATTCCTAACAATAAGAATGTCATTATAAGCTAGATTGAAGATAGCAGTACGCCTAACAAGAACACCTCATCTAAGAATTGATCATTCCACTTGGCAACAATTATTTTATTGCCCATTACTATGGTGTTATCCGCTAAAAAAGATCAATGTGAGTTTCACATATTAAGTAATGTCCTAAATATAAGCCATTAGAAAGCAAAATAGTAAAGAAAAAAAATTGATGATGATATTTTTAAAACTTTGATTTTTTTTTAGCAATGCATAATAAAGCAATACGACTTCATCAACGATCTAAAATTTCTCAAAGCTAACATGCAAATGCAACAATAAAATAAATATGCATGAAAACTCTTAATTGTGCCATGCTTAAACTTGACATTGCCTTAGTGACATGCATAGAAAAAGGTACTAACAAAAAATATATATAATATGCAAAAATGAAAAGGGAAAGAAACAACCAAAGTATTATTTTGGTGGCAGTGAAGGCGGATATGGTGCGAACAATGATTTTTTAGGCATAAACTATTATCGGTCGATCATGAGCATTGATTATTGATTCATTATCATAACTTCTTGTTTGTGCTCTTTTATATTTAAAAAGTTGTATTCATTAGGAGACCTAAAATACTAATTAACCAACTAACCTAGGAACAAAAATAAAAAAACTCAAAGAAACATGAATAAAATGTTGGATCGTAAGACATCAATAGGAGGTGCATTGGCATTTAAACTGAAGATGTCATTTATGAAACTTATTGCAAAAGCTTAAAATCAATTTATTAAGTACAACATTAAATACAATAATGCTCAGATCACATGCATAATAGAATGGAAAGGAGAGGGAGAGATAAAGAGAGCAAATACAAAAAGTGAGGCATTTGTTGACAAGGTTCAGCCACACCTTAATCTATGTTCCTACTTCGACTTTTCTACCTCGAGAATATAAGAGATTTAACTAGCCCCCCTCCATTCCAAATGAGAAAAGGAAAAAACCCATTATACCACATATTTTCTCTGCTTCGAGATACAAGACACACTTCTTATATACGTAAGCTTTCTTCCACTTTTTGTTCACTCATGAGATAAGTCACACTCCCTCACTCTTTTTTTTATAATTTGGAACCTCACACAAGAGAAGAGGAAGGAAGGATTATAAGATTTGTAATTTTGGACATAAATACACTTTCACAAGAGTTTCTCCAAATATTTTTAAAAGTCTTGATGGTTCCTTCACTTTTGAGATTTCTTTTATGGTCTCTTCTTAACTTTATTTAATCATTATGGTTCATTTTCCAACTTTTGGACGAAATATGATCGTTATTGTGCATTTTGCATGCATACCAATTCATTGCTTTATCCATTGATTGACTGTTCCTTATAGCCATTGGAAAATATGATATTTAATGAATTTTTCATACTTATCAATCGATCATTTATTAGACAGGTCACGCTTCTTGCAGCTGAATCATCGGTCGATCTCTTCACTTTTAACTTTTCCTAGCATCAACACTACTGTCATCGGTCGACCGGTACCTTCAACCAATGGACCGGTCCTCCAATATTGATTGGTTGTTGCGCTTCGAACATATATCTTTGGCGTACCAGATTGATTGATTAATCATCCTGCACTATTTACGTACATATATCTTTGCACAGCTATCGAAATGAGCACAAGACAATGATGATGCAAGTAATATGAGAGGAGAGGGGAATGAATTACAAATTTTAGTTTTGAGTGCATGTCCTTATGCTTATTATGTTCATTGTGTGGCTCACCGTTTACAACTTACTTTAGTTGCAACTTCAAAAGATGCAATTCTTTTCCATCATTTCTTTACCAAGTTAAGCTCAATTGATAATATTCCTCCTACCTCAATTAAACACAATGATCAATTAAAAGATGCACAAACTACAAATATTGCTTATTTACTTGTTAATAATGAGGTTCAAAGTGGAAAAGAATTGAATCAAATTAGTACTTTGCAAAGGCCTGGAGACATTCGATGGAGTTCACATTTAAAATTAATTTTTATCTTAATTGAAAAGTTTAGTCCAACATGTTAAGTGTTATCGAATATTATTGATTATGACACTATCGCAACTCAACGTTCAAAAGCATATGCAACATATAAGACATTCATCACCTTTGGGTTCTTTTATTTCATATCTCATGGAAGAAATTCTTAAAACCTCTAATATGCTTTGTTAGACTGTGCAAAGTGAAACTCAAAATATTTTGAACACAATACATCTAATAAGTTAAACATTCAAAAGGTTAGATAAAGTGGATCGAATAAGGTAATTAATGTCGTGAAGATGTTCTGTGGGAGAGTTAACGTATCCATTTCAAATCTAAATTCTTATTATGTTCTAAGAAGAAAAATGACTCGTCATGAAGAAGTTGGCATAACATTGGAATATATTATAAAATTAACATTTTTAATGCTGTGATTTCAGTTGCAAGAATCAATCAATATATAATATAAAGCCATGCATTAATTAATTTTGGAGCTCTCTCCTTCCACCATTTATTCCAATATTTTTTCTCATTTTTTTATTATCAAAATTTTTTATTCAATATTTTTCTGTCTAACTCCCATTTTAATTTGTTTTAATGGCATTGTGAAGACATTAAACTTCACAATGTTATCATTAATGACATCTTTTAATTTATTATTAGATTTAATTTAAGGTACTTTAAAATATTAATATTTCCATTTGAAATTATTTCTTCTTTAAATTATGTCAATTTATAATATAAAGTCGTGCTTGATGGCAATTTTATAATTATAGTGAGGAGCTCTCTTCTTTCACAATTTATCCATTCTTTTTTGTAGATTTACTTTTAAAAGATAATATTAGCAAATTAATAAATTTTAAGAGAAAATTAATATTACTTTTAGTAACTATTTAATGAAATAATTTATTAATGAATAAAGTTGTATGTTATGCTAATATTTGACTTTTTATTTTTCGTAATATATATAATAAAATATAAATTTTATTATATTTTTTAGTTTTATTTTTTTCATAACATAACATTTGTTAGTTTTAATTTTTTTCTCTATTTTTTCTCCTTTTCTGTTGAATTCTCTTTTTTCTCCTTTTTTGATAAATCCACGAAAGGCCAAAAAGTCTTCTTTTCTCTCTATCTTTTGACGTACGCCTACATTTCAAAATTCCATCCCACGTTCCATTGTCATAAAATGTCCAACATTTCATCTTTTTCCTACATTTAAAACGAAGGAATGTCGTTGCGCTTCTCCTTCTACAAGGCCTCGTCCAAGTCCACAGCAGGAGGTTTCATGTGACGCCCTTCTACTCGTTTTGACGTCACAAGGGTTGAAACCGAAAAATCAATTATTTAAATTTAAAATCAAATCTTTAATGGAAACCAACGGTCCGAAAATCAACTAACTCTAAAAATTTCCAAAATTTTCGGCATGACGTATGCATAAATTCGTCCATGCATCAAGTACAATATTTATCTATATTCTTCACTTCATAAGCAATTTATAAAATTTTAGTGTGCACCACTAGCAATTTATAATTATCAAATAATATGAGACTCAAGCTCAAAAATTATGAATTATATGAACCTACGAGTTTCGAATCAAAATTATTACACGAACAAAATATATCGAATGCTTGCCAAAATCCATTAAAGATCAAGCTCTTATTCAATTCCATGGTAGGGACTCGATCATATCATCTCATCCATAATCCATTGAGCCTTAGCTCCCATCAATCAATTTATATCTACATAAATCACGAGTCACAATCCAAAATCATGCGGTGTCAAAATAAATAAAATCATAATAGTCATTTAAAAAAATTGATAAGTATTTAAAGAAAAAAACATTGAGCCAGATACGTTCCTCGCGGAATCTCACACACTGTCCCTTTTTGAATTAATATCCATTTTCAATCAAACATGGAATATATGTATTTCTTTCCTTTAAATATTAAAAGAGAAAGGGGTGAGCATGGATTAAGTCCAGTGAGTTGAAACGACTACCTCAAGTGTTAAAACCATTATGGAAATCAACATTTTTTATTTTCAGGAAATATTTAAAATCCACCCTTCTTCAAAAGGAACTCATTCACATAATGATCATGCAAAATGAATGTCATATATGCACATGCATGGTGAAATCATATATATATATATATATATATATATATATATATAAGTTGGGAAATCATTATTAAATATGGATATCCAATCTTCTCAATGGAGTACTCAATCACACCCCTCGTATCCCATTGACACAGGGTGACTGTTCTAATTTCATCCCTCATATCCCGTTGACACAGGATGTTAAACCACTTCTTGTATTCCATTGACATTAATCTTGTTATCTTTTTTTTTTTCATTTCATCCTTCGTGTCACTATATCATCACAGAATGGTTATTCTAATTTCACTCTTCGTGTCACTATATTGACACAGAGTGTTGAACTTGCTCCTCGTGTCATTATATCGACATAGAGCAAATCGAACCCCAGTCGATCTACTCGGAGTTGGCAAATCCTCCAAAGTGAAAATACTCATTTTTACATGAAGTGCATATGACACATGAATGCATATTCAAAGTGTTATCAAAATCGATAGGCTTCCAAAATTCATAATAAAATATCACAGTTCATATAATGACACACATATGAATCACACAAATATATGAATATGCATGAAGAAAACTATCATGAAAATACATTGCACATCGGGTGAAACAATGTCATCACTCCGAAAAATAAAGCAATTCATATCAATTGAGATAATTTCCCCCACCTTTGATTCCTTAAGTCTCAACTACCTTGCATCCGAATCCGCTCAAGGAGAGAAATTCCTATTACATTCATTTAAACCTTATTTAGAAATATAAGCTTATCACTTAAGACATTTATCACTTCTAGGTATCGTTTGTCTTTTAGTTCATTAATTACTTTATAATAATCCTTTAATGACATCTTGGTGCCTAGAAGAATATTTTATAATTTTCTTACCTAAGTTCATAATTAATGAACTACAACTATCATATAAACTAATTTTCATAAATCAATTATTACTATACATTTTTAGCATGCTTACCGATAGGGGAAAAGAAATCATCAACCGAAAACGTCGGAGGACGGTCGAAAATCGAAATCAATGAACTTACAAGTAATTTGTGATTAACTTTCATACGGACAACAACTTGATGCATTTCTCCCTAAAGTGAGCACCTACTATAATGTCATGGTGAACTCGACTAAAACACCTCGTCAGACTCGTCGAAAAGTCGCTGGAATGATTGCCGAAAAATCTCAATCTCGGCCATATATAAGATTGGGAGCACAAACACATTTACAACCTCTTAAAATGAACCTAATCGACCTGATGATGATGCACAAATCACCGAGAGAAAGATCGGCGCTAATCGGAATCGTAACCGTCACCGACAAACTTTTCTCCCTTTCTTGCGTTCTAACTGTGGGATTCCAAAAGACACCAAGAGGGGGTGAATTGGTGTTTAAACAAAAATATTAAATTCACAATGATCATTGCGGAAGCTTAAAATCGAATCTTAAACTCTTTTAAATCAATAGAATTCAGATCATATCAAAACCAATATGAGCGGGAGAGAGAGAAAGCAATTATAAAGCACGTGATAGTTGTTGACGAGGTTCGGTCACACCTTAGTCTACGTCTCCGTTCCGACTTCTTGACCTCGAGACTTCTGAAGATTCCACTAGAATCTCTTCCTTTATTTCAAATGGGGCAAAAAAGAAAAGCCCTTTACACCACTGTCTTTTCTTCGCTACGAGAGGTAAGACTCACATCTCCTGTAATGAAGCTAATCTTTTTTCTCGTTCAAGAGGTAAGATTTTAAACTTCTATTACATAGGAGCTTTCTTAGTTTTTTTTGAACTAAAGTGTTTTTCTCTTTTACAATTCTATGCTCACAAGAAGAAAAGAAAAAGAAGAGAAAGCTATAAAATAAAAATTTCAAGAAAATGGTCTCCTTTTTATAACTTAAATTTTTTTTTCAATGAGTGAATAAGTGTCTTTGCCTCTAACTTTAACACTTCTTTTATAGCCTTTAGTATGTGAAAAATTTATCCAGAATTTATTTCATAAATTTCTCTTTCAAAATTGACCGTTACTAAATATTTGACCAGAAGACCGATCAACCGCACATCTGGACCGGTTGATCGATCTTTGTGACTACTGCGCGATTTCTTCAATTTCTACGTTTGATCGGTCGACCAATCTGTCGACAAGTGCATCAATCGGTATCATCTCAATGTCCATCGGGCCAAGTTCAGTATTGATCGGTCGACCGGTATATCCAGCTCGGTCGATCAGTGTTCTCTCGATCGGCTTTCATTATGTCGACTGACAGGTTGATCGCCCTACACTATTTTGATCATAATTTTGATCGCCCTACAAAATATTCATCATTTTTCTTCTTTTAATTTTTCAATCTCATGTATTAATTTTTCGTTTTCCTCTTTAATAAGAAAATATGTTTTTTTTTTATAACACAAGAGAGTTCTTTATTCACATCTAAAGAAAAAAAAATTCAAAATAGTTCGATGAGCCATAATTTGAATTTGAAATGTTAGAAATTATCTCATCGTCGTATGCCATTAAGTATAGATATGCTTCGTCACTAGAAGAGTTTGATGAATCACTTGTTTCACTAGACTCTTCATATTTTTTTTCTTTTTACATTTCTGAGATTTTTCTTCTTGTGGTGTTTGTATGATCTTTTTTGTTGACTTCTCATTCTTGTCTTTCTTTTTTACCAACTTGAAATACTTATCTAGTTTTCTTGTGTAGAGTACGAGTTTCTTTTTGTCCACTTCCTCTTCACTTAAGTCTTCTTCTTTTGTATTTGCTTTCAAAGCCAACATTTTCTTCTTGAGACATTTTCTTCTTGATCTTCTTAGATTGAGATCTCATAGGTTAGAAATGAACAAATTAGATCATCAAAATCCAATTTGTTTAGATCTTTTTCTTCTATCACGGCTCTCTTCGTATGCCATTTTGAGGAGAAAGGCCTGAGAATCTTTTTCACTTTTTGAAAATTAGTTCTTGCTCATCCAATGAGACTAAGCCATTCAGAATATCATTAAACCGAGCAATCATATTATTTATGGATTCATTATCATGCATTTTGAAAGAACCATATTGATGGTTTAAAATATTCAATTTAGATTCTTTAACTTTGTCGGTTCCTTCATAAGAAGTGATGAATTTTTCTCAAATCTCGGTTGTAGTTTCACAACTTGAAATCCAATTAAACTTCGTTGAATCCAAAACACAATAAAAAATATTTTTGACTTTCTAATCAAGTTTTGAAAAAGTCTTTTCTCTGTTTTTAGAATCTGTAGGTAACTTTTTATAAAAATAATAATCTTTCCAACTATGCCCCACATGTCGATATCAACAGAATAAATATATGCTTGGATTCTAATTTTTCAATATGCAAAATTTAATGCATTTAAAAAGAGATGATGACTAATTGATTCTCCTTCGGCAAAATTAAAACCAATTGATTCCATGGATCTAAAGATTGTTAAATATTAAAATAAGATGATCAAATCTTGAAATGATTAGATCTAAATGATTTGATATTAAAATAAGAGCAACCCATTCTGATATCAATTGTAGTGTCCCAAAAGGTACCAAGTGGGGGAGGGGAGCTAAATTGGTGTTCAAATAAAAATATCGAATTCACAATAATCGTTATGGAAGCTTGAAATAGAATCTTAAAATCTTTTAAATCAATACAATTCAGATCACATCAAAACCAATATGAAAGGGAGAGAGAGAAAAAGCAATCACAAAGCACAAGTGATTGTTGACGAGGTTCGATCACACCTTGGCCTACATCTCCGCTCTGACTTCTCGACCTCGAGACTGTCGGATATTCCACTAGAATCTCTTTCTATGTTCCAAACGGGGCAAGAAAGAAAAGATCTTTACACCACCGTCTTTTCTCCGCTTCGAGAGGTAAGGCTCACATCTCCACTAATGAAGCTAATCATTTCTCTCGCTCAAGAAGTAAGATTTTGAACTTTTTTACATAGGAGCTCTCTCAATTTTTTTCTGAACAAAAATGTTTCTCTCTTTTACAATTCTATACTCACAAAAAGAAAAGAGAGAAAAAAGAGAAAGCTATAAAATGAAAACTTTAAGAAAATGATATTCTTTTGATAACTTGAAGTTTTTCTTCAATGAGTGAATATGTGCCTTTGCCTCTAAATTTGACACTCCTTTTATAGCCTTCACAAATTCGTCTAAAATTCATTTCACAAATTTCTCCTTCAAAATTGACCATTACTATTCATTTGACCAAGAGGCCGATCGACTACACATCTGAACTGGTCGACCAATTTTTGTGATCGTTGCGCGATTTCTTCAGCTTATGTGCTTGATCGATCGACCGGTCCGTCGATCGGTGTATCGACTGGTATCTTTTCAACAACAACCGGGGCAAGCTCAGCATTGATCGGTCGACTGGTATATCCAGCTCGATCGGTGTTCTCTCGACTGACTTTCATTATATCGATCGATAGGTTGACTGCCCTGCACTATTTTGATCATAACTTTCTGCACAGTTATTCAAATTAGATACTCTTGGATTCTATGAATAGCTAACAGTATTCTCTACAACTTTGATATTTATGATTCATCCAGAATCTAATAAGATGATAGTCAATTATTTAATCAAAGTATAGTGCATAAAGTTATCTATTTTATTTAAACTTTTTTAGCATTTAACTTTAATCTTTCGAGGTTTGTATCATCAAAATATAATTATATAAAACGTTAAAACTTTGACCCAACACTAACCTTGCTGCGTTGCGCAGGTACCCCATGTCAAAATGTTCGTCTCGTCACGTTCTTTCCAACGATACTTCACACACGAAAAACGGAGGTCGGATGGAGGAGAATGAACGGCCGGAAGGGAGGCAGCTGGGGCTCGACACTGTAGCAGTCAGGCATACATTGTAGCAATGGAGGGAAAGGAGAAGATGACAATTTTTTTTATACACGTCATTTTCATTTTTTTGTGACAATTGTCCCTTCCTGCACAATGATCAAAACGTCCATACCTTTTAGACTAATTCCACCTTTTTTTTTAATCTACCAAGAAGTTACACTTCACGCGGTTGATTTAGGCATGAACCTAAGAGTGGGGATCTTGGTGAAGCATTGCTGGAAGGCATCGGAGAGGTTGTTGGCGGGATTAGTGGAGATGATCAACACCGACTGCCGCACCTGCGACAGGAGCATGGTCAGGATAGAGTTGCACATCGTCTTGCCCATGTCGCCCTTTCCATTGGCGAACACCCACTCAAGGCTCTGGGGATCTCGGTGAAGTGCTGCTAGAAGGCTCGGAGAGGTTGTGGGTGGGATCAATGGAGATGATAATAATTTGTCTGTGTGCGACATTAAATGATAATAATTTGATTTGCTACATGAAAGTTTTGTTTGTAAAAAATGACAAAATTTTCGTGCTAAGCTCAATTAGGTACAAGTATGTGAATCATTTCCCCTACTTTAGTGGAGGGATTGTTTTCAAAATTCGAACCATGATCTCTTAAGAGGTGTGACAAAAATTAAGTTGGGTTTGTATTAATGTGAAAAAATAAGTCGTATTTGTGTTGCCTTTATTATTTGGTTTCCTATGGTAAAATTTAGAAGTCTCGTGCTCTGGCTTCTCTTGACTCATGGTGTAACTACATCCAAAGTTGTTTGCATATCATAGACAGTTTAATCTTGTGTTAATCAATAGGAAGATTGGAATGGTGCTAATACTCACACAAAATATCAAATTGTTGTCTTATAATTCGTTGTCTTTGGTAGAAGAATGAATGATTGTGTGATCTTTGAATATATGACACTTAATTTTGCTTTTTTATCTATTTTATTAGTACTAAATCAATGACAAATGACAACGGATATGAATCATCAAGAAGGCAATGGAGAAACTTGGTTTGAGGCACAAAACTCATGGAGAAACTTGGTATGAATCCTAAAATGCATTTATCAAAACTCATTTAAACTACAAAAAATGAAAAAAAAGAAAAAAAAAATCAATCTTAACTCATTGCCAGCTTCAAACATGGATCCCTATGTTGTCACTTTCATTATCATTGAGACTACCATTTTGGAAATCACGAGCCATTGCAGACTTCTGCGAGTTTGTGGAGTTGCTTTTGGAGATTCAGATATTTGATGATGATGTGCTTTTGTTTTATACTGAACTTCTTCATCCCTTTGTTTGAGCTTTAAATAAGCATGTGGGTTTAGTTAGTATCACTTTGTTCTCCTTTGCCTCTTTTTTTATTTCACTGCATCTCCCCACAAATAATAATAAGAGAACAAACGTGTTATGAGCAAGCAAAAGAAAATTTTTTGCAATCTATTTTTTACCCAATTGATGAAATAAATTGTTTGTATCCTAGCGGTTGTCATTTGCCTATTTTTTGTCTTTTCTATGATAAAATTAAAAAATAATTTTGTTAGATTTCAACTACTATTTCATAGCATGTCTCTTTCTCAACTATTTGAAATGTCATTTTCAAATACATACAATTGAAAGTACCATCAAATTTAATGCAATTAAGACAAACTATCATATGAATTGAAGATAAAATTGAATTCAACTACATGCAATATTATGATCACTTTTAACATCTATCTAAATATATTTATTTCAATCACTGTCCAAATTCTAAGTTATAACCTCTAATGTAAAACCTATATTTTAACATAAAAAGTTAAAATAGTATATTTTTATATATTTTTATAATTAGTTAAAATTGTGTGATACAGGATTGTGTTTTCTCTATCTTCCATTAAAGATAGAAAAAAATCATATTTAAAGGTCACAAAGCACCTTTAAACTTCACCATATAAAATACTTATTAAATATTAGTAAAGACAAAAAAAATTATAGTCATTTTAAATATTACAAAATGTAAACTTAACTAGCATATTGTTTTCAAAATTATAAGATATTTACAAGAATACTGTCTGTTACAAAAATGTTACTTAATAGAATAATAAATGCAATGATAATGTGAAATGTTGACTATTAGCCCAACTCTTGATCCGAGTGACATGGGTAAATCATTAAGAGATGTTGATATTTGTCAAGTGATATGAGATGGCACAATTGAAGACACAAATTGAACACTTCGGTCATGTAAGACATCTTTCTATGTTCGAGCGATTGTTGACTATATCTCATTGGAGTTAATGGATGGTGGAAACAAGAAAATTTCAAGTTTATTCTCTTATCTACATAATAATAACTCTTATTTTTACGCTTTCACATATAATATGGTGCAATCTTTTTCGGTGATGAAAATAGCAAAGAATAAGCTTGCTAACGAGGGATGGACCTATTAGTGTTTGCCTCCCCCTCCCAAAAGTTTTTTTACTTAATATATATGTTTTATATCTGACTCATAGTCCATAGGGATCGATTTCCACCAATCCTCTCCTCCCCTCCTTTTCCTAAACTTAATGGCAATTTACCATTCACAGATGACATGATTTTGACATCGAGAGATGAAATGAAAAATCAAAAGATGCACAAATTTTTTACAGAGTAGAAACTAATCTGATAGAGCCCCCAAAGAATGAGGTAACGAGGTTTTACAACTTACACAAAGGACCGCTACATGCTACATTTAACAAATACTTACAACAATATGTAATGTTAATCTAAACTTATTCTCGAAGGAAGAATGACACCAGGCGCATACTTGTCGAAATATACATCCTCTAAAGCTTTTAGTTTAGCTACATTGTGAGTTGACAGATTATACCTACGATTCAACTCCAGAAAACTCCTTCCAAGAACATCATCAAACCAGCCATTGATAACTTCTTTATCTTCTGCTGACCATGCAGCTGCAAGCATCTGTTCCATGACCCTGGGATCAATCTCCAATAAGCACTCTGAGCCAACAACACTGCAGAACCTAGTACTTATATCTTTCACAATATTATCAGCGAGAGCATCGAAATCGAAGGGCTTGAAGTTCACCCGAGCATCAAGCAAGCTCAAGAGGTCCTCCATCCAAGTCTCTGAATTGTCTGATTCTAAATTACTAATAGCATCTGCATCATTGTCATCAGATTCTTCCACAGGCAGATTTAAGTCTAACAATGTCTTTGTTGACTTGTAAGCCCTCTTAGCAGACCCCAAGGACTCACACTGGCTTTTGCAGTCATCCGAAGAATCCAGTTTTCGCTTGCTTACGAAAACTGAGCACAGTGATACTTGTTTATTCCTGGACTTCTGTCTCGAAGTAACCGACACGTTGGTCGTAGGACTGCTGCTCATAATCTCAGGAAAAGGTTCAACAGCAATAGTCATCTGTGAACACTTGGCTGAAACTATATTCTCCTCACAAAAACTTGAACAGACTCCATTGGAAATCTCCTTATCTTGATTTGTCTCCGTAGTCAGGATGAAGATGGAATTGTTTATGCTGAATTCCCTTCCATGAGAATCAGGAAATTTGCCGTTCCGAATGGCTTGCAACAAGCTATTCTGAACCAGCAAGTCGGCCTTGTCCATGTTTTCAATGAAGATGACTGATCGAGGTTTCTTACTCAACTCTCCAGCAATGTAATCTACATTTGTCTTCCCTCTAAACCTGACATCATAGCCGTCGGCCTCTTGTTGATTGAATATAGTAGCTGGGAGAGAAATACCACCACTATAAGTTAAATCCATACAGATAAAGTTCTCTTTGCTGCCACATAACAATTCGGCGAGAGCTAATGCTGTTTTCTTCTTTGCAACCCTATCCGAACCATGAAGACCAAGCCAAATATCTCCTTTCAGGCTTGCTCCGCGATGCTTTTTCCCTGTTCGGCAACAAGCTATAGCTTGAACAATGGCGCTAAGAGCTTCCTCTTGTCGGCCAACTTTCTCAATGAGATTTCTATAGAAGGATTTGTAATTGCTGACATCAATAGCCAACTTGTCATGATCAGAAGCACATGCATTTGGAAACTTCAAAACTGAGTGTGGCGTGAATGATGTACATGCATTCTTAGACAATGAATCTGGACAGCTAGAGGAAGAAGAATAAGAAAATTCGACCGTCCCTCTTCTGAATACATCAATCTTCTGTGATGGCAAACTACCATACATCTCCTTCACAGTACCTCTTTCTGTTTGAGTCACATTATTTTCTTCCTTGCAACGATGACCACAAACAGTTCCAAGAGCGAAATCTGTGGAAACAGACGTGACGGAGGAAGGTGAAGCACGTTCATCATTGACCAAATCAGAAAGGGCTGCTTGCTGAGGTTGCATCCCTTTTCTCTGAACCTGGTCACTGTTTGACACCAGGTCCTTAGTTCTTGGTTCCAAATCTAAAGGCAAGAAAATACCATGGCTAGCTGCTGCTTTGTTCTGCAGACCAATGGGTATAGGTAATGAAGGTACATATTGTCTAGAATTTTGCATGACATCACATTTTTCACTGTTCTGATTACTAGCACACTCTGAATTAACCTGGCATTTGTCACTATTGATTGTCTGCCGGCGGTGGAGAGTCTGGCAATACTCGGTCCATTTCTTTTGCAAGTCTACAATTTTGGAATTCAGAACTGCCTTATCATCCTTGGCCTGCACTGAAGAAAATTGTACTGTTTTACCGGAACTATAAGAAATATCACATATCATTTAATATATGGCGCAAATGTCCAAAACATGGTAAAATTTGCACTTTCTTTCTTACAAGCATTACAATTTAAGGATAGCAAGACAATACGGGAAACAAATGTCATGAATGGAGGCTAAATATATGAAAAGTATCTTTGGAAAACACACCTTAACAGCATCAGAAGCATCACTTGTGCTGACCATATTGCTCTTGCGGAGCCAAAAAGGCAGGTTTGTATTATGCTGTTCTTCAACCGTAGCTGCCTTGTGCAGAATTGCAACTTCTTGCTCATATTTTTCATTACAATGCTCACAACGGAGGGCAGAAGGAAATGAATTGCCCAAAGGACTCTTCGGCTCGTATGTTGCAGGGAAAAATCCTCCAAATGGGACAAATGACTCCATCAAGCTACAAGAACAACACTAGAATGACCCACAAGATCCAAGAAGACGAGATGATATGAGAAGACAACTTGCAGTGAAGATTTTGATTTCTGTATGATGCAAGATTCATCCAACCAGGTTAAGTTTGATCCTCTGCAGAGAAATTATTAGCCATTCTTGTGTTTTTATATGCCCAAAATTGCACTATTCCTTGATTCATTATCTGAGACCAGTGTTTCATTTTGTGCCTCCAACAAACAGAACTCGGTTCCACACAGATACAAAGATTCAAGTCCGTATTCTACTCCTTTAAATCAAACATAATCCCTATTTTAGGTTTCTAGACACAAAGATTCACAAAAAGAAAAATAGTAACAAATTACCAAAAGAGAAAAAAACAATGTCAAAACACAGTAGTCACTATTGAGTTCTCCATGCCAACAACATGAAACCATTACAGTTGTAAGCAAAGTACCATCGGAAAGCCTGAGCACATACCTGGGAGGCCTGGCAAATGAACCACCACCAGCAGTTGCAGCTCTGACCGTAGTGATGGGCAGCAGCTGCAGGTCCCAATCCTTGTCCAGCAATGGATACCTGGACAAAAACTTCATGTAGGTCTCGTACGTCGCAGACCATCCCATGACCCACAGCCTCCCTGCGTGCACCTCCAGCAGCCTGGTGATCTCCGATATCGCAAAACTCTCTTCTTCCTGGCCTTCGCCTTCCCTTTCCACCATTTCCTTCAAGTCCCCCACGCTCAGGACCGCACCTGGGGACTTCAAATCCTGCATCAACTCTTCCAGACGCCTGACCACTGCCGACCGGTCGCTGCTGCTGGTCCTGAGCTCGGCCATCTCTTTTTCCATGCTCACGAGCTTAATTCCGCGCAGCTCCAGCGGCAGGGCCGCCCAGTTCTGCCTCTCGACGGCACGCGAGAAATCCTGCGCGGCCTCGCCAGCGCCGACCCCGACGAGCATAGGATTCCGCCCGCCGGACTTCCTGGCGAGGATCTCCCCGATCCTGCGGCAGTTGTCGTCCCCTCCGTCGGAGCAGGGGTGGCCTCCCGCTGCCGCGAAGGGGAACACGAAGCCTCGGGGGCTAAGTGCGGGCTCGAACCCGTCGCCAGCGGAGAAATTGCAAAGGAACAGCGGCGGACACCTCGCTGCGCGAGGGAAGCGAAGGATGGGCGGGGGCGGGCGGAGAACGGCGAGCTTGATATCGGTGCTCCTGAACCCGGCGTCTCCGAACACCCGGCTGACCACGGGGTCGTCCAGTATCGCCAGAACCAGCTGCTGTAGTTCCACCTTCACGCCGGAGAACGAAGACGACGACGGGACACCCCCGGCCGCGGCGCAGCTCTGTTGCTGCTGCTGGTAGAGGTGAAACGTGTCGGGATTCCGGCGCTGGTTCGCCTGCGACCGCTTGATGGCAGCCATCAGTGAGTTCGACACTGGGGGATCGTCCCCGGCGGAACCCGCGGCCGCTTGGTGGTGGTGCGACGACGTCGATGACGGCAGCCGGTCGAGCGCGACGCCGAAACACAGCTCCAGTGCCTTGAACTGGAGCCTAGGCGAGTACGCGCTACTCCGCGCCCGGGAGAGCGCATCGCGAAGAAGGGAAGAGGAGGAGGAGGAGGCGGCGGCCGCGCCGCTACCACCTGAAGGGCAGGAAGAGGAGATGAGGAGAGCGTAGACGACGTGGACGGAGGTGGTCTGCGCGTGGCCGCGGCGGCGGGCGACGGCGACGGCGTCGTCGAGCGTCGCGGCAGCCTCGGCCGAGAGGCACTGGCGCGCGTTACTGACCGGCGTCGGCATCCCGGGCCACGGCCAAAGACCATATACTAAAACCAACCAAATCTATTATAAAATTGCGCGCGTTGCCAATATTAAAATCTCCAGGCGCGGGGATTTTATCTGCAACTGCAACACAATATAAATTAATATCGACGACAACAACAAGAACTCGTGAGAGAGGGAGAGAAGACTGAAGAGAGAGAAAGAGGAGGAGGAGGAGGAGGAGGAGGAGGAGGGAGGGAGGGGGGGGAGTCGGAGATTGAGGTCGCGTAACGGATAGAGAAGGAAACAGGGCACCGTGTAATTAACATTTATTTCCGTGCCGAAAGGTGGTGCTCGTGGAAGTCCAAGAGGGGCCCACTGGTGGATCCCGGAGGCATCAACCAATGCGGCAGCACAGATGCCAAGGGGCCCACGCCCCCTCGTACATGTCCTCCATATATTTGGTTAGATTTGGCAATGTCGGTAAATGATCGTTGTTACTATTTACTGTCGTTTTCTCCTCCTTTTATTTATTTATTTATCTTTGTTATAATATATTTTTTTCATAAAATTACTTGGAAAAAATAGATATCTAATAATAATAGTAGTAGTAATAATAGTAATTATTATTATTATTATTATTATTATTATTATTATTATTATTATTATTATTATTATTATTATTATTATTATTATTATTATTATTATTATTATTATTATTATTATCAGACGGATAATTGGAAGGTGTTTGATTTTTTTTTTTTCGAGTTACATGTTCGATGATTGAAGTTAGAGGAAATCAGATATGAAAGTCGGATGCTATTCGGCGGTAAGCCAACTAAGCAATCAGATCGAATTTGATAATTTGGTGCCTTCTTTTTTGACATTAATGTTTTTTAATAATTTCTTGTTTCATGTTTTTCGATTGATATATGTGTTTTTATTCTAATTCTTTCTCTCTCATATATATATATATATATATCATATAATTTATGATAAACAAATTTTTAAACTAATTAGACTACCCATTCCTAGATGCATATTTGATATTTAATAATTAATTTAACTATAAAATATTTAAAATAATTCTTTTAATGCAATATTAAAACCATTTTTCTAATTATAAGAAAATAATTAAATATGAATTTTCTTATCTTTATTTGTAATTTTATTTCAGATCAAATAAGAGTACATATGTAGTAAATTATAAACTACACTTTCACCTTTCACATATAATATACAAATATGAATGAAATAATAGATTTAAATTCATATAAATATAGGATGCATATGTGGTTCTAAAATTTAAGGAAATGTAGATTATTTTAATATTTTATGTATTGAGATCTTTTATTTGATTGCTCAAATGTGTGTGTGTGTAGAGAGAGAGAGGGAGGGAGGGAGGGAGAGAGAGAGGGGGAGAGAGAGAGAGAGAGGGGAGAGAGAGAGAGAGAGAGAGAGAATAATATTTTCTTCGTTTGTATTCAAGTTAATATCAAACTAAAAAAACTCCAAGCTTAGCTTACATGATCAGAAAAAACTTTTAAACTCTATCTTAAGATTATAAAATTAATTATGATTTTCTTTTTAACGGTTTAAGTTATTTTAAAAAAGTGATCAGTACATCTAATTTTCATATGATATCAGAGTTATATCCTAAATTTAAATCTAGTTGTTGTTGATCATATTAAAAGGGATATTTTTTTCTTTGTTATTCACGAGCATCTATTTCCACACACTAAAATGCAAATATTTTGTGTATCATAATCAAATTTATGCAACTTTGTACTTCTTTTTCCAAACTTTAAATATACCGAGGGATTCTTTTCTTTAAATTAGGAACTTATTCACAATTATTTTTATGATACGTTAATTAAAAAATGAGTCGTTTTCTTATGAAATCATAGAATATTTCTATTCACATTTTTGTCAGGTTGATGATTAAATATTTATATGTCTTTTGTTGGTGAGAAGATATATTGAGATGGGTAAATTATATTTCAAGAAAATGCTATATATTACTCTCTGATTTTGAGGCTTACGCTGTTTATATAAACGTTATTGTTTTTTCTTTGTTTTTTACTGTTAAAAAATGGGGAGAGAGAGGAGATGATGAGAGCAGGGGCCACTGAGAGAGAGAGAGAGAGAGAGAGAGAGAGAGAGAGAGAGAGAGAGAGAGAGAGAGAGAGAGAGAGAGAGAGCTTTTCTGGGGAGCCCAGTTTTTGGGTACCTGCAGAAACGGATGGCTGGTTGGTCGAGATGGAAGAAGGGAGGTGGCTCGAGTGGTACTACTACTATGCAAACTTTTACATTGTGGAGTCATTAAGTAAGAGGGAAGAGAAGGGGAAAGATAAATGGAGGAAAAGAAAGGAAATTGTTACACTTTAAAAAAAAATGAAGATTTTCTTTCGTTAAAATTTTATTCAAATAAAAAGAAATTTTTTTTATCTTTCCCTCCCTCTCTTTATCATTTTTTCATCTCAATCCAAACATAGTGTTAGACATTCATTAGCACTTAGTTTTGCCTCCTAGTCAGCTGATTCATGTTGTTCATTGTAGTATTTAGGTTTTATTCGGTTCACTGCACCTTGTAGTAATCCCATCATTTTTTTCTAGGATTAACACGTGTGAGTTGTATGTGTAAATCATCTTATAATATTTCACAAATTGTTTAATTGTTATAGTACCAAAAAATTTATTTGATTACATGTAACATGGTTAATTTACAAGACCCTTTTATCTTTGTCTTTAATCAACATTTAATCTTTTTTTAACTATCCTAAATACTGTACTACGTACGTTATATATATATATATATATATATATATGAGCATATTATACACGCACGTCAGTTTTCATGAAAGAAAAAGATGTTTAAACATAAGAAAAATATTTAAAAGATAAAATATGTATATTCTGTGTAGCACCATGCTCGAATGGCATCTGACTTGTGAATTTCATGCACAATGTTAAATTAAATTAGTTAGTGACAATCCTACAAAATTAAACTATTTAAAATATGATAAAATGAAAGTGTTTTCTACTTCTTTTCTATCTTTATTATTATTATATTTTCGTCTAATTATGATAAATTATTTGAGAGATTTAATAATGAATCGTTAGATAAAGATCTGATGATGTAAAAAATAGAGAATAAGGTGATGTAGGAACATTAAAATTGAATCCTTCAAAATATATTTTCTTTATATTTATAATTTTAACATTCCCATGTGAACTGTTAATTATAATAGAGAAAAGAGTTTATAACAAGAGCTTTATCAAACTCAAAGACCTGATACAATAATAAATTAAACAAGTTGCCAGCAATTCTAAAATATTAGAACATCACAAAGAGTTTCATTTATTAATTATTACAATCTTAACAAAGGAACTAGTTTTTCTATGCATACCCTAATTGCTAAAGTACTTTCATGATGTATTTATGAAAATAAATTGGTGGAGAATGTGAAAAAATAAAAGAATGGAGGTAATCTACTGAAAAGAAATAAAAAATGAGAGAAGATAATAATAATAATAATAATAATAATAATAATAATAATAATAATAATAATAATAATAATAATAAAAAGATGATTGGGGGAAAGGCTTGAAGAAGTGGTGAGGATGACATGTATTGAAGTTGGTAGCAACTTAGCAAGTGCATGAAGTGGCTGAGAACATGGCATTCGAGGGGGGGCCCTACTGAGATATTATTACTCGCTTGCTCGGATATGTGTAGCTTCACTGTCACCAAAGATTCGGCCATCGAGCACTAGATACGGTAAAACAGGACGTGCTTATTTGGATCCATTCATTGAACTTGAAACTTTTTAGGGGATTTTATTTATTATTTTTATTGTCCCAAAAGCATTTAATTAAACGAATTGTAGAACTTTCACAAAGTTCCAAAGACCCAGATTCAATCTCTATTCATTTCCTTTATCTTTTTTTCTTTTACTTCTTTTCTTTTGATCGGCTCTTAAACTTCGTATTAAGAAATTTTTAAAATTGGTAATCCCATATATATTTGACAAAATATATTGTTAGAAAAAAATGATATTCCATCCTTGAATCCGAATTCATCGAGTGACGTTGCAACCAAAACAAAGAAAGATCTTGTAAGAAAATTATGCAATGGAAACAATCCAATCATCTATTTATTATTTTTTATTTACATGATTTTTTTTTTGTTCTCGGTGAAATATATATCCCCCCTCAAAGATGCTGTTTTGTTGTGGAAGATTCCATCATTCCAGCCGCTCCATTGGACCGCCACCACTATCTCTACCTCCTCTCCTGTTGACAAAAAGGAAATAAAGCTTTATTCTATTCTATGCATGCATATTCCTAGTTGAATTATTACTTATAAAGGAAGAAATTAAGGTGAATTAGTTACGTTGTCATTTGAAGAAGAAAAATAGTAATGAAATTAAGAGTTATGTGATATTCTGATAAAGTATAGTCTTTTAGACATATTCGTGACGTTAAGGATCAAATGCTCAATTATGATGGGTATCAGATCAAAGAATGAGATAAATTTTCTTTTTCATATTTGTCATTTCCCAACAAATAGGACACATGTCGATACCTGATTCCTGATGAGCAAGTTAAATAATAATAAGAAGAAGAAGAAGAAGAAGAAGAAGAAGAAGAAGAAGAAGAAGAAGAAGAAGAAGAAGAAGAAGAAGAAGAAGAAGAAGAAGAAGAAGAAGAAGAAGAAGAAGAAGAAGAAGAAGAAGAAGAAGAAGAAGAAGAAGAAGAAGAAGAAGAAGAAGACTGTGGGAGAGAATCTTGGAGGTAAGATTCACATGTCCTTTGGATCCCCTCCACCACCTCCTCTCCAATGAGACGCCCTCCCTCCCTCCCTCTGAATTGAAATGTCCATATCAAGCCTACATCTCTGTTTTGAATTATATATGCCATGCCCCCATGGCGTCCATGGACGGACGGTGGCGTTGCTGGCCACGCATTGCATGCCGCCCCCTCCTTGCACGCCGCCCGCCCGGCAAAGATAATGTCATCATACGTACTCATCGAAATCAAATCCATCATTGAAAAAAAAAATTTCATTTTTTATTCTTTAAAGAGGTCTCGGATTTAAATTTAAAATATATAGTATGTAAACTATTTTCGCTCGACCTGACGGAACATCAAATGAGACCTCACGGAAGTTCAAACGAAGGGAATGCTTTTCATTTAAGCAAAGTTTTCGAGTTTAAATATTTCTTAATGCATAAAATTTTAGTATTGTCCAATTGAATCGAAATTTTGATGCACATAACTTCTTAACGTCGGGTGAATTAAATGACGGACCTTACTTTTTTAACATTGATCAGGTGATAAAAAAAAGAATATTTCGTTTCGAAGTTTAACGATATGATACAAATTAATCGAGGAATTTTGATTCGATGACAATTAAAAATAATAATTCTGTAAATTTAATACGCTGATAATATCTTCTAGAAAAGTTTCTATATACATTAGAAAAATCGAGTTATCTTTGATATCTTTGGACATCGTAATGTCCTCCATGATCAGTTTACGAGGATATTATATGACACGTTATACACGATCAATTAAGATTAAAGGTGAAACTATTATAAAAAGAGTGACATTAAAACTGGAGGCTCCTTTGTTTCAGTAAAGATGTTTTAATATGCATTCTTAAGGATAAATCCCAAAATTAAGTAGGAAAAAATATTTAAAAAGTGGTTGTAGAATGGCACGACGTCACTATTTATTGCTAAGAGATATATTGTTTAATTTTCACCAAAACAACTACTCATTTGTCAGAATTAAAAATTATATATACCTTCTTTCAAAAATATAATCAAATAAAAAAATTAGGGACTCAATTAGATTTTGGATCAATTTTTTAAGAAAAATCAAAATATTCAAATTAGGACCCTATTTGAAAATTTATAGCGCTTTTTTGTTTATGAATAATTTATTTATATTATTAATTCATAACTTATTGTTTTTTATTATTGGGGGAATACTTTTGTTTAATTTAATATTTTCCTGTTAAATGTTATAACCCTTGTTTGTATATTTAAAAATTGGTGTTAAGTTTTATAATTTTAGTTCCAATGTTAAAAATACTTGGATTAAATTTTATTTTATTATTTAAATTTGAAGTACGGCCGTATTTGAGTAAAGGGTTGAAAAAATATGTTGAAATAACTGACTTTTTAGAAGGTTGAATTATTTTAAATGATTTTGGAATAATTGATTAATTTTTAAAAGATGCCTAAAAATATACGTATGAAGGACTCGAGCTCAAATTAATAAACGAGATTATCCTACAAACTAGCCACGTCAAGCTTTTGATGGAAGGATACTCTTTTATTTGTCTTTTCTAATTTAATATGAAATTATTTTTCTAACTGATTTTGTTTGATTAATTGGCCCATCACATTGTGATTTTGATTTTATAATTAATTTTGAAATAAACCTTATCATAGCATGGAAATAAAAAAATGACTAAGTGCAGGAGCTTTGTGGGTGGATGCTCGGCTTTGATGTGAAAGATCACAATTTTGTGTCTCTGACAAATTCCCTGATGACAGTTTTTTAACAAATAATATCTGAATTACTTCAGTGATATCTTTTTTATTTTGTATATCTGGAAACCGGAGATAACATATCACTCAGTCATCGAATTTTAATTTAATATTACGATTTCTGATTATAATAATTCATATAAAATATTGTACTATTCACATATAAACTAGGTATATATAGTTAAAATAATAAATCATAATCACAATTTTAAGATAAATACTGAGATACCTTTTATAAAAAATAACTAAGCTTAATAATTAATTTCTATATAAGAAGTAGAAAATTCTGAGGTGCAACAAGACCTGCACACCTTTCAAGCTCCAAAAAGCTGAGATAGTGATATGATAAAAATGATGGTGGTGGTGGTGAATCTGATAATGGAGGTGGGGCTGATGGGAAAGGGAATGGGAACCCTTCACCTTCCCCACCAGAGACATCCCCTTCAACCCTTTTAGAATCTAAAAGCTTTGGACATGGACTTGGGACCTACCACCCCACCTTCGCCACCACCACTTACATGCCTCCTCCCATTCACATCTCTCTCTCTCCCCCCTCTCCCTCCTCATCATTCAATTTTTTTAATTTCCTCCTTTTCTTGTTTCTCAAATCCTCCTGATCATCTCCACGCTTTCTCTCTTCTCCCCTTTCCTTGATGGAATGACTCCAATGGCACCAAAATGCAGGTAGAGAGAGAGGGGGAGGGAGGAAGCAAGGAAGGAGGTCAAAAGTGACAGAAAGATGTGGGCGTTGTCTCTTCCTCAATACTCCACAGTCCACACCCCCTCTTTTTGTTAACAGCAGTGGTAGGAAAAACTGGCCAAACCACAAAGCCAGGACCTGTCCCCTTCATGCACTTCCATTATTGGAGACAGATGAGCACACACTTCTTTTAAGTGATGATGAAGTCTACACATGAGACCACGAGAGACACACAGAGGGAAACAGTGCTGCAAATGAGATAAATTCCCTTGCAAGCAAAATCAAATGTTTTTTCCTACCCCCTCCCAAAAAAAAAATCAATCAATCAAATATCCTTTTAGAGAGAGAGAGAGAGCGAATAAGAAAAACAGGTTTATTTTTGCTATATATCAATATATGTGTATATGTGATACTGAATGGAAGAAGGGATGCAATAATTAAAAGAATACAAGAACAATTTAGATGGTAGGCATAATTAGTAGTTGAAAATGTGAACGTCATCCAATTTGTTGTGAATTGTATGCCTACAAAATTATTGCAGTGCAAAATATAAAGTGTATTAATTATGAAATTTTAAGTTTGACTACGATTACTATACATTAGACGAGCAACTAATTTTTTTCCAAAAATATGAGTAGAAAAGCTGATCTTTATCTTATACTCTTTTTTTACACTTACACATGTCATGTAAGACTTCAAAAATTCATCCCAAAATTAAATTTCATTACAAAACTTTAGGACCTCATGCCTATTCGTCTTATATCCTAATAATTAAATTAAAAAAATACTTCATTAATTAACAAATACTTTTTAGTCTTAAACTCAATGCAGCAATACTATTTTTTTCGATAAAGATGTAGCAACACATTCATCATCTTAAGCATGTGCAACATTATTAAGCCGAGTCATCACCATTTATTGTTAATTACCTACTAATCTAGAGTATAAGAGATAAGTTTTCAATTAGAACATGTAAAAAATTATCCTATGATCTATTATGCTAAATAAGATGCATTAATCATCATAAAAAAATTTCATAATTTTTATGTGACAAGCACCACACATAACATTCTTAATATAATAAGATAAGAATATGCATAGCATAACATCATAATCATATATGATCATTAGTCTTAACTTATCATTCTTTATTTTAGCTTATCATATAATTTTTTAGTAGTTGTTTCACAACTCATTCATGTTTTCTTGCTATATGGTATCTTCATTTTCTTTTATTATCATATGGTTTTTTAAAGTTCACTTTAACTTCGTATTCACATTTTTCATCTTATCAAATGATATTTTTTTATCTTTTTATGTCAGTATTATTACATTGGATAATTAGTCTATGGAGTCATTGTGCTTCTACTCCATCAATAGACTTTGGAAAATGCAGTCACCTTGTGAGCAGAAAATATTATTACTTACGAAATACGGACCCTAAAAGTGAAAGACATTAGTTTTTATTTTTAACTTCAATGATACATCAAGATATTTCTTCAATTTGGTATTTTATTTATGTCACAAATATATTAAATATTTCTATCATACAATTCTCATCTTTTAAATCTACTTATGGCTATTTCATCAATTATGACCTAGGAATAATCTTAATTATAAAGTAGAAGTGAATGTGATAATGTAGTGATTTATCACTAGTATAACCATTAAGAATCTAAATAAATTAATAAAAGTTAAATAATTAATAGAAATAATAATAGTCTTCTTGAAATAACTTCCTAATAGTCACGATCATGAACATTAGTTCGTGTTTGTGAAATCCATTTTCATGAACTTTCATGAGCGTGTACCCAGATATTTTCTAGACTTCTTACTCACTTGGTCATGGTTGTGACATGGTAGTCAACCCTATGATAGCTGCTTCATGATGTTAAACATCGGTTCATGGACATGAGAGCGGCATGATAATCTTGATGGCTTGCTCATAGTTGTGATGTAGAGGTCATACTTATGAAGTGATCATTGATTATCTTGTTTTCGATGATTCTATTTTATTTTAAAATATTAAGATAAAGGGAATCTTCTATTCCAATTGAAAATCATTCATCATTTTAATTATAGCAAGGGATTTTATTCTTAGACATAACAGTTAATGCACATGCAATGCAACCCTCACCACTATTCATATAAGAAAAATGGTACTCTTATTTTTCTCAATCCAATCAGACATACATTGAGAATCGATATAGAGATTAAATTTTTTTACATACCTTTTTCAAATAATCTCATTCTAGCTCTTTCTTTCCGGGGCATTCCCCTTCTGATTCTTCTTCCTCGAGCCTAAGGTCATGTAGCCATCGTGTGGGAGGTGAAAAGAACAAGAGGGTTTGGCCTTTATGTAATGTCAATATTAGGATTTTGGGTCTAAAGTATAAAAATATTCTAAATTGTTTAGGGTATTACATTCCCTCGAAGTAATTCTTCTTTGAATTGTAAACATAACCTACATAATTATCAAATGAGTCGCCAACTTTACTAGAGTAAAACTAAGACATTGACTTAATTATATGTAATTATGATATTACACTGGATCTCGTCAATCGAGTTTTAAGATTCATCAACCGCATGTCGTAGGTAATTTGGTCAAGAGTTCTCTATTGTTGCCTGCTTGGATTTGCCTTTGTCAAAATAGTAGTTGTATTTTTCAGAACAATCTTTAACCATCTTATCGCACTGAGTGCACACCTCATATGTCACACAACATTCTCTTATGTGAAAATTCCTACAACATAAGCAACATTGACATCCTTTGTCAACTTCATATATCTTGTAGGGCTTAGATACAATTGTTTTTTTCCTTTAATAAGTATTTGTTCCTTTTTAAACTCCTTACCTATGTTCAACTCCTTATACTCTATTGTGAGATTAAAGTATGTAATGTCATGGTTTCTATGTCATCACATGTGACTCTTAATCTCAATTCTCAAATTAGACTCTTGATGATTTTTTTAACTTCGACTCTTTTGGTATTCTTTAGAGGGTTGTAGCTCTCCAAGATTAGAAACTTGTTGAGTTACCCCCTAATTGTAGGTTTATGATCCCTTCATGGTTTTTTGACATGGATTAGGAGGTCATGATATTAAAATATGTTCTTTAAATTCTTTCAAGAGATATCATCATTCCCAAATAACTTAATTTTCATCATGAATCTTCACCAATGTCAAGTTTGGTCAATAAGTTTGTTCCTAGAAAGTTCACTTCATGTTTCTCAAAGTTTATCATGTGTAACCATGCTTTTCATTATTATGTCTTTCACATCGTTGAAGGTTAGGGGATTCACCTTCAATAGAGGTATGACTGAACATCTTGTATTTCTCATCATTTCTTGATCATTCGGTTAATGCTCTCTATGAGCTCTCATTTCACATTTACACTAGATGAGTTTTATCCTTTCATCTTTTTCAAAATAATAACTAACGACTAGTTAGACAATTATAAACACACATAAGCTAATTTAGATGTTACATATATTTGACACTCATGGTTGCTCATAATCATTGCACATAAACATAAATTTCTTAACACACTAATACCTAAACTTATAGTCCTATGTCCTAATTTCAATTTGATATCAAATTGTAATGCTCTGAAAATTTGCCACAAAATTAGGTGTCAATGGGGTTAGTTAGGACATCACATCCATTTTCCTTACATAATAATAATTATGAAATAAGAAAAGACCTTGGTTAATAAAAACAATTTCATTTAGAGGAAATACCATGAAAATACATCACAAACTTTGGTGTCAATGGGGTTTGTTAGGATATCACGTCCATTTTCCTTAATAATAATGATCAAACATCAAAAGACTTTGGTTAATAAAAAATTTCATTTAAAGGAAATACCCATGACAAGATATAAGATTTGAATAGTGCTCAAAATGCAAAAAACAATCATATACCACTTGTGACATAAAATTTAATCTTGAACTCGTCATACCTATTGCATCTTTGAACTTATGGCATTTCGAGCATTCATCTTGAATCAAGTTGTTATTATTTATTCTTGATTATATGTAGAACTCTAAAGCACACATATACAAAAGGGTCATGCGTACTAAACATTAGTATTAATTTATCATTCTTTCTTTACTTTATTATATAAACTTTTGATGAGTTGCTTCATAATCCAATGATCTTTACTTCTTATATGGCATCTTTAACTTTTTTTTTCCTTCCATTATCATATGATTATTTTGAAAGCTCATTTTAACTTCATATTATTGTATCTTATCATATGATATATTGGATCTTTTAATTAAAGGATATGAGTAACATCATTATATTTACTAGCTTGGCCATGAAGTCGTTATAATCCTATCTCAATGATGGATATCTTTAAAAAACTATAATTACCTTGTTGGTAAAAAATATTATTTTTGTAGAAAATACATACATGCTAAAGATCAAAGATATTACTTTTCATCTTTAACTTTAACGATGTGTCTAGACATTTCTATACATACATACCATACATACACACACACATATATATATATATATATATATATATATATATATATATATATATCAATATGTTAATCATGGCATGAAAATCATCTTAATCATAAAGCATAAATAAATAAGATAATTTAGCAATTTATCATTATTACAGATCATGAAACGTATAAATAAATCAACAACAAATTATTATAAAGTATAATAATAATCTTTGAAAGAACTTTGTGGTAGTGATGATTTTGAACTCTAGTTAATGCTTGTGAAATATGGTTTCACTAACTTTGATGACTAGCACTCAACTGCCATGAATTTCATATTCATGCTCATGTCTCATCTGCTCTAGATTGTGAAATATTCATTGTAACACTTGGCCTTTTCCCTTTAAAATTCAAATGCAAAATTAAAAAAAAAAGAACGAGAGAATCGTCACACCCCCACTCCTCCCCCGATTCTCTCTCCCCCACGACTCTCTCTTCCCCTCCTCCAATTCTCTCGCCATGACTCCTTCCCAAGAGAAAGGGATGGCAAAGGCTATAAGGGGGAGTGAGGACTCCCGCACCCCCTTTTCGAACTCCTCGCACACCGTCGCACCCCCTCCTCTTCTTCTCTTCCGGCGAACTGCGCGTACAGAGGAAGAGACGATCCGACGATCCAGCACACAGTGGTCCTTCCTCGACGCGGACAGGGATCAGCTAGCACTCCTCGTCGACTGAGAACATCCGGCAACTGAGCAGATCGATGACAACAGCTCCGACGAACGAAAAATATTTGGGAAAGGTACCGTAGACATGAAATCTCCTAAATGATAAAACGTTGATCATTAGCTGTGTATTAGTATTCCATTGTGACCCAAATAATCGTAGAAACATTTTTCATATTATGCTCGTCTGAATCCGATGATCGGACGTTGGCCGGAATGAGGAAGACGGCCGGCGCTCTGTTCTGCTCGCTGAAATCGGTCAACTGGTTTCGAGTGAATGGTCGACCGATCTGCATAGATCAAGGACAACCATAAGATCGGTCGACCGATTTGACATGATCAGTCGACCGATCCAACAAAAGTCGTCGAGGCTATTCGCGCAAGGTCGGTCGATCGATTCCAGAGGAACGGTCGACCGATCCCGCGACCTCCCAATGCATAGCGATCGGCCGACCGATTCACAGTGAACGATCGACCGGTTCGGCGCGAGGGAGTAGTCGACCGAGCATATGATCAGTCGACTGGTCCATCTAGAGCGATCTATCGGTTCGAAAATAATGATCGATCGGTCCACTAGGAACGGTCGACCGATCCAGAAAAGAAGGATCGTGAATCCTGACGTAAAATATAAAAATACCCTTAAGGACCAATCACCCTCAGTTGGGTCCAAATCTTGACTGGTCCATCTGAGACCATGTCCAATATGGTAAGACATGTAATAGGCCTTTCTTCCATAGAAAGGGGATCCGACTTGCTCCTTTTTTTATCTATAATTCGAAACTTCACATATGACAAAGAAGATAAGTAAAGTAAAGATGAAATAACGGAATAGTTATGTGTCGTCCAGAGTACAGAGTAGAGATCAGTGTATTGTATAGAGAGGGGCAAGTAGCTGTACTTAGGAGATAGTACACCTACTGGTATTAACTATCACTGCTCCTGAACCACAAGCCCTCTCCTACCTGTGCTCCGAATAAGGGTGATATATTGACACACTCTTCCCCTATGGGGGCAATATATAAATTACAAAGTATAACGTTAGAGGGATAGGTAGCTCAGTTGAGGAGACAACGAACATATGGGTCCATAACAACCACTGTTCCTGAGATACTGGTCCTCTCCCACCTGTATTCCGAAAAGGGCATGTCTTAGCATACACCTTTCCTTTCATGGACAGCATGGCTACACATATGCATAGAGGCACATCTAGCTTCCCAAGCTAATGAAGTTGAACTCGCATAGGATAACGAACTTCAAGGACCTCATAGTAATATAAAAGATGTAGAATCACACAAAGCATAATAAAGCGTGGTAATGTATACCAGAGCAAAATATAGAACAGAGCAAGGTATAGCAAAGTAAGGTATATGACAAGGTATTGTTAAAGTAAAGAATAAAGCATAGATATGAACAAGTATTGTTCATAGTCCACTATTATCAAGGTATTGAGACTATTGATTAAAGGCATGAACTCTATTGATTCCTATTAACATTATAATCTGGTTCTTATTTTATCGTCTATGTATCTATGTGTACTGGGCGTTTAGCTCATGGGTATTCTATGCCTTTGTATTGAAATTTTGTAGGTGAGAACACTGCTTAGGGAGGTGTTGGAGGGCGCAGAGCTCAAGAACCGTTGCACATGACTCGATCAATGCCACAACTTTCCGCTCCTTTATGTTCTTATTTGAATTATTAGCTCTTGTATTTGAAAGATATTGCAATTTCCTCTTTTAACCTAGCATATGTGAATATTAGATCAAACTATTTGAATCATCCGAATTTTCCTTTTCTCCTGAACAATTTCATTAAATATGACATCCTTTGATTTTTCAATGATATTTCTTCTGCAAACTCATTTCTTTCATTTGTTTCTCTATTATTTCTATTGTCACGTGTATCATGTGTTGACTAGTCAAAGTCAAGGAAGCAGTAGGTAATGTAGCGCCCTTGATCAATCTGACTGCTTACGTGGTAGAAGAGCTGATTTTGAGGATGTTACATTCATCTTCTTAGAATTAACGAGGCCCAAGTATTCTTTAGGCTTCTTGCTCCCTAGCTTATGGTCGAGACAAGATAGTCACCATGATGCTTACTTCATGGCCATGAAATTAGGATCGTTTAAAGGTGTGAACAAGATAAATCATCATGATGGCTTGCTCATGACTATAACGCAAGGATCACATGTGACGCAATGGCAGACTACCATGTTTTTATAGTTCTAAGTTATTTTGAAGCTTTAAGATAAAAGGGGACCTTTGTTTTAAAAGAAGTACCCAAGGGTTGAACATTCGTCAATTATAACATTATATTGTGATCGAAGAATATTATGAGAATGACCATGACTTCACTTAGAGATCTATTCCCTAGGCATAAAACTAATGTAAATACAATGCAACCATCATTAAAAAGATGCACAATGTTCTCATTTTTCTAAAGGAACCAGACATACATTGAGGATGGATAGAGATAGTAGTTAGATCAAATTCTTACTAAAGACTTAGGTTACATAGCTATCGCATGGAAGAAAAACATAAGGAGAATTTGACCTTTATATAATATCATATTAGGGATTTTATCAAAATTTTTAAAATACATTTATTCAATTATTTAGGTTTTTACATGTGAATGATTAATAATGTAGTCCAAACCCACACATGAAATATGAAGGATGAATTCTTGTTTTCGTAACACGATGATGTGCCACATTTTATAACACAATGCAAATAAATTTTTTTTTCAATTTAAGCTATTTAAAATAGGATTAAATATTTTTATGAATTTTAATTATAATTGTCCATTTTAGGATATGTGATTCTCGATATTATGCTCAATTATGATAATATATAGTAATTCAATTTATTTAGATAACGTCTCAATTTCAAAATCCAAACTTCCCATAATTTTCAAAATTATATATATATATATATATATTCAAAATTATTATATTTAATCTCAACCATGTAATCATCATCCAATGATTCAGATTCATTGGATGCATATGGTTGTACAACTTTTGGTTGCATATTCCTTAAACTCATATGTATATATGTGTGTATATATATATATATATATATATATATATATATATATATATATATATATGTATGTATGTATGTATGTATGTATGTATGTATAATGCTTATCATTGAGAATATTCTAAATTATAACTATACAACAAAAGATATTTTAAATGAATAAGAAAATGATAAATGCTTCACATAAAAATTTAATGCACTCATTATTAATAGTCTTAGCAATACTTTCTATCCTTTATTTTCTTTTCATATGTTAGAGCTCATGAAATTTTGTTATTAACTTATAATTAAGAAGATTATAAACATATTATTTTATAATTAAGTAGCACACAATCAACTTTTGTACAACAAATATGCAACCAACATATCATGATCATTCAACTTTTATTGAATGTAATATCAGTTTGCTAAATTTAATGTTAACAATGCAATCATCATTCAATGGTTCATATTCATCGAATGCATATATACCTTTAATCTTTTTAAATTGATATGTTTTGTGACCACCTGTGTCCTTGACTAGTGTTTTCATCCAACATAAATATTTTTTAAACCATATATAGCGAAAAAATGTTACTTTTTCTTCAATAAAAAAGTTTAAGTTACATAAGAAAATTCAAAAGTTTAAGCATGAGATGTAACGATTTGACCGTCTCAATTCAACTCGAACCGACTTTCTTGAAATATTTTTTATCAGGAATATATTCAGATTGGGACGGGATTGGGTTTGGGTTTGGCTGTAAAAAAATCTTATCTATTTCACATCGAGAATGAGTCTCCGTTAAAAATTCTAAATTCATTCTCGATGTAGTTATTTAATATTATAATTTATTAATACACATTATTCATATACTATATTATAACTTTTTATTTAAACATAATATGTGTAAAATGATCTCGTTGATAATAAAAAATAAAATCATAACTTTAAATTAATTATAATCCATATATTCACATCTTTAGTTTATTTGAAATATTTTAATATAAAAAAATTAATGAAATTAGGACAATCGGTCCCCTCAGTTTAATTTCTGATCAATCCTAAATGGTTTGATCCTAAAGCCGAATAAATCAGTTCCAATACAGAGACATAATGTTTTGAACATGCTCTCACCAGTTGCAAACCCAATTTTGTTGAACATATATTTTTTTCTTTTCACCAAGGTTTTGTGTCCAAGGCAGTTTCCACTGGAAACTTTAATAAATAAAACACGTAGAAGGATAAAAGGTACAATTATAAATGATTACAAGTACAATAATTATTAGGGTAAGCGGTATAAAAAGATTCTGACCTTTCTTTTTATTTTCAAATGTAATATAAACTTTTATTTTTATGTGAAAGGTCATGAACTTAACCTTTAGATTTAAAAATTGGCTAAAATTAGCATTTTATAATTTTTTGAAACTTTTACGTTATAAAAAAGTCAAACAAGGCTTAGCCTATATAAATTTAAAATAATACTATATTTTTACAAACAAAGTAAAAAATATTAAGTCTCGTGACTTAAGTTTCAATTATATGCAAGGTTGTCAAGCGGTATTTTACATAAAATCAAATGGGGGTCGTAAGATTAAAAATTGTAAGATTCTATCTATTAACAATTTTTTAAAAAAAAATATATTTTTTTGATAAATTTTTTACATTAAAATTTTTAATTATACCCACTAAGATATTTTTTTATCAATTCTTAAGTCAAATTCTATCAAAACATAATAAAAATAAAGAAAAATATATTAAACTTAATTTAAATTAATTCTTATTATCATAAATATATTTTTAATTAATATTTAAAAATTATATTAATACGTCAAAACTAAGACCATATTAAAATTTTACACATTTTCAAAAGAAAAAAATGATTGTTTAAGGGATAGCACCATTATACCCCATACTCCTATTAATCATCATCTATTACATAATGAATGGTGAATAAAAAAATTGTTTAATTAATCAAGTCACAATCCATTATAAATCAATACTTGAGTATGATGATGCTACCCCATAAAAGAAGTAACACAAACATTAAACCCTTTTCAAAATAATATTAAGATCGGTAAGGATCGTAAAATTTCAAAATCGTAATATTTTAAAATATTGATCAAGATCTTAGATAACCTTGATTATATGTGACACGAGAACAACTACATTTATTTAATAATAACACAGGCTAAAATTTAAAGTAATTTAAAAGTTTGTACATAAAAATAAAAATTTAATTTAGATTTAAGAACAAAACAAAATTTCTAATTTTTTTTATATAATTTAAAGTTTTAACTTTTTTATATAATTTATCTTAGTTATTAAATAATAAATAAATAAAGCATACAACGGAAAGCGTAACTAAAGGTCAAACCGGAGAGAAAGTGCACGTATCTGTATAGCAACTCTATTTATTCAATGTGATGACCATATTCGTTAGATATCATATGCATTCGATACCTTGAATTCATATAACAAACAAGATTTCAGCGTGGCTTAACTAAGCTTAAGCACAAATATTTCACAACAAGCATCTATGAGTGTGGCCCTCCTCTTCCAGCTTTGAAGCCTAGCCATGGTCCCCGGATTTACCAAGAATAAGAAGAGGGACACGCATCTCTTTCTCTCTCCTCTGTGTCTATGTACGTGTGTGCATGTTGAAAAAGAAAAAAAAAAGGATTCATAATTTCGGAGAAGGACACGAAGGATGGAGATGAGAATAGGCGATGGGGAATAACTCCGCCACCTGCTTTCAACATGGAATTATTGCGATGCCTTTTGTGGATGGACTCCTCCTATGACACGCACTTTTCGTCGTGCTCCGCCTCGGCTGCCCTTTCTGGGGCCCGACCGGGCCAACAACACCAACATTAATGGACCACCCCCCTTTCTCTCTCCTCTCTCTCTCTCCCTCCCCTTTCTCTCTCGTATTCTCAATCAAAGAAAGGTCAGATATTTTGGCCACGGATTTTGGACCCGGCCACCAACAGAGCACTGCTCACGTCAGAGGAGAGAAGGAAATGCCAAGTCCTCCCAAAATTTTACTATTGGCTGCCGGAATCGTCCACCTTTTTCTTGAGTGAGATAGATAGATATGCATAGAGATTGGAATCTGATCCCCCCCCCCCCTCCCCTCCCTCCCTCCCTCTTCCTTTCTCCAACGTCAGTTCCCCCCTAACACACCTCCCTCTCTTGCCTTTCCATGTGCCATTTCGGTATGCATCTCTCTCTCTCTGTCATCTTTTTAAATGCTTAGAAAAACTTTCTATCAAAAGGAGAGAGAGCAAACTTTAGTCACTTAAGTAGACTTTGACCTCTCACTATGCACTCAGTGCTGCTAATCAACCTTCCATTTTTAGCCTCCTTGCACTGTGACATTATTATATGAGTAGCTCATTCTGCATATATTAAGTTGACTGTGTAGTTACTTCACTGTGCCTTGTGCTCATGTGGGCCCATCATGTCTCATATGGCATACAGTGAAAGAAAGTATAAATATTATGGGTTTAAGTAATATGTAATAAAAAAATCGTACAATTAATACATATTTAATGAATTTAAACCGTCGAATGATAATTAGATGGTTGAAGTTAAATTTAATAACTTAATATTAGATTCAATAATGGTTAAGTCTCAATCATCTAATCATGATCTAACGGTCCTGATTTATTAATTGCAGTACAAAATTGGTTGCACGCTACCTAATCCTAGATATTATATGTAGTGATGATACAAGGGGTTTAACTAATGAAATAAATTACAAAAAAAATTGTCTGAAAATTTTAAATGCAGGCATAATCATGGATTCATTCACCTTTTGCTACTTGTGAGAAACTTTGCGAGGGAATTTGGCATAATCAATTAAGCCAGTGTTAATCATGTTGTAAAAATTGAAGCCAGGGGGAGGAGCTTGTTTAGCAAGTAAGTATCTGATTAATTAGGACATGCACCTTGCACGCCTTTTTTCCCATGTGGACTGGGCGTGCGTAAAGGTGAGAATACAAAGGTCCCAACTTTTGTCCACATTCTTTTCAATTATGTGCTTTTTGGTTGGTACAACAATGATATATGCCCACGACTTTTTTTTAATCTTTTTTTCACCTTTTGCTGCTGCCCCGTATCTAATGGAATTAACGATAAAAACTATAGGCGTATCTTTGCTCTGATCACGGCATTCCAAAGAGAAGAGAGAGAGAGAGAGAGAGAGAGAGAGAGTTCTGTATCTGTTATTCAGAACACTATTATATGAGCATGATTTAGTGCTTTTTTCTCCCACTGTTTCTCGGTCACTTGGACGAAACGTGCACAGTCATGTCCTGTTTGCTCTCTCATAATATCTCTCCATCGCCATGATGGGTGAGATCGATGTCCAAAGGCAGGTGCGATTGCAACTTGTTTGCTTGGGATCTCCCTCAGCACCACTATGAGAATAATTAATAATGGGAATGGTTTGCCCACTAAAATTGATGTGCAGGGATGCAATAATAATGTGAAAAGAATAATGATGCAAAAAGATGCTACATTATCTTATGTTCCTTTTTCTTTCATGCATACATATATTTCTTCTTTTTCTTGCATTATTTTTTAGTGTCAGAATGCCTAAAGATTCCATCGAACTGAAGATATGGACAGATTCGTGGCATCAGGGCATATTCTTTGAAGCCATTTGAGGTGTAATGGTGGCGTAATAATGCTGCGAATGGCCGTGTCCTCTGTGAATATGCCCAGTAATGCACTGAAACCAGAAAGAGAGAGAGAGAGAATGTGGCGTGAGCTTTGATGTCAAACGCAACAGCAGAGTGAGGGGACCAGGTCCACTTTCAAAAGGCTTCAGATTTGCACCTGTGATTGATAGCACCACCACCACCACCACCTCTCTCTCTCGCTCTATCTCTCTCCCATGCACACAACAAGTGTGGTTGTGTGGCTGTGAATTGATGCAAATTCCACTCCTGTGGGCATCTGGAAGTAGCTGGAGGAGCCTTTTCTGTGTAAAGGTGCAGTTGCTGGCTATTTATTGTGCCTTTCATCTGAGATCACTTTCTGCTCAGCAGAGAGAGAGGCTGACCGATCCAGTGCCTCATGTAGGTACCCCCTTCCTTCCCCCTGGGTCAGGGGGGAGGGGTCTTGCAGCTGCTGCTCTTCCCTGCGTGTTTTAGAGTCATATATAAAAGCCTCTCTCGCTCTCTCTCTCTCTCCCCTTCTCCAAATAAAAAAAATAAGATAAAAAATTATGCATTAACCCTGCATGCAGGGGCAGAAGAGCAGAAAGTCCACCGTGCGGACCTTTTGGGGGGTTGGTCACGGTGCAATGCATCAAGCCATTAATGGCTGGCCGGCTGTGACAAAGATGCAAAGGCAGCCTCCCCTTCTTTAACATTGAAGTGAAGTCCTCCAGAAATAGATCCCCCGGAGAGAAGATCAATGTTCGTGATCTACCCTTTTAGTTCTGATGACGACTTCGTTGGACAGCGATGGAGTCCTCACCTGCCCAGTTGTGACCTGAGCCTGTGACTTGGGAGGAGAGAGAGAGAGGGAGAGAGAGTTTGTGTAGTAGACGTGTTGGTATTTCCATGAGTGCCTTGTGGAAAGAGGAAGGGGGGCAGACTCCACTGTGCGGCAGTGTGATTGCTGATTAACGAGCGAGAGAGAGAGAGCCCATTAAGCCGACCAGATGAACCCAAGTGGTTCGCTCAAATCGTGCATGCCAAAGTTTTGCTGGCTTGGCATTCGATTTGAGAGAGAGAGAGAGAGAGAGAGAGAGAGAGAGAGAGAGAGAGAGAGAGAGAGAGAGAGAGCACTCGTGCCGCGGGATTTGGGAACTTATGTCGACGATTGATAACAGGGCACTGCCTCGCTGTCATGTCTTGTTGCATCGTCTTGTGCATCTCCTTGTTAGCAGCCAGTTGCCTCACACAGGGCCTCACAGTTCGGCGCGCGCGCGCGCGCGCACTCTCTCTCTCTCTCTCTCCCCCACACCCCATGTCAAGCTCTCAACCTAGAAGTTAGAAATCAAAGTGTAACAATAATATTGATTACAACAGGGGATTAATGAAATATCAGTATTCCTTTTCCTTCAACTTTGTTTTCTTTTATCTTATTTCATCCAACTTCTTTTTTTTTCCTTTCTATCTTGAATTATAAAAATTCCCCATCGATGGAGCTCAATCTTTGGAAATAAACTCAAAGATGTAAAACGTCGTTTAAGATTAAAGCTGTCCTTTTTCTCCCAAAGCAAAATCTTAACCTATGTGAGTTGCTTGTTCTAGATTTTTGCCTCTGCTTTTTTTTTTTTTTGGAACCGTAATGTGCTGAAATGTTAATTACCATGAACTCAAAATTAGTCTTTTGAACTCATGACATGTATAGATTGGCTCGTTAATATATACGTTGCTGGAGGTGTTATATTTTGGATTTAAAAAAAAAGGATTATACACGTATAGATCTTTCGTACGTAATACTTTTACTTTTATACAGACTTCGTACCACCCCTGATGGTGGAAAGATGTACTCCTCCTTCGTCCGGTAAAATTAAAACAGATGGCAAGAAAAACGTAGTCAGGAGGAAAATTGACGCTGCCGTATTAAAATTTCCAATTGGCATCTTATGCACGGAGTAAACTATTTTCGCATATACGGTCGTGCCTAGCTGCTATGTTAATTTCTTACCTAATAATGTGTCATTCTTAAGGGCGGAACCGACTCGTGAATAAACTCGACTCGAGCCAATCCGTCCAAATTTGGTCGGGTTAGGTTGAGCCTCTTTTAAGAGACAAATCTAATCCAATTCAACTCAGATCGGGTTGAGTTAGGTCTGATCGAGTTACTCGATCATCATTTTTATAAATTCTTCTTCTCACTATTTTATATTATTTAATATAATAAATATTTTTAATATTTATTTTAAAGTATAAAATAAGGGTTTCAATATTTAAATATTATTTTACCATTTTATTTTAATATTTTTGAACATTTTAAATTGAATATAGGCTTAAATTTAATTAAAAATATAAATAAATAAATAACTGATCGGATCTTCGAATCGATCGAGTTCACTCGGGTTGGGATTTTCCAATCCGTAGCCGACCCGATCATTCTTCGGGTCGTGGTCGAGTTTGACCCGACTAGCGACCCGAACTTAGGTCGGGTTGGGTCATCGGGTTCATCGGATCGATCCCTAGTCATACTAATTGTATTATATTTTAATGTGTCGTACCATGTATTTAAAATTATGAAAGAAAAAAAAATGAGGGATGTGATAATGTAAGTAGGGGTATTCACAGGTCACTCGACTCGTGAACAAATTCGATTTAGTTTGATCGAGTCGAGTCGAGTCGGATTTCTCTCTTTTTTTTCTATGACCTAACCCAACCTGACTTGGCCCAAATTGGTTGGGTCAGGTCGGGACCACCATTTTTTTAATTTAAATTTTTAGTATAAAAAATATTTATTACTTTTATTTATAATACTAAATAAAATAATCTTACATACCAAAAATATATATATTAATATCTATATATTTTCTACATTTAAAATAATCTATTTTTATATTTTTAATTTTAATTATATAAGATTCTTAATTAACAAAAAATCATTTAACTTTTCTTAAAAAAAAATCCAAATCAGGGTCGGTGAACACTCTTAAATGTAAGTAAAGAATTCTCGTGAGAATGCTTGGACGGTTAGAATTTTATCGCCGTATATTATTTTCTACTCAGTAAATTTTTTTGTCTTGTGGCTATTGCAAAATATTTACCTGGAAAGGCAATCATACTTCATGTTTTGGAGCACCACAGGGTACTCGAGAATTGTGGCTATCGCGAAAACATTTAAGTTATTATTTCTAGCATAAAAGAAGAGTACTTCGACAAATATAGATAACCAATTTAGCATAATTAATTAGGTCAAGGAAAGTTAGTAAAATCAAATTGGATAATCGAAGTTGTAAACTTGGTCACAAATTATCTTTCCGCTTCGATTAGAGAACAAGATTAATTAGGCCATTGATGGATCTAAAATAAAAATATATATATCAATAAAGATAACTTTTTCCTCGGCGATATTAAAAAATATGGCAATTTTTAACTTGAGGTTTCCTCCTTTGTTTTTTTCTTAATTGTTTTCTCTGTTTAAATTGCAGATTCCTCTTTTGTATTAGTTAATTTTGGATTGTGCATAATGCAGCCCAGAATCCACATAATGATGATATAACCCAAGACCAGAAATGAGGTGCAAGTGCATCAACGCGAAATTCAATTGAATATTGCCAAATAGATAGCAAGAAGTAGAATAAGATTAAGTCGGTTATATTTTTTGTAAAATCATTTTGAAAATTAAGATATTATTATTATAACCCACGAAACTATAATATTTGTATTCCATTCAAATGAAGGAATAAATATATTCTCACCATTTTATCTTTTACTATTTCTTTTATTTTATTACAATAATAATAATAATAATAAATGTCAAGTATCTATAATAAAATATAATATATTTAATAAATTATTCTTTTTAAATTAAACAGAGAAAAAAATAAAAAATATGATAAAAATATTATATTCTTTTGAATAAAATTTAAATTCTCTCTAAAATATTCTTAATCCAAATGACCACAAGTGACTTTTTGAATACTAAAGAACATTTCTATTTTTTAGGTAATCGAGATTCGTGACCCTATATCTTAATAAATTCTATACTTATACCAATAATAAGTAATATTTTATTTATGAGTTGACGTCGTTATAGAATATAGATTTCAGCTTATATAGTTTTTTGTTAGTGTATATAGTAATATAGATGGCTTCTTATGTTAACCGAGTAAGTTCAATGACAGAGAAACCAGTTGAAATTATAAAATAAGATATATATATTTTATATAATGATAATTATGTAGGTTTCTATAGTATCCCTTATGGTAATATTTCTTAATTTAAAAAACGTCACAAGTTAATAATTAGACTTTTTAAAAAATCTAGTAGGTTTCTTTTTTTAAAAAAAATTGGGGTTTTGCCGACGCCCGTACGTCTTGGGATAAAAAACGATAGATAGAAAAAAAAACTTAAAAAAGAAAAATCAGCAATGCATATTAAACTTGAGATAATTTTTATTTACGAGTCTAAAGATGTGCGACGTCTTCGCCACACATATTTTCGTAGGTTTTGTTGCGCGTCTTCCTGGAAATTACGCGCAAAGTGTCGCCGAATGTAGTCCACGGAACATGTAGGACACTTGAACGGTTTTCATCTATCAATAATCTCATACTTATATACCAATAGGAGTTGGACTTCTTCCTATTCCTATCACTTAAGTAAATATCTCGATTAAAGTAACAAAATTTTGTTGAAAATAATATTATAAGATTTAGACTGGACGCCGATTCAGATAAATTTTCGGATCAGATTGGACACAATCATTAACCCAGACAATTCAACCGACTATTAATAAAATAATATAAACTATAATACTTGTTAATATATGTTTATCGATAATTAATATATTTTTATATCAATGTACAAAAATATTACTAAAAATTAATTAAAATTAATAAATCAAATGTGACATATTAACTATTAATATGAGTTTTATGTGATTTTAATATATTCAATTATAATTTACAAATTCATATTTATCAAATTTAACTATCAGTAATAACTTAAACTAGAAAGATTACTATAGTGTCTATTTTCTAATTTAATTAGGTAATTATATTTTTAATATTTAACTTTTAACGTTTAATTTTTTTTAAAAAAATATAAAAGAAAACAATTTGATAGATGAGTGATGAAAAGTATTGTATAATATAGAATAACAACGTAATAAATATAGCATGGTGGTTTTTATGCATTAATTGGTTCAACTCCTTTCTTGGTATCTACATAATTTCTCCTTTATTTTTGAATTGAACATGAATCGCCTGCTGAGTCATTTACCTCATCCGGGTCGGCTGGTCCAAATTAGATTTGACTGGGTCAAATTGGTCTAATATGATGGTCGGGTTTGGCATAACCCATGAATCAAGTAGGTACTCGAGTCACGATCGAATCTTACCGATCTAGATTTAACAACTATGATTGGAAGCATTACCCATCATAATCAAACGTGCTGCTCGGGTGATATCAGATTAACTAGGCTTGATGGTGGGTTGAGTTTTGTCGATTCAAATCCAGGTTGATCGGGCTATTTCAACTTGTGACTATTGTGCATAACTCTTGGTATCTACATAATTTCTCTTTTATTTTTGAATCGAATATGAACAATTTGCTGGTTCATTCAACCCACCTGAGTCTATTGATCTAAACTAGATTTCATCGGGCCAAATCGTTCTAAGATGATGATCGCATCGGGCCAAATTGTTCTAAGATGATGATCGTTTGGCATAGCCAATGAATTAGGTAGGTTGTCATGTTATGGTCAAATCCAATCGCCAAGTCAAAATTTAACATCTATGATTGGAAGCATTACCCGTCATAATCAAGCGTGCTGCCTGGAGTGACATTAGATTAGCCAAGCTCGATTATGGATCGAGATTTGTTGGTCCAAACTTGATTTGACCGGGCCAAATCGATCTAATATGATGGTCAAGTTTGGCACAATCGGATTAGGATCCAACTATGATTGGTAGTATTACCTATCATAGTCAAACATGTTGTCCAAGGTAATATTAAATTGGTCAGGCCATGGTGGATTGAGATTTTAACTCTTATTACTGTCGTGTTCCTGTGGTGACAATAAAAAAAATGAGATGCTTATTTATTTCAACCTAAAGATGCTTATAAAATAACTTTCCTTATTTTTTTCCTACGTCTAATAAAAAGACGTTAAATTATCGTCTTTCAATCTTAAGCATTAATCAACCATTCAAGTATTAGTTTTATTTTTTTTTCAATAGAAAAAAATACAATATAAACTAAATTGGAAAACATCAACACGATCTGAAATACAATTTGTCCTCTCCAAAAAATGGATTGTGAAATGGTGATGCACGAAAAATCATGCATTAGTTTAGGTCATTTGATTAGCATTTTAGAATGTTTTTATGTTTAGAAAAAGGAGAGTTTTGATTTGTTTTCATATAATTTCATTTAGATTTGATTTCACCTAAATTTAAAAATTATTCATGGCAGGATATGAGAAAACGTCGAAATGAAGGCAAGAAAAGACCTAAAACAATTCAGAAGACTGTCACGACCGTGACAGTTCTGGTCATGGCCATGATAGAAAAATTCAACACTCAGAAAATTGGCCAAGTTATTATCACGGTCGTGACAGTTTCTATCATGGCCGTGACAGAGAATTTCCAGTAGAAAATTTGGCTTTTTTCAGTCTTGTCAGCCTTCCGTCACGGCCGTGACGGAGGCTCGGCCATGACGACGGTCGGTTAGACCATTTTCAAGTCATTTTTATCTACTTTTTGAATATATTTTCGATTTCTTTCCTTGGGGGACGAGAAAACCTATAAAAGAAGGCAGAAATGGGCCTGAAAAAGCATCCCTAGAGCATACTTTTGAAGCCTACAAAGAGGAGAAGATCGAGAATAATAGCGAAGCTCTGTCGAAAACTCGAGAGAGGACGCGCTTAGCCTATGCTAGAGTTTTTGTTTTCTTTTCTCAATCTTTTACATTAGATTTGATGTTATTATTCTCAGATTTATTCCTTAATTAGGGTCATTCTAGTTGAACCCTATTTATGTTTTGGAATCTTTCTTAATATTAGTTTGATTTGAATCTTTAATAGCATTGCAATTTCATGTTTAATACTTTCCTTTAATTCCATAATTTATGATTTGATTACTATATGAGAAGAAGTGATTATTTCCATAATAGTTTCTAGGATCGATCTTATTTATTGCATGCCACAATTAGGAAAATCGAAAGAGACATAATTCGTGTAGTTATTAAGGTGCCTTGAGAAAACCCTTAATATTAATTCTGATTGAATGCATCTTATGATTTAATTAAGTAAATTAAAAACCAAAATGATTGATTTATTTTAATTATTCATAAGATAGTAATTAAAGTTTGAAACATTAGTTAACTAATTTTGGGAATTCACTTTGTTATTGATTCAACTAATTCTAAGTTAAGAAAATTCCTTACATTCTAGTGGTGATAATTAGGTATCTTAATCATCAAATCATTATTTCTTCAGGTGATCATTTCTTTTATTTTTGTTATTTTCTTTTTATACACATCTGAAATCATTTATTTTCTTAATTTATCAATTAACAAGGTTAAAATAAAATCTAAGTTATTAACCGTCCTCGTGGGAACGATAACTCTACTCATTCACTTTATTACTTGAGCGACTAGTGCACTTGCTAATGTTTGCTATCAATTCTATACGCATCAAGTTTTTGGCGCCGTTGCCGGGGATGTGTGATTAATAATTTTTATTTTTATTTTACTTGTTATTTGAGGGCTTTTATTTTTCTGTTAAATTCCACGCAAATTCTTATTAGTTCACATACTTTCATATATTCTTTATTTTGTGTGAGCAGGAAATATCTTCAAGAGACAATTCAAAATGACAACAAAATCAAAGACTATGGGAGATTATTATTTGGAAGAACAAAGAAAGATGCTTGAGGATCATGAAGCACAAATATCACAATTTGCAAATAATAATATCCCACTCATTCTTGTGGTACAAGAAAATTCTACAATTGAAGACAAGATGTTAAAGTTTATCACAATGGCTGAAGAAAAATTTCAACTTAAAAAAGGAGCCTTCATGAAGTTGCTAGGACAAGTAGAGCAATTGGAGGCAAAGATCCAATGAAAAATGTTGCTCCTCCATCCACCTACTTAGAGTCAAATTCCAACATTGAAGAAAAGTTGTGCCAATTGATTGGAGTCATAGAGAAAAGATTCATCCTACAAGATCAACTCATTAGCAATCTAGAATAACAGTTGGCACAGTTGAAGGATCAACAATCGGTTATTGTTTCTTCTCCTCCTTAATCCCCAAATTTTAATATTAAGTTTGATGTGATGCGGGCAAAATTTCAAGAATTAGAAAAGAAACTAGAGTTGGCTTCTCATATTGCTTATGCCTCGGGGGATAATATTGTGGATAAATTTCTACCTATTATATGTCCATGTCATTTGCAATATTTTAATACAGGAAGAAGACGACCGAGGAAAAATTATTATCAGAAGACATGGACTATCAATGGAGGGTCAAGGAGACAAGCGAATATATTATGGAAGATGGACAAGTGCGAAGAAGAAATCCTCCTCTAGAAAGTCCAACAACCATCCCACCATTATCTCCAAATCAGTCATTGGTAGAAGGGAACACACCATCATCACATCAGCCAGCACAAAATTCGATGCATTGGAAGCCCAGGGATCAAGCTCCACAAAAAGATTCAGGTATTTTTTTCAAAGTAGAGGGACAGTGCTTCGAGAATTACATTAGAGGTAAGACGAAAAAAGGTCACTTCGAATCCCTTCCAGATACTTGAGATAACAAAAGGGTAAAAGTCAAGCTAAAGACTATAAACTTTTGTCCTTTTAGTTTTTAGTTTAGCATTAGTATTGGATTATTTAATGTAGATTAGTTAACATTAACAATTATTTAGATTGAGATTGCTCCAAGAGGACACGGTCACGGTCGTGCCTACATCTCTCACGATCGAATCTATCTTATTAGGCGCCAACGCCTCTGTCACGGTCGTACCCATGTAATGCCAAGGCCGTGACAGTTCTGAAAATGCAGAAGTCCAAATCATGCCGGAAGAAGCCTATGAGCCTCCCAAGCAATGTGATCAAGATATTTTTAATTGCTCAGCAGAATTTAGAAATCATCAGGTTGTCTCTACTCCTTCTGCATTTTATTATTATTTCGTAGTTTTCATGTGCATGGCCCTAACACTAGGGCAGTGTCAGTTTCAAGCTTGGGGGAGGGACTTAGTCTTGTTGCATTTGCATGACATGTCTATTTTCAACATTTTGAGTCGATCATCTTATTTTGTCTAGCATGCATCTAATTATGAAAATTTTAAAAATTTTAGTGACATCTCGTTTCTCTTTGTTTACTATTTTATTATCTTTTAAGTTCATTTTCAGAACATCGCTTAATCTATGAAATTCAATCATTATTTCTTTTTATCGGGTATCACTAGAGTATTGAGATTTGGATTGAAGTTTGTTACTAAGTAGAAGGACTAGCTTTTAAATAATGAATTTCTCTATTATTTACTATGATGTTAGTCTTGATTATAATTGCATCTCTATTGAAAGCATTAAGTCTTTTTGGAGCTTATAATTATGCTATATAATTTTAATGCAAAAATAAAAATGAAAAGAGAGCTAGTTGAGCTCCAACAATTAAGTGAAAAGTATAAAGTATCCTTTGAAACCTTGCTATGTCAGGATAATTAGATCCGTAGGGGATTCTTACCTGACCATCTAAGGGCATTGCTCTGAGATCCGTCGATCGAAAGTCCCTTACATGGACCACTTTGTGCAATATGGAGGATTACTAAATTCTTAAAGTCAAAAAAAATTTAATGCTTAAATATGAAATGATAATAGTATGAAAATAAGCTCCTTAAAGACTTGTGGTTCAATATTGATACTCTTATGATATTGACTAATATTATTTGTTGATATGCAAGAAAGACATGTTCGAATGCTAAGAATTCTGCAAGACTGGCTATTGGTTGAGAATAGATACTCTAGTGATGGTCGTGTAAAAGAATAGTGGAAGAAAAGTATTAGTTTTGTGATGGAGCATTGTGCCTTATCTGAAAGTCGCTTGAGGACAAGCAAAATATTAAGCTTGGGGGTATTTGATGCATGAAAAATTATGCATTAGTTTAGGTCATTTGATTAGCATTTTAGAATATTTTTATGTTTTAAAAAAGGAGAGTTTTGATTTGTTTTCATATAATTTCATTTAGATTTTATTTCTACCTAAATTTGGAAATTATTCATGGCAGGACATGAGAAAACGTCGAAATGAAGGCAAAAAAAGATCTAAAAGAGCTCAGAAGACTGTCACGACCGTGACAGAAAGATTCAGCACTCAAAAAATAGGCTTACTGTCATGGCCGTGATAATTTCTTCATGATCGTGACAAACAATTTTCAGCAGAAAATTTGGCTATTTTTAAGTCTTGACAGCCTTCTATCACGGCCGTGACGGAGCCTCTCACGGCCGTGACAGTGGTCGGTTAGGCTATTTTAAAGTCATTTTTATCCACTTTTTGAATATATTTTCAATTTCTTTTCTTGGGGGACGAGAAAATCTATAAAAGAAGAGGGCCTAGAAAAGCATCCCTGAAGCATACTTTTGAAGTCTACAAAGAGGAGAAGATCGAGGACAATAGTGAAGCTCTGCTGGAAACTCGAGAGAGGACGCGCCTAGCCTATGCTAGAGTTTTTATTTTCTTTTCTCAATCTTTTACATTAGATTTGATGTTATTATTCTCAGATTTATTCATTCATTAGGGTCATTCTAGTTGAACCCTATTTATGTTTTGGAGTCTTGCTTAATATTAGTTTGATTTGAATCTTTAATAGCATTGCAATTTCATGTTTAATGCTTTCCTTTAATTCCATGATTTATGATTTGATTGCTATATGAGAAAAAGTGATTATTTTCATAATAGTTTCTAGGATCGATCTTATTTATTGCATGACACAATTAGGAAAATTGAAAGAGACCTAATTCGTGTAGTTATTAAGGTGACTTGAGAAAGCCCTTAATATTAATTCCGATTGAATGCATCTTATGATTTAATTAAGTAAATTAAAAACCGAAAGGATTGATTTATTTTAATTATTCATAAGATAGTAGTTAAAGCCTGAAACATTGATTAACTAATTTTGGAAATTTACTTTGTTCTTGATTCAACTAATTCTAAGTTAAGAAAATTCATTACATTCTAGTGGTGATGATTATGTGTCTTAATCATCAAATCATTATTTCTTCAGGTGATCATTTCTTTTATTTTTGTTATTTTCTTTTTATACACATCTGAAATAATTTATTTTCTTAATTTCTCAATTAACAAGGTTAAAATAAAATCTAAGTTATTAACCGTCCTCGTGGGAATGATAACTCTACTCATTCACTTTATTACTTGAGCGAGTAGTGCACTTGCTAACGTTTGCTATCAATTCTACATGCATCAAATGGTTATTAACATTTAATTACTAGATAAATATGCATTTAATTTTTAATCTTTCCTCACACCATGTCAGCCGTTGGTAACTTTGCTTTAGGACACTTGAACGGTTTTTCATCTATCAATAATCACATGCTTATATACCAATAGGAGTTGGAGTTCTTCCTATTCCTATCGCTTAAATAAAGATCTCGATTAAAGTAACAAATTTTTGTTGAAAATAATATTATAAGATTTAGATCGGATGCTGATCCAGATAAATTTTCGGATCAAATTGGACACGTCGAATCGATTAACCTAGACGGTTGAACCGACTATTAATAGAATAATATAAAAATATAAACTATAGTACTTGTTAATATATGTTTATCGACAATTAATATATTTTTATATCAAAGTACAAAAATATTACTAAAAATTTATTAAAATTAATAAATTAAATGTAACTATTAATATGAGTTTTAGTGATTTTAATATATTCAATTATAATTTACAAATTCCTGTTTCTCAAATTTAAGTATCAGAAATAACTTAAACTAGAATGATTACTATAATGTATATTTTCTATTTTAATTAGGTAATTATTTTTTTAATATTTAACTTTTAATGTTTAAAAAATATTATATTTTTTTTTAAAAATAAATGAAAACAATTTGATAGATGAGTGATGAAAAGTATTGTATAATATAAAAATAACAAAGTAATAAATGTAGCATGGTGGTTTCTATGCATTAATTGGTTCAACTCTTGGTATCTACACAATTTCTCCTTTATTTTTGAATTGAACATGAATTGTTTGTTGATTCATTTAACTCGTTCGGGTCGACTGGTCCAAATCGACTGGGCCAAATTGGTCTAATATGATGGTCGGGTTTGGCATAACCCATGAACCAGGTAGGTGCTCGGGTCACGATCTGACCGATTCGGATTACACATCATAACCAGACATGCTGCCCGGGTGACATCAGATTAGTCGGGCTCAATGATGGGTCGAGATTTGTTGATTCAAATCAGGGTTGATCGGGCTATTTCAACTTGTGACTATTGCACATAACACTTAGTATCGTCGTGTGCATAACTCCTATACAATTTCTCCTTTATTTTTGAATTGAATATGAACCATTTGTTGGTTCATCGCCTGAGTCTGCTAATCTAAACTAGATTTGACCGGGCAAAATCAGTCTAAGATGATGGTCGTTTGGCATAACCAATGACTCAAGAAGGTTGTCATGTTATGGTCAAATCCAATCGACAAGTCCAAATTTAACAACTATGGTTGGAAGCATTAATCGTCATAATCAGGCGTGCTGCCTGGAGTGATATTAGATTAGTAAAACTCGATTATGGGTCGAGATTTGTTGGTCCAAACTAGATTTGACCGGGCCAAATCGATCTAATATGATGGTCAAGTTTGGCACAATCGGGTCAGAATCCAACTATGGTTGGTAGCATTATCTGTCATAATCAAACATGTTGTCCGAGGCGATATTAAATTAGTCATGGTGGATTGAGATTTAACTCTTATTACCATCATGTTCCTGAGGTGACAATAAAAAAATGAGACGCTTATTTATTACAACCAAAAATAAGTTTTATAAGTAAATCAGATGCTTATAAACTAAACTTCCTTATTTTTTCCTACGATGTTCGATTCTAATAAAAAAAAGGTTAAACTTATCGTCTTTCAATCTTAAGCATTAATCAACCATTCATGTATTAGTTTTATTTTTTTGCAATAGAAAAAATACAATATAAACTAAACTGGAAAACATCAATAGGATCTAAAATACAATTCTCCAAAAAATGGATTGTGAAATGGTTATTAACAATTAATTACTAGAAAAATATGCATTTAATTTTTAATCTTTCCTCACACCATGTTAGTTGTTGGTAACTTTGTTTTAGCCTATAACATATTTTTTCTATTATTTTTATAATGTGGTAAGAAATTCAAAATGACTCATTTGTTATGTTATAATCATAGGAATTAATATTGCAAGAAAAATGTCGATGTGATATTTAATTAATTGTATTAACTTAATTTAATTTAAATCATATTTATTTATTAAAATTCTAAACTATATTTTTTAGAATCTATTTATGCCTAATTTTTATTTCATTTAGGAATATTGATGTAAAAAAATCAAATACGACCTAAAACAAATCCCACATCACCAATCCAACTTCGCACTTATGAGCAAGAGCTTGAAAGTACATCAGAGAGTACCGTGAATCATTTCGTTTGGCATCTTCAATTTTGTCTTGAGGAATGTTCTCATGGCAGAGCACGACAGTAGCAATATAATTCTTGGACTTAGCAAGAAAATTTAACTTTATTTTTGTTGGATATTCATGTTACTAAGCGAGATTTTGGAAGGTTAATTTTTTTTTCTTGGACGTAAAATTTCATTCATGCACATGGAAATTAAAATTTCTTTTGTCGATTTTGGTTGGGATTAAAAAGTTAATAATTTTGCATGACCTAATGCCTCGAAAAAAATATTATTAATGTCGCATAAAAGTAATATGAAAGCTACGGCACAAAAGGAGAAGGAGAAGCTTGTAAGTTATATTAGTACGATTCCATCATTGTAGAGATTTTTACACTTCTCATGTATATAGTTAATGTACTGGAGCAGTTAGTTATGATGATTTTGAAGTTGTTAGCGATTAGTTGTACGTAGCGACTTGTTTGATTAGTTAGGACATATAAATAGTTGAAAGGGTTTTGAATGACAAATTAGATTCATTCTCTCCTATAGTCGACGTCCGATTTTAACATGGTATCAGAGTAGTGCTCAAGAGGAATCAAGATCTGATACAATTTGGTTAGATATTCTTAACTCATCTCTTTATTTGAGAATTCGAGTTGTGGATCTGGTTTTCTTGACTGAGGGTTTGATTCTACTTGAACTTGAGTGTTTTCTTGATTTTAGTTAAGATGACCATTGGATCTTCTTCCTCTTCCGGTGTTACTATGATTTCAATTGATGTATCGAGCCCTTTGTACTTAAGTCCTTTGGATTCACCAAGACAAGTTTTCATTCCTTATCAATTGGTTTCGTGCGATGTATAGTGCTCTTGTTGAGAAGACTTAGCAAGTTTTCGTGGATGAGACTTGCACTCAGAGTCAATTTGATGATTCCTTGTGTGCTCAATGGCGTAGATGCAATGTTGTCATTGTTTTCTAGATCACAAGTACAATTTAAAATGATTTGGTTAGTAATACCATACTCACTCAAGATACTGCAGTTGTATGGAAGGATCTGCAAGAAAGATTGAGAAGTCAAATGGTATGAAAGCATCTCAATATATAGTGTAATTCATTCAGTTATACAAGGCTGAGGCACAATTTTATATTACTTTACTCGGCTTAAAAATCCGTGGGAGGAATTGTCAGCTATGGTTCTTGCTTTACCTTTAACAGAGCAATCAAAAGATTATCATACTTATCTCTCACACCATAAGTTAGTTCTATTAATGCCACCTCTACCAACTATCAATCAGGCTTATGCAATGCCACCTCTACCAATTATCAATCAGGCTTATGCATTGTTGATTGAGGAGGAGCAATGCAGAGAAAATGTGGATGTCAATTCTAATAACCAGTTAGCAGTTCTCGGTACAAAGTCAAAAAATTATTCATACAATTACAATTAGAAACCAAAGAAGGATCCAAGTGTAGTCTGTAGACACTTCAAAAGGTTTGGACATAAAAAATCTAGTGCTATAAGATAATAGGTTATCCACCACATTTTAAATTCAATAAAGGAAAAAAAATCAAGTTAATGCTAATAGCACTTTAGTACGGTTTGCTGACATAGAGGTGGAAGACCAAAGTGATAATAAAAAAACTCACAAGAAATCAGTTTAAGCAGCTTCTACAGCTACTTGACAAAGATGCCAAGGAAACAAAAGAAACAATTAAAGGTTGCTGTGAATATGGCATGTACAAATCTAGCTTCTTCATCTAACTCATTTAATTCCTAGATAATTGATACTGGAGCATCAAATCACATGACATATAGATTGGATTGATCAACAAATGTGCAGCCCTTATCATGAAAAAATATAGTAACTCTACCAAATGGTCAAGTGTCTTCTATAACACACATGGGTACCTATGTTATTGCAGATGGAAAGAAGCTTTCAAAAGTTCTTTATGTTCTATATTTCAAGTATAATATGATTTTAGTTGCTCTACTAACCATGGATCTGAATTGCACAATAAAATTTTCTATTAATGATTGTGTAATTCAGGACCAATCCAATGGCTCAAAGAGTATATTGGTAAAAAACACAATGGGCTATACTACTACACAAGATTGGAAGATGCAGAGAAGTCTTTGTCTACATCCTTTGCCGCTATTGTTAGTAAGAGTAAAGAAGAGTTGTGACATCAAAGATTGGATCACATACCCATAAATAAGTTTAGGCATATTGCTTTATTAAAAAGACTTCTGAATCTTCATATTCAAAATTTCTTTGTACCATTTGTTCATTGACAATTTCCCTTTAGATCTATTAGTAAAAGAATTAGTAACAAAGCAAGGCTTGAACTAATTTATGTGGATGTGTGGTGTCCCTTTAAAACTCCCTCTTATAAAGGACATTAATACTTTCTCACCATAATTGATTATTTTAGTAGATTAACCTCGGTCTACTTACTAAAAAATAAGATTGAATGTAGTTCATGTTTGACTCAATTTGTTCTGTTCACCGAGAATAATTTGCTAGTCAGATCAAAATAGTAAGGTCAGATAATGGCTCAAAATCTTTCAACAAGCATTGCTAATATCTACTAAAACCATAGAACTCTAACCATGGGGATCTCACGATTGCGTAATTGTCGCACCTCACGTGCTAATATCCGAACTACCTCCTCCCAACATGTCATATTCTCAAGTATCTCCAGCAATTGTACCTCAATTTGTTGATCTTTTCTAAGCAAGCATTTTTTAAGTATAGATATATGGAACACATTATGAATTATGGCCCGATGGTGGCAAGGCAAGGTGATTAAGTCATTGGCCATACTCTCTCAAGTACCTTATAGGGACGGATAAATCTAGGGTTAAACTTTCCTTTCTTTTCAAATTAGAGAACATCTTTACAAGGAGAAATTTTTAGGAAAACTCTATCTCTAACTACAAACTGTCTCTTATGTCGTGATTTGTCAAGTAGTGCTTTGATCCTGAATTTCTTGGTCCTTATACAAATAACCCTAATTTTGTCCACATTCTACTGAAACAAGTCCACATATGCCAGCTGCCTTTCACCCTCTACACCCCCAACATATGAGAGTACGACATCTTCAGCCATATAATCTCAAATGACGTCATACGAATGGTGGATTGATAATCATTATTATATGAAAACTCGACTAAAGCTAAATGGTCATCCCAACATCCACCATGATTCATCGCACTAGCTCTCAACATATCTTTCATCATTTATATCATCCGCTCAATCTGTCCATGAGTTTGTGGATGAAAAGTAATGCTAAAATGTAGTTTTGTCCCTAAACATTCACATAGCTTCTTGATGTGGAGAAATTATATTTACTTATAATTTATGTTCAACATGCATTCATATCATATTTTGTTATGATTTCATGCCCGAACACATGCTTTATGGCTGGATTACAACTTTTATGATTTGTCCACAATTTTATGGTAATATGCATTCCTACGATTACATTACTTGTTTTGATTATTTTTCATGTAGAAATTCTAGTAAACAAACACATAGGGGCAAACAAGTGGATACCTCCACTTGGACACTTAGACGAATTCGAGAGCAGACAACACGGTTCAAGAATGCAGCTTGTCCAAAGCAGCAAACATTTTGAGGAAAACACCTTTCCACGTCAGCTTGACAGATTTCCTTGCACTAGAAGAAGGAAGCTTCTTTTATACTTTATAGACAATGAAGACTAAATAGTGGTTGAAAAAGTTGTAAAGGTCACATCTAAGCGGGAAGCAACCAAGGAGGGACCACAAACACATCCCTTTGGTTAAAAAAATGAGTACAAGAAGACAAGAAAATAGTTAGATAAATGGACAGATGACACTAACCTTTTGGAGTATAAAAGGCAAGGATGTCGCCCAAGAGAAGGGTTCGGAGTATACCCAATCTTCCAACCTTTTATTCCCAAACGCACTACAATAGGAAGTTGAAGAGGAGGCTGCAGTAGTAGCCTCCCTTCTCTTTCTCTTTTCCTTTTCTTTTCTTCTTTTATTATTTTATTTATGTATAGTTGAACAACCAACTAGGACCGAGAATATGTGATGGATGTTTATGCTTTTGAACCTATCTTTTTGAGCTTATGATATGCAACAATCGATTACTCTCTCTTGTTTATTATTCCATTGCTGTTGATGTTTTTCATGATGAAATTTTGATTGCCGAACTTATTTTCTTTGAATGTTGATGACTGTCCACACATTGTACCTTGACCTAAGAGGGTGTTTATCTTCCCTAGTTCAAGCTTCAAGGCCGAGATGTGAGAAGTTTGAAATTGGATTTCTTCAGCAAGGTACAATGTTGTCTAGTTCTTTGTGAATCCATTTCCTATTTTATTTAACCCCCTACATTTAGTTCGGATGATCTTTGGTGAAGGTGATTCTCATCTGATTACCTATAGGATCAATGTAGAGGAAATACTAATCTGTGAGCTTCGTAGCCTAATAGGTGGACAATAAACTAATAGATAAATATTAACAATATATAAGCATGAAACAACTAGGCGTAGGAAGCAATAGGATAATAAGAGGGAATATAATCAATACCATGCTATATCAGAATCAATAGAATAGATCAATGCTATGCTCTGGGTAAGATCAATGTGCAATGAATGGAGAATTAATGCTTTGGATCAATGCCAATTATGCAATGCTATCAATGAGCATGTTGGTTACAATGATATGCTATGTACTTCATGAGGCTAGTGATTGTGCCAATCATGATAGATCATCCTTGCTATAGGAGAGGGTATCCTCTTTCGTTAGAGGATGGCGAGTAATCATGGATCGGGACAAGGCCGAGCCAGTGCCCCAATAATGCGATAAAAATAATGCCATAAGCTCCCGTCAATTTGTAACATGGGCACCCAAACTTTTATCTTTTTTAATTATTTAGGTTCTCGTCTTCGCCCAAATTGAGACTTCAAACCATGCAATGGTATACTATGCATTAGTGTCTTAGATGACTCAGGTCTAATAGATATCATGAATCAACATTAAAGTGATAATAAAATGAAATCACATCATGATATAACAACTCGATAGAACCCGGGCCGGGTTCTTCAATGATTAGTTTCCTGGGGCTAACTCGGGCCAAGTGTAACTCGGTCCCAATTCGGGTGGGATTCTGGGCAGGTCTACGTCGAAACTTAGGTCGGGTCACTGGTGTGCCCAGGCCGGGTTTCGGTGTCTTCGTGCGCGCTGGCGTCAGCGCGGGTCGAGTTCCTCGTCGTATCGCCAGATCGTGGGCATACCCGGCCCGGGTTCTATGGAACCCGGTCCAGGTTTATGACTTCCAGCAAAATCGTGGTCACGCCAGTATCTTTTTTCGCGCAGTTCCATCGGAATAAACCTCTTAAGCACAAAGTAGATACATAGATCGATACATGGTAGATAGAATACGATACTAGTTCTCTAAGTGGGTCCTTAAATATGTAAATCTATTGTTAAAATCGATCCAAAATCCACCTACTTCTGTTCACTTTCCCTACTGCTTTGATCGATTTCTCTAGGCTCATCCTGTTTATTCTCATCGTCGACAGTCCCAGACGGGCCCCCAATCTCGAAGATCATTCTCCCCTCTTCTCATTCGCCCTTGGTCATGCAATTTGATGGAGAAAACGAAGACAAGTCGAGTTAGAAAAATACAGCCGAAAAACTTGAATAGGAGGCCAACTATTGCTACAGTTCACCTTGGTTCTCTCGGGCTCATCTCCAGCGATCTCTCCGATGTCCGACAGCGTGCTTCAGGGCTCCTGGACGTGGGTACACACGAGAGGGGCATGTGAGGGAGGCGACGACTAGGGCTAAACTTTATTACGAAATATGGAGGGGAGGTTTAAATAGGGGGAGTTATTTACAACCTTTAGATAAGTTAAGTTTAACTCCCATCAGGATTTGTTTTTAAGAGGGCCAGGTGTTACAGCTTGGTATTGACATGTTACTAACTGGAAGAAATTAAACTCGAACCTAGAGGAGAGAGTTTAGTGGAGTGGCCTCTTATTTTCTTCAATTTTTTGCGATTGAGTGAAATCTTTGGACATTTCGAAAGACAATGAATGGTTATCCTACTCTATAGTATAGGCACTTGAACTTGTAGCCTCAAAACGAGAGCGGAAAGACTTGAGCGACCTCTCCCACATGAGTGAAGAGGTTCATTTTTACGATTCATTATGATTCATTCCGCGTCTGATCTACTTGAACTGCTCATGCATAGCGAATTGATGTTTATCTCTGAAAGGGTCCCCATGATTTACACCATCTATTACTCATTTTTAGTCCTCTATTAGCATTCTCTTATTTCTTTTGATTCTCCCATTTATCGATTAACAACAAAGAACAAATATAGTGAAAGATAAAAAAAAAGCTCTTACATTTTTTACGTTAATTTGAGTAACCTTAGTTTAGATTACTTTATCATCGTAATCAGATTCTCTCTTTTAAAGTAGCAAAAGTTTAAAAATAAATATATCATCTCTCTGTGGTTCGACCGCAAATTGTACTACAAGTATAACTGAACTTGTTAGGAGGAAGAGCTTAAGCGGAGGCATTATATGTCTAAGTGCCCTTGTTGGGAAAATGAGTGACCCATGTGAGTATTCATGCATTTGAGGTTTTGTCAAGTGAGCGCAGAATTAAATATTTCTTTAAAATTTGACGGCTCATTTGATCCCACACTTATGGTTTCATTTTCCATTCACATCACGTTCAAATGAGTCGATTATTAATTCCTTGAAAAGTTAAAAGATGTACACTATGTTTATATATGTATTGATCCAAAATTTTGAGTAGTTTGCGAACATTTATTCTGCTAAAACTGTTCATGATATTTTTTTTCAATTTGATTCCCCTATACTCTTTTATCTAGGGCAGAGCAAAATCGAGTTCGGGTCCGAGTCCACCGGATTCGGTCCCGACTCGGTTTTGCCCAAGAATAAAAAAATAAGAACCAAATTTTATATTATTAAAATTAAATTAGAATTTATATAAGTTAATGTATATTATAATTATATTTTAGTTATGAACCAATAATTTCTCTTAAAATTTGAACCGGGTTTATTAGAATATTTTAAAATTGGATAAAATAATGGTAAAATTATAATATATTATTTAAAATTAGATAAATTTAATATATTATTATAATTATAATTTATTTTAATTGGATCGGTCTCAGGTCGGTTTTCTTAACAATGGACCCGGTTTTGATCCGGAACCGATCGAATTTTCACCATCATAAAACCGATCCCGGTCCGATTACATACCGAGTCAAGAAATTTTTTCGAAAAGTTGGGTTGGTCTAGTCCGGATCGATCGGGTCAGTCCGGACTGTGCTCACCCCTACTTTGATCTTATATAGCTTACATTACGTTCACCCCTACTTTGATCTTATATAGCTTACATTGCATATGTTTGATTGAGCTTATTATTTATTTTGTAGAAAGCTAACAAAATTAACAAAAAAAAATGTTCATGCATCGGGTCCAAGTTTCATGTGAACATAATCAAACATGGTTTGGCTTGGAAAACTTGATAAGCCTTTAGTATAATATACCTTTTTGCATAAATATTGAAGCAAGATGATTCTTTTATTACAAAAAAAGTTCGCAAAATTATAACAACTCATCTATTCACCTCTCAAACCGAATATAATGAAAATATCATTCAATATTGGGTTAAATTTTAGGTAATATTTTGACTTTCCTTATAACTTACCTATATCATTTCAGTAATAACTTTTCATAGTAATCTGATTGGGATAAAATTTATTTCTATGAAAAGATAACATGATATGATACAATTTTTTATATATCGCAATTTGAAATATAAATTAAGATGGTCAAATACTAATATAAATTTAATGCAAAAAATTATTTTTTCGTCTTAAAATTTTATGATACTTTAAATATAAATGATCATAATTATTCGAGGTATGGATCATCAAAATTAATTGATTAACACATTAAGTTTATGTTCCAACAACAAATATCTCATATTTGTATTATTTTTAATATGTACATATGCTTTTTGGGGATAATATGTATTAATCTGATAGATTTGTAAATCAACTTATATGTCAATCGAGCATCCAATCATCTAGATTAAATTTAACCTAAATAACTAATTTTCTATCTAAGATTAAAATAACTAGTTATGCGAAAGTTAATTTCAATCTTAGAAGTTTTTATAAAGTCAAAATTGTTAAGATCTCGATATACATCTTATGATTTTATAATCATCTCGATCGAGGATTTTATATGTATGATTTTAATATGATATTAATTTTAATTACATGATTTTGCAATCTTATCCTATCATATAAGATTTCATAAAATTAATATAATTATTTAAATGTCAATAAAAAATATATTCATCATCATAATAATTAATTTAGATGAAGTTTAATATACTTTATTCATATTTATTATGTTTTAATATGATTTGGCTTAAGGATTAATAAAATTATGACTTAGAATAGTATAATTTAACATTTGAGTGTGACGAAGTTATAAAAATATTTATTATCTTTTAAAATATATTATTTTATTAATTCATAGATCTTATGATCTTCTATCTTATGAAAGATCTCGATCTTGACACTTGTATATAGTTATATTAGCATACATTCATAAATAAAGATTATATCATGTATACACTTGCTTTGGACTTTCTTAGATTGACGTTAATTTAATCCGTCGATCATGTCATCTGTGCTTTGGAGCGTCAGATAATGTTATTGATCAAACTACTTAAAGCGTATGTATGCATGCATGATGTAATCACGAATTGGGAACGCAAATTAATAGGCTCATGAAATGATACCAGGGCCAACCAAGAACCCAAGTCTAAGTTTGATCTCCACTAATTTAAAGACCTCTAGTCATTGATATTAATATATATATATGTACAACTTAGGTAAAATAAATTGGACGATTTCATTCACCACGATTGATTTATTATAATCAATATTGCCTAATTAATTGTTCATAATTAGTGCAAATTCCCTTTTATTTCATTCGTTGTCATTGATAAAAATCATCATTGATTACAATAAAATATCTACATTTTATCAACACAATAATATTCAGGATCTCCATCATTTGTCCACCCACGATTTATTATCTGAGTATTCTTTCTATCAATTGTCATTATCTCCAATCTGAGTTCTTTAAAGGGAAGTTTAATTTGCTTCCATTTTTTCACATCCTTCATCATCATTGCATATCCACTCTTACGCTTGCATTTAAACAAATAAAAAAATAAAATCAAAATAAAATATTTTACTTGTTAAAATAATGAGGTATCAAAATATAATTTTATATTAGACCTCGAGTGATGGTTCTGAATAATTATAATAAGAATTCTTCGTATTCCAAACTAATTACATCTGATTAATTAGGAGTCTGAGGAGTAAAGAGTCGAAAGTAGAAGAATAAGGAGAAATTTTTATCACATGGATCGATGACCTGCACCAAGCGCTGGGCATGTCGACATAATTAAAAGGCTGAATCGCTTTGTCCTTCCCTCGTGTGCAAATTATATATATTAAAAAGAGTTTAAATAATATACAATAAAAAATTGTTCGATCAATATGAAGCGTTAAATGATTATTATACGATTGAGATCAAATTTAATAAAATAATATTAAATTTAATAGAGGTTGAATTTTATTAAATATTTTTTTATGAAATGATACCAACAAAAAAAATAATTAATATTTTTATTTTATGAAATGAATTCCGAAAATGATACAATACATCCATCAAGAAATGAGAGCAATTAAAGAAGCCGAGAATAAACAAGGGACACAAAAAAGACATTTTTATAGTTAAGTTGTCCCTATCCAAATGACTCGAATATTTGGCATGTATTGTTCTTGTTCCCCCAAGTATCACGACAAATGCCGAGAATATCCACTATGTGATTTCTCCCCACTTCAGCCTTTACTATATATAGAGAGAGGGACACCGAATATACTGCATAAATTATAATAAACCGATCAATCTATTATACATATTACTATTCATCAAAATTATATTTATATAATAAGTCGATCGACTTATCATTTAATGTAGTATACTAATAAGCATGCAATATACTCATTTTATTCATATATATATATAATCATTATTATCACGTTAAAATACACTATTATTATTATATTTTATCTCACAAAAATAAAAAGTGTCCAAGACTATTATGTATATGCAAGCAATGGCATTGGTGTCAAGGCAGACGACGTATAACTCTAACTTTTTAAAAGCAATATCTCGGACGCAATTTGTCACAAGATTTGCTTTGCTTCGATGGTTTGCTCGTGTGTGATAGGCATTGGAGAGGTTGGGATTTCCAAACTTATCCCCCTTCATTTTTGCCGCTAGATCCGTCCCTGATTGGTGCCATTACAACTTAAACTTGACCATATTTGTACAAAAGGAGTGGACTTGATCAACTACTAATTGATGGAGAGCTAATTAAAAAAGGGAAAAACAATTGATGGATCATTATTCAACAAGGGCCACAAAGAATCGATTAATGAAGATGTCTGTAGCGCCCCGAAATTTAACTCATCACGTGGCGCGATTTTCTCTCGTGCGCTACCCTATTCTTCTTCTATTTGACTCTTTTATTGACCCAAATCGTCAAGGAAAATGACACATAAGCGGAAGACTTGTCGAATAAAATAGTACAACAATAAGGAAAGAATGCGGAAGCAAAAAGGATTAACATATATCAAACTGTCTTGATAAGAACATAGTGCGGAAGCAAAAGATAGCATCTCGTGGTTTTAGTTTGAAGCAGTAATGAGAAGAGTATGAGTACTAAACATAAAAATGATGACGGTCAGCCAAAACATGATAAGACCCATCCGAGTAAATATGTCACTTAGTATAACGGATAAACACACAACTCATACTAAACATAATCATGACCGTATGCACATGCCATTCAGAGCGAAGCCGTCGCGCACGCACAATCACATCTTGAGCAACCATCATGTACCTGTGGAAATCACACAAGGGAGCAAGCTCAACCATTAGCATAAAGCTAAGTGTGAGTTCGTATAAATCATAAATCAGTTATGTCAGAATGAGCATAATAAATTGGAATGTGAAAGTGAGTCATATGGTATAGAGTATAATACGGTTTATGTCTCTCTTTTCATTCTTTCTTTTCTTTTCATTTCATTTCTATTCATTTCCATTCCATTGGAAGAGCTCTTCATTCTTTTAGGAAAATATTGTTGCCCGCACTCGTAGTGCTACTATCCAGACTATGTGGGCCAATGGATGATCAATGCCACGGTCAACCTCGTTGGGCTGGGATGACCTCGTACCATGAGGACGCATCCATAAAGGAGAAAACTCCTATCTAAATAGGCCTCAATGGGAAAATGGAGCACCTAATGAGGGATTTTGTAGGTTCACATAATTTCCTTTATCATAATAGACCTTTCTTTCAATCCAAAGATCAATCAAGGTCGTATGGAGCATAGCTCCGATTCATTCTTTTAGTTTTTTCTTTTTGTTAACTAATCAGGTGGACAAAAGCTTAAAATTAGAGGGTTTGATTAAGGTCGAATTCCTCTGTCCACGTACCGAACGCCTAGAAGTCAAACGGCCGTCCGTCTTAGTCCATTTAAGCGGTCGTCCGACGAGGGACGAACGACCATTTATCATTTCAATAACATTCTCTGATCGGTACCCAGGTCGGGTCAGGCAGAGCCCAAGTCGGGTTTCTGGTGCGATCCGAGCTCCGCTCGGTCGTTCAAGACGGATCCGGGCCGGGTTCTTTATTCGCAGAAAATTGCACAAGTTTACGATTTTTGATTATTTCGTTCTTTTCAATAATCAAAGTAATCATGCATCAACTTTATGGGTCGGTGAGGCATAACTAAAGTATTATATGATAATCTAAATTATAAGGAAGCAAGTCTATACATGCAATTGATCTGGGTAAGTTCAACATCTACATAACTAGTTTTCGAATATTTCACAAAAATGAAAGATCAGGCATTTCGGAGTTATCAACTACATCTCCTATTTCAAATCATGATTCCTACTATTGGTTTGTCATGACCAAGGTTGTCAAAATCGGGATCTTATATAAGATCGGAGAGGGGTCATAAGATCGAAGATCGTAAGATCGAATCGAGGATCGTAAGATCCTACCTATTAATAAAATAATATATGTTTAAAGTAATAAATATATTTTTGACAAATTTTTCACATTGAAATCTTAAATGATACCCCACTAAGACATTTTTTATCGATTCTTAAGTCAAATTATATCAAAACATATTAAAAATCAAAGAAAATATATTTAACTTCATATAAATTAATTTTTATTATCATAAATATATTTTAAATTAATATTTAAATGATTATATTAATCATATGAGATCGTATAGGATCGGATAAGATCGTAAGATCGTGTGATCAAAATTAAGATCGTATTAAGATCCTACACATAAGATTCTCAAGATAAGATCGAGATCGAAAGGGGTCCGTAAGATCGTAAAATCGTAAGATCTTAAGGTCTAGATCATGATCTTGATAACCTTGGTCATGATCATGCATAATTCGTCCAGAGACAACCTATGAAATAGATCCCGAAATCACACCTTAAAGCCTACGAAATTGTGGTTTGTCCATGCGTATGCTACTGCTGCTGCCCGTTGCTATCTCCGACGTCGTCCGAGCCGGAAATTGCTGTCGGGAGTGCCTTCCTCTGCCGCTGTTTGGAGAAACCAAAGGATGAGGAGAGAGCGAAGAGAGATAACGTGTGAGAAAGAGCCAGGGCAGGGAGTTTTATAGCTTAGAATGTCCCTTAGTTTCCACGTGTTGTGAACCGCTGGCCATTGATGAATATTATATATACCCAACTAGATCTCTCATCGATCAAGTAGGTACTCGAAAGAATAACAATATATAGAAGGGACATATAATAAATCGCCACTAAGAACAAAATCATATCACCATATTGTCATGTTTTTCTTGTTTGACTTTCACGAGTTGTGATTAATACATCATCATCATCATTAATACTGTTGTTATTATTATTTAATCATCATCGTCATAATGAAAATAATTGTTTTTACTGCACTCTGGGCAGAAGCTTAAAACAAAACTATATATTGAGATAAAAATATATTATATTTTAACTTTCTAACTATTTTTTTTTGTAATCAGTTGATTTATGGAGTAAGAAAATGAAGAATAGGTCAATATTAAGCATATTTTTTAGAAAAAAAATAGTACAGGTATTGTTTTGTTGAAGGAAAAAAAAGGTGAATAAAATTGGAGAAGAATCGAGAAGAAGGCATGGAAATCAATCAATACTGTTGTTAAAGATTAATTATAATTTAGATACGTAATTAATGAGAAAGGAGATAATAAAGTTAATTTAGAAATGAAAATAGCAAGTACCATAAGTTGGCTAATAAGAATTTAATAGCATTGGTATTGATGACTAAATAATGAATAATTACTAATTAAAATTATGATGAATTAAAATATCTCGAGCACGATTAAATAATGAAATATGTCATCTTCAATTTTTTAACGTAAAAGAAATATGCACTTAAAGCTCTACCTGAATTCACTGTGATTGCGCACTATCCTGAAGCTTATTATTATTATTATTATTATTATTATTATTATTATTATTATTATTATTATTATTATTATTATTATTATTATTATTATTATTATTATTAAGAAAAAAAGGCAAGTTTTCCTCCTTTAAAACTCTATGGATTAAAAATTTTGAGACTTTTAAAATCTTAAAAAAATTTCAATTTAGAGATTTTTAATTTGATTCATAAATTATGATCTAATGAATTAGATGAGTTAGGTGAGGGACACGTCCATCAAATTATTATTATTATTATTATTATTATTATTATTATTATTATTATTATTATTATTATTATTATTATTATTATTATTATTATTATTAAATAATAAATACTACAGTAGAAACCTTACCTTGTCTTGATTTGCAACTTCATCTAAATTCTCAAGTGCGTATGCTGAAGACCAACTTGACATTTTTAAATCAACACTTCAGGTCACGTTTAGTTTCTTTTAATAAATTCTTTCTTTTTAAATTTGATTACAGCCTGACTGCATGTGGCATTGCCAAAAAAAAAAATTGCAAAATCTTATCAACACTAGACAAAAAGAAAAAAAGGATCCTGAAAAAGGACCAATCAATTTCCTTCTACAGCATTTTATGAATTGATTCAGAGGCGACAAGATGTAGCTTAAATATTTGAATGGAAATAAGATATTGCTACATTTTCTTTTTTAGCCGAAAATAGTTCAGAGGAGTTTCTTTTTTTTTTAGAAAGTATCTGAAATTTATATAAGCTAAAACACGCATTCGTTTTATTTGTTAAGAGGCAATGCTATACTCTAATAATAATAAAAAATATTATTATTATTATTCATTCTTTTTACAGGAAGAAAAAATAAATAGTTCTCAGTAAAAAGAAAAGGAAAGCCAATAATTTGGTGGCACCACCATCCAAAATAATTGACTTTGTACCAATAATATCGTCCAAACGTCGGTGCAAAGGGGTACAATTTGAGATAATATTTATTTATTGTTTTAACCGATAAAAAGAAATGTACAATTTTTTATATAATATTCTTCAACATCGACCGTCGCATCCCGGGGCTCGCACCGCTTTGACAACCCAGGGAACGAAACGACCACATGGACCCCACGTTGCCACCACTCTGATTCCGCCACGTTTCAGGTCGTCTTACACCTACCTCCACATCGGGGCCCATCTTTCCTGTCCCTAAGCGATGGCATCCCGCGCCAACTCGGGGGGGGGGGCCCGCACACCATTTCTTTTAATTTGTTTCCTTTGTTTGCAAAAGTTATTAGAAAAGTGAAATTTTAATAATCAAATTTGAACAAAAAAATGATATCTATCTCAAATAATCGAATTGATAGAAAATTTCAACCCCGACAAAATAAAAAAGGAAAAAGAAAGAGAGAGAGAGAGAGAGGAGAAAAGGACAAAAAAGTCCAAGAGAAAAGAGCGAGGAATCCGATCCAAAGCCAACTGCGGCTTTGGCCGCTTCAAATCGTCCAGTCTTCTTCCGCCATCGAGTCGGTCCCTGCGAATGCCGATGGCCGCGACGACGCGGGTGGACGACGTCATGGCCTTCCTCACCGCCCGGGGCTTCTCCGCGGCCGCCGCCGCCCTCCGGGATGACCTGCACTCGCTCCCCTCGGCCGCCGCGAGCGCCGGCGAGGGCCTCGAGCTCGAGGTTGTCTCCTCGCTGCCGCCGTTGAAGCTGCCGTCGCACAGCCGCGGGGGCGCCGTAGGAGGGGATGGATCGCGGGCGAGCTCCGCGTCCAGCTCGACGGGCGCTTTCGTCAGCATGGGATCGTCGCCGTCTGGTACGCGCGTGGCTCGCGATGGCACACTCAGATTTAGTAGCTCCCTAGGAAAGTGAAATGGCTTTTCTTGGCTTCATCGCTGGTTCCTGTCGGTCCCGATGCGACTTGCTCCCCAGGGACAATCGTTTCGGCTTTTATCCTGAACATTCGGCGTACTACCTGAAAAGCTCAGCTTTAATGGCGTCTTCAATGTTTCAGACTTTTGGGTGGTTCGGACTGTTCGGTGCCATTAAGTTTAATTATGCGCATGGCGATGTTTGAAGTTTGAAACATAAAAAAAGGATGTTTTGCTCTTCTTATTTATTTTTATAAGAGTGGGGGTTTGAATCGCTGTGAAGTTGACTCATCGTTTACGATGTATACATTTTTATTTTTTTAGAATACAAAAAATTAGTGTTTAATGAACAGCTAAAGAGAAAATTCGGAGTGGAACTTTCTGATAAACTAATTTGATCATTTGTTTTCCTCTTCGAGCAGAGCCTCTGAATCCTTATGGACTTTGGTCTCCGACGAGCGCAAAATCCGGGGCCTCGTCGTCAGATAGGCATTCCGAATTTGAGACTGCCAGAGACTACAGCTACTGGTACGATGAGCAGTTCGCCGGTATCCGAAACGATCATTACTTTGCCGAAGCGAATGTTAATTGTGGACAGTACCGCAGCGAGGATAAATTTATAATGTCGATAGATGGTGGAACGGAACGTTCTGGGGAGCAAGAAAGTTATGAGTTCCATGTGACAGATTACAAGAACGAACATGAGGCTGATGCAGCTTGTGAGGGTTGCACTGAGATCTACACTTGTCCGTTCCCTCTGTGTGATTGCTGCCGTGGAATGAAAGAGCAGGGTTATGCAGATGTTACGAACATGGTTAAGAACTCAAGTTCAGCTATCTACGGCCGATACCTGATATTAGATGATCATACGGAGCGTCTGGAAGAATGTGGGGAGGTTGATTTCCAGTTGAAAAGAATTAATCATCAAATTGACGGCATTATATTAGATGGTGATTTGCCTCGTGAGAGGAATGCAGTAGACAAGAAGAAAAGCATGGTATCGGGGTTAGCGGAGAAGGAGCTGCAGATGCTCAATCCATATGCACTTGATCCTAATGCATGTACAGGTGAAATTTGTCATAGTATCTAGGATATCATGGTTCCTGTGGTTCGCTGAAAAAAATTCATACTTCAAAATTCATACTTCTTATTCTTCACTGGTGTCTTCTCATTAAACATTGCCTATAATTCCTTCGTGCTTTGCATCATTATCATTTATCAGTAGTAAGAATCATGATTGATAACTTTGTTGATTTCTTCATGGCCTAGCAATTTTAAAGAATGGATTTATTTCCCCCATGGACTCCTCTAAAACATGTTACATGTTGATTTTTTTTTTTTGTTTTGAGAAGGTACATGTTGAATTTTAGATTATTATTGTCTTGAAGTTCTCTCAATGTTGTTTGTTAACTATTCTTTACTAGCTGTATACTCATTTATCCATGTTTCATAAATGCAGATTTAGACTTCATGTCTGAAAAGAACTGCGATAGAAACTTGTATGGTCGAGAAATGAATTCAGTAAATAAGATTAATCATGAGGAACTAGAGAAAGATGAGCATAATATCGATGACTTTGCCGAGAAGACTTCTGAAGAAGCTGCTGCTGCTGTCACTTCTGGATTTGGGGGTCTTGTGGAAGCTGATAAAGACGTAGAAAATACTGCAGTTCATGGATTGAAAAGAGTGGATGGCAGCCCTGACGAGTTTCAGTTTTATAATTCTTTTGAGGATGAGTTGGAAGTATTTAACTTAAGAATAATTCATCATAAGAACCGGTATAACTTCTTAGTTGACATTTTCATGCCATACAATGATAGAAAGATACCCTTGTGTAGTTGTATTCACATTCTTAGAATTGTAACTGCAGGACTGGCTTCGAAGAAAATAAAGATTTCCCAATAATCTTGAACTCAATTGTAGCTGGAAGATATTACATCACAGAATATCTTGGTTCGGCTGCATTCAGCAAGGTTGTACAGGCACATGATCTTCATACAGGAATGGACGTATGCCTTAAGATAATTAAAAATGATAAGGAATTCTTTGATCAGAGTTTGGATGAGATCAAGCTTCTCAATCTTGTGAACCTATATGACCCTGCTGATGAGCACCACCTGCTTCGCATGTATGATTACTTCTATCATCAGGTTTGGGCTTTCAGTCCTCTGTGTCATGTATAAATTAGTTTTTGTGTTTTTTGTCCTAATCATCCATGTCTAATAGATTTCTTATTGTTACTCAGTGCTTTACATGATGCATTTAAGGTCCCAACTACAGAATCCTAACAACAGAAAATGTCCAACAGGAACATCTTTTCATTGTCACTGAATTGCTGCGAGCAAATCTATATGAGTTTCAGAAATACAATCAGGAATCAGGTGAAGATAACTATTATACATTGCCCAGAATACAGGTATGTTCTTTTTCTTAAAAAACAAAAACCTAGAGCTACCTTTCATTTCCCCTGGACATCATTGCTACTTCTGTCACAAGAGTATAATCCTGCATGTTCACTGGAAATGGAAGGAAATTTTGGTACATATGAATAAGTTTGCTGTATATTTTCACCTCTTGTACTTGTTTCAACTGCCAATTAAACTAGGTTAATCAAGTTTTTCATCACTCTTGAAAGCCTTAGCTGCCTTTTGAAAAGAGAATGAATCTATCGAAAAAGTATACTTTCCCTAGTTCTGGTTTCAACATGATCAATATTTTAGATGTGGCTGAACCTCCTCTCTTCAATATTTCAACTGAAGTAACCATCATTTTCTTATCTATGCCATGATGTCATCTTTGAAGCCTTCTGATTAGCATTCAGTTGGCTCACAAATGAGAATTTTTTACCTTTATAGAAGAACAAGAAACATTGAAGAATTTCATTTATGTGTGATTTATTTGTGTTCATGTTCAAAGTGGTAACATGGTAGCATTATTATGATTTTATCAAAGCACTTCATAATGCAATTCAGAATTTCATCGAAGAGCTTTCTTTACTTGCAGGCTATAGCTCGACAATGCCTTGAAGCTTTAGAGTATTTGCATTCTTTAAGAATAATACATTCTGATCTGAAGCCTGAAAATATTCTGATTAAGAGCTACAGCAGATGTGAAATCAAGGTTATTGATCTTGGAAGCAGTTGCTTTGAAACAGACACTTTGTCCTTGTATGTACAATCCCGTTCTTACAGGGCTCCTGAAGTTATTTTGGGTCTCCCCTATGATCAGAAGATTGATATATGGTCTCTTGGTTGCATCCTTGCTGAACTTTACACTGGTGATGTAAGATTAAATCTGATCCTTTCTTACACACCTGCATTACACATGCATGTTCTACTTATACGATGTAGGGTGCAAAGATGATCATTCTTGAGATGCTTATTATATTGTCTTTCATTTATTTATTTTTCATGTTCTATTTAACATTTCTACAAAAGAAAATATTTAGAATGATTTAAGTTGTATTCTTGGACAGGTTTTATTTCCAAATGACTCTGTGCCAATGATACTTGCTCGTATGGTTGGGATCCTTGGTCCCATTGACATGGAGATGCTTGAATTAGGCCAGGAAACAAACAAATATTTCACGTCAAGCTACGATCTCTATTACATGAATGAGGTTCGCAGTCTTTCTTTTCTTATTATGTTTCATACATCTTGTATCATTTGGCTTCAAATTCTCCAAGTGAAATCAATTTGAATGTGTGACGTTGTCAAATTTAAGATCAACGCTGAAATGCCAGGTTGCCAAATTTAATTTTGCATGTTATATTTATTGCAAGAATGTCTTTGCATGAACCATTCAATTGTCTGACCCAGTGGCTACATACCAATTATTCTCATAAAAGCTGAAATATTCTGTTTAACATTTTATAATAATATTGGCTTTTGTCATATGTTATGTTTTTATCAACACTGATAATTGAAATATAGAGGAGAGCCAATAAGTACCTGTATTTAGTCCAAAGTGATCCGGAGCCCTTCTTTCCATTTGTTCACTTCACAATATTTTCTATCTTTGCTCAAATTTTTTTCTTCAGGAAACAGGCCAAGCGGAGTATTTAATACCTGAAAAGTCCTCTTTGTCTCATCACCTGGAAGGAACTGATGCAAACTTCCTCAATTTCCTATCTTGCTTGCTCCAACTGAATCCAAGGAGGAGACCTACAGCGAGTGAAGCATTGCAACATCAATGGCTTTCCTTCTTGTACTAATGTACGTAGGGTTTGTCGATTCAAGAGCGAGTTACAAAACCATAATTTTATACTCGGGTTTGAATGTTCCTTACAAAATTATTAGGTTCAGTGTACTGTGGTTGTACAAACCCAATTTTGCCACCTTGAGCCTCCTGTACGTGTATGCAACATGTAAATATATTAACGAAAATGTGCCCTTAGTAAGCAGAATTCGTATCTTCCTCACATTATGTGGCTTATGTTAATCATAGAATTCAAGCTGGTTGGTGTAAGTGGAGGAAAGCCACTGGAGTTCTTTGTGATAGAAAGGTACCCAATAAAGTTAAAGGAAAATTCTATCGTACTGCTATAAGGCCAGTAGTGTTATATGGTAGTGAATGTTGGGCTATGAAGGGACAACATGAACGTAAAGTGGGGGTAGCCGAAATGAGGATGTTGAGATGGATGTGTGGTCATACAAGATTAGATAAGATTAGGAATGACCATATACGTGAACGAGTCGGAGTGACTCCTATTAGTGAGAAAATGGTAGAGAATCGTTTGAGATGGTTTGGTCATGTTCAGAGAAGACCATTAGATGCGCCAGTAAGAAGAGTAGATCAAATAATCTGGAGTCCGATTAAAAGAGGGAGAGGGAGGCCAAGGCGGACACTTGGCGAACTAATAGAGCAAGATCTATTGGTGAATAATATACCGAAAGGTTTGGTTACTAATAGAGCGGAATGGCGTCGTATGATCCATATAGCCGACCCCACCTAGTGGGATAAGGCTTTGTTGTTGTTGTTGTTGATTGGAAAAGGCATGATTAAATTTTCGTATCAGCTCAGGATATATTTTTTTTCCCGAATAGTAACTTAAAGCTTTAAGAGCATGATTGCATACTAATTTAACTATAAATATAAGCAATAAGCATCGTTAATGTATTGTAGGTTGTTGAGATAGCATTTTTCACTTCTCATGACCGAACTAGGATTCCAAATTGTAATGAGGGTACTGCCTAATAATAGCCTATAGAACTAGAGGCTAGAATTGGAATAAAAAAAACTGAAAGGGGTAGGCTTTAATTACCTTTAGAAATGAATGAAGTACCACATCAAACCTCCTAGAATAACAATACCACTTCTGTTTTTAGGAGAGTTAATATTGGCTTACTTTGTGCCAACGGAAATTAAGCATGTTACCATTATGAATGGAATTAAAATTTAAATCAAAACAACTCTGTAACAAGTATGATGCAAGAATATCGCTTGAAATTGAATCATGACCGCTAAAGAGTTGAAACTGGCAAGTTACTTACTTTAGGTCGCCAATTATAGTTGGACATCTCATGGTACACAACCAAACAATTTCTCCGCACAAATTTTTATTTGAGCATGTATATAATTATATAGATCTTTGGTGCACAAGAATTTATCGAAATTGTTATATTCAGAATCTACAAGAAAATATTTAACTATGCAAAATAAATGAACACTTGATTAAGATAGTAAGAGATACAATTCAACAAATCAACAAAAGGCAACAAATTGATCATACCTTCATGCGATAAATCTACTTTCTTCTATGCATCAAAGAAGAATTCTCATATTGTTGATCCTCCTAATCAATACACATAAAAAGAAAAAGGATCAAACAAGTTGCTACCATAATATTTTATAAAATGAAGCATGTATGAATTCATAATTGAGGATGCTCTGATTTTTTTTATTGTTGCTAGAATATGTATTTCACCAATAACATCTAGGGCATTCCAGAGTGGAATTATAAATTATATAAGTAAAAAGAAATAAATAACTAAAAAATATAATTTAATATAAATGATGTACCATAAAAAACGGGTAAAAAGAAAATATGATTTCCATAAACAAATGGATGAACACCTCCATGTGACATTGAAATAAACTCATGACTTAAAGCACAAATATCATTCAAGACATTGTTAAAATGTTGTGAGATTGTCTCATTAGAATGCTAATACATATAGTTGTCAAACTTTTTGTCTAAAGTAACTTATCCAATGTATGAAAAATACAAATTGTTCTCGGCAATAATGTTGTTATTGGATATGAGACCCCTTGACACAAGTAACTCCTTAAGTTTGAATTACATGTAGTTGACAATGCTCATCAGAACACATAGTTTGATGTCCATTCAACCTGGGTGTGATACACACTCAATGGTTTGACTATTTTTCACTATATAGCCAAAATTTGATTCTGTATAAATCATTTTACATCATCATGAACTTAGGATGATAACTTATACAAATTACATAATAAAATGGAAAAAAGGAATATACAGTGCCATTTTGGACTGTAATTTATAGCATTCGAAGTTGACTTATTGTAAAGTTAATTTTTTGCTATATAATAAGTCGATCGACTTATTGTATAGCATTGTACGCTCATAGCTCCCTAATAAAATTTGGTTGGTTGTACATATTCAATCACCTTACACCACCTAATCAATAATTAATAGGAAAAAATACACATTAAACTTGTCAAACGGATAGTACCTAGTAGACATTACATGCCAAAAAGTTTTTCACTAGGCTGCATATTAGATACTCAAGATGAGGGGCAAGAGTGGCAATGTCATTAGTACTTGTAAGTCCAAATGAATTGTGACCTTTATTATTTGTTAGAATTATAGGTGAATGTCCAAACACTCGACTATATTCATCAAATTAGAAAATGCAACGCCCATACCGGGTGAATGAATGATAGAGATAGAACAAAATTATGGCAATCTCCAATTGTCACAACAAAATTGGCGAGAAAACAAATTCAACTGTGAGTTGAAAATATTTGAAAAAAATAAAAAAAATGAGACGATGTTTCGTGTACATGCAAAAAGAATCTAAACATCAAATGAGTTTTAAAAATGAGGAAAAAAATTATAAAGGAGTTAGAAAGGCAAAATCGTTTTATAGATTCGATAGTAAAACATGAGACCAAATTAAGAGATGTGTATATCGCTTATGAACTTGGGAGGATCTTACCATGGATCAATGAACAAGAGAGATTTTTTTTGCACAAAATTATTTTAACCATAGCAACAAAAATGGATTTTATTTTACAAAGTGACTTTCCAAAACAACAAGACAAGAATTTTTCAAACAAAAAAAAAGAATGAGGAAAGAAAGATATTTTATGAAACAGTGTTTACTACCATAGTACTATAAACACTCTTATTCCAATAGGATCATCATATTTATGCTTCAATCATGAACATAGTGATCTTGTCTCCACCGCCTTGCTCATAGATTAAAGTAGCATGATCTCACGTTCAACCAAAATATGAATGTTTGGTTTAAAGTGTAAGAATAAGATTAATAATCCTGATCTTTTGAGTTGATCAAATTTTTATATACAAGAGGTCAAGGTTTTTGTATAACATATGTTAGCAAACCAAAATAGTATCTAGTTGAAATAGGAATGGCACCCGACCCTGTTTGGGGTGGGAGACGCTCTTCCCGCCCTTACCTTGAGTTTCGATCCCTGCCCCGAATCCCTGGTGGAGGGGAAATTTCATCCCTTGCGCCCCGAACCCCCGCGGGGATCCAATTTTCCAATATTTTAGGTGAAAATGTAAAAAATAATAATTTTCTTATTAAGCGAAAAAATAAAAAGGGCATGTGCACAGCTGAAGTCGATGGCAGGTGGCCCAGCGGTGAAGCTGGTAGGCCATGTTCGCTGCTCCTCGACGTCGCTGTCAGTGTCGGCCGCTACCAGTTCTGCCCTCCTGCATCTGATTGTCGCCGTCAAGGGTCGACAATGCCGTGGAAGCTGAATCAGCATTTGACCATCTCCGCCTAGGGACATGATTGAGGGCATGCTCCAGAGCCAGGCGGTAATCTAGGGCAACGAGAAGGGTGGGCAGCTCAGCGGCCGAAGGCAACAGTTGTCGAAGTCGGAACATGTGAGTGTGCCGAGGCAGAAATCACCGCCGTGGAAGTAGACGAGGACGGGGAGCTTTGTCGGCGGAGGAGGCCAAACATGGGGCCCGTAGAGATGAAGGCGGAGGTCATGGGCAGGAGATGAAGGCCAAACGTCGGTCCAGTTGATGCCGACGGAGACACCGGCATCGTCGCGCAAGGGGAAGGGAGATGGGAAAGCATATTGAGGACTTGGAGGAGGCCGCAGAGTCATCCACCAGACCACCACTGAGGGGGAGATGAAGAGGACAAGAACAACTTCATGCGATGACAGCTTGCATATTGGCTGTCGACAAATAAAATTGAAAAAAAAGTGGTGCCGACGACTTGGAGTTGAGACTTGAGAGATGGTTGAGGGATGATGTTAGGAAGGAAGAAAGAGAAAATTAGAGCTTGTTAATTGTTGTGTTATATATATAGGAGAGTGGATGACTGATAATAAACTTGATCTGATGATTGATATTTATAATAAATTATATATAAAAATATTAAACGTGCGGAGATTTGGGACATCAGGGGGCGGGGACAATCCACCCCGCCCCGATCCCCGAAGGAAGGGGCGGGGGCAATTTTCCCCCATCCCCGACCTTGCGGGGAAAAAATCCCCAAATTCGGGGCCTCGGATGGGGAATCCCCATGGGCCCCGCTGGAGGTGGGGCATATTGTCATCCTAAGTTAGTTCATTGGTTGATATATTTCTCCCTACATAAGATAGACAATTATTTGATTAATAGTTGGTGGAATATATGCATGGTATATAATATTGACAACAAAAAATAGTATATACACTTACAATTATGTTGAATATGTGCACAATGCAAAACATTTACGATAAAAAAGTACATACACTTAAAACTTTGACATGCATTCCATATTTTGATAGCTATGTCTCTAGGAAGTTGCTCTTCCCTAATGTTCTCAACATTTTCAACAGAGTTTGTTGAGAAATTTCATTGGCATCGACATCCGTGGGGTCACGAGCTTAAGTTCTAATGAAATATTAACTTTTTTTCTCATAACATTTAATAACATGGTGTATAACACAACATGTCATAGCAATTCATCATTGCACTTTCAACGCAAATGGCATAAATGCTTTAAAGGGTGTACGATTTAGCAAGAATGATGAAACTTTTGTCCTCAATAAATGGAGCAGTTGAGAATGACAAACATTTCCTGAGAGTCGTCCCACAAGTGATCCTAGTTAGGGTTTCGTTCGTAAGAACTTTTCTCCCTTTGAAGTTAGGCAAAGCAAGAATTAAATTGATTCTAGTGTCACATGCGCAATACTATAATGATTTTATTTTTTTAGAAAATGTTGCATGTGATGATTCTTAATGTGTAATAATGGAATATTGTGTTGAGATATTTTTTATTCAATAATTTAATATATTATAATAAATATAAATTGTTTTATAAAATATGATGAACATGGTTGAGTTGTAATATCTATTACATCCAATTAGAGTCAAATCCTGGATTATGCTACGGCCTCAACTGTTTTTTATGAAACACTTAACAAGCTATTCCAACTTAGAGATAACATAACAACTTTTAAACTTGAATATAAGAAAGATATATAATATAATAACATTTAAACTTGAACGTAAGAATGATAAAACAATTATAATAAAATTTGCCATGATTCATAAATGTCATAATATCGACCATAAGCCTATGGTAGGCACTATCACATCTATACATCGTAAGATTTAAGATACCATATAATATATATAAAGTTTCCATAAGAGTTAGCATCTTAAGAGGCCCATAAACCACACATAAAGTTCGAGACATAAACATTGAACTCTAGATAAAGTGAACTAAATGATATAAACATTGAACCTTCGTCAAGTGTAATAAGTTGACATGAGTACCACCAGCTACAACCTAATAATCCACACATGCAAGGATCCAAAGTAAATGGAAGAAATGCAATTTGTAAAATAAGCATAAACATATATTATGTATGATATGAGTTACCTCATACCCTCTCTATGGCATGGCATAAAGATTTGCCATAGGCATAAGCTATTTGGTAACATGTAAGAGTAACAATTTAAGGGTGCATTGTAGGATCATTTTTTTTAATCTTGCCTTCTTAATATGCTTATCATTCCTATGGATATTGCACCATATTCAATGGACATACTTTTGTTGCATTATTTTATATTGCAAATAACATTCATGTCATAACAATTATGTTCATGTTCTTTCTTTCTCAATTTCTTTACTTTCTTCATTGCATGACTTATTTGAAGTTCTCTCTTGACTACATTCATATTTGACCTTAGACATTAACCACTTACTATCTTATTGATTGATGGGTCATTTTGTTAATCAAAATGGTTATCTAAACTATAAAAGTGTCTTATATATATATATATATATATATATATATATATATATATATATATATATATATATTTAAAAACCTAATAAACTATGAACATAGATTTTATTTTTATGAGATTCAACACCAAAGTGCAGACTTCACCTCTATGAGGCTCCAGTACCAATATTGGTGTGGGCTTTGCCTCCATGAGACTCATACACTAGTAAGACTTTGCTTCTCAAATATTCATGCGCTAACATTAGTGTCGATTTTACCTTCTAAAGACACTAATTCAAGTGTAGACTTTCTTCCTTTGATGGATCCAACAAGAACTAATCAATTATTGTTTTAAATAACAACTATCAACATACAATATATCGCAAACATTTTACATATTTTATCCAAGGATAAAATGTTGGTCCTCCCTATGTAAGACGTCCTAACGGTCCTCACTACCTCCAATGATGCTGATTGAAATATGGATGGAGGATGCTTCTCTACGCAATTCGACTTGGTTTAGCTAAAAAACCCATTGCCTCCAATTTTTACTCGACTAAATAACCCTCATCCATTTTTTTTACGGGCGCAAATGGTAGACCTAATTTCGTGTGTGGTGATCACGAACGACCAGAGGATAGACTAAGTTCGTGTGCAGCGATTGCGAATGACCGATGCCTCCCCTCCTCCCATCCTCTATGCAGTAATGTATGCCTTAGTTTGATCTATTCATCCGCTTTCCCCTCCCATCCGAAATCCTGGATTGATATTTTCCCTTTTTTCTTAACATTCTTCTCCGTCTTCTTGGGATTTCAGATCACGAACGATATTCGCTCCATCTTCGGCCTAAGTTCTTGACGGCGAAAATGAACAACCAATGACTCTCTCACCTAATGTATGCCCTAGTTTTATCTATTCGCCAATTTTCCCCTTTATCTTTTCCCTTTTCCTTAACATTGTTCTCCGTCTTCTTTAGATTTCACTTTTAATTGCGTAGGTGATTGACGATCATCGGTGGTGCGATCTGATCACGAGGTGAGATTTTATGTACTAGATTGTCCATTTTTTCACTAGTTATTCGTAAATCCTGAGACATTTTCTTCTTTCTCACTGAAACTACAAATAATATAAAAACCTCCGATAACCATAAATTGATTTCTCTTACCCATTGCATCATTGTTTCCTTGCTCTGAATTGTATATATATGTTAAATGTCAAATATTAGATTGTGCCCTAAAAAACAAGTTTCATATTGTAGGAAGGAGTTGTCATAGTAATTGTTTTGGTAATGTGATTTGCTTGTTCTGAATGCAGTCAAGGAACTCATGGATGCTTTAATAGTTGATTTTTTTATTTGTGTTCTTACGGTAATGATGATAAATGTGTTATTATGGACTTGTAGTTTTCCTTAGATGTATATTTGAAAATCCACATTTGACATTAAAGATTATAAGGCCTAATTAATATGCATTACTGCTAATTAATTGATGTTAGATAGGCATGCACAACTATTTAGTTGTATTTAGATTGAAATGTATAACTATTTAGCGGTAATTCTTTCTTTTGAGCTATGTATTTTAAATACAAAAAGGGAACATTGACATGTACACGTATTTACTTTGTAGAGTTTGTTGATATACACGACACCCAAATGTTATTGCCAAGAAGATGTGGTAGTACGAACATGAACAAATTCCTAGTCATAGGTTATATGGATGTCCATCTTATGGGGTGAGTTTTAAATTAAAATTATTGATAATATGATTTCACATTGTTTTTAACCTTCGTGTATTTAAATGTTTTTCTGAACAAGAAGGGGCATGCAAATACTTCAAGTGGATGGATCCATATTTTTTGTCATGACCTACTCAAGTGATCAACGACTTATTATGCATGATTGATAGGTTAGAAACTATCAATGACATCGATGATGAAATTATGATTAACATGGTCAAAAGTGAAGATGAAATTATGGTTAAAAAGGAATGATTTCAATGCTTTTTGTAAAATTCTTATTGTAATAGTTGGAGTTGTATCCATGTTTATCATGCTTATGTGACAAGTTATTGTTAGGTGTAGTAGGGTGTTGCATCAATGTTACTCTTCATTGTAGTAGGGTGTTGTATCAAGTTCAAGTTCATTGTACTACAATTTGGATTCCATTAAGCCCTATAAACAAGCATGAACATAATTTCATCATGGTCTTTACAAAAAGTGCGGCATAAGAAGAAGAGTATAGCCGTACAAATGTCTCCTTTGTCTTGTTTGCAAGTAAAACACAATCAAATAAATATAACCTTTTGTGTTGATTCACTCCGGTGAAAGGAGCAAAAGACATTTTTAAATTATTTGTGTTATTCGTTGTATCAAATACAACATCTCAAAATGTTAAATAATTGTACCTTGACCTTTTAGTCACCCAAAAAAATTCAACAGTGTCATCTCCGTCCAACTTCCATTTATGAAAGAAAATTATCTTTGTGAGCATAAAAATTTCACCTTCGATGGAGTTGTTAAATGATGACTATATTCTTTCACAAATTTTCTAATAACCCACTTTCTATATTTTCACATACCAATATATATGGACAAGGTATTTGTTCATAACTTCTCTTCTTTGCCTAATTTTGTTTCACTATCTTGCTTCACTTTTTTATGCCTTTTTTTAGAGCACACGAAACTTTTATTTATAACTCTAGACTTATACGAACTTTGCTTTCTAGCAGAAAAATCAACTAATTTGACATACATGTTATAGTACTTGTGTGCTTCATCATTGTTGTCACTATCATCCCAACATATGACTTCGATAATTCATAAGATTTCACAAAATCAACCTGCATCACATCATTTTCTTCTTCTTCTTCGATATTTTCCACATTATAATTTTCAACAATAATTTCTAGCTCCGTCTCCATAAAACAACCTTTAGCTAGAATGAACAAGAAAATAAGGGAAATAATGTTGTTGGGATCACAATACTAACATGACATAAAGCAACTCTGAAAAAGATTGATGTAAAAGAGTTCTGAAATAAGTTAACTTATTAACTAATACATGAGGCAAAGATCAAAGGAATAAGTTTCATAGTTGATAGCTAGTGAAATTTCAGCATATATAGAGATTATTTTCATATGTTTTATAGGTTTTTATATCTAATTAACATAGTAAACTTCAACATTAACTTAACTGAAAATCAAGATCATAACATGCTTTTCTAGAACTTGATGTCTAATTACGATATGAATTATTGTATCACCAAGGTTCCTTTCATATTAACATAGATATGTCTTAACATATTTATTAACATAGAAGATGTTTAATTAACGCAGGATGTATCTGCTTAACATAGGATACATCTAATTAACCTGGTGTACAAGTCTATCATTTAAGGCACATCAATTCTAATTATTCTAAACAAAAGAGCTCGAGACTAGTATCTTTCTAATTAACAAGGGATATGTCTAATTAACAAAGTTACATGCAAGTCTAACATTTAGCGAAGAACCAGCGATTTAATCAACCCAGGCCTAAAGAACGAACCACTCATGTGGTGACGAGGATGCTTCTAATGGAGCTCTGACAAGGATGGCGCCGGCGATGAAGGATGGAACCACACATTCATGCGCAGCGTGGCTTCTCTGTGCGGTGACGAAGGGCAGGACCACATTTTGTTGTCCCTACACTCGTTTCGACAATCGGCGACTGCACACAATACGAGGAAAGATGGGTGCTCATGGTTTTGCGCGGCAGCAAAGGGCGGGACAATGTTCGCGAGGAGAGGAGAATTTCCTAGGTCATAGCCAGGATCTAATCAATACCCCATATTTGCCATATTCTCTCTTTTTTTTCCTCTTCCATTTCAATTCCTTTACATCTTTGATTTGTTTCAGGATCTTTCCTATGACTTTTGTATACAAGTGCACATAATTCACTTCACAAATGAAGACTAATATGCATACATAATAATACATCATAAATTAATTAAAAAACATTGCATGCATTGAAATTCATAAAAGCAATCTTCATAGCGCGTGAAGCATTCCTAGAAATATTATGACTAGGAACTAGTTTCAAAATCCTGATGCCAGATGCATGAACTGATCGCATCTATTAATACTTTAGAGGTGCAAGGACATCAATCTGAGAACCAAGCTTTTCCTCAGCTACTTTTTCGGCCTTCAGCCTAAGTTTTGTGAGCTGCTTCTTCCTCTCATAGGTCACCTTAGCCCTCTCTTTTCTCTTCTGCTCCAACTCCTGCAATAATGTTTATGGGGTATATTAAGACAGTACGGTAAAAATATCTCATATCTTTGGATATTCTATTTAAAAAGAAATTAAAGCTATTAATGCAGAAAACATAAAAGCACATTTACACCCAACTAAAAGGAAACTTTTCCAGCATTTAGATTATGTCAATGGAGAGTTGGTGCAGTCTATAATTGCAGAAGAAAAGCACATTTACATCGAACTAAATACAGAATCCAGCTAAAGGACTCATCAATCTGATGAAGTGGAAAAATAATAAACTTTTATAGATCCAATTTTCATACTATTCAATGTTTTTCAGATGTATCAAGAGAGAATATGGCAAAAAAGAATATCCCTTCTCACTGTATATCTAGTTTGCACTTCAAGAAGAATAACAAGTTTATTTCTAAGTTAAGGATGGGAACTTATTAGTTTAAAGTGGAAATTTATTGGTTGGAAGATATTCCACCAAATGGTATAATATATTGGAAAAAGCATGGCCCGAGATTAAAGTTATGACATTTGGCACAAATGTCTAGATATTCAATTCAGTGTGGAGCATCATTCAGCAACAACCATTATGACACTGCTTAATATGATAAAGAGAATTTAACATCCATCATCATTTAATGGAACCAAAAAGAACATACTGCAACTTTGATCAAATATGTTGCACAAAAATGGGAACCAATAGAGAAATATGTCCAATCTCAAATGTGATAAAGACTAAAAGTAGAGAATAGTCTTGATGCTTAAAATAGGATAATGTAGATGTCAAAATACCCCAAAAAAATTATACATGTAAACCCACCCAATGTTTGTCAAAATCGCGAGTTAACTCGTGGAATTGGAATACGATATCATCCACGGAAAATAAGTCAACTCGTGAGAAAATCATTCTCAACCAGTACGCGATAGAATAGCGTGCTGGCTCGTAAAATCGGTGGACACGGCGTCCAGCCGAGTCCACCCAAAATTTTTTTTTCTGTTATCTTAGTTTGTGATTCACGCTATGCCCTAATCAGTTACTCAAACCCCAAATCCAAATTGGCTGCTCACCGCTGCTGCTGTTGGCTACGACTGCTGTTCGCCGCCATTGCCACTGCTCGCCGCTGTTCAGGGCATGCCACTGCTCACCGGTCCTCCCTGATAGAGGGAGGAGAGAGGATGCGGTCTTTTTTTATATTTTGTTTCATATTTTTTCAATATTTTTTGGTTTTCTACTGTTTCATGTAATACATTGCTAATTTATTAATTATTGTAACTTATTCTCTCTCAAAAAAAATTATTATAACTTATTAAATCATAGATGATCATTGATTATTATTAGATTTTCTTAATCATATTGAATTGTTAGTTTAAAAGTAAATTGTGTTCTCAACAGAATTAATATTAATTTAATTTAAAATATGAATTCGGTAGAATCAGGCGAGCCTGTTATGATCTCACGTTTTACGTGTTTATCCAACCTTTCTGTATCTACTCCGACTTCCAAGTTTGACAACATTGCTAATTAATGTATAAATAAATAATCAGGTAGAATCGGTTGTGTCGTGTCCGTTTTACGTGTTTGACAACATTGACCTACTAGAAAGAATGATACTAATCTATGTTGAAATTAAAAGAAAAGGAGAAAAAGAAACAGCTGAAGCTTTACGATGTTTAATATAGTAGATCGTGTTTTTAGCAAATATGTGCAAAGCTTTCCTATATGTACTTACTACACCAGTAGAGAAATATGTACCAACATCTATCCCCGTAACTTCCATATGAGACAACCAAAAGAAATGAAATAGTGAAATATGAGCTTTATATTTTTAGAGTTAACAAATAATGCCATTGACATAAGGAGGAAACATAGAAGTCCTCACCCAATCTTCTTAATTCATAATGAGAATAAATGTTGAGGATATCCAGCATACACAATCACATTTTCACGGTTTGAATTATAATGGTGTTAAACTTGTAGCTTTCACGACTGAGGAATGTGGTATGACTGGTATAGAAGGATGTCAAAAGAATTGGAATCTTTTTGTTCCAGCAAACAATTTATCTAACAGATATGAAACTACCAACTGATGTATCATGACCACATAAATAACTAATTTTCACCCAAAGCACACAAGATCTCATATTGAATCACTTTCAGTTGCATAGGGGAAAAATCCTCCAAAAATCACTAACCTTGATGGTCTCGTAATGGTTCCATCCCACCTCCGATGAGAGCCGGCCAAGGAGGCAATACTTGTGCCCTGGCTGAAGCCTCAGCACCCTGAACAATTATCCAAAACTCCGTTAATTGCCACCAGTCCCAAAACAAGAACCATGCAATTGTTAAAGAACAAATAGAAAAAAAAAGACCAAATAACTCAGCCAACTGCTCACTTGAGGGCGTCAGGAATGACCATTCTCTTCATCTTATCGTAGGGCGGGGGGACGCCCTCGTACGCCTTGAGCCTCGCCAGGGCGGCGGCGCCCCTCTTTGTCTTATGAGGAATCATCCTATCAAACACAACAAAGACAGCATCAGCGTCAGCGAAGAAGAGAGCGCGCAGTTTGGACGTCAGGCAAGATGGGCGCTGCGTTTACCCGCGGATGGTGCGCCAGAGGATCTTGGCAGGGGCGCGGAAGTGTATGGGGCCGTGGGAGGGCTTCGTGTTCATCCGCTTGCGAAGGAAGCGGAGGTACTTCATCTTCTGGCGGACGAGGCCGCCGGAGAGGCAGATCTCCTCGCAGCGCACCACCACGACGCGCTGCCCGTTGAGCAGCTCCTTCGCCAGGATCGACGCCAGCCGCCCAAGCATGTGGTGGCGGGCGTCCACCACCACCCGCTTCGTGCACAGCCCCGACCCCGAGACCATCCTTGACAGAAGATTTCTTCCTCCTCCTCCGCCCGCTGCCGCGCCGCCGCCTGTTCCGCTTCTTCTCTGTGTATGTTTAGTGAGCAGCGAGAAGGATTTTCGTTTGGGAGCTTCCTTCCAAGTTACAGTCGAATCCGAGCCGTCAGATGATTTGATTTCTCGTTACCCTCGCTTGCCTACGTTATGGTCTATGGATAACCAAAAATACCCGATAAAAAATAAAATAATATATTATTATTAGTTGCTCAGGGGTGTACGAAAAACTTCACCAACTCGAAAAATATACTGAGTCGAAAAAAATCGAATAAAAAAAAATTAAAAACTAAGGAATCGAGTATGATTTGCGGTGATTTTTAATAAATTAAAAATTATCTGTTAAAATTGGAGCCTATTTTTTAGCTATAATTTTTTATTTATATAATTAATACATATGTTATTAATTTTTTTATTATAGATATAATATTTTTTTTATAAAATTTCATACGTCCCTATCATGTTACCAAACTCTAATCTAATTACTTTAAAATTTTAATAGTATATTATATTTAATATAAAATTATAAAATTAAATATTTGTATATTAATTTTAATTTATTATATATATTTTTAAAAATATAATTATATAAAAGTAGGGGTCGAAAAAAATCACCCGAAATAAATCAACTTTTTATTTTTTTTCAAAATAATTTTAAGACATTTTTTTAATTTTAAAAATCATGTCAAAAATAAGGTTGATTTTGTACATCGAAAATTCAACCCGACCAGAACTACTCTCACCTCTAGTTATTGTGAAAATTTCATATTAAATAAATAAACTTATATAAATTATATTTTTTTAATAAATAACATCCTTTTTACTAGATATTAATATGATAATTAATGCCCTCAATCATGCATTTGTATTTTTTGTTTGATCGCGTTTTGCATCTAACTAAATACTGTTTGCTTTGTTCAAACAAAGAATATGTATATTTGTTATTTTGTTTGAAGTACTGTATTTCTGAATTTAATAGCAGTTTATAATCTTTTCATTTAAATAAAGTTGATGAATTCAACAAATAAACCGGGAAAGTTCGATTAACCAAAAAACGTTAATTAATTATTTTTTTGGATCACATAATCGGACAGTTTTTAAAATTAATCAATTAATCGAATTGTCCTATGTTAAAATTGATATAACAAGTAGGGATTTAATTACTACTCGTAATTATTTTTCTTACCGGTTATCCTAGTATTTTTAATAAAAAATTGATATATACAAATCTTAATTAACTGGAATATTGCCTTATTCATGAAGATGTTAAAATATAATTAATCAATATAGTTTTATTTATGGAAAACTTATTAAAGGCTGTGAGGAAATTGTCAACTGATTTATTGTCACGTCAATCAATGCAATTAGATTTAAAATAACATTTATTTAGTGTCAAAATCAATGTAGACTTTTTCGGAATAATGGGATATTGTTGTTTGTATCCACCGTTTGTTTGGATAGGAATGAAATGAAATGAAAACCATTGTTTAAAGTATTATTTCTCACAAATCAATTCATCCTAAAGATGAACCAATGGGCCATGCCAGTCGTGTCCGGACTGGTCAAATCATATTTGACCGGACAGCAGGTTGAGTCGTGCCGGTATGCCCCATTTTAAAATTAAATTGTGCCGTGTCAAATTGACATTAGATTAACCTAGCACGGCTTCCTACCCCCCACGGCGGTGTCAAATTGACATTAGATTGACATTTGACCCGAAAGCCTCCTTTCTCTTGCTCCTCCTGTGGTCGCGGTGTGGTAGAGGTCTAGTGTCGAGAACATATTCGACAGCTTCCTACCCCCCACGGCGGATCATTGTTTAAAATACTCGTTCGGATAAATCAATTCAACTTAAGATGGACAAACAGGCCATGTCGAGTCGTGTTTGGACCGATCAAATCATGTTTGACCAGGCCACGGATCGTGTTATGCCGGTATGCTCCATTTTAAAATCGAGTTGTGCCGTGTCGAATTGGCATGAGATTAATCGGCACGGCTTGGGGAAGGGGGTCGTGTGCCCTTTTTCACTTACAATTTGACTACTCGAAAGCCTCCTTTCTCCTGTGGTTAGTTGACGATGTGGTAGAGGTCTAGTGTCGGGAATGTATCCAACAGCTTCCTACCCCCCGCGGCAAAGGCAACATCGTGAGGGGTTTGTGCCGCCCGCCAATCTACAATCCATCGTCGGACTAGGAGGAACTTGTGCCGGAGTAGGAGGCTATCGGAGGCAAGCTCTGGATGGCTTTCTGAGCGGGAGGAACTTGTGCCGCCAATATTGGAACTCAGTTGCCTGCCTATTTGCAATTCATCTCTATGAATTTGTGCCGCTTCGCCGATCTGCTATGTCCAACCGTCATGCATCCCCTTTGCCAATTTGTTGTGCCCAGTGGGCCAGCCGTCGTGCATTCGCCCTTTGTCGATCTGTTGTGCCCAGGCACCTAGTCATCGCGCGTCACCCCTTTGCCAATCTACTATGCTCGACCTTCGTCACGCGTCTCCCTTCGCCAATCTACTGTGCCCAGCCATCATCGTGTTCTTCGCACTAGTCTGACACGATTCGGCCCGAGCCTGACCTCGTGCTCGGACCGAGCTTGTGCTAGGCTGATCCAACTCGGTGAAATTCCATGCGAGCGTCGGGTCAGGCGCCGCCCGCACGGAAGTCCATCTCTAATTCAATCGGTTGGATCATTTTTATAGTAATATATAATGATTGTTTAATAATATATAATGTATAATGATTCTTAAATTAATTTGTTTAATAATATAATATATAATGATTATTAAATTACTTTAATCATTTTTATAGTAATTTATATATTATATTACTCTTAAATAATTATAAAACAATATTATTATATAAAAATCTGATTTAATAAGTTAAAATTGGATTGAACCAATCGAACCTCGACTCGGTTGATCAACATTGGAAATCATTGACGGAAATCATAGATGGATTTTGCTTTTCGCAAATTAGTTAAATTGGGTTGAACCAATCGGACATCGACTCAATTGATCAAAATTGGGTCATGTCATCTCCATATGATTTTTAAAACATTGGAAATGATTGAGACAATGAGGCAACAAGAAATAAAGACAACGAACATTAAGATTATAAAAATTGTTGAGTTAATGAGGAAAAAAGGATTGCAAAACTTAAAATTATTTTCTCCTTCTCAATTTCAAATCTCCTCATTTTCCTTCCATTCTTCTTCAATGTTTCATTTTTCTTTTCCCTTCAAATCGGGGTGGAAAGGAGGGGAAAAACAAATTTAATACTTGTTTCCAACTTTGATCAAATAAATTAAACATACAACTATATAAATAAAGAATAAAATCGTCCAAATAAATTAATCACTTAACATTCATTCCCTTCCCTTTCTTTTAATGATATCAACCAAATAGAAATAACTATTTACTTTCATTCTCCTACTTTTCCTTCTCATCATTTCCCTTCTCCTTAATGAATTTTGAACCAAACAGAACCTTTTTTTAATGATGAGGAAAGGAATCATGAGAAGAGAAAGAATGAGAATTAATTCCCCTTGTTTATTGAAATTAAGTTAGAGAGAAATGAAGGGGAAAGTCCCTTCATTTTTCTCTAATTCTTTCACTTTCAAATCGGGGTGAAAAAGAGGGAAAAGACACACTTAATATGTATTTTCATTTTTAACTATATAAATTAAACATATAAGTATATATATAAAGGATATAATCGTCTAAATAAAATTATCACTTAACATTCATTCTCTTCCCTTTTTTTAATGATGTGAACCAAATATGAGTAACTATTTACCCCTATTCTCCTACATTCTCTTTTCATCCTTTTCCTTTCCATTTTTTAGCTTCCCTTTCCTTCAATGAAATTTGAAGCAAACATACCCTTAATTAATCAAGAGGAGAATAAATGATATTTTTTTCCTCGTCTAAAAAAGCGAGGGAAAATGAGATCAATCATACAACAAAATACACGTATAATTCCAGCAATTATGGTTTTACATGGGATTGCATCTGAGTATTAGTTTTACAACACAAAGAGTACATGGCCTAAGGCTTCCCTATTCTCACACGAACACGAAACGCATGAGCAGCCTCACTGATTTGTACTTGTTTCCCTTGCGATCATAAAGCGGCACAGCTCGCATCCCTGCTCTCAGCTCCCATACCGGCAGGCAGGTTTGTCCGCCGAAGTCGTCCTTCTCCGACCTGTCGTACTCGTGGACTTCAACCCTGAGCAAAGCCAGCTCTGGTACAGTCAACAGAAAACTAAACTCTTCATCCCAAACTGGCACCCACTCGTCTTCTTTTATCCTCGTCTTCTTCATCACGCAGTCAGCAGGAACTCCAGCTATCCCTACCTGGTTATCAGTAAGATATGATAAGTACTTGATTCACTCTTACAAAGATATTGGCAGACAGTTCTTTGTCAGCATAATTTAGACAGAATGATGGTTAATTAGAACATATAACTCACTCTAACATAGAAATCCGGAGGAGAGAAGGTATCAAAGTGTGTTTTACTAAAATCCATGCGCCATCCATCTCCCATGTATACCTTTACCTGCATCACAAACACCCGATTCAGGAAGATAGATAGGTTGTCTAATGACATGAGTAATAATTTTCTAGTTTCGGCGATGGGGCACCTTCAGCGTTTTCCTCACAGGTAAGCTCCTTTCAGGATCAAAAACCTCACCATGTTGACCTTTCTTTAGCAAGAAATCCGGTTTCTTTACATAACCGCATCCGCCATTGGCTCTGAACAATCCTTGCATTAACCAAAGCGATCTTCCATAACCCTGCAATGATGTCAGATGTATACTAATTCTTGGAGAAAGGGGGAAAAAAGAACAAATATGAGTCTTGTGAAGAGCTGAGGACCTGCATATTAAATGCAACCATCTGCACGCCATACATCCAACTAATTAGAGGGTTGTAGTTGGAAGAGTTGAAGCGAGTACCCTTTGGGTATACTCTGAGGACATTTCTTTGAGTGAACCTAGCATATGAGTTTAAAAAACAAAAATGAGGGGGGTACATGATCTAGAAACAAAGTACTAGACAGTCCCTTTATTGACGAAAAAAGATGAAATAAAGTATTAATCATTTAACAAACTCTAAACAGGAAGCGAGACAAAGCAAGATCGTAGTAGTGTAGTTTCATCTTTCACCAATCAGCTGGCCTTCATCATAATATCAGGGTCAGGGAGACCAACACAGCAACATCGATATTAGTTTTTTTGTTTTTTTGAGAATGTATATACAAGTTAATTAACTCCACAGTGGCATATATTCCCAACAAAATATTTACCTTACTAGTTCAGCTCCATGAGATTCAGCTGCTTTGGCTAGCTTTTTCTCACTCAAGCTCAGACGCCTTACTTTTTCAGGATCCACCTTTAGTGCATCACTCATTCGGCCTTTTGGTTTTCCAGCATGAACTGTGATTATGCGTCTATATTCTGGCGCTGAATTCTGGCTCTCATCCTCCTCCTCCTCCTCCTCATCATCATCATCAGGATCCTCATCATACTGATCCTGACTACAGCTTTTGTGTACATCCTAACAAACATGAAGACTTTTCAGAGGCTGGTGAAATATCAACAACACTGATCTGATGAATCGGATATACTAGATGCAAAGTTGCACCTTATCATGTGAGGTTTTAAGATTTGCAACATCATTTCCCCATGCTTCTTCCTCTTTTGATTTCTTAGCCTTCTGATCACCATCTTCCTTGTCCTTAGTATTTTTTGACTCTAGGTATTCCTTTGGCGGTTTAGTTGAGATGATGATTCTGTTCTTAAGATCATCCGGAGAAGGGAATTCTTTAAGGTACTCTGAAGAGGGATAAAATAGCATGTCTCCAAATGTCCGAGTGACCATCTAAAGGAAAAGGCAATGGGACTGAGAATTAATTTCCAGTTGTATTTCTGATTGGATTAATAGAGACGATGAAGGAAAGTTACCTCAGCAACTTTGGCTTGGAGTTCTGATGTCAGATGATCCTCTAGAGTTATGACAACAGGATAAGAAGATGCACAAAATGCAAATTCTTTGATGGACTGCAAACATCTAATCATATCCACTGGAGAAGTAAGGGTCCTTCAATAGTGAAAAAAAGAACCTCAGCCCTTAGGACACCACAAAGTAGAAAATAGAAATCGCATTTCATTTCATGTAATGTGAATCATCCACAGAACTAGGAATTAATTAAACAGGATGAAGAAAATTTTATGTTCAAATCTAAAATGAAAAATGAAATATTTTGGTTCTGGTTACCTAATCATTCTGATTCAAATTCCAACAGCATCTTAATATGATGCAGGATAAATTTGATGATACTAAATGGTTTATGAAGTTTGGAATATTTGTTGACTCTGATTTCGTATCTTACATTCTTGCCGATGGTGGTGGTAAAACTCATTAGTGTGTTCTGGGTAGACATTAGCAAGTAATGTCATAACATCTCTGTTTTGGTGCTTACATTCTTCAAAAAATTCAGATTCTACCTTGACGAGTAGCAACTTTGCGAACGTGACAACACTTTGCAATAACTAAAAGAGTTCAAGGTACTAACATTAATGAGCTCTCGAGTCTTGAATCTCTACCTTCCATGGAGGACATGAACATTGTCTTTTGCAGAATTTGGCCACATGTCCAGTTCTATTACTCTTACACCCCTCTGCAAGGCCTTGATGATTGGACGCTCACTGCAGTCACTGCTTAGCTGGTTCCCCGTCAAGTATGAATTGTGGCCTGTGTATATGTAATAATGTGACAATGGAGCAGTCATATCCTGATGAACCTGAGATTGAAAAAAAAAAAGACCCGTAACTTCTTACATAAGGGGATCTTTTTTATCGAGAGCTACTTCAACAGCATAATGTTCCTATGATTTCCTACGAATTAAAGTCGAGTTGAATCAATAAAACATTGAAGCAGATCACGCAGAAGCTGGAAACGCCGTCAAATTTTAGAACAGGGTTTTAATTTTGATGCCACCGAATAAATATCTCCTATCGTTCAGGAACCCAAACGGAAGCATCGACTAAAAGATCATCAGGTACCTCGGATCGTATTGGCGGATTCAGCTCGGCGGACATAAGGAAATGGAGGAAGTCCTCGAGGTCTATGCCCGGCTTGCTCCCGAGCTTGACGACCTCGTGCCGCCGGCGGAGCTGCTCGACGATCCGCTCGGTGTCGGCGAGCGTGACGCCAGAATCGCCCTGAACCTCGATGAGAAACCGCTGGAGCTGGACCGTGGTCATCTGTGTCGCCCCACCGGAGTAGGCGGCGAAGGACTCCTTGACGTCCGCCGGCGGCTGCAGAACGCTCGATCCGAACTTCCGGGCGAAGAAGAAGCAGTACTTGTAGTTGTTCCCCATCGACGACTCTCTGTCGGCGTCGCCGTCGTCGTCGCAGTTGAGATCGGAGTCGTCGCCCTGGGGCTTCGTCGTCTTCGTCGTGCTCTCCATCTCCATGGGTCTATGAAATGGAATTGTTTTATATGAATTTAATTATAATATGATATTATACATATTATAACAATAATTAATTAATTAAAAAGGTAGATGAATAGGAGATGGTTTTAAAGATACATAAACAAAAGGATGTGATCAGATTAATAGTGCATTAACTAATCTCCGCGTTAAATTAATTAATGCGGTCGTTTTCTATGAATTAGACAATTAGTTAATTCGTAACTACGAGGATGTTGTTCGACATGACGTTGGGAAGCGCGCGACGATTTGTGCGGACGGATTCCCGCCATTTTAGCCACAGTATCAGATTCGATTGCGATAACTAAAAGTTTTTTTTTTCCTGTGAAAATTAAATTAAAATTTTCTTTGTCGAATAAACAAAAAAGTTAAAGCTCTGTTTTGTTGGAACTCATTAGGAGGTGTTTGGGGGAGGGTTAAAATCAGAATAAGATTTATTTTTTTTATTCAAACATCATTTTAAAAATTGTGTGAGGTCGTCTAGAAAAAAAAAATAGAAGCATTTTTGTTATTGCTTTCCTTATAGTAGACTTGTTCTCATTCGAAAAATATTTTGAGAACAAAATTATTTATTCCAAAATCCAATGACCTCGTACCAAACACCAAACACCCCGACGAGCAAGGTAGTCAAAATCACGATCTTACATAAGATTGGTGGGGTCATAATATTGAAAATCTTAAGATCCTATCTATTAATATATATATATATATATTAAATATATTTTTATAATTTTTCTGCATTTAAATATTAAATTATACCTTAATAATTTTTTGATCAATTCTTAACCAAAATTATATCATAACATATTCAAAATAAAGAAAATATATTAAACTTCATCTAAATTATTTTTTATTATCATAAATATATTTTAAATTAATATTTAAATAATTATATTACTCATATGAGATCATATAAGATCGGATAAGATCGTGTGACTAAAATTAAGATCATATTAAGTTTTTATACATAAGATCTTCGAGATAAGATCGAGATTAATAAGGGATAATAAATAGTAAAATCGTATGATTAAGATATAGATTGAAAGAATAATAAGTTGGAAAAAAATGAAATAAAATGAAGGTGTTATTTAACACTGTTGAATTACAGCCTATTTGTAATTTGACTTCCTTGAATTACAGGCCTATTTGGATGTCACTTTTCTTCAATGGAATAATAAGGATTTTATTGGATTTTACTATTTTAGTCTTCGGTTGGAATTTTTTCGAAACGACTATTTGAATTTAAAAATAAGTACAGTAAAATTCAATGGAAAGCAACATATTCCTAAGGAAAAAAAAAAATTTGAGTACAGACCTCATTTTTCTTTTGGGAGCATGTCAAGTTCACGCTCCGCCCTCTTCTCCTTTTAATTGTCTTTTCTTCTTTTTATTTCCTTATTCTCCTTTTTCTTTTATTATTCATTCTACAACATATTTTTCCTCCTATCTTTTTTTTCCTACTTTTCTTTACTATCTCTCTCTCTCAAATGTCCAAGGCTTTAAGTATTATACAAATCTGTATCTTTATATATATAGCTACATAATAATCAGTTATTCTTTTTATTTTTTGAATTATGATTCTTTTAATTTAAAGATAAACTTTCCCTAACATATAGGTTGGGTTCTTTCGATGAATAGTTGAATTGATAAATTAATTCGAGAAGTATTTGGATGAAGTGAAATTTAATGATAATGTATAAAATAGTTGATATGATAGAAAAAATTAAATATGATAGATTAATATTAGTGAGTATTTGAATAAAAAATAATTATTATATATATATATATAAAGTATAATTTTATTAAATAAAAAATTATAAATAATTTTTTTATGGATTGTTTGTTAAAATATATTATTTAAATATAAAAAAATAAATTTTAAATAAATTATATTTAATAAAATATTAAGTTTTTAATAAAATAATAATATATTAATAGTTTATTATAAATATTTATATTTAATAAATAAATTATGTTATAGAAGAAAGATAAAGAAAGAAAAACATAAAAAAAAGAAAAAAAAGAAAGTCAAACAAAAAAAAGAGAAAATAAAAAAGGAAGCTTGGAACCTGAGTTACGTGACCCCGATTCTAAGTCTAAAAAGGTGGCATAATTTCACATCGAGAATCAGACACTTACTCTTATTTGGGGAACTATGTTGGAATCAATCCTAATTTCAACATGGTTCCATTACCAAAGGGAATTGTAGAAAAAAATTTCATTGGAAAAGAAACATAGGTTTGAAATTTTTTGAGAAAATTACATGGATGGTCTCCCAATTTTAGATCAAAATCTAAACGATCTCTTAATTTCAATTTATAATTAAATTATCTCCGAATTTTATTTTTCTTCATGTGTCGTCCCTCTAACTGGTAATAGCTAGTTTTCTAATTATATTACTAACATGACATAGCAAAAAATAGTAAAATTAATTAAAATAATTATAAAAAATAAAAAACGGAGGTCGACAAGCGAAGAAGAAGAGGGGGACCGATGCCCCCTTGTGAAGTCCTATTTACCCAGATCTTTTCTACCTTGCCAAACAAGCTTTAAACTCAACTAAGTAATTATTCATTTATATAAACTATAAAACTTTTTCACTTCACCCCACTATCAATTTTTTAACGTTTCTTTATTTTAACTAAGTCCTATTTATTGTTGAAATATTAACTTGTTCGCTTAGAGTTAATAAAAATGCTAATCTCAAAAGAAGAAATATTAATTAATTAATTGCTAATTAATCAAGTTTTCTACATAATTTAATAATAATGCATATTCAATATTTCATTTGGTATATCTATTTATTATGAATAACGGTAACTTGTTATTAGTTCTTATATTATGATTTATCCAAAAGTAATATATCTTATTTTCTTATAAAATTTATTTATCAATTTTTTAAAATATAATTCTTCTTAACTTCCATTGGAACTCATATATACTTTAGTTTTTAACTCTCATCATTTCATTTCATTTCATTCTGTATAAACCTAATCAAACTGAATAAATATTAAATTTAATTTCTTAAATTCAAATTCCTACCTTTTTCAAAATATAAATATGTCATTAAATATGAGAATCCAACATTCCATAATAATTGTTTAGAGAAAACCTAAAAATAAATTTAACTTTTGTAAAATATAATTGTAAGTGGAATTTAATTCCCATTAATGTAAAGTTTTTTATATTAACAATATTAAGAAATAAAATGGGAAATGAGAAAGAATTAATTCCTTTTCTTCTTGATAATAAGACATTCTTAAAATGGTTCATTGTTATATAAAAATATAAGTTAACAAATCCACTAATAGTCATGATGTTAACAATAATCTATTTTTTAAAATAAAGATCATAGTAAATAGTGTCTTCAAATTGTGCACTAAAGTAAGAATTCATAGCAAGCAAGACGATTCTCACAAATGTACATATGTCACCTTCCTCTTTATCATTTGGTCATGGGGTGGGGTGTGTGTGTGTGTGTGGGGGGAGGGGAGGGGGGGGTTGATGATGCACGAGAAGAGGCCAAAATAGCTAGTATAGAACCATGATATCTCTTTCATCATAGTCAAATATGGGATGACTTATATGAACGATCGTAGTGGGAGCTCGCTTATTGTTAAGGAGGAGAGTGGTGACTTCGAAGATAATGATGTGATGGAGATAGCACCATCACAATAGACATGACTTGGGATTGATGTGACTGAATTCTGTGTCGCCTCTTAGCCTTGTCGAATTCACTAATTATACCATTAAATCGATGTGACTGCAACTTAAGAAATGCTTGAATTATGTCCTTGGAGGGCACTTGTTGTAGCACTAGTGATTGTTCGGGTTGATATGGCTATTTCTATTAGGCTTGATTGACATGTACTTTGAATGATTACTTCAACTTTTTATTTAGCATTGGTTGTTTGTCGCTTGCCTTGGCCAATAGTAGCATGTCATAGAGTACATCGTCATACATTATTAACATACTTAGTCATCATTAACTTATAAAAGAGAAAAGGAACTTACTTGATTTTATATCAAGTGGCACGATGATGCATGAACCATGACATCTTATGATCGATGAGGACTATAAAACATAAAAATGTTTGATATCTAAATATAATGTTTCCAAAATATACCCATCTCATGATGAAATACATCTAGTCATATATACATGGACATCATGTTGAACAAAATAAAAGCTCTGACTAGTAAACAAATAATAACATCATATGTGAAAGAATGGACATCATTAAAAATTAATAAAGAAAAATAATATTATCATCAAGTATGTGAAAGAATAAACAATAAGAACCATGAATGAATCATGAGTAACTCATCTAATACATTATTCTAATAACTTGGAAGACAAATAAGTTGTATCAATGAAAATTAAAGACTCATGGCATTCAAGAGATGTCGTTACGAGCTTGATCGATCACCAAACCTTTATTATTGAGATTTGTAACTACAAAATGGAATACGTTAGGAAAATGTAACTCCTTGTGAATAAAAATATGATAAACATAATGATATCAATATCACCACATCTATATCATTGTATACCATAGCGTGCAATGGAAATGATCATATAATCATAAAATGAATAATCATGAAATTTAAGATCAAGAAGGATGAAAATATATGATCATATAATGACAAATGTCGAACATCATCGTCAAAAGGAAAATTTTCATTATTAATTTGTTTCTTCATTATCATTATTATATTTAATCTTTAACTTATTGTGGGTATTTTTAACATGAAAATTACCTTTTAACTCACAGGGAAGTATCTATCAACTCTATAAAATAAGAGCATCCTTTAATCTGTGGTAGAGATGAGTAAATACACTCCAATTGATCGTTATCAACCCATTATCATAAGAGCTCTACATTTAACAGTTTACATCTTTTATCTTGTAAATTCTTATTATTTTTTTAGGACATCATAAAAAATCAAATCATAAGGTCTTAACCAATAAATCATTAAATATCATCATTAGACATATCATTATAATCATAGAAGTCTCTTATATCAAAGATCATTAAGACATGATATAAATTAGAACTTAAAATTGGGTGTGAACCAAATAACAAAGCAAGTTAGGAAAGTTCATGGGCGGAGGTTACATTAAATGAGGTTAGGAATATCGTGGGAACCAAAGAAAAAGGATATATAGGTGAGAGGATAAAATAATATAACTTGTAATTGTTATGTAAAAAAAAAAGATAGCTATAAACAAGGAAGAGTAAGACATCAAAAGAAAATACCATTAAGTCTCGAGAATAAAAGACATAGTTCTTAAGGAGAGTAATTTTCATGTATAGTCCCTTAACTTTGATTAATTCCCATTTTAGTCCTCCAACGTAAATTTGTAATCGAAAGGTATACAAACTTTGCACGATTTTCGTCAGAGGTCCATTTTACCTGTGATTATAAGTTTTTCAATTTTTTGCTAACGCAACTTTATTCGATTATAAAAAAATTTGATAGTTTGAGTTTAATTTTAAAATACATTTTTCACATATGGCCTCTCAACTTTGATTAGTTCTCATTTTAGTCCTTCAACTTAAGTTTGTAACTAAACGATCCCTAGACTTTACATAATTTTAGTCCTTCAACTTAAGCGAAGAGTTATCCGGCGGCGAAGGGTCACGGGTGGGCGTTGGCATGCGGATCACGAAGGGGGCGGGGTCAGCGAGGGTTCCCCAACGCGGCGGTGGGTGAGATCGCGCGTGGGGGGTGTCGACGTGCGGATCGAGGGTGAGGCCGGCCGGCAAAGTGCAGAAGATGGATCTAGGGCGGGGTCGGCCGTCGGGCGGGCGAGATCTCGCTCGACAGGTGAGGTCACAAAGAGGGTGTCGGCGAGGAGGAGAAAGAAGAGGAAAGGGGAAAAGGGTTATTCGACGGGTGACCTCGGCGATAGAGTGGTAGTGAGGGATTGATCGGAGCAAGATCGGGCGTTGGCGGCATACGATCTCAATGAGAGAGCGAGCTTCGGCGGCAGGCAATCTCGACGAGAGAGCAGGAGTGAAGGCGAGGAGTTGCTCGCTTGCCGACATGAGGGTTTCCCGGCGTGACATTGGCGTGCAGATTGTGGGACGACGTCGGTGTGCAGATCGTAGGGGGCGACATCTAATCGTGAGGAGGAGAGAGAAGAAACAAGGGCAAATGGTTTCGTGCATGCGTAGGGTTGAAGGAAAAAACTTCTGCCGCATCTAAGCCGTTGATCTTGAATCGGACGGACGTAATCATGCGAACCATCTCAACCCTTGATGTTGAATCGGACGACCACGATCATAGGAGCAGTGTGCTCCCAACTTAACTCCCATTAAACGCTTTAAAATATGGATGCAAAGTATTCCCACTTATTCAAATTTCTTACTTGAACATCTCATCGAAATTTCATCATTGTTACTATACTCAATAATGTAACTGTGATTGACATTCTCAATCACCACAAAGTACACCACTTGATTGGCTTCTTTGGAAATTTTTTGAGTTTGAAAATAATTTATAATCTTGAACTCTTTTTGAAATAAAGAAAAAAATCTTTTGGGTGTACACCTTTCCCATATGTGCTTCTAGCGAATTTTTAACTTTGAAAGCAGGCATAGAATGCAAGTTTTTAAAATCCTCTCATTTTTCTGCTTCTCGACAGCTTTGAAGTGTTCTATTATATTGCACAACAAACTCTATTAAAGAAATCCCAGAGTTAACAAAATTATAAAAAAAATTAATACTCTCATATCTTTGAAATGATGTCATGTTCGTATAAATTGCTTCACTAAATTAGATGGGCACAAAAAAATGACGTTTCATAAATATAACTTCTGTCAATGCCCATATGGAATGTCATAGCTCTTCTTAAAAAACACTAAATTTCTTCTCATTAGCTAATTCTAGTTTACCCGTATATCCACTTCTTAAAATTCTTCCTAAAGTTACCTTAGCATTGTCCAATTTTCAACTATTAATGACTGCATTTTTCAAAATATGCCAAATGCAAAAACGATGTCGTGTGATTGTAAAGACCTTACTGATAGTGTTTCCCATAACAATATCTTGATCGGTAATAATGCATATAGATTTTTTTTTCTCTCATGCAATTTAATCATGCTTGAAATAACCAAATAAATGTTTCTTCTATTTCATCAGCAAGCAAAGCACACCTTTGAAGGGTTTAGTTCTATAAGTTGTATAAAAAATGTATGACATCTTCAAAGGTTGCATAATTATTTGTCGACTGATTATCTATCCAAAATACATTTCTTGCAGTATTGGTTTCATCCACAACCGTTTCAAAACAAAATCCAACATCATCATTTTTTCTACTTGAAATAAGAAATAACACCCCTAACATTATTTGTCTACTTGCAATCAAATGATTTATGCAATCCCATGGTGTAATTAAGGGAACACTTGAGAAATTGAGAACAGTTACAATATTAGAAGGGTCTTTTTCGGTGCCACGAAATTATTTTATGAGACCTTTAGAAGTATCACATAGGTTGTTATATGATTGTAGTGTTATGACCTTCGTGAGGATGGCCAACAAAGGATTGTGATCTTTTTGAAATCTTTTCACAATAAATTTTTTGTCATTCGTTTCACGCTATTTTCATCCTTTCGTTTGACGTCTTTATAGCCTTCTTTAGAACATACAAAACATCATGCTTGTATATTTCCTTTTTTTCCCATCTGTCTTATGGTAAGCAAATTTTCATATAAAAAATATCTTATTCTAGCATATAAGTTGACAATATACTTCATCATCTGAATAAAAAATCATACCAACAAAGGGCTTGCCTTTAGCATCACGAGGTTGTTCATGACTCTTATCTATATTTTCTATGTTTCAATATCATGCTCATTGTACGCTCATAAAAATGCAACTACATTTCAGGAATGTTGAGTGAAATGCTTAACATCTATAAGGACATCATCACATGTTAAGTGCTGTTAAAAAATAATAGCATGTGTTGTCAAATCACCTTGTTAACGGAGGACTGCTCATGCCGACGAAGTGCTCGCATGACAATATAGATGCACAATCAGAAGCCACAATCGATATGAAGGTGTCATCATGATTCTCAGCAGCAAACAATACATCTTGACTCATCATAGTTCTCGAAGACCTATATATCAATATTTGTTAATATTATTTATTTGGTGCATTGAACTATAGTTAATATTATTTTTTTCTCTAAAAATTCATAAAATTTCACCAGCAAGATTAGGACCCTTAAAAACTTAATTAGAACTATTAGTCCTAAGTTTAATTTATTCAATATAAGTGCATCAACCATTAAGGAATATAACTATGATTAGTTGGTTAGAAGCATTAACATTACAATAATATTTTGAAGCATTAATGTTGAGGCATTAATCAATATAACTGTTATTAGTTGGTCAGAAGTATTAACATTACATTACAATATATGTTGAATCATATTAGAACAATATTACTATATAAATGCATCAATATTTTGAATATTACAACATGTCGAATACTACCATGAAGGAGGATGTTCGCCTGGGGTTTAGCCGCACTGCCCACCACTTGTGCCCTAGGCACGTCGCCCGCCCTCCGCTTCCGCTTGTGCCCTAGCCGCGCCACCCACCCGCTTGTGCCCTAGACGTGTCGCCCTCTGCTTCCGCTTGTGTGATCCATCTATGACCGATCCATCTGTGCCCCACCGCTCGGAAGAGGAGGAGAAGACGCGGTGCTCTTTGCGTTCATGCTGCCCTCGCGTGCTACCTATGCCCAATTGCTCGGAGGAGGAAGAGAAGCCACCGAAAGTTCATCATCGCGTGTATAGAATACGAAATGAAAATGAAAATCGCATGCCAAGCACCCTGAACTCTAAATTGGTCAAAAAGAAAATGAACCGGCTGAAATCACCATAAAATGACGTAATACAAATCTAAACTGGCCGCAAGTTTTCTATCCGTTGATATGAGATCCAATGGCCCCCTCAGGTGCGCCCACTACAGGTGGTGTCACCTTAATATTAGTCATATAGAGTAATATATGAACTTGTAAATTTTCTTTACTTAGAAGATTTAGTTTGGGCCTAATTTTAACATATATATATATATATATATATAGTTACTGGATCAATCAACTGCATGCCGCTTTTATATTTTGCCATTCAATCGATTAAATGGCCATACATCATCATAAAATAACATATAAGAATAAATCTTGACCTTTAAATTTATTAAATAAATTTTCTTCTCAACAATATATATATATATACTTTTCTCACCAGTCGGTGAAAACAAGTGGTTTTTTTCTATATATGAAACACTTTTTTTTTGTCTAATTTCCTTTTGTGTAACTTATTTTCAGCCAAATTAGGCCAAAATGTACATGACTTCCAGCCGGAAAAGTTGACAAATTAATGATCCTAATTTCTGCCAAGTACAAAAATAAATATTGGCCCCTTCAAAGATTCTTCATTTCACGTCTTTAATGCAGGCGCCAACCATGCTATATAATATAAATTAATAGTATAGAGACCCACCATGCCCATATATAGCCATAGATCGAGTAGTTGACTTGACTAGATGTGAATTAAGAACGTTAATGAAGGTTGCTTCTAAAATCTTCTTACTCCTACATGGGTAGCTACATTCTAACTCATAGATCTGCCTGTATTAATTTGACTTCATTAACATTAAAGTCAAAATCCTTTTTCTTTTCTTTGTGAACTAACTCTTGATTGACTCAACATTCCAATGAGAGTTAAATGAACGAGTTTGATATTTTAAGAATTTAAGATCTTAGCTATTACATTTGGTTGATTTGGAGCTACATCAACCAATGTTATCAAATCGGATCGGACGGATGGATTAGTTGAACCATTTTAATTGTGAACCGATAATCTGACTAAATCTCAAAACCAATGAACCAACCAATCGGCTGAAAATGATCTGTGCAACTTAAAAGTTGAAAAAAATGACCATTAACAGGAAAGATAAAAGGATTGAAATTAAGGAATGTATTTGAATCAGCATTCAAAATTAAAAGGAAAAAAGGAAAACTAAAAATAAATTTAACTAAAAAGGAAATGAAGTAGTAATGAAGAGTGAGCAAGACATGAAAACAATAAAAGAGAGGTGTTAAAAAATAATTAAGTAAAATAAAAAATAAGAGTGATTCGTGGCAAAAATAAATTAATATATTACTAACAACATAAAATGGTAAATACAAATTTAATAATAATTAATCAATTAATACTAACTAATAAAAATCGTTTTTTATCGGTAGTAATATTTTAAAATAGAACATTACATTAATATTTCAATAATAGTAGGTTTCCAATGGATTTTTAATGCATTTTATATCATATTGATTATGTATTTATCTTCTAAAAGTATTATAGCTAATATTATTTTATAAAATCTGGTTGAACCGGTAGGATGGGTTTAACTCAATCCGTTTTCGAAAAAGTTGATCACGCTCAAAACCTTCAAATTTTTTCCCCTCATATTATGAGAATTAAGCCCCAGCTCACGCTAAATGATTTAAGAAGCTTCGTTCTTCTGGTTATTTCTAGGACATTACAAACTCCAGTTGGATTAAGGAAACGTCAAAGAAGGCAGATCGAGTTTAAACAACAAGAGAGAGATTCAAGTAGCAGAAAACAAGCAATATGCAGGGGGAAATTAACAGACGGCCCTGGACGTATGATTTATATCATCTAGTCGTCGAGAGCTATATATATATATATATATATATATATATATCCCCATGCATGCAACCACCCATTAATCCTCCAGTCTCCATCACATGCCATGTATCCTCCTCTTGCTCTTGCTAGCTTGCTGTGTCTTGCACAAGGAATCGATCAAAACACTTGAGGCGTGATCCATCATGTCATCCAGAAATGTTCTCTTCACTACTTACTGGTACGTACATAATAACATTCTTCTTCTAAATCCGATGGATACTACGCACGGAATCAAAACCCAATTAAATATGAAGGGCATCCAACTCTTGTTTCATGCATGCAATTAATATCTATCTATATATATATATATATATATGCAGCTGCAAGAAGTGCGGTTTCGAGCTGAACCTGAGGCCCGGGGACAGGAACCCGGAGGGCGCCATGAGCAGGCTGTGGCACGCCATGGGGATGGGGAGAATGTCGTTCGCCCGGATCGACCTGGGCTGGTTCGCCCAGGTGGGGTCGCGGACGTCCTCCACCACCGCCAGCTGCGACTGCGACTGCGACTGCGACTGCTGCTGCTGCTACCAGTACGGGAAGTTGTCGGAGACGGTGACGCGGAAGACCAACCTCCTCTGCCCCGGCTGTCGCCACCGCCTTGGGGTCACCGCATCCTCCACCACGATCGCCAGCGTCACCATCGCCAACGCGTCCGAGGTCGACGAGTCCAAGTCCGGCGTCATCATGACCTACCGCAACAGGTATAATATCTCGGTGGGCGCCGTGAGGCCGTCGAATGCCTAAAGTGATCAGGGTCGGCTTTTGGTTTGGTTTTGTGGCATCGGACATACTTGTGGATTCTCCGTGCACGTGTCACGGGATCATTTTCGGACACTAGACCACGTGCGGCGACTAGGCGGATAGGCACCTAGCCAAGTCTGTTTTGAGTTTGCAGCGGAAGTCTCATGGTCGAGATGACTATGCCGAGAATCACTCTTATAGGCATTCAATCACGGACATGACTAGAGTGTTGGACTACTCGTCATGGGATCGTGGCATTAGCGCGTTGCGGCACTAATGCAGGCACTTGGACGCTTAAAGTCCGAAGGGGCAACGAAGGGACTACGGAACGCCACGAAGGGACACCGATGTGGGTTGCCACCCCACGCTCAAGGCCATGACACTAGAATTAAAGGAAAGCTTACTTGTATTAAATATGATGAAACATAACATACAATTGGGCCTCGGAAGGCACTAGTGAATTCCTCCCAGTGTACCGTAGGTATATGAGTCTTATTACATATTGAAGATGCAAAAAACGTACCTTACGGGAACGTCGCCTACTTGGCAATTCATAAGGACGGTCTTACAAGATAAATGCCCTAAGGGCGGATAACTTGGTACTCCACAATATTACGCAGTGCGGGGCAGCTGCATGTGTTTCATTGTTTTGGCGCTGAACGATCGAGAGCTTTAAGTTGAGCGGCACTGGTGCCGTGAGGCTTTACGCTTCGTGTCATGGAAAAATGCCCCGTGAAATTCTCCCCCACCAAAGTCGGCGACGCCCCCGACGTCGTTGTCCGAGCTTCCTCGGGGCCTTCGTCTTCAGTCTTGACTTCGCTTGTCTCGTTCAATTCTGCCTTCTTTGCCTTGACTTCGACTTCACCAGCATCATGCAACACCAGGAATGTCCGTTCCTTGGGGTCTCGCTAAGAACTCATTTCTCAAGCCTGCTTCGCTCGTTGATCCTTCGTTCAATCCGGGGTCATCACTTGTGCAGCGCCAGTAGAGTCCGCCATGTGCGGTCTGACTTTATCAAGCAACTATCCGTCCATCAAGTCTTTGTTGGCTTCACTTCTCTTTGACTTGCGCAGCGTCAACTTGTTTGGTTTGACTTCTTCGGGGTGAAACAACTCTTGTATGCTTTCAGGAATAGCACGGAGAAGAGTTGTCTCAGGGTTGTGTAGAACACGATGAAGAGTCTCGCCATTCGACCTGCATGACTTGACTCGATACATTCATGTTGTGGATGGCCGCAGCATAAGGTCTCCCTTCCGTCGAATGCGAAGTCCGGGACCATCTCACCCTCGATGATCGCTCTTGAATTTTGACGGCTTGAAACAGCACAAGCTCTTCGATGTCGATGCTTGCAGCTCGTCTGCTTCGGGTGTCTTGCGTCGCTATGATGAGTGACAAGAGTCTTCCCACGGATGCTTCGGGACGCTATATGTCTCTTTGTGGGCTTGACTCAACGTCTCTATATTACAAATGGTTGCAACGTAGAGTCTTCCATACCTCTGTCGAACAAAAAGCGTAGGACCACCTCCTCCTTGATGATCACCTGATGTTTTGGCAGTCTTGAAGCGGGACAAAATTTTTTGATATAGCAATCCATGCCTTGTCTATTCCGAGTCGCCATAGTGGGCGACGAGAGTCTCCCCACATTCCCTTGTGGTTCAACTCACTGTCTCCAAGTTGCAGATGGCTGCAACATTGAGTCCTTCGTCCGTCGAGTATTGAGAGTGGCTCCACCTTCCCCTTGGTGGACATGAGACATCTCGACGGTTTGCAGTGGATTAAGGTTCTTTGATATAACATTCCGCACCTTGTCCACTCTCAGTCGCTATAGTGAGCGACGACGGGAGTCTCCCCACATGTGCCTGTGGTTCGACTCGATTCTCCTGCTTCGATGGGCGATCATTGTCTTTGGTATAAGTAGCTTCCTCCTTGCGACTTGAGCTCCTCTCCCCCACCATTGTCCTTGCCCAAGGGCTTTGGTGGTATGACACTTGTCATGATTGACTTGGCAGCAACGATTAGTGAGCGGAGGTTGGGCGATCCTGTCGTTCCAATTCCTTTCTAGTCCATAGTTTCTAACCCCTCTGCTTGAAGAGCACCAACATTGGGTCTTCATCCTCCTAGGAACACTGTAGGCGGAGTTCGGTGATTCCTTTCACTTCTTCCTTCAACATGCCCATCTGGCCGATGCTGAACAATGCGATCTGGACCTCCCATCTCAACTTGTCAGGACTTGCATAATTGATGAGCTGCCACTTCTTTTGTCCCACGTCTCGATTCGATCTATGTTTGCCACATTTCACATTGTCGCGATGGCAACGCCATCCTGAGTTTGCCACATCTTGCAGGATTCTTGGGATATACCTTCTTCCGATTCTGGGACCTCCTTTGAAGCTTAGGCAACACCTTTAGGGTATAGACGGGGCGAGATCGTTGTGCTCGTTCACGAAGATGATGCACCTTAGATGTTCGTCCGTCCGCAACTTGGACAAAGTAATGTCATTACGCTTGTCGGCAGGGATCATGCGCCTTTGACATACTTGTCCACCGGACGACTGACCCTTGTGAAAGAATAGTCGTTCCGGGTCTTCAACGAACCATGTGGATGTTCGTGAGGATGCTCCGCTTGAGTAAGCGGATTGCGGTTGGTGAACTCATGGCATGAGCTCCCAACATCACCTCCATCTCCATTCGAAGGGACGACATCGCCAGTGTGTCATTCGAAACATTTGGATTGTGATCCTTGGAGGCCGCTTCGATTGCTCGAGGCGTTGTCCGAAAGGAAAGGGCACTCCTTCCTTCGGTTGGTAGCGGAACGCTTGATAGCAGCATACCAAGGTTCGTCAATGCTCGACGCTCAGACCATTTGCCAAATTGGTCGCTAAGTTGAAGCGTCAATTTGTGTTGGCATGTATCAGGCTCGTCCCACTCCTCGATGGATGACATCGCGCCACTTGCGGGGCGACACTTGACGAGATAGGCAAGGCTGACAGCTCGTCCGCGAGTGTTTGCAAGTAATCAACGCTTTGCTCCATTTTTGAAAGTCATCGTCGCGTGGCAGGCGATGCTGCGGCACGACAAGATGCTTGTGATTGATGCTCCTTGGCCGAAAGGATGATATTCCTTAGCCAAAAAGGGATCATGAACCTTGATGCTTAAACTTGAGCCAACTTCTCCCATGACGCGATTATGCACTCCACGTTGCATGACTGGGCATGCGATACGACGTCACGTAATACCGAGCAGCGCCAGGTCATCACGATAATGCATGACCGACAGTCCCTGAATGTGACACGGGTCCTCTGAGTTACACGACGCTCGTGTAAATGATCTCATGGTATGAGTAGCGCAAGACCATCATGCGGAGCATATGGCCACTCTTTGACGTAGCGCGACACTTCAAGATTCCCGACTGTATACATGGGGTGGTTGATCTACTCGAGTGAGCGACGCATGACCGTCCCGGTTAGGCGGGATGATCAATCCGTCATTATGATGCATGACGGACATTCCTTGACACGACATGGGTGTATGAGGAACATGCTGCGGGGCACGATTGGGCGTGCGGCGAAGAAGCTTGCCACGCATTCCTCGTTGGCGTCCACGATAAAAGATCATGGTACCAGTGCGCCTGGGCGTAATGGAGTATTTGAGCAGAAGCACATGTCCTATGCCAGGTCACATTACGACGACACAAGCGAGTCATCGTCGCTGGGTAATCTGAGTAGGAAAATCTGCTCTGATACCACTTGTCGCGGGGTCATTCTCGGACACTAGACCACGTGCGACGACTAGGCGGATAGGCACCTAGCCAAGCCTATTTTGAGTTTGCAGCGGAAGTCTTATGGTCGAGACGACTATGCCGAGAGTCGCTCTTATAGGCATTCAATCACGGACATGACTAGAGTGTTGGACTACTCGTCATGGGACCGTGGCATTAGCGCGTTGCGGCACTAATGCATGCGCTTGGACGCTTAAAGTCCGAAGGGGCGACGAAGGAACCATGGGACGCCACGAAGGGACACCGATGTGAGTTGCCACCCCACGCTCAAGGCCATGACACTAGAATTAAAGGAAAGCTTACTTATATTAAATATGATAAAACATAACATACAATTGGACCTCGAAAGGCACTAGTGAACTCTTCCCAGTGTACCGTAGGTATATGAGTCTTATTACATATTGAAAATGTAAAAGACGTACCCTACGGGAACGTCACCTACTTGGCCATTCATAAGGACGGCCTTACAAGATAAATGCCATAAGGGCGGATAACTTAGTATTCCGCAATATTACGCAGTGCGGGACGTCTGCATGTGTTCCATTGTTTCGGCGCTGAGCGGCCGAGAACTTTAAGTTGAGCGACATTGGTGCCGCGAGGCTTTACGCTTCGTGTCACGGAAAAACACCCCGTGACACACGCTTGTGTTTTATTTATTTCATGTATTTAATGCACAAATATTATTTTGACCAATATTTATATTTATAACTTATCTAAAAAAATGATGAAATAAGATTGGTGTAATTAAGTGCGTTAGCCGAGTTGTGTTGAGATGCTAATGGCCTTGTATTTAACTTTTAAATGAATGATATTCTCGTTTGAATATCGAATTAATCGAACACTAATAATCATGTACATCAATCTGGACAAAAAAACTTGATTTTTTAAAACATTGAATTAATATACCTTTAGAGCACTTTTCACTCGTACTGAGCACATCTCAACCATTGATCTATTGATATTGAGATGCGTTCAACATCCTTGAGAGGAAAGTGTTTTGATATATACTTAATTTTTGTTGTTTAAAAAAAATATTATGATAATACATACTATTACAAGGAAACGTAGTTGGGGGAAAACATGTGAGGCTACAATCAAGAAAATAACTTGTACTCAGGTGAGACCGGAGATTGAATCGCGAAAGCTTCATTATTGAAAAAAAGTAATAAATGTGCAACGTTTTAAAGCACAAATTGTTTTTTGCTGTTTGATTGCGTAAGAAAACTAAATTAAAAAAAATAAAAGTTAATTTGGTTTATATATCAAATTAGAGGCAAAGTGAGATTTGACACGAGGAGAAGTTTTTTTTTCTCGGAATTCTTGGTTCGATAGAAGAAAATGCTGATAATCGAAATTTTGTTAATGATCAAACACACAATATTTGGCTAAAGTAAAACGGTGTTATTTATTTGGAGGTCATGGGTTGTGGCGATGAAATAATACATACATGAGGTAATTAATAATACTAGAGGACGGCCTCTAGTCGAAAAGATAATAAAAAAATAAAAGGATAATTAATAAAGTTTCGTTGACGAGAATTAAATCCAAAACATCTCAATTCATAAATGAGATGCGTAACTGCAAGGGGTAAAACAATGTTTCAGCTGGCATTATTTAAATGTCAAAGATAAATATATAACGTAATATTAGGGCGACATCCAGCATGAATCAAAATAGATTTAACGACTCCGCCCGGTTTAGGTTTAGTTGGATACTATGGTCAGCCAATTTTTACTTTGTGTTTTTTAATGTCGCACACATTAAATCGTTTAAATACTGAAGGCTGACTAAAAAAATATTTAACGAGTCAGCCCGGTTTAGCGGGCTAGCAAAATTGTCCTTAGTTATTTTTGTAAATTCTAGATTTTTTGCAAATCCAAAAATTTCTGTGATTTTTAAATTTTGAAAACCATCTGGACAATCCCATGGAGATTTATTTGATCTAAATTATACAAAATTTGAATAGTTGTAATATATATAAATCACCCAATGAACATAATGTTTATGTAATGAATAAAATGACATCGTGTCCACTATTTTTTAATTATTAGATTACAAATCTATTAATATTTTTTTAAGTATTTTCATTTAAAACATTTTAATCTAATTCACGTATTTTTATCTGATCAATAAAAAAGATAAAAGACAAAATATCATTACTTTAAAAGAGGGATACTATTATTAAGTTCTTCATAGAATATATAATAGCTCTTAATACTATCCATCCCTTACTACTAATACAAAATTTTAAAGAAGTCCAAAAAACCTTTAACAATTTTATTAAAACATCACCCAAAAATATAGGATAATCTCTTTAAATAAAAAAAATCATTTATAGAATCACTTTCACCCTATATAGAATGTAAGGCCAACTTTTTAAAAGGCAAAAATCAAAGCTAGATATGGCAACTACAATAAATAAAAAAAGTATACACAAGATTATATGTTTAGTATGACGCTCTTAATGCCATTTTTAAAATATTAAGCCGCTCTCTTATGACTACATTACCATTTATCATTTGTTATGTTATATAGATGATACCAACTTATTGGAACTTTTTTTTTAAATGTTCCTGGGATATTATTTTGTAGAAACTAAATAAGTGCTAACTAAATAAACGATTCCCTTTCTTACATTTTTTTTGGGTGTTTTCTTCACTTTTAGACAATAAGACATAATGCTTCTATCGCTTTTTGCATGTGGATATAATATATTTTAGAATATAGCAACTTTGTTTCTTCGCAAAGAAGCAAACGACTTCAACTTGGTAATTATTTTCTTGTTCATTTTTTTGTTCCAAGTATTTTGCATGCTCTCATTTGGAATCGATAAATCTATAAAGAAGTAATCATAGACTAAACAAATAACTACGAAACCAAAATAAATTTCTGTTATTAAATAAAAGCACTCCAAGCAAAACAATACAACATTGTTGGTATTTTTCTTAATTCTGATCTATATATTTAAGACAATAACTTTGTAGCAATTTTCGGAATTGATGACATTTTTTATCACTTCAATTTGGCTTTTTACTTTTTTGGTTAGAAATCGCGGTGAGAGATTGGAGATTCGATTACCATCTACTAACTAACGGAATCAACGTCGCAAAACCAAAAGAAAAAAAAGGGGGGGGGGGGGGGGGGGGGGGGGGGGGGAGAGAGAGAGAGAACCCACCCAAGTGAAGAGACCGATGTGGAAACCCACTCCGACCCGTTGGACACCACCACGCGCCACGCTCCTCCTGCCCCCACCCCCGTTCCCCCGTTTCTCTGCTCCTCTCCACAACAAAACACCTCCGAGATCAAGCACTCCAACTTCCTCCTCCTCCTCTGCTTCCACCAACAAAATCGAGTTCCATGTTCCTCCAAAACAGCAGCTACTCCACAGCATCCACCTCCATCGTCTCCACCTCTTCCCAAAGCGACGTCACCTACAGGTACTTGGGCTTCTTTCTTCTTCTTCTGATCAATTCGGTTCATCCCGATCGAATACCACTTTCGTACTTGATTGATTGCTTGTATGAATCAAGAATTCCAGTTTGATTCCTGAGCGGAGGAAAGCTCTAATCTTCCTTTCCCCTCTGCAGCTGTGGCTACTGCGGCTACGCCCTGAACCTCAGCTCGTCGGATCGGAACACGACCAGCATCGGATCCAAGTATGGGAAGGCGATCAAGAAGGGGGTGGTCTCCTTCGTCTCCGTCGACGAGAGCCGCTTCGCCCAGGCTGACGAGCTGAGCTGCATCCCTTACTTCCACTCCAAGCGCTCCTGGGGCCTCTTCCGCCGCCGCACCCGCCTGCTCTGCCACAAGTGCAGCAGCTTCATCGGCGTCGCCTACGAAGACGACGACGACGACCGGCGACACGCCGCTCCTTCTCTCCCTGCTCCTCCGGGGGGGAACGCCACCGAGGCGACGGTCCGCAAGAAGTACAGGATCAAGATCAGCGCGCTGCAGCCGTCGTCGGACGAGTCGCGCACTCCTCTCATCGTCTGATGGGCCAAGAGAAAATTGTGCTGATCAACCAAAAGAGAATCGAATTTTTCGGGTTTTTTGGGCTTGTGAGCGAAGATAATGGATGAATTCTGGTTCTTAAGCTGGTGAATGTCATATGGTTCCTGTGCATATGTGTTCCTCGTGTAATACGTCGCCACTATTTTTGCTCAATTTGTGTTTGCAAGAATGATGAGCCATGTAATTTACTACCTCTTGGGTCAGGGAACTGGCAACAAGGAATGCTTCAATCTGTTTGATACCAAGTGAAGCGAATTTCCTTGTTGAGCCAATCTTTGCATCTCACCAGCAGATGCCACTCTCGTGATCAAATTATTGCTTCAAAACTCTGAGTGCTAGGTTAACATGAGCTGATTGTTCTTGGTCGACAACAACCGGTGTTCTCAGGCATGGATTCAATGATGGGTGACAATTCACTTGGTCTGTTTGTTGGTTCTTTCTTTCATTTTGTATTCTTCTCTTCTTCTCTTCTTCTCAAGTACGGCCATTGTTGGGAAGCATCTTTCCTCTTCGTGTTGTCCCCGTGTTATTACTCTCTTCACATGGGTTTTGTACTTTAATAAGAAAAAAAGTCTTCCACCTTCTCTGCCCAAGCCAGAAGGATATCGAAGTAATACGTCAATATCATTCTCATAATAATAATATTGTTAAATGAATCAATATTATCCCACCGAAAAAAGAGATTGGAAATGTACTGTTATACAATTGGACAGAACAAAAAACAAAATAAAGAATATCCAGGATAATGAGTGGAATAAAACAATTAAAAACATTTTTGCTATCATTATTAAAATTCATGTATTTATGTGTGAAACCTGTACATTTTGATAAAAAGTTTTTGCAGAGTATAAGCGTCTGACAATGAAAATGAATGAGCTCATGTCTCTAAGCTCCATCAAGGTGCGGCCATTAACGTTACAGAATTTGCTGGGTAGGGAATGCAAATGTCGCATTAGAAAAGAAAAGAAAAACAAGCTTTAATCAGTAATGAAAGATTTGCACCATGCAGCCGACAAATTATCTTAGTATATTTGAAGCTGTAAATGCGCATTGTCTTTTTAACACAGCCTATTTACAATTAACAAGACTTCACCTGGTCTAAAATAGCATGAGCACAAGGGGAACATTCACTGGCCCTTGGGATTTTCTTCCAACGGCGATTCTTTGCAGATCGGGCATGTCTTCTTAATTAGCAACCATTTCTTAATACAGCTCGCATGGAAATCATGTCTGCATTTCAGTCTACCTACGAGCTCCCCATCTTCATATGATTCCTGATGTGAAGAAAAGTAACAAAAGTTCAAAATTTCCACAAAAAGGTGCTTTCAAGAATGAAGTGGCTTGAAATTTACCAAGCATATTGCACAGTCATCTTCTTCAAAACCTTCCAGAATGTGATCAGTAGGGCAGTAAATTGTTTCTATCAAACACCTTGACATGGCATCTTCGGATAATCCAGTGTTGACATAACCAATCCTATCTTCTAAAGCAAGCAGTTCCTATTTCATGGCCAGAAGTTATTAGACATCATTATACAAATAATTTTAATAACGATGGAGATAATGATATAATAATAAAACCTCGTAGGTCATGTTATCTATGTCTAGTCTCATGTCCTGATGCTGGTCAAACAAGTTCGCTGATTCATAGTATGCAGACCGATCCGTCATTGCAATACCCTGCAAAGTTCGTAAAGCTGATCAGTCTTCCCAATACATGGTTATACCAGTGGAGATCCTGTGAAATATGACAAGTGAAACTCCCAATGAAACACTCACCTCAGACACCCATCTTGCACGAGCACTTTCATCTGAGAATGAGAATCTACCATGGCGATTTCTAACTCTTACATTCCTCTCATAACCACGCCCCATTGTGGATAGAGGCCTTGAGTACCTCGGTGGTACTATATTTTCATTTCCCTGTGGTCTCGTATCCTCCAAGTTTCCAGCCAATCCTAAGGATGGATTGTCTGTATGTGTCCATTGAGTCATTCTCTGATTATAGCTACCACGACCTACCACAGTTCCCTGAGTTAAGCCATCACTAGACATTGTAAAGGGTGTCAAATTCCTATGATGGAAACCGAATCCTTCAGCTGACTCCACTCTGTCATTATGATCAATATTCCCACAATGAGAACAATCCGCATCATAAGCAAAATTGTTAATTTCTGCACCCAAGATAATGCATGAATGGTAAGATATCATTGCAATTTAAAATGTAAATTTGCATAAAGTCATTATTGAGCTTACCTGAAGAAGTGCATGTTGTACGTGAAATTAAAGATGGAGTAGGGTTCCACTGCCCTGTGGCAACATGGCCATAAGTATATTCTCCTGATTGAAAGTCAAAACAGAGATTGCTCGGTGAATGATTTGCAGCTGACACTCCCATATGAAGGCTATTACCATGCCGACTCCTGACATTTCTCTGAAATCCTTCATCTGGGGGTGTACTTTTCCTTCCAGAACTCGGGACTGCATTGAGTAGTTCTGAATGCCAATATTGAGGACCTGATATGTCATCTGCTTGCCAATGCTTCACCGAACTCATATGACTAGAGGAACTTCCAATGCTATGAAATGGACTAGCATCCTCTCTCTCCGCATCTGAGATGGCTGGAGCTTTTCTTTTGTATGCAGCTCTGTGACATTCCACTTGATGATTATGCGATGCACTCACATCCCAAACTCCAACATATTCATAGCAAGGGCTATGCTGGATATAATGAGATAGCAACTGAGAACAGGTACCAATAGTTGGATACATATATGGATCATAGGATGTTCCTGCATTATTATCTATCATGAGACTTGGGACCTCCGGCATATGATTTCGCAGTGGAAGCACATTTGTTTCCGGACTAGTGTTAGGATATGCATGGATTGCGAAGTCAGTAGGAATCATGAAGGAATCAGTTCCTGCAATAGGACTCTTGAGAAGTGCTTAAGAAAATTGTTTAGTGTGAATTGAAAGTAATAGGAAACAAATTTATATAAAACTACTTGAGTACCTAAATTTAATTGAGGATCAGGGGGATGTTTATTGCGTATCTGCTCATTATCTGGATTTAGCTGAGAATGGCCAAACAAATGTCTGTGCTCCATAGTTCCCTGTTACCGCTCAAATATAAGGAAAAAAGGCCTTGGCAGTCTTAGCATCGGTATTGAAGAGTCAGTGAAGTATCACAAGTTTTTGAAGGCTAGAATTAGCACAATTTTGGGAAACGAAATGTTGGAAATAAGACATGGATTCAGATTCAGATTCAGATATGCTTATAGTAAAAATAAAGTTACTAGATGTATAAGAATAAATAGTGTGGAATCCAAACAATTGACAAGCGTTGATGCAATGGGATTGAAGTAGAGAAGATTATAATCTTTGTGCATGTCTACAGAGAGAGTAATGGTTCAAAAGAAACACTGAAAGCTTGATGGAATGATTTAGCAATTTATAACACTATATGGCACAAGTTTGAATCCACCAAGTTAGATAAACAGCAGAAGGGCTTTTTGATTTAACAGAAACAAAGAATGATCTATTATCCAAGACTTGAGGCCTATTTATAGCCTTTTACAATCAAGTTTTGACTCCAACTAAAAACCTAGAAACAAATAATAAAAAAATAAAATAAGACTTAAACTTAAATTTCTGACTTCTAATTAACCTTTCCCATGTAGAGCAACATTTATAAGTCTAATTTGAATTGAGATGTGCGATAGAATAAAGACTATGTTTGGCATTATTAGCAATTTGATAAGCGAACAACGGTTTGATAGTGGATAGCGATTTAATCAACAAATAACTGATGGTAATTAGCTGGTAGAGGTTCAAATATTATATAATAAGTGTTTGGTAAACTTAGCAGTATAACTAGTTGGTGAATATAAAATGATATAATTAGATATATGACAAATTATTCAATTCAAGCACTATACAAATTTTATTAATAATGTAGTAAGTAGATTATTTATATCTCAAATCAAATAAAATAAAATCTCAAAACTATTTATTAAAATATATAAAAAAAATCTGTATTTGCAATAAATTTTATAGTGTGTGTATGATATGAAAAATATTAATTATTAAATTAATTTTTTATCCATTATTATCAAATAAATTATTCTGTAATTAATTAAGCGTGAATATAAAAAGGAAATACAACTGAACGGGGATAAAATAAAAATGAGAAAATAATAAGATAAGTTTAAAAAAATTAATGCATTTGAATAAGTATAAGATTGGAGAAAAAAATATAAACCTCTAGTCGCTAAATGCTAATAGAAGTAGTTTCCAATAATTTCATCTAAAACACTAAACTCTAATTATTTATGTCATTTACCAAACAAAAAATATTAGCTTTTGAACCGCTAAACGCTTGACATTGCCAAACAAAGCCAAATTCCCTGGTCCAAAAATATTTAATTACGTGACTTTACGATAATATGACTAATTTCTTTTGCCATCAGCCAAAACCTTCAGCCACTATTCCTAATGTATGAAAAACCAAAATTAGGGATTTCCTTATAACATGAATATATTTAACTGGTCTAAAAAGATAAACATGTTTTATCGAAGGATGGAAGTTTCAACCGAGATATATCTTTTATAAACTCTTGTCCAAATTTGATATGGAACATAAGAACATAAAAACTAGTTTTGTGGCTGTAGCCTAAAATACATCACAATTCAATTTAACTACACATAAAACATATAAATAAAAACACCTGCAGGATGTTAAACACAAAAGTGCACAGGACCTAAATCCCAGGGAAGTATCCACAAGTCATCTACCTTCCTCCAGAAAATGTGACATTGATCATAGTCTTAGATTACTTCATACTACTACGCATCTATGCTGGTAAAAACTATCCGGTCATACACCCTAGAAATGAATACTAATGTAATGCTTCAAAGATCGATCAGTGGGTGCAGGTTAGCTTCCTCTAGTGATCCCTTTACCATTTGGAAAAAAAAGACTGATCAATGAAGAAGGTTGTACTCAAAAGAACCAGAAAAAAATGACAAAATACAAGAAAGGTAAAATGAAGTGCATGACAAAATGCAAGATTCATCTCTCAAAAAAATGCAAGATTCATGGTCCAAGTTAAATGTCACCAGAATCAAGTGTCTATTCTCAAGAAGAGTTCATGCAATTTATGTTTTCCCAAAATCCAACAACAACAACAAAGCCTTATCCCACTAGGTGGGGTCGGCGTTTTCCCAAAATCCAGTATTAAAAATTCAATAAGCAATTAGAAGTCGGGTTCCAGAAAGGCCTATAAGAAAGTGCTTCAAAATGCGACTCAAGTGAATATAGATCCAGAAGATATCATACATCCACTTATATTTTTCCACACAAATGTTTATACTAAGAAGAGGTTGAACATTGGAACAGAAGAATTCTAACTACACATAACATGTATAAAGGGTTACATCCTAAAATAAAATTTTAGCAGCAAAAAATATGGCTATTCCTCTACCCAGGTCATATACTGCTTATCTAGATACAGGTCATTTTTTCAGATTAAGAGATGGTTTACTTGGCAAAGACGTTCGTTCTAGCATCATATTGTCCTTTCTAACTTCTTTGAATTACATAATATTCTTATGTACCCTAGAAAGAACAATCGTGTTCTCATTTTTACTTTCAAATGGAATTGTTAAATGAAGACAGAAAATTTCAATTATCGTCTTAATTCAGATTCCAGGCCAAACTAAATCAACCCATTTAACCAACATCTGTCTAGTCTGGTTACTATAGATTCATTCTTAGTCCGCCACTCCTCTCTCTCCTCCATTGCCAGTTAAAAAATAATACAAAAGTTCACGTCATTAATTTTTTAGGAATATTAATAAATAATATGAAACCTGTAAAATAAAAATAAAAAAGTAAATAAAAAATAGGGGTGCCGCCTCCCTCCTAGCATGGCAACTAGAGGGGGACCACCACCCCTTCCCCCCATCAATCTCCCTCAAGTGGAGGGCAGCAACCCCCCTCCAGAGTCATGTCGCGGCGGCTGCCACCCCCTTTCGCGTTGACGATGGCCAGTGCCCGCTTTATTTATTTAGGTTTAAGTTACTTCATTAATACTGTTTTAAATAAAAAAACAAGGGCGTCACTTTTATAATTATCTTTTAATTAACATGGAAGAGAGATATGCAGTTGAGTCAGCAGGAACCTGCAACAGCCAGACATGGGAACTACATAGATACAAAATAAAATTTAGGGGAATCTTAGTGCAAAAAAAAAAAAGAAGGTAACTTTGATACAATAACTATAACTAGTGAAAATGTTAAGATCTTATGCAAAACAGAAGCAAGGAGAAGAAATGATTTCAGGTCAGAGTGTTCACATTACCAACAAGATACATGAATATAACAATTTAAACACAAAAAAAAAACAAATGAAGAGACGAAATGTTGGGCCACACGAAATAAGAAAATATTTTTTTTTAAAAAAAGAAAATATCTTAATCGCATCATGATTATTACATGGAGCAAAGAACACGTGCCTTTAAATCTGCAAGAAAGTTCTAGATTTAGAAAGAAATAGCATAGAGAAGGAAATAGAAACTTACAAAATAAAATTTCAAGGGAATTCCAGAATGCTTGAAATAAAGGAGAAGACTTGAAGTGCAGACAAGTAAATGACATCTCTGTGCGACTTCTCAAAGACTTGAATTCACCCAGATGAATGGAAAAAATCTACCATGGGCTAAATCAAAGATGATCGCTAACATAGAACTTAAAAGTTTTATTTCCCTAGCCACATTGATCTAGAGTGGATACGGTCTTTTGCTGATACCAGGCAGAAATTACCTAATACATTTTCACTTGTTGTTGATGGGTAACTCTGGAAATATAATTTAAGATGTGCAAAAAGAAAGATCAAGAATTCAGTCAGAACTAGAAAGTTAGAATTAAAATCTTCATCTCCAGTTCAAGTGTACTAAAACAGTTGAATGAACTGGTCACTTTAAATTCCTACAGAGAAAAATCTACATTCTTTATCTCTGGCCTTCTATTTTCTCTCGAATAATACATTTTCCTTGCCTGGAAAAAGCATCAACATTGAGAGCCTCTAACACTGGAAGAATTGGCAGCCAATGCTTGCTTTAGTTAAGGAAACCAATCATCAGAGAATGGCCACAAATGATGATATCAAAAGCATTAGCTATAATCCGAAAAAAAAAACATGAAAGCTAGAGTAGAATCAGAACTAAACTACATAGCTTTTAGCCAAAAAAAAAAAAAGGAATGTTACCTTATAATAAATCATATGCACTACCAAACATCACCCACAGCCGCTACAAAAAAGTTCCTACAATCTGGGAGACCTTGAAAGATAGATGATCAAAGATTCATAAATCACAAGACCAATCAAGTCACTAGTCAAACTCATAGGATTCGCTGCAAAAACAATAATCAGATAACAGAAATTGTGAGTCCTGGGGCGGGTTGGGCTGTCGGCACCGCCAGACAGAGGGGGCTGGCTACCCAAAAAAAGAACAGAAATTGCCCAAGTCATTTATAAGCTACATAAATCTCATCGAAGTTTTTCCGCTTTCCTTGAACGGACAAGGATTTCTCATACAATCCTTCTCTTCATAAACTTGATCTTGATAACGACAAAATTGTTCACCATTAATTTTAAATCCAAGATAACTATACATCGATCAGATGCATCAAGTTAACATTGTCAAGAAGAAAAAAATTAACATGCACTTCATGGAATCGACAAATAAATATGAAGCAGAGTAATTCACATCAAACATAAATAATAAAAGGAATAATCTGCAAAAGTACGAAGAAAACAAAGCATCTGAGGGGGCAAGTAGAGTAGCATCATAATACCTCTCCAATCCGAGATTACGGATCGATGAAACACGACTGCGATCTCCTTCGCTCCGATCAAACGGAAAATATAGTCGGACTAGGAGGCTAGGGTTCGTCGAGAGATCGAAAGGGGAAGCTGACGAATTGACGGCGACAACAAAGGAGGCGATCAGAAGAGGAAGAAGCAAATGTGAGGGGGGCGTTGGAATACGAAGCACGCTCTCAGCTTAAATACAGTTTTGCTGCGAGTGCACTATTAACTAATTTAAAATAAGAAATCTTGATTAAATCCTAATTTGGCGTGAATTATTTGTTAACTTATTTCTTTCAATTTTCAAAACGCCGATTTCTCTTTTAACTTTTTGTATTAACATTTGAAGACTTCGATAATTTGACGCCTCATTAATTCAATATTAATTTGTATTAAGATTGAAGCACGTCACGGACAAGTCCATGATTTAAATCCAGAAAATTAGTAGGAAACAAGTTACAATGTGACAAAAAAATAAGAAGAAAACAGTCAGGTCGAATTATTTCAAAAAATATATGCATTTAGTGAATTATTTCAAAAATAGTGAATTATTCTTCACTATTATCTTTTCTTTTTTAATATCGTGGATGGCAAGATATTTTGATTTTGGAGTGTGCGTATATGCATTTAGGGTAAGTAAATATGTAGATTCACTTTCGAATTTACAACCGATTTGATTCAGTATTTATAAATATTTTTGGTGTATTTATCTGTGAAAAAGATTTAGACGAGCTATTTCATTTTTTGAGAAGATACTAAAATATGAAGTCACAAATTTATTACTACCAACTCTTAAACTGTAAATTAAAAACGACATTATGAAAAATTTAAGAAAAAACTAGTGGGGGCAATTATATCATCTAAATTACCGACTACAATTGCCACGGACACTGGAGAGGGGGAATAAATAATTAAATAACTATATGATGAGCTCAATAAATGCGATGGTAAAATTTAAAATTTTTTAACGATCAAAGTTTCAAAATTTTAAAAATCGCTTCGGATTTCGAACTCGCGTCGGTAACTTTTAAGTTTTAACCGACAAATCAAATTTATTATTTTTTAAATACCCTTAAATTTTATTTTATTTAATCTCGAAACAATCATAAGTATATGCTTTCTTTTTTCATTCTTTCCTTTATCTCTTTTCACTTCCTTTTCTTTCATCCATGGGTTTATTTATTGCTTTTACTTTTCGATTTATGAATTTATTTTAATTTCTACTTTTTCCGATATGATTCCTCTGCTTTCTTTTGTTTTCTCGCCCTCATCTCTCGGTCAAATACTTTTAACCCCTTTTTTTGTGTCTCATCTGCCTCGCCTCCTCTTCCCACCTTCTATATGATACACGAGATAAATGAAACATTATTGAAAAATAGATTTACGTACATGAAAAACCTTGAATAACTAATAATTTAATTGATATAAAAAATTTGTTATTATTTATCAACTTTTTGTTTTGTTCAAAAGTTATGTCTGTGTTTATATGTTATGGCACCTTTTTTTTTTTTTGTCGTGTTCCTTTCTTATTTTATTCCTCCTTATTTTTATTCCTATTTTTTCTCGTCCGTCTCTATGAAGGGGGAATTGATGCCTCAGTGGCCACCTGACTTTGATACACAGCATGACCAACAGCTGTCTTCAAGTCATTTTTAATTATTTTCGTCAAAGCTTCTGTGAAATCTTGGTAGAATATAAAAGATATTAATACGATTGTTTTATACTTAAGTAAGGATCTGAATATTTGTGAAGATAAAAAGATCACAAAATGATCTAATCAAATTAATTAAATTTATAATAAATTAAAATTTTAATTTGTCAGTTGTTACAATTAACAACATCATACGAGTTGGACTGTCGATAACGTTATCTAAAATTAAAAAAATAAAAGATTTAATTGAACCGGGTTCGTCGATTTTTTTTTTGAATAAGTATTTATTTGTGAACTGTCATATTACGATTCAATGATAAATCATATATATGAATTACTTTTTTATTTCCATTATAATTTATTGATTGATTATGCACATCATTCGTCGTAATCTGATTTCACATTGCTCTTTTTACTTATTATGATACAAGAACGATGATCATATTATTTTATACCTTATGATTATTCCCAAAGATAGTTATGAATTAAAAAGATGAAAGTAGAAAAATGTGAGATGAATAACTCTTACGGTATGGGTGTTTACATTTTTTTATTTAACTCCCATTTAATTTTTTAATTGGAAACAATCTGATTAAACTTTTTGTATTTTTGCATATTTCTTTTATTTAACTCACATTTACTTTTTTTAATATGGAAGGATCTGCTATACATTATAAACAAATATGAAGACCTCAATAAAATTTTGGAACAATTAGTTCAACCATTTTATCAATTTAAATGTTATATATTATAAATATTTATTTTTTATGAAATGTCTAACTAAATCATAAGTGAAATATATAGCTCGGTCATGCCCATTCACAAGAGATATGAACGTAAGATTATATAGTAATTTTATAAATAATATTTAAAAATAGTAGAAGATTATAAGATTTTATATTTTTATATTATTTATTATTCCAATGAATCCAGAAGCAAATTACACAAATTGTTCCTCAACTTTAGGTGTGATAACTACTTGATCTCCCAACTTTAATTTGTAATTGGAATGTTCTCCATTTTTTTCATTTTCTTGCACATCACGTCCTCTTGACTGGCAATAGCCAGTTTCCGATCACGATACTAAATCTATAATAAAAATAAGAAAACATTAATAAAAAAATGTAAAAATTAAAAAAAACCAGCAGCCTCACAATTGTCGCCCCTCGCTAGCGCGAGAGCCCCCCCACCCCCACCCCCACCCCCTCTCTCTCGCACAGGGGGCGATGCGACGCGATTGACAAGAGAGAAGGGGGTGTCCCCCCTCCCTCCCCCCCCCCCCCCCCCCCCCTCCAGCCTTCCCCGAGCCATTGAGCAGTCGACGTACTAAGTGCCCATACCAAGCATCGTTTCCTCCACCACCAACAAGTCCTTCCGACGAGAAGGACACTATTTGAGCATTTCTAAAACTACAACCACTCGAATTCAAAGGGGTAGTAGATTACGACGAGGCCATTCGCTAACTCAGCACTATGGAGCGGATATTTCGCCTCTCCCGATGCGACGAGGATCGTAAGGTCTGTATGCCATCCATCTACTCACCGATCGGGCCAACAATTCAGGAGTCTAAGTTCATGGACCAGGAGGTGGTACCTCTTAAATCATCCATGCATCATAAACTATCAAAGATTGGGGCGGAGTGATAAGCCGCTCCTCCTCGCTTAAACAAAATTTTGAATTCGATTTTTCGTAAATGCAAAAAAAATTCTGTTGTGAGTCTCACCTGCTCATTGTCAAGTACGCAACGGAATTAATTCGGCTCGATGATGGATTGAACCAATGACTAATGCACTCAATAGCATCACACAAGCTCGACAATTGACGCGCGCATTTTCAAAAATCGGGGCCAACCAACCAAAAAAAATCATGCATCATAAAAAAAGTTTCAATGTAAGTATGACATTCACATTTTTATTGTCATTACAAAGTGGTAAGAGAAATAATAATTATAAAGTTGTTTTGTCAGGTTGAATTGTATTTGATTTTTTTTATTTGGATTAGTTAGAGTGCATTGGACTTTCAAATGTAACGATTCAAAGAAGAGAACCCGTAGATTTTCTTCGTATTTGTTGAGCTCATTACTGTGATGATGTTTCTTTACATTTTTCTTGATTTTATTTTAGTAGCAATATATATATAGTAATATATATATATATATATATATATATATATATATATATATATATATATATAAGGTCATAAGAGTTTGATAAATATGCTAAATTACTTTTCCTTTCACCATTTACATATGTAGTTTTTCTAGGTTTCTAAATTATCTCATCAGTTTGTAATTTTTTTCCTAAATTTATTCTTCTTACCCACTATTCCCCATTAAATGACATAAAGTCTCCCACTTTTTTAGCTTAGGAAACACACTCGCGCGCTTCCTGCAATTTTAACAAAATACAAAAATATAAGTTTTTTTAAAATATGGTGTCTTAATCTTTTTATATCTTGTTGTTATATCTATAAGATAAGTACAATTGTGATTAATATGAACGTGTTTCAAAATTTTTATTGGGAAATCCCATGCCTAACTCAGCTATATATATATATATATATATATATATATATAACATAAAATTGTTTTTAAATATATTATATAACAAAAGATCGATTACTATTTAGGTGATGAATAATTAAATATATTATTTTTTATTCTATGTTTGCCCCTTAACTTTGTTACTTTCTTAACATCTATTGCTTAAATTTTTTTTATTTTGTTGGTGTTAATTTACATATGACAATATAGAAACACGGTGACTTCTCCTTTTAAATTGTATATTTTTCTAATTTTGATATAATATAAATATAAATAGCAATTTATATCTATATTTTTTAACAATATCATATTTTAAAATTAAGTAAATACTATTTATTTCAATATTTTTTAATAATGTCTATTATTTTGTTTTTTTTTCATTTTATCTATTTCATTTTCTACTTGACAAGGTAAAAATGCACATCCTATATGTATGTAAAGATATATAATATAAATAAATTAAATTATTATATATCATACTAAAATGATTGTTAAAATTATTTAAATATTTTAAGTCTTACATGTGGTTTAATGAAATAGTGCCATGGGTCAATTTCAACCTTTCCATTTAATTATATATGCATATTATACATATACATACATATATACATACATATATATATATATATATATATATGTGGAGAGATTGATGATGAAATGACAAAAGATGATAATGTATGTAAATTCTTTTATTATTTATATTTTTTATAAATTTTCATTACTTATATTTTGTTTATATATTTTTTTTTAAAAAAAAATATCCACCACAATGCATTCACTTCTTAATTAATTATATTTTTATATTAATTTATTTTAAAATATATACTTAATAGTTATAACTTTCTTCCAATAATCTATATTAACAATTATATTTTTTATTCTTAAAAATTAATTAATATTATTTTTTATCATACATGATCTAACTTTAAAAAAATTAATTATCTAGATCATATTACATGGCTTCATGATAGGATTACATCTAACTTTTAACTCTCTTTAAGGTGTGTATATATGCATGTTATGTATGTATTAAAAATAAATAATGATTGAAGTTAAATATTTTATCTCATATAACTAAAAACATTTATTTTAATAAGAAATATAAGTAATATATTGTTTTTCATATTATTATTTGAGTATGGGTGGCAAATTTTTAATGTGATCATAACTTAATTCCATGCAAATCCTCACCTTGGTTACATCTGTTTATAATATTTTGTATTTACACGAGGAACTAAAAGAATATATGATATATTTATATAAATTAATATTTAGTTTAATAATGTTGACATTATAGATATACATAATATATTATTTAAAAATAATTTTAAAAAGATTACAGGTAGTATTTATCCCTTTCCCCTGTCAAATATAATACAAATTATTATTAATACATAAATTTATCTATTTTTTTCCTTATTTGGGTTGCTCTCGATGGAACAATAAGAATATTTTTTATATATAATACAATATAGATATGAAATATGATTATTATATTTAGGTTCTATATAACTTAGCATTAGAATTAATTTACAATTTTTTTATTTGATTATGCATCACATGCTTCTACCTTTAAGTCTTAAAACTTATTGATATTAATTGGTAATATGGAAAGATAGCTAGTTTGTGAATTATTCCTATTTTATAGTTCATCTTATCTATTTCATATTATAAACTTAAAATATGAAATTAAATTAGACAGTTAAATGTGCTTCCATTTTCATTTTATCTCGTTTCATTTATATTTGGAAACCTTTGAATGTGGGTCTAAAAGCATATTTTGATAAATAGATACAAAAAATATTAATTTTATTGTACATGATCAATTCTTATTCATATTAGTTTTTTTTAAGTTTATAATTAAATAACTTATCAAGCAGTACTTTTTTAATTGTCGGGAAACAATAAGACGGTGCTTTCTAGCTAATTAGTGTGAAAGTAGTAGTGATTGGGATGATTTTTTTTTCAACGGAGAAAATGGTTTTTTTTTATTTTTGGGTAATTTTTTTAAAAGCATATAAAATTATTCCAAAATTAATAATTATCACATTATAATTTGATATATTATAATTCATTTTATCAAACATAATTAAAATAAATAAATAAATAATTTAATAATATTCAAGTTCTACTGCATTAATAATAATTTAAGTCAATAATATACTCAATCTAATTAATCTGAGTAAAAGAATAAAATCATGTAATACTATTTGAAGGTTGAAGTAACATTTAAATTATAATTATTTTGTAAAATATTTTGTTGAAGTCTGGTTCCTTCTATTTTTTAGTAGTTTGAATTATATAGATGATTTTAATTGATAAAAACTTAGATTTTTAGTCAATTTTTTGGGGTTGAATAGATCTTTCGATCTCGTTTGGTTCGAGATTAACTAATAGAATATCGTAATATTCTTGAAATATAATTAAACACCAAGAGGATTAAGAATAAAATGGTCAAACCTCGATTTTTTAAAAATTATTTTGGAAATGATGAAAGCGCTGATTTTAAAGAATATCTCTATTCTTTCAAAATGGATGAATATTTCTATTCTCCATTTTTCACTCGTAATTTATTTTTATTATTTATTCATGTATTATTGTATTATTATTTATTATTTCCAAAAGTAATAATAAATATCAGCTATTAGTAATGAAATATTTTAGTTATAAAATGTTATATTTTTATTCTTGTTGAATAAAAAAGGAACAGAATAAAAATATGAGAAAAATATTATATTCATATGAATAAAATTTTTATTCTCTAAAACATATTCATCTTCCATACGAAACTTCGGGTCAGCAAGTTTATACTTGAACACTTACTTTCTGAATTTCCCAACCTTTTTTCTTTGATTTAAAAATTAAAAACATCCTAAAACTATTTGGAAAATTTTAAAAGTACTCTCTGGAAGATCAATTTTCTCGATACTTTTTCAAACTCCTATTTTTAATGCAATAATATTTTTATAATTTTAGATAATAAAATAAGAATTAACATAAATACCTTCAATATTATGACTAAAATATAAATGTTAATGCTAAATTTAGAAAAAATAAAAAACTCCCAAAATGTAATATATAAGAATATGACACTAGTACTAAATGAATAATAAAAATAATGACTCATGAATTAATAGTATGAATAAAATATTGTGGATTATAACTTGAGAAAACTATTTTTTATTTATAAAAATACTCTAGAATTTAATGAAGACAACAATTTTTTTTATTTTTCTCTGTCCAAATTTTTTTGGATGGGTAAAATTTTTGTGGTTTGGTCCATTTTTTCCTTACACCTCTAGTTTTTGGGTGTACAAATATTTTTTTCTTCGATTTAGATCCATTGACCCGACCCGACCCCACTGGTCGGACCGGTGTTTGGGACTTAAAATGGCCCGTGGGTCAGGTGAAACTCGGGGAAGGGTTTGACCTGCTTCGACCCAGACAAATCCGGTCAAAACCCTGATTCACCCAGCGGGTTTAACCGACCCGGCCGGGTCAATTGTTAAAATGAAAAAAAAATGAAACATAAATAAAATTATTAAAATATTTAAACATATTATATATATATATATATTTCTTGAAATTTATATTTTAACGTCCTCTTGTCACATATATAATTTTTTCACTATTTTTTAATTTATAATTACCTCACAATAAATTTTTATTTATGTTGACTTAATTTATGTTACTTTATTATATTATTTAATCTGAATTATTTTATTTTACTTTATTATAATATATTTTATATTTTTTGTTAAATAAGATATTATATATTAATAAGATTATAACAATATCTTTAACTTATTTTATTCTTTTATTAATTTATATTATCCGATCAGACAATCCGGTTCGACCCGATCCAATTGATCTGACCTGCCCCGTTGATCAATCCGGATCGACGGCCGGGTCGGGTCTTATAACATTGATCCAACCAAATCACGGTCAGGAATGAATCATAATTAGCTTCCTTAATCTACTAGTAAGCAATAATATCTTTGATAGCATCAAATCACCATCCAATTATCATAATCATAATCACAATCATAATCATAATCAAATCAACATCCTTAATATATGGTAGAATTAAATCGATGAAAATTCAAACATGACCCTGAACAAATTTGATCCAATCCGTTTAAATTTGATTGGGTTGGATTGAAAATTTTTTTTGAAGGCAGGACTCGACTCATTGAGTCGATCAGTAGTCAGATTACCTGACCATCATTTTATATATATATAATATAAAACATAATTAATATATTATTTAAATAACACAAATATTATTTTGAATATTTAAATAGTTTTTTATATATTGTAAATACTTTTATTTTATTTTTAAATTATTAAATAATATAAAATACTTAAATTAAGTAAAAGATTGGGGCATCGGATTAGTCGAGTTGAAAATTTTCAACCAAACTTGATCCGATGACCAGATTAAAACCTTTCAATCCAAAGCCGATCCAACCGGATCCTAATTCGAGTCATGATCGGAATGAGTCGAGTCTGATCCCCTAGAAGAAAATAAGAAGAAAGAACAGTTGAATCCAATCAGTCTAATCATAATCAAATTAAACGTTGATCTAATTTTGAATTTAAATGCGTGAGACAATAAAACCATAAAAAGGAAAATATCATTCTTGTTTAATGACAAAATTTTATTTAATAATATATTAAATGATTATACGTTATTACAAACATTAAAAACAAAAAAAATTATAAGAATTTTCAATTGTCCCTCTTAGATCACTCTTTTTCTTTCATTTTACTATAAACATGTGCTTTTATTATTATAACATTTAAAAGAACAACGTGATAGCTAAGATAATAAAAGAAGGTTATGGCGTGGACTGGTCGTTCCAACATTTGGATGATGGTGAACCAAAAAGTCCAAGTAGATGCTTTTTTTTTATCTAAGCTTCAATCAATGAATCCATGTTAGCTCCATTATTTTGAATAATTATTTTCCTAATAGATAATAAAAATATATGTTTTTTTAGAATTCATTAAAGTACATGGATCGTACCACAACTTTAGGTTAATATTTCTGATCTCTCAACTTCAATTTGTAAGTAGATCGTCTATGAATTTTATTTTTCTTCCATATGTCATCCTCTTGATTGATAATAATTGATTTCCCGATTAGATTATTGACGTAGCATAATAACAAATAATAAAATATTATAAAATTAATATTATAAAAAATAAAAAAGTTACAACTGGCGGGCGAGCTCGCAAGGGGGGCACCCCCCTGGCCAACTCGCGAGGGGGAGGGGGCCCGATGCCCCTTGCCCTGGCGAGCTTGCAGGGGGCGGCCGACGCCCCTAGTGCAAGCTTGCCAATGAGCTCGCGAGGGGCTGACGCCCCTCTGTGGACTGTGCGAGCTCACCCCCATTTTTCTTCCTCCCCAACACCTTTATGCGAGCTTGCACAAGAGACGTCGGCCCCTTCGCGAGCTCGTAACTTTTTTATTTTTTATTAATTTTATAATATTTTATTATTTTTTATTGTGCCACGTCAATAATTTAATCGAAAAATTTATTATCATCGATCAAGTGAACGAAACATGCAAGAAAATTAAAATTAAAAAATAATATAATTACAGGTTGAGAATCCAATAATTATAACTCCCAAAGTTGGAGGAGAATTGGTGTAATTTAACTCAAATATCAATCCATCTTAACAATGTAATTTTATGAAACCTTAGCGTCCCAACGTCCATAGAAAGTAAACGCATTTGTCTAAAAGCGTTGTGAAGTTATCATTTTTATTTCATAATATGAAAGTTATTCAAATTATCTGAAAGTAAAACGTGAAAAAAGAGTGATAATTGAAGAGATGTATTATTGGAGTCGTTTGTTTTAGAAAAATAGAATGGATTAAATAAGGTTCGTGGTCAGAGTTTAACTGTTTTTAAATAAACACATTAGGCTTGGAAAAAAGGAAAAAAAATCAGAACTGTGGCCTATATTAGGCAAAAGGACTTAATGGGGATACTACCAGCTGAACTTGATAGCACCATGCCATTTTCGTTCTTGCTCTCTTGAGAGAGAGAGAGAGAGAGATGCAACTATTTTAGTATCCCATTTCTTCAAATGATTATATGAGGAAGTAGGTTACGTGCATAGTTAACCAAGAAGCAACTACTTGTCGTTCTTGCTCTCGGCAGCAACCTAAAACTGAAATAAAGGCCAACGGAAAAGACAACTTTTCTTCCAAACCAGTAACTCAACTTTAGAGTCATACTTATTGTGCTGTTCACTATCTCTTTGTGTGTTCTTAAACTTGAGATAGAGTGGAGTCCAAATTTCACAGCAATATATGAGATTTTATGGTTTGCCATCAAGAAAGAAGTGGTCCACCTTGGATTAAAAAAGAACTGTATGGTTATCACCCTGAATGATACACAAAAATCATTAAATGACTCCTGTTTTAACCTCTAATAATACTGCAACATATTACTATCAACTTATTTCATGTCTCCAGAAAAGCAAAACCAAAATGTTTCAATAGGATATAGAAAAACCAAGCAGAAAATCCATATGGCTGCCTGAAAAAAATTCAATGGAAATATTATCAAGCTAAATCAGAGAAATTCAACATTCTATCATTAGTTTCTTAACTATAATTTTCTTCTTGCTGGTACAATGTTCAAATTATCAAACTACATTTGACTCTACATTCACAATTTTGCGTGTCCTTAGATGCCAACATACTTCCATATAGAAATTTCAAACCTTCATGAAAGATTTTATTTAAACAAAAACAATCATGGTAGCTCTTTCAAAGACCTCAGCTTTACATATCAGAAATTAAGGAATGCCCTCTCCTTTGAGTGACATTGTCAACAACAACAACAACAACAAAGCTTTATCCCACTAGGTGGGGTCGGCTACATGGATCTTACGACGCCAATTCGTTGATCCATGTTCATGAGATTCGATAGGGTTTTACGCTGGCTGTCGGGACCTAACACAACCCTCCTCCTTTATCCGGGCTTGAGTGACATTGTCCATCTACAAATTTGTAAATGACAGTTCCCTTTGCTGTGCTCAGCGAGAACCCTCCTCTTATCTCAGGCCATCTTTTTCTTCGACTTTGAGTCAAATGTATTAGATTTCAAGATGAGAAATGGCAATTTGCATTCACGCTCATGTTCCTAAATTCTTTATAGTCCTCGAGAAGGGCGTCCATTTTGTTTGGACTACAAGCCATTGCTACCACCACCAGTTGGTAACTATTTTCCTACTAAGAATATTCGAGCTCAAGTTAAGAACCTAACTCTGACAAATATCATACCGGAACTCCTTACATGTTCATCAGAAGCTGGGAATTCTCAATTTCCAAATCCTGGTTCCAATCATACACATATCTAAGGAAAACTCAACCTAACTGCTAGGTACTAATTGAGCCATAAGAAATCAAAACAGAAGACACGGATAAGCTAAACATGGCCATCTAAAGCGTTATTTCTAATTCTATCCGCTCCTTATTTCCATTTTTGTCATTCCTCTTCCTGTGATCATGCATGGCATTTTCTGTATCAGAAATCTCAAAGTATTATAAATAGTTAAATCAATGCAAAATACCAGAGATATATAGCAGCAAAGTTAATTTAAAACATGAAACAGCAATATCACCGAGCTTCTCTGCAGTTCATTTATTCAATTAATGCTTTGCCACATTAAGAAAGAGCAATAGATAACATTCAGATGATAAATAGAAGTACAGAATCATAACTAAAGGATTGCATTAGATTAGTGCAGACAAAATAAAGGATTCAAAACCTACATTGATTTATGGCAAAGCAAATATCTAACTTCCTCAATGTATTCTTCCTTCGAATCCTAGGCATCATCAATATTATCAGAACAGAACACACCAAGAAATAACTCATTTTGTAGCAGCGTCAGAAAAAAACACAAACAAAGCAAGCAAGCGCGATCTTTTACGCACAGGCGAGTCCCGTCAGCGTGTGCGCCCCGATAAAGCAGCCCATCCGCCGCCAGGACATCAAGAGCTACCGGAGGCCCGATAGCGGTAAAGCTTGCCAAAGACGTGGAGCGCGGTGACGAAGCCGATGAAGCAGAGGCTCATCACCAGCACCACCGTCGGCGTCATCTTGAGGCCGGGGGCGTCGTCGGTGTAGAACCGCAGCATATTGCTCCCGCCGCCGAAGCCCCCTCCGGAGCCGCCCCCGCCGCCCCCCACCCTCCTCCGCCGCATCCCCGCGGCGGCCGCCGGCGTCCCCCGCGGCCCCACCGTCGCCGGCCGGCCCGCGCCTCCAGCGGACGACGTCGTCTGGGACTGCGAGCTCCCCCTTGCCATCGTCGTCGATCGATACGGTCAAAAGGAAAAGATGAAGAACGAGAAGAGATCGAAAATGGAGCAGATCCGAGTAATTCTGCTGCAGTGAGGTTCTAATCTACGAATTGATGTTCCTGCGGAATACTTTAAAGGGAGGGCGAGAAGGTCTCCGATGCCTGTCAACGTGTTCATAGATGACATGGAAACGATGACGTGAAAGGATTCCATTGGTTGGAGTTCGTGGCTGAGAGCAACATATGGGTGTTCTTGCGGAGCGATGGAACGTGTCATGGCTTTGTTTATGGTACTCAATTTATGAGGGTCGAATGTTTAATGTTGAGGAAGTGATCATATTGTATAATAACAAAGTTATCAAGATACCATCCTACTTATTATTTTAAAATAAAAAAATACATTAGAAGAATGAGAAACAAATATATTAAATTTTATCATCATTATTTTTATTATTTTAAAAATTATACTAACCATATAATTTTCAAATGTATAATGAAAAAAATTCTAAGTGTTCATTATTTCATTTTATTTTCTATCGTCTTCATCATCAAATTTTCATCTAATTATTATAAACGATTTGAAAAATTCAATCATGAAAAATTTGATGGAGTAAAAGATAAAGAATAATGTGAGATAGGGGACATCAATGTTGAACTCAAATTAATATTAAATACAACTGAAGATCCAGTCGAACTTTTACCTATATTGTTTTGTTTATTACTAAATTTAAATATATTTAAAATAATAATTTAATAGCATAGTAAAGAACTATTTCACTTTTCTACTGTCTGTGAATTTTGAGACTTTATTAAATGAGTGATATGTTTTTTTATCCACTAATTTTATACTATGATCGTATGATGTGATCCATAAGGATATTACCATAAAAAATAAGTTATAGTAATTATTATGTGAAGGTAGGTATATAATAACTTGTACATTAACTTTTAGCAAGATTCATATAACTGTGCTTGGTCATAATTTCACAGGATATGATAACGTTCGAATCAAGATTAATCATTTCTTGCCGGAACAATAGTCGGTGCCTAGTAAATGCTACACTTTCTTTTTTTTTCTGTAAATATTTAATGCTACTTCTCAAATATCCGGATTAAGCTATTTTTTCTTAAATTATTGTTATCTTTAACGAATAATATATGAAAAGTTATAAAAATGCTTATAAATAATTTACTCAATATTTAATATTAATTAAAAATTTTGTTACTTTCTAACCAATATTTATAATTAACTGATCCAAAATCTCGTAATATGAGTGGGCTCCACTTCTCTTTAAAAAATTTATTTTCACGTTGTTCTTAAACAATGATATTTTTAGGTGGGACAAGAATAAATTTATCTTTATTTTTTTTCTTTCGGGGTTCACATGTTTGTAAAATTAATGTTTAACAATAAAAATGAGAACAATACTTTATTCTTACGCATTATTCCCATACTAAATAGAGCTTTTAAAAATATTATTATTCTTTATTTTTTACTATTAATCTCTTTCATCTTATTTTCTTTTTCATTCAATTATTTCCTATTAATTTCTTTCCTTTTCTCAATTCTTTCTATTCAATTATTTCTCTCTTTCAATTTTTCTCCCAATCACATTCACTCTTTTCCTCCAATTTCTCACTTCGCATCCTTTCTCTATGCTTCATTTCCTTGCTTTCTACACTTGTTACCTTTTCTAAAATAACTTACAAATTCACCTTCATTTTTTCCCTTTTAAAATTTTTTCTTTTAATTCTGTCGTTTTCCATCTTTAGATGTCATTCTAATTCTCAAATTTGTGATTTTTATGTTTAGAAATAAAATCGGGTTGAACCTATTCAATTAGTTGATAAGGTTTTGATCAGCTAGTTCAAGTCGATTCAATCTGATTTTTTTCTTAAAAAAAGACCTAACTAAAACTTCTCAAAACTCAGGCAAATGTTGTTTTCTTGATTTGTGTTCCCTTCATTTGTTTCCAGTGAAGCTAGCAGAGGTTAATGTAAATGATTTTAATGAATAAACTTGCAACATTATCCTTGTAATTAATAGAGTACAAACAATTAAGTAATGACATGTTAATTTTATTCAGCCTTCAAGATAAGCTGCAACTTTTATCATTCGGGATTCGTCCACCATTAGTCATTGCAAACAGAAATAAAATCATCCATCTTCGTTATAAGATCATCAATGTTTTTAGCTTAGGAATACTGAAATGTTTTATTCAATCATATGCCAATACAAATATGATTGCTGCGAAAATATCTCAATTTATCTTTATAACTAAGCCAATCTCAGTTGACAGTGCTTGGTATAATCCTAGGTACAAGTATCAATATCGTTGGGTGGGATCGTTCCAGTTGAATAAAAAAGGAATTTGAGACGTGAAATGGCAGGCACTTCTTCCTTTACTTTTCAGTTCCATCATCTTGTTTCTTTTCATGTTCTTGTGATTGCCTTTTTGTAACAGTCCTCATGGTATGGGATCTACCTCGCCATGGGTCTGTTTTGCAAGAAATGTCTAAACAAAACCAGAGCTTGTCGCGGGCGATGCAATGGAACTTCATGTCCTGCTCCCATTATGGTGACAAAGGTCAAACCTTCGAACACTTGGCTCCAGCCGCCAACCTATTGAAAGACAAAAAGAACGGTGGAAGTTCGCTAGGGAGAGCCAAGATTCAATCAACTGAATAGTGGAAGATGAAGATAACTTTTCATCACTTACCTGCCCATTGACAGTCCAAGGGTACCAGCTAAGGCGGGTCGGGAGCTTGAGAGCATCCAAAGAGTATCTGGTTGCTGTCATAGGTACGACTGCATCTGTGTCTCCACTGGCAAGAGGCAAAACCAGTCAGGTTTAAGAGGAAGAATGCAGAATTTGAAAAAGGCAAAAGGAATTTGATATTTTTATTTGTTCAGTTAAAAGGAAGATTCATGAGATTACTACAATGAAAGAAAAGAAAAGAAAAGAAAAGAAAAGGACAAAAAATCTCTACTATGAAATTGAACTTAAAACATTTTGATCCACGTCATTACACTACAATCACACTCGCAGTATCATTTTTAAGTGCAATAAGCAGTTTGTGAAAGGAATCAACTCCATTCTCAGGGCACATACGAGACTAGTGAAAATTTATTACACTTTCTAACACCAAGGCAATTCAAATTTAGCTGAAAATGCTTAACACTATTTAACTTTGGCTGAAAAAATGTGGTATGTTAATTCACTTCAAAATTTCCAGTTTGATAGCCGAACCAGAAAAACTTCACCCTCCTGCTGTGAAGTTCTCCATGCAGCATGTTAAAGTCTATGGTGGACCAAAAATCGTGAGTTTTCAATTATTCCAACTCCGAACCTACATCAGTTTGCTTACTTACCACATTAAATTTCCTAAGTCAATGAATTGGCCATCCGTTCTTTAATAAAGAGGTTAATAGGATAATTATTTCTTTCATTAAATATTTTGGACGGTGTTGCACAAATTCAGCTGACTATGCCTTGGGTTCAGCAGTCCATGTGCCACTGATTTTACATAAAGGCGGAACTGGCATAAGAGAGCATGCCTTCTTACAAGAAGAGTAATCATTCTAACAGTTGAGGCTTTCATATATTGTCCTACACTCCTATCCAGCACTTATTCAAAACTGAGATATAATGATTGTTCCTTTTTCTTTTCATAACTGATTGTTGTATTTCTTTGTTTTCTTCTCCATTTAGTTGTTGACATGACACTGGTTTTCGCCTCTAAGTTATGAAGAAACAAGCAGAGATGTATCAGTTCCATAGGGGACAAGCTCCGATGCTATCTGAAAACCATGCTAGATAACAGATTGCAATTCAAGATGTGTGATTAATGGGGATGTTGATCTTATAGATAATAATAAAGGAAGTTTAATCTAACGATACTGACAACAGCAGTTCTGGCAAAATAAGCACTCTAACACAAAGGTACTATATAATTTTATTAAGGAAGGCTAACATGCTTGAATCAGGTGTGTACTCTTTTTTTATATAATAACTGACAAACAACTATATGAAACACAGTCAAGTACCTGAACACCCATATTCTTAGCCCAGCTGCAATTAGCTCCTGATAAATTGGAAGCATGGATCTAGGAGAATCAGCCCAGTAGTTTCCAATAATATCACTGTCAGAGAAGCAACCTGTTATCTTTTAAATGAAGTTTTTCCAAAATTGCATCAAGAGGAAATATATCAAATTTGATCACGTTGACATCAAACCTGCATGTATCCCAGGGATAAGGAATCCCAGAAATATTTGCATGGAGTGCTCGTTGCACTTCTGGACGATTGTAGTATATTTTGGCATACCTATTGGTGCATGGATCATAAGCTCTTGACATCCATGGCTGAATGCACAATCCAAGTTAGACCACCTCTGATCCGGTGAAAGTATTTAAACTTGAATGTTTTTTATTCAAATAGCGGAACTTTGCACATACATGACAAGGAAATATCTAAAGATATTGACAATGAAGGACTTGATATTACACAACTATTGTATTAATAGTAAGTTGGGAAGAGCAAAATGTGTTTGTAGAAAAAATACAGAATTGCTTTAGAGAGGAGGCATGGGGTAACCAGCAATCTTACATAGCGACCCCTCAGGTTACTCCGTAGAGAATTAGAGTTGTTGCAAGGCCTTGTATATATGCTGTAAGGGTCTATGTTTCCTTGTTCTGCAGTAGCCTGATCCAGGTTCTTCACACACTCAATTGAAGGATGCTCCGATGATTGGAAACCACAAGTGGAATTGAGATCATGATATGTAGCATCAGAGATTAGTCCATGCGTCCACCAGTACTCAAACGTCCCCAAATAATCATGGTAGTCATCAATTACTGCATTGCCTACCTGAAACAATGACTGATAGTAAATCACTGTGAATAGCAACCAATTACTTAGTAAAGAGTTCGAATAATACCATGAATCCTTTTAAATTAATCACAGGATTGGTAACCCCTTTGTTTCTTCTATAAATAAGCTGAGACAGCTGGGGAACATAATGCCCTGCATGGAAACCGCAGCACAAAAGCTCAAATTCTAAAGCAATTTCAACCCAGAGAAGCACAATAACAAGAAACAGTTGAATCATGGCGCACCTGCATAGCTCTCTCCAGTAATATAGAAATCACGATACTTGTACTGGGGAAACCTCTCAAGCCAATTTACGAGGAAAGAGTATGCATCGATAGCTTCAAGAAGATCGCCAATGAGACATTAGATCGAACACTCTACAAGTAGGTCATGAACATGAAACCAATACCTGTCCTCATGTCCCCAGCAGTAAAGAGATCCATCGATGTATTAGAATACGAAAAACCCACGCCCGCAGGAGACTCCAAGAACAGCAGATTCGCAACTGCGATTAAACCGGAGAGGTAAGCGGCAAAAAAATAAAACACTTAATGCACTAATCTGACAATGCGTTAGACATCACCATTGTTCCAGGCATAAGGATTGAGGTCGAGCGTCCAGCCGTCGGGCCGAATGCGGAAGGGTCCAATCTCCTCGGACGCGCCGTAGCCGACCGACGAGCATCCCGGGCCGCCGTTGAGCCAGAGCACGAGGGGTGCGGCGGCCTGCACGGGCGGCGGAGCCTCTGTCAGCCAATAAAAGAGCGCCCGGCCGGCGCGGGGATCAACTGTGACGTAGCCTGAGTACTGGGCGAAGGCCACGCTTGGCTGCCCCGGCAGCTGCGTGATCCTGTCGTTCTCCTGGTCTGGTGTCAGCCCACAGCTCAGCAGCCTCAGCTGAGTGGAGACTGACAGCCATAGCAGCAGCAGCACCACGCAGGGGAATCCGAATTGGATCCCCATAGGCTTCCGCTTCGCGGTGAAGACAAAAGATGACATGGGAGTGAAGGCGGGGAAGGGAAGGAATAGATGAATGCTGTGGGGTCCGGTGAGACCGTTGACATGGTGAACAGATCTCTCTCTCTCTCTCTCTCTCTCTCTCTCTCTCTCTCTCTCTCTCTGAGACTTCGCATAATAAGAGCTTGGCGGTGCAACGCGGTTAAGGCAAAGAAATAGCAAATGCGGACTGCAACTTGTCTGTTTGGGAAGAGCAGCACATGCATGTTTGCTTGCTTCTTACAGCTAGTAGCAGTTATTGAGGGGCGGAAGCGGCAGCAGAGGTACTTGTTGGTCTTGCAGCCAATTTTTTCTGTTGGAAAATGACATAATGCGTTGTTAGCTGGGAGCGAAGAGAAAAATGAATAGTATTCTTCTTACCGATGTCGCATATTTAATTATTTATGTCTTTCGGTTGTGTTAAAAAGTATTATCTTCGTTACTCTGAAACTAAAAGATACTTCCAATTATAACGTATAAGATATGAGTAAATTTAAAGAAATATCTTCCAACTTTATCTCTTTTTTTTTTCAGTTTCATCCTTAAACTTTATTTCATAAGGATGCATTTCACTGGTATTATCTTATTTCTAAGATTGTCATATTGTCAAGATCATAATAATCTTACGTAAGATTGGAGGAGAGTTAGAAGATAAAAAAGATAAAAAATAGTAAGATCAGGATCTTACTTATTAATAATATATATATTTAAAAAAATAAATATGTTTTTTTATAAATGTTGCATCTTTAAAAATTTAAATTATACCTCGTTGAAATATTTGTTATCGATTCTTAAGTTAAAGTATATCAAAACATATTAGAAATAAAGAAAGATATATTAAAGTTCATTTAAATTAATTTTTATTATCATAAATATTTAATATTTAAATTATTATATTAATCATGTGAGACGTATAAGATCGAATAAGATTATAAGATCGTGTGATTAAAATTAAAATTATATTAAGATCTTACACGTAAGATTTTCAAGATACATGATAAGGTCAATAAAATCGTAAAATTGTAAGATCTCAGTATATAAATTGAGATTTTAACAACCTTGCTTATGTCATTTAAGATCCTTACCTTGTACTAATGATAGAGGAGAATAATACCCATAGAATATAATAAAATATAATTAAAAAATATAATAATATTTAAAAAGGGTCAGTCACCCCTTCGATGACAACGATGGAGGGTGGTGTCCCTCTCTCATGGTCGATGAGCCCCCATCATCATCAACACAGAGAACTTTGACGATCAGAGGAAGGTGGCCGATAGGAGGAGAAAAAAAAGAAGAAATCATTTAGTCAACGTGACGTTGTCAACCACTCAAACCTCATCATCAATGCTAGTGGACTATGTGCACTCCACGCAAGCACGATGCCATCAATGAAGAGATCTCCTCGCAAAGTTCTTCGACATCGAACTTGAAGCGTGGAACTTGAAGCATGTGGCCCCAAACAACACTCTCCTTCATGGAACGATGCGAAGAGGGACAACATAATCGTCAATGTCAAAGATGGCTAACAGAGGATAGCAAAGTTGTCAATGCACTGTCGTATAAGTTCTCGATGTTCCAGGCGGGACCAAGGGTGTGCTTAGGGAAGGAGATAGCATTTTGTGCAGATGAAGTGCATCATCGTCGTTGCACTTGGGAGTTTTAAATTGTATAAGGGCTTATTAACGTGGTAGAGAAAGAACAAGACATCATGAGGGCGCCCAAGGTTGAGGAGGAGATTGATCTATTGATGGTAATATATAATATAACATCCTCAATATTCATCCCTCCTGACACGTGACATTCTAGCTATTGTGGGTCAGCATTTCATACACATTCTTTTTGGGCTTTCAAATTCGATAAGACAATAAGATAAAAATGTGGAAGCTAACTAATTCATAATAAACAATAATAATCATACTAAGATAGAATAATGCAGAAGCTAACAATTCTACTCTTTTGAAAGAAAAAAATCTAACTATCACCTTCTGTAAGTCTGTTATAACATCAGAGTAACAAAATACCAAGAGTAGCAATAATACTAATAATATACCAAATCTAATGATAGACTTTCATGTGCAACTATATAACTATGAACTCTACCAGTGCACACGCTTTCAACTCTAACTTCAGTTACCTACTTACTTATGAAGTTCAAACACAAAGACATGATATATCCCCGAGAAATTCACTCAATACATGAAATAATATAAATGAATGAATAACTTAAATAGAATAAAATTAGCATTTAAGTCCAATTCATCATAAAACATGTAATAACAATTCTATACTTCATTTCTCTTTCGTAATTTCTATACTGTTCCATTCTTTCTTTTCATAAAAATTCTTTTTTAATATGTTGCACTACATTTTTTACTTTAAACAATTCATAAGAACTTCTATATGCGTTGTCCTACGTGAACTCGATTTCTTTTATTATAATCAATATGACACTTTTATGTGACTATAAAAATGGGTCAAGATGAATCAAATTAGGACCAAGTTAATGTTTATTTACTCATAAAAAGGTTCTGGTTTCACATGGTCACCCAAGTAGGACCGCAAAAATCATCCTTTATTTAACTTTAACAATTAGTGCCAATTATAATTTATTTTTCAACTTTTATCTTTTCCTATTTATCTATTTTTTCAGTTTAGTTCATTAGACATCAATACAAGGAAAAAAAGGTCGACCACTCAATAGAAAATTGAATATGAAAAATTACTAGAATTCGAGCCAAAGTAGATCAAAGCCGAGACTGATTTGAGTGTCCCCAACTGAACTCTGCATCGTCAGCTTCCAAACCCCGAGACATGTATACGGGAGCTTGAGCCAGATTGGTCAGGGTGAACCAAAGGGCCGTACTTCATCACAAGGGAAATTCACGTCTAGTCCCATAACCCAATTTGAGATCAATCAGAATACATGTCGAATTTTGGCTACGAGGGTTGAGTTCTACCTATCCTTATGCAAGGTTCTTTCGGATTGGGTTCCTATACAAACGAATTCGGGTGCCGATGTTTTGAAATTTTGACATAATTTTTTGATCAACCTAAACACACTTTTGACATGAAACAAAAAATGATTTATTTTTAGATAAACAAATAACAATAATCATGTTTTGATCTTATGATAACTTAATCATTCTTTAAAGAAATTTCGTTCAAAAGTGAATACAAAATTTACAAGTACTTTTTTCAGACAGTATGAATATTAACTTTTTGCACAATTTTTGAGATAAGGATGAATCTTTCGACAAAGTATTCAATTTGACAGAAGGTATATCCACGAGCATATGACTTGTCGAAATAGTTGTGCACACACACCTAAGAGATAAAAAATAAAGGACGGAGAGAAAAAAATTATTTTTTGAGTATAATAATATTTAATTACCACAATTATTACATTATTTTTTCTTTTTTCTTTTCTCCTTGTTAAAATCTTATTTATACATAAAATCTTCCTTTAACTTCTTAACATTTATCTTTTATTTTTAACAGAATTTTTCAGAAATATGTATATACATTACACGGAGTAGAAGACGTTGGAGTTCCTGGCGTTGCCATACATGGAGAAGAAGACGAGCTTTACCTCTCTATGCTTTTTTTTTTAAAACTTTTTTTAGATGTTTTAATATGATGTGAAAGTGTGATAAAATGGGTGCTTTTTATTATTTTTTAAATGACATGAAAATGAAATAAAATAGCTATGTAACGTCGGTGAATGGACTGTAGCGGGTCAAAATGATTTTAAGTTAAATAAGTTAATAGTTAGAAATTATAAAATAAAACTTAAAAATCAAATTAAAAATGATAAAAATTCAGGGGCATTTATTAAAATGTATCCAACGATTTTTTTTACATTAACAAAAAAATCAAGCTTAATATCTTATTATAGACGAAAACAGAATGCTGCCTATATTATATTAGTGGACGAATGTTCATGATTGTAGGAAATTTGTTCACTGAAAGTTAGCTGCGGATGAAGTAAATGAAATGCCTCTCGTTTTTCTCATTTAAATTATGACGCCTTTTTTTTTGTTTTTACTTTCAACTTTAAATTATAATGCGTACTTATCTCCTTCAATTATTAAAAACCCATCAAATTTTTTACATCATCTGTTTTTTTTTCCTTTTTTTTCGTTTTGGCTACATATTAATAGTATGCATGCCTGAAAAGGAAAAAACATAAAAACACAATTGGAAAAAGAAAATAAATCAACAGGATAGGTAAATAAAACCTCTAAGCAAAATGCAAAATTTTAATAGTTCAAGCAAAGCGAGTGATTAGTTTTTTTTTCCGATCTAAACTGATCGATGTGCATCGAAATGGAAGCGATAAAAAATAAATTCTTGGTCAACGCGATAATTCTAAAATTCTAATTCGAGATTACTAACGCTCTTCGAATTACTTGGAACGCACCCACTATTAATCGTGATTGGTTTAATTATTTTTGTTTTATTGAGAGGTATAAACAATCATGATGGTTTTGTCCTGAATGAGCTAAGGCTAATACACTTTTTGGGGAATAAAATGGAATCAAATCAACCAAAAGGCGTCTGTTAGCGGCTGCCACATGTGCGATGCAGGGGAATCAGTCAATGTGGTTGAGGCAGCTGTCCTGTCTCTGAACTCTGTCACACCATTGTTGACTGGTACAATTATCAAACAGGATGGGCTTTGTTCGCCACCTACTTCCCACTAAATTCACTTACCATCATGGGTTCGGATGGTGGTATGAAGTGGGTTCTAGAATTCACTTTAAATTTTTTTTTATTGGAAGTGTCATTTGTGCTGATCGGTGAGATTGATTTAATCAAATTAATTAGATTTAATATTGGGTCATTTGGATAATATATTTTATAGTTTCTCAAAAAAAATTACTTCAAAATTTTTGTATATTAATTCTAATGGGGTAAAAGAAAAAAAAGAAAAAATTCAAGTTAACACCTACGTATTTACTGTGGATTGTGAAACACAACACCATTTAATCACTATTTTAATATAGAGAAAGAATACCTTATAAATATTTACATATATAAATACTTAAAGTCATTGTTAAAATATTACATAATGGACAACTGAGGATCAGTTAAATTATTTTCTTCTTCCCCAATTAAAAAGTAATCAGAAGTTTATATATATCCAGAAAAAAAAATATGGGGCATATTGTCGTGTCGTGCAGGACAGCGGGAGGTTCATCTTTAACACTCCATGTGCAACATCACTGTAAAGCAGTATCACGTCTCTAAAATTATATATTAAAATCAGGGCTGAAAGCAATTCGGATCCAGTTGAATTTTCGATCTAACTAATCGTTATTTTTCATATTAATTTTTAAAATTAAGAAAATTATCTTGAAATTATTTTGAAAAAATAAAAATCACCTTCTAAAGGGTCAATTATTTTGGATAATTTTTTTAGAATCCTACTTTTTATATAATTATATTTTAAAAATATATTTAATAACTTAAAATTAATATAAAAATATTTAATTTTATATTAAATATAAAATATACTACTAAAATTTTAAATTATTAAATTAGAGTTTGATAATGTGATAGAAAAGTATGAAATTTTATACTAAAAAATATTATATCTATATTAAAAGAATTAATAACATATGTATTAATTATATAAATAAAAAATAAACTTCACGAATTTTAATTTTAGCGGGTGAATTTTAATTTATTAAAAATCACTCTAAATCATATTCGGATTCTTAATTTTTTATTTTTCAGTTTAATTTTTTTGAATCGAATGAGTTTTTTTGAGTTGGTCCAGTTTTTCTTATACTCCTAATTAAAATACTTTTATTTTGATTTTAATTAGTGAGGCATATGCCTTTATTTTGTTTTATTATTTATCTTTGAACTTTTCTTCGTGTGAAAAAGCAAGCCATGCACAATTGTGCAGTTAGCCCAACGCAGACATGGTAGCGCGCAGGCCGCGTGCAGTCCGCTCGCTGCGCCATGGGCCGAGAATTCGTTCAACCGAATAAGAAACAGTTTCTAACTTTTCGAAACGTGAATGTAATAAATTAGTTTTAGTAAGTATTTAAATAAAAAATAAATATTATAAATATAAAATACAATTTTATTAATTAATAAAAAATAAATGTATAAATTAAAATTTTTAATCAAAGATTTGTTAAAAAGATTAAATATAATAAATAAATTTTAATGAATTATTTTAGAAAATATTAATCTAGAGTGTATTTGGTTGATTCTATCTTCGTAACGTTCCTTTGATTCTTCTTAACTACAATTCAGTAAATTATGTTAAAACATCTGAGTATCCATACAAGAAGACTAAGGCAATGTATACATTTTAAAGGCGTAGAAGAAAATCTCGTGATGATCAAATCGTTGAAAATCACGTGAAGTTTGTCGAAAAGTCTAATTTTCGATGGATATTTCGACGAGAAGAGAGTCATCAGACTAAATCTCGTCGGTGACAAGTTTTCGATGGCTTTTGAAATCTGTCGCTATTTTTGAAAAAATCATCCATCGGAACCAATCAGAGGCTCTGACAGTGAGGCCCCGTCGAATGTTCCAATGGGAAGTCGAACCTCCGATGGGACATCCCATCGAAATATCCGACGGAGGTTTCGACGGTAGATTACCGTCGAAACCTCCGATGGGAAGCCCACCGGATGTTCCAATGGGAGAACTCCCGCCCGATCCGACCACCTAGAGGTCAGATTCAACCGATGCGGGTCGGATCCGATTGTAGCCATTGGATCAGGCCATAGGCGTTAGATCTATCTGTCTATGGACGATCCGACCTACAGATGGCCAGACAGCCGATCTAACCTACGAGCGGCCGAAATCGACAAAGGAAGATGGAGATAGAGAGGGAGGTCGAAGCTGGAGTCGTCAGAGCCGTTGGTGGTCGCTGGAGCCAGAGGAGGTCGCCAAGGCGGTGGGAGTGAAAGAGAGAGATGGAAAGAGAGAGAGAGAGGGGGGGGGGGGGGGGGAGATGAAGTGTTATGTCAAGAGAAGGGAGAGGAAGAGATATAATGAGAGAGAAAAAATTAGATGAGACCGATGGACGGAGATCCGTTGGTAATATCGAAGGCATCAGACCCGTCGAAAATAATAATATTAAAATATTAATCATATGTTTTATATTATATTATATATAATATTATAATAATAATTACCGATGGGTCTACTAATGCGCGCAAATATGTTAGCAAGTATACTGGATTGTATCATGTAATAAATATTGAATAGAGTGTCCAACCCACGAGGATTAATCTAAATTATTATCTTTTTAACTTAAGTTTATTAATTGAAAGAATAACAAGAACTCATTTAAGGTAAAAAGTGATTTAAATTGATGATAATCTGATATAATTATGCCCTTAATAATGTGAGAGAAAGTAGCATTTAGACTTCGTATTCCTGTTATATTCTCATAATTAATCCTTAATCAAATATAGACTTATTGTAGAAAACAAACATATGGCTCAAAATCTTGAGGACCTAACTATCCTAATTAAGAATGTGTTCAAAATACGTTGAAAACTTAATCTAGTTTAATCCACTCTCAACTAAGATGCATTAATATAAAAAGTTGCTTAAAGTAAAGGACTAAAAAAAATTTGAGAACCTAACTATCTTAAATAGAAGTAAAATTAAAGACGTCAAAAACTCGATCAACTCCAATCTACTTTACCTAAGATGCTTTAAGTTGCAAACTTTCATTTAGTGACACAATTGTTAGCAATTAAAACTAATTTACTAACAAAAATATCAAAATAAATGAACTCGGCTCGGATCTAATGGAACTCAGCTTGGGTCGTATATAAAAATTTAGTTTAGTGGAAATAAAGGAGGAACCTGTCTCGGGTTGTACCAACTCAGTCTGGGTTTCACACGTAGGCTATTCTGATCGATTCTCTCTTGCAAAAATTATGCGAAATTATATGAAAGTAATGAAAGGAACTAATCAACTAATATAAAGCATGAAACACACATCATAATCATGTTATCAGAAGTCTAAATAATGAAATATAATAAGAGAAAATTGAGGTTCAACGTAGTCTTCCTCTAACAAATAAATTAATCCATAATAGAAAAATTAACACAAAATTTGAGGAAGAAAATATAAAATAAAGATTAAAAATTATAAATCAAACTCCCAAGAAGTAGTGGACATCTCTGGAATAAGCATTGGCCGAAACTATGCTCCAAACGATCACTCGAAACCTTAAAATAGTCTAGTTCTCTATTGATTTGAAGTGACGTACAATAGAACTTCGTCTCTCATTTTTGGTGTAGCTATGACTTCAAACTCCGAGATTGCATGCTCCATAGGGTCGTAGAACATCCATATTTATAGGGATGACGACCTTTTAGGGTTCCGAGTTGAAATCGTGGCTTAAATTCGAGTGAAAGTCGATCGAAAAACCCCATTCGTCCATCAGTTTGGCTGATTGTACGGAACGCGGGCCGGGTTTGGTCAAACTTGTGCTGAGTTCTATTTAAATTTTATTTTCGAGCAAAATGCGACTCACAATATTTTTTTAAGTGAAACTCGGTCCGAGTATGATACCAGCCCGCCCGAGTTTTATTGAAACTTGTCCATATGCCTTCCTCTCGCTCCACTTTTCATGCTTTTTCCAATCTAATTACTTTGCACCTCCAAAATAATGATCATAAGAATAAAATAGAACACAAGTATGTATCTTTGGACTCAAAAGAATTTAAGAAAATAAAAAAAATAGATGCATGCAATGATAAAAATTATGAAAAATAACCTAGATGATGCATGTAAAACATGTATGAAAATGCATGCATCATCTACCATTCGGTATTACCGATGGAAGGAGATCCGTTGGTAATACTGAAGATTAGACCCGTCAGTAATAATAATTTTAAAATATTAATAGTATGTTTTATCTTATATTATATATAATATTATAATAGCAATTACCGATGACAGACGGTAATATCGAAGGCCAGATCCATTGGTAACAATAATATTAAAATACTAATAATATATTTTATATTATATTATATATATAATATTATAATAATAGTTACTGATGGTCTACTGAAGGCTAGACCCATTGGTAAAAATAATATTAAATTATTTATAATGATAAAAAAATGTAAATGTACTTTTTATAAAAAAATATTTTTTGTGAATCCAAGATGTAATCCAAAATTTATACTTATGATTAAAATTAGTTATATCTTGGATTAAAAGTTAACATATTTTAATTTAGTTAAAATTGACCTATTTTATATTATAAATTTATTTATAATATATATTCTATACCTATAAAGATATTAAAAGGAAAATGAGTATAAAGATAAAATATTAAAGGCAAATATGAGAAAATGAAAAATAATAATACATTATTTAATATACTATTCTATTAATGTATCAAGAAAAAAATATAAGTGAAAGCATTATATTATATTAAACATTAATAATAAAATATTAAATTTAATTACCATTTGCCTAGCCTTCAGAATTATCGTCAGGCTAGGGTTAAACATTAATAATAAAATATTAAACATATACTTATATTATATTATATATATTTTATTATAAATATAACCCGACAACCCTAGCCTTTGGAATTACTGATGAATTTAAATTTGTTGGTAATTCCGAAGACTCCGTCGATAAATTATTGACGTCCGTAATAGCGAAGGATTTTTTGGCCTTCGGTATTTCGAAAGATTTTTTCTTTCCGTCGCAAGGCTAGACCCATTGGTAACAATAATATTAAATTTTTTATAATGATAAAAAATGTAAATGTACTTCTTATAAAAAAATAATTTTTGTGAATCCAAGGTGTAATCCAAAATTTATACTTATGGCGAGATCTAAGCGATTTAAACTTTGATGACATCCCCTAGTTAGTCTTAGGCGACCTAAATACTATACTTAGTTCTGATGATAAAAAGGGCGGATCACCTTTTAAGCTTACCAAATCTACTAAACTACTTCAAGATTTTATTTCACTACAGGGACTTATAGACCTTACACCCTCGGGTCCACCTTACACATGGTGCAATAATCGTAAAGGACTTGCAAGAATACTTTGTAGATTAGACAGACCTCTACTACATCAATATTGGACTGCCTTTCCTAATGTCACACTAAGTTCTCCTGAAAGAATTGCATGAGATCATGCACCTCTTCTTCTAAACACTAACATTGGAACTAAGCGACTTTTAAATATGAACATTTGACTCCATAAATTCTGCTTGTTCTTTATGTGGCTTAGCCCCAGAAACTATTACGCACCTCTTCTTCTAAACACTAACATTGGAACTAAGCGACTTTTAAATATGAACATTTGACTCCATAAATTCTGCTTGTTCTTTATGTGGCTTAGCCCCAGAAACTATTACGCACCTCTTCTTTGATAACTATGGAGCATATTTCAGCACCAATTACATTACTCTTTTGCATACCATGATTATTGGCATCAAGGCAATTGGTTATTTGAAGGAAACAATCTCACATTTGAATCTCAACTCTCTCTTCAATCCCTTTTTGCTCATTGTCTTTGGGGGTTATTGACTCTACGCAATGATATTCATTTTAACTCTCGCCATTCGCCATCAGTGCTATTTGGAGACAAGCCCTGGCTTTCTTTAAGGAACATGATGAGGATAATATTCACCATGGATGCCCCACCAATGACCCAATCAGGATTGGGCTTTGCTCAATTTCGATGGATCTTTTACGAGACCTAATGAACGGAGAGGTGCAAGCTTTTTATTACGAAAGCCTAATGGATTTGTTTTATTTTCGCAGGAGCCATGACAAAATTATTTTCATCTGTGTTGGAAGCTAAAGCTTGGGGACTTAGAGCGGGACTTCTAAAATGTATTGAGCGTGGTCACAACAAAATCTTTATACATAGTGACTCTTTAACTTTGATCTCAGTTCTTCAAAGGAAAACACAATGTCCATGGTCCCTGTATAACATTGTGTTGGATATTTGGCAATCGTGTGAAGTGTTTGACTCTTTGAGAGAGCAACATGGTGCTGCAGACTGGCTAGCAAAACTTGGTCACACCATTTCTTTGGATATTTTTTGGAAGGATACTCCACATAGGGAAATCCTCCACCTGTTACATCAAAATTATCATGAAATGAAATCTTATTTTGGTTTTAAAAAATAGATAACAAGGTACACCCAAGTGTCTCAGTATGAGGCATACAACAGTCTATGACTTGATACAACTTGATAGGTTCCATCCAAATAAAAGTATAACTTGACATAATAGCAAAATAGAAAATTGCGACTAAACTCTATGATAACCATGTGCACACGCCATCCGAACTATAGTCACTGCACATACACCAACACAATATGCATCCTCATCATGTACCTGTGGAGATCACATAGGGAGCGAGCTCAACCGTTAGCATAAAGTTAAGCGTGAGTTCGTATAAGTTATAAGATAATTCCATCTGAAAGTGCATGAATCAAAACATATAAATCATGAAGGAGAATGAATCATTACAAGGAAATCAATAAAGAGATCATAGGTTCATTTTCATTCATTTCGTTTTCTTTTCATATTCATGTTCATGGTTCATGTTCATCATTCATATTCGTCATTCATATTCATCATTTATTTGTAAGGACAAAGTCCTTTCATTCATCTTTGGCCATTCTTGTTCTTTCGTCTTGTTCATAACTTAAAAGAGCTCTTCTCTTTTAGAGAATACTATTACAGACACACAAGTGTGCACTATCTAAACCATAGTGGGTCCATGGGGGATCAGTGCCATGACCAGCCTCGTCAGAAAAGATGACCTCGCGTAAGGCAAAAACATATGTAGAGAGAAACGTCCATATAAATAGGCAAATGATAATCCTTTATCATTCATGAGCCTCTCTTTTAATCTAGTGGATTGATCAAGGCTATAGGGGGCATTCATCTTTAGGTTCATATAATTCGATTTCAATCAGGTGGACATGAGTTTATCAAATGAGGGGGTTCGATAAAATCATGTTCTTTTTGTCCATATATCAAACGTCCGAAAGTCGAGCGATCTTCTGCTTTAAGTCCGTTCAATGGTTGTCCAAATAAGAAGTGGATGCCCGTTTATTGATATTCTTTGGTCAGTCGAAAAGGGAGCGATCGACCGTTTTGTGTTCATTCTTTAGTTCATTTCAAGATCATATTTCGTCAGTCGATCGAGGAACGTTCGATCGTCCACTTTCACACGAGTAGATCTTTCGGACTTTCGGATGCGAGTTCGGTCGTCCGTTATGAATAGTGTCATCTTCTTTCCCAGTCGATTGAATTTTTTCATCGACGGTCGGAAGTTCTTCCGACGAGATAATTCATATCGGTTGCTCGAAAGGTTTTCAGTCGACCGACTGGTCATGAGTATCGACATTTTCTAGTTTGGTCATCCAAAATGATTTCGGATTTCCATTCTGATTTACATCGGTCGACCGATCGAGTTTCAATCATCCGATATAGCCAAATCGGATGCTTGAAAAGGTTTTGGTCATCCGCTTTAGTTCGATAAAGTTGCAAGTCATTGCGCGATCCTTATGTTTTCAATTAGTTTTACAATCAAAACATAGATCTAAGCATATCCTAATAATCACCATCATATAACATGATTCAGAAGCATATCTAAACATGAATCTCATTCTAAACATAGCATACATATCATTTTCTTCTATCGATCATAACTTAACAAGCTTTTCTGTCATTAAGCATAACACAATTTCTAATCTATCTTAGTTTCAGTCAACATGAATTATCATCTACATAAAATGAGCTATCTAAATCGTACTTTAACAGATCAAATCATTCATCATGTGAATAAATCATAACACTATGCATTAACATTCGGCCGAAATGTAAAGTCACTGAATCGGATATGAAACTCCATAAATTCATATAATATGGTCTATACTCCCAACTAGCATAAAGCTTACATCTAACGAGGTCCTTAATCATGCAATTTCATCAATAAATCTATCATATGATCAGATTCCGAAAACACACATCTTTTTGATAATTTTTGGTTCATCCTTGCGGTGATTAATCCTTAACTCCTTTGCTCCTGTCCTTCTTGTCTCCTGCGCTGAGTGAAGTCATTGGCATCGCCCTCTCGTCCTCTGGCAGCGACCATCAGCAAGCACACGAATAAGGTGAGAGGAAACGAAGGAGAAATGGGAAAAAGAAGAAGAGGATGGAGGTTTTGAAGTGGCGGAGTCGCTCTTTACTCTCAATGTTCGTGAGGCAATGAGATCCGATAGGTGCAGTGAATAGGGGAGAGGAAGAGAGAGAGTTTGTCTATTAATTCTCTCATATCATGGGGATGGGGGTTACGAATCATTTAGTGTAATGAAGGAAAGAGAGAAAAAGGTCAAAGTTGCTCTTCAACTCCTGTCCGTTGCACTTCCGGATGCCCGAAAGTGTTTCAATCGTTCGATGGTGTGTCAGCTGAGCTGCCGACTTCGTCGCGATACCAGGCACCCATTTTGATTTCGATCACCCAAAAGTCTGACGTCAGAGAATAATAAAGTTTTAAACTTTTCAAAAATTTTGATGTGTTACAATGGGAGTGTGGCAATATATTTATTTGTAAGTTAACTACAATGCTCAATCCCAGGCCACTGCTGCTCTCATTTTCAGTTTGCAGTGTACTGCTCCTTTTGTATACAGTCAGATCTGGTGCTCTCTTATGTTTCTCATTCTGGACAGGGGAGGCCGGATTCGGCTGCTGGCGCCGGATCTAGCCGCCTGTGGCCGGATCCGGCCGCTAATTTTTTTTATTTTTTAAAAATTCTTTGCGACGGTTCCGACTAGGGATGTTCACCGAGTCAGGTCGACCCGACCCGACCCGACCATGACCCGACCAAGCGGGTCAGGTTCGGGTTGAGATTTTCCAACCCGAGTTTACCTGACCCGACCCGACCCGATAGACCCGGTTTTTTCTTTCTTTTTTTAAATTTTCAATTATTTTTTAGTTAAATGTATAGTTTTATATTATTTAAAATCTAAAAAATATGAAATAAATTTTTTAAATGTAGAAAAATATATAGATATTTAAAAAAATATTTTTGGTACTTAAAAATACTTTATTTTATATTAAAAATAAAATAATAAATACTTTTTATATTAAAAAAATAAACAAAAAATAAAAAAAATGAAAAAGGATGGTCGGGTAACCCGACCACCCGACCCGAACCGACCCGGCCCGGCCCGGGTCGGGTCGGTTTGGGTCGCAGCCCCAAAATCTAGGGGACCCGACCCGGCCAGGGTCGGGTTTGTTCACGGGTCGGGTCAAACCCGACCCGTGAACACCCCTAGTTCCGATCGTCGAAAGATCGACGGTTGTAATGACCGTCGAAAGTTTTGACAATTGTGATCGTCGGAAATTTTTGACGGTTTGAACCGCCGGACTTTTTCGGCGGTTATAACCGTCGGAAAGCTTCGATGGCCGGAACCGTCGGAAATTTCCAATGGTCCAAACCGTCGCAATTACCGACGATTTTTTTTAACCACCGCAAATCAATTTGCGAAGAGCGTTTTTTCGACGGATTGACTCCGTCTGAAAAACCATCGGTAATTACGATTTTTGAGCTGATTACAACGTTTTTCTTATAGTGTATCTGCCCAAGAGGTTTCGTATCTTCTCCTTAGTTTGATGTTAGCTTCTGAACAGTGCCAAGGCCTAAAGCAGACAAGCAATCAGAGGGGCCCGAGTCCTTTTCCATTATGCTTCTAAGAAAGTTGGCGTGCCCAACTTGACATTTCTGTGCCATGGCATGGACTAATGGCACATTCTTCCAATGGTTCCCAAATCACATGGAATATATCCTTCTGATGAGAATAGTAGATATCTTGCAAAGATAGTTCTTATCCAATAAGTTTGCATCCAACTTGTAGTTTAGATTATTAATGCCACTAGTTTAGGTCATCAATTATAATATCAACAACCAAGACAATCCCATATCTTGCAAAATCATCACAAGAAGGAAAGAAACAAGGAAGGGGATTGAACAATGGAATCATCTGTAGGCGTAGGAACGGCTTAATGCTGACATGCAGGGACAAACAAAAAAGCATTGGAAAAGATTCATCCCAGTGAAAGCGATACAAATGGAGCTTCCGCAAAAGTTGGTCAATTCTTAAATTAATATTTAAACGCAGATATTTGAATGTTCACGCTTACAGTGAAAGCGATTAGTACATGGAGGCATAAAAAAAAAATCCATATCCTCTAGAAACTGAACCTTCATGTCCAGCACTGGATCACTAGAATAATACAGGAGCACATGGAAATGCAATGCCCTTCCACCACACATCACATGGACAAATTAATGCATGTCACATAATCAAAACCAAATCATAAAAAAATCTCCTACAAATTTAATATTATCTCACTAATCTATTTCAAGGCCACGTAAGCCTCTTTGAGTCAATTGTGGCGTTGTCGTATTACTGCCATTACATCAATTTCGAATATTGCTGATGTAGGGGGCAGTGACCTCATTGCAATGAGCTGTTGGCTATAAATAATTCTACAAAGACGCCAACTTCTTGACAAAAAACACACCTGCAATTATTTGCAGCCTTCCTCATCCTTTCTTTCTAGCCATCTCCGATCGATCTTTTGCTTGCGGTTTCTGCATCTCCTGCATGCAATTTGAGAGCACGAGAAGGTTTTCTACGCAGGAGAGATGATACCGCTGCCTTTCTGAGACTACTTACAGGTCAAGGAGAGACGGCGGTATCATCTGTCTGCGTAGGAAACGTCTTTGGTGCACAGAACGCTTTCTGAGAGGGAAATTGCACAGTTTGTTTGCTTATCTTGAAGTAAGTTATACTTATTCCTCTATCATTTGTTCATCATAAGTAAACTTTGGCTTGCTACATGAATGGTAGCATCTGATAGTTTAGATCCCTGAATTATTCCCATTGAGGTGCTGCATGCCTTATATCTTGGCAGCAGTTGTGTGAACTTTTGCATCTGATAGTTTAGATCCATGAATTATTCCCATTATAGTTGCTGCCTTGTATCTTGGCAGAACTCGTGTGCACTTTTGCATCTTGGTCTGGTCTAGAACCGTGCAGGATCTTAATGAGTTAATATAGTGTACCTGTTGCTTGAATGTGCTGCCTTCATTTCCCCAATTTTCATATAAGTAGTTATGCAATTTATGCCAAAAGCCAAAGAAATAGAATGGTACTGTGGTTTGGATGCAGAAAAAGAAAACTTTGGAATATCCCATGCCAGAGATGAAGCTATGAGGAATTGGATAGTAAACAGTATTATCTAAAAGTTCACAGTTCACAATTTTCTGAGAAATAAACCCCCTGACTAATTTAAATTTTGCTCTGAAGGAAGCAAATGTGCTCCAATATGAAGTCAGACAAGTTTGGCCTAACAATTCATTTGCAGTTATAAGAAATTAACAAGAGCTAAAATCTTGATACCCTTATGAATGAATTTTTATGATGCCAATGCAAATTCTAACAATGGGCCTCCAACTATATTTTTTTTCTAGCTCAGCCAATTGCAGTGTATAAAAAATGGTCCTCTAATTATAAAAGTTTTGCAGAGATCATCAGTATTGATTTCGAGGTTGAAATGTTTCCTACTTGAATTTCTATGATTAAAATAAGTTAATTTCTATTTGAAATAAGAAAAGAGTCCTTTTCTGATTCTTCTTCTTAGTTCATTTTTTTAATAAAAATAATATGAGTCCTCCTTAATTTTAATGAATTTTTTAATGTTAACACATAAATTTTATGTTATAGTTAATTATATTTGGTTAATACAAACTTTGAGTATTTAAAGTTATCCATTTTAATGTTAAAATGAAATGAATGTAAACTCCGGAAAATGATATATATATATTGAGAAATCATAAATTTGATCTTAGATTTATACATTTACTTACATGATTGTATATTTTATATATATGCTTAACATTTTTTTTATAAATATCTCAAATGGTTTCCTGATCATCCTTCAAAATCATGTTTTGTTTGCAAAAATTCTGCTGAGATTAGGGGTAATTGAGAGCCTATCACAAGTTGGTTATATGTGAGCAACTGAGGTAGGGTCTATCTTAACCATGGGAGTAGCTTGATGTTTTCTTAGCATGATCTCATGCCAAGGCATGAGAGTGAGAGTAAATTCAAGGTGGTAGATTACACGAGAGGATACTTACCCTATTTATTTGAGATTTGGGTCAGTTGATATGATCCTTAAGAATCTAGATTTGATTATGCTGAAATCTCACATCAAAGTATGAGAGTGATAGAGGATTTGAGGTGAAATTTTGTGAGAATAGGTTTGTCCAGATTTGATCTTGACCAACTTTTTAATTTGACTTGTTTGATGAATATAAGCTGTACCAAAGCAATTCTTATGCCTTTCATTGTTGAGCAACCTTCGTTACTTATAATTTTTTTAATTTAGATTTAATTTCTGTCAATATTTGAAAAACTTTGGATAACTTACTTTTTTGCAATCTTACTTTTCAGTTTAGTTAAAAATTACAATTTTATTTTAATTGTTTAGTCTTTTTGAAAACTAGCTAAATTTTTATGATAATAATTAATTTATTCCATGTGCATTCAACCCTAAAGTACTATAACGATAGTTGTGCATTTGCAATTGTAATTGTGTGTTTATGTGTATAAATTTTAAAATTTTTGTTGATAATTAGTTATCTAGGGACACATTTGTCATATCTAGAGACAACTTCGATATTTGGGGGCATGATAGTGATTTCTCTCCATCTTAAGCAAAAATATTATCTGCACCATTTCGTCTAGATCTAAATATTAAAATTTGCACATATCAATATTTACTAAGCATGTAGCTTGAGATATAATAGAACCCCACAATCATAACACACAACAACATTATCCCACATTGTTATGCATGAACTTGGAAACTCATATTTTTTACTTTATTACTTTTATGATGTATGACGATTTTTTGTGAAAAAAATTGTGTGAAACAAGAAAGATTAGATGAACGAGATTAAGTGTTGAAAAGTAAAAAAAATGAAAGTAATAGTAGTTCAAATGTCTGAACCTTTTGAATAGGATGAATTTATCATGGTTTCCAATGATCACAAGTTATCAACACAAAATCAAATTTATCATGATGAATAGGACTTTGTAGAAAAAAGTATTTGGAAATTGATCCTATCTAGAAGTTCAAACATCCAATTTAAAAAGGTTGAAGTGACATTTTGTCAAAAACCAATTTTGGATGTTTGGGCCAAACTTTAAGACATCCAAATAAAATTTTGAATGTTTGAACTTGATTTGAATGGCTCAACGACTCTCCAACAACTAGTTGATTCGGATGTTTGAATAAAGTGGATAACCAAGAATTTATAGAAACATGATCAATTGTCCTATTATTGCAGTCAAATGAGTTAGGGAAAACTTCAAACAACCATTTTTAGGGGAGAACACTATAAAATAGATCTTGCTATAAGAAAGTGAAAAACTTGAAAGAGAAATTATTTTATCAAAGGTCGAGCTTAATGTGCTTGAATCTTGTATAGTTTCATATTCTATTGAGTGTGCGAAATTCTAAAAGAGCGAGTTTGGATGTAACTTGGAATTAGTTGATATTGTATTTGAGGTTGTCATCTTATCTCTCGAGTTAAAGAAAAAGAGTGTGGTGAGAAAAACTTCATAAAATAGAGATTGCTTTGTGTCATGAAGATAAGAAAGCAGTGTAAAGGATTTTTCTTTGCCCATTTTGAATGTAGGAAATATGTGCTACTGATCAACATATGCAATAAAATAATTTTCCTTTTCCTATTTTTCTGTTAAATCAACATATGCAATAATTTATAAAATTCTGCAAGACCATCATGGAAAACATGCAACTGATCAAAATGTTGCAAGTGGAGGTCAAAATGCATGTGAATTAAGGCAAAAGTGGTAAAATTGAGGGATAATAATAGAGTTTTTATCCACTTATAACTTAGTGTACCTTATATGTCAAATATTAGAAAATAATTTGCTACTTTAAATATTTTGCATCTTTCATACTAAACAATGGGGAGCTTGCTACGAAAATGACTTTATTACTAAGAGTCATATATATTGTTGGGAAATGATGCAAACTTTAGGAATGCATATCTTGGGAAAGATATGTGCACACGGTTAAACTAGGATAAGTGTGTTAAAGAGGAAAAGTTTGAAAATAGCATTGAACTTTTTTTGCATAATTAAACTTTATCAAACTAACAATAGGAGCTTCAAATTATCGAAATCATAGAGTAGATGATCAAAAGTTTTATGATGAGGAGGATCATATGATCAAAATTGAACAATATCTTGTACAAGGAGTTTTGAAGAACAAAAACACATAGACATGCAAATGATGGGATTTACTCATCCAAGTCAAAACAATTGTCAAATCAAGATCATATGATCAATCAAGAAGATCGGCCAATTAAAAGTAATGATGACTATATTTGATCGTTAGAGTGGTCGACTACTATGATGGAGTGGTCTATTGATTGTTGATTGAAATGATGTTTATATTTTGGGCCAAACCAAGTGGTGGACAATATATCCAACAAATACTTTGATGGAAGAAAGCCACTAGGATTCTTTTTAGTGGATTCACTATTCACTCTGTTGAAATAAATGCTATAAAAAGTTGCACAACTTTATAAAAAATATTGAGAAAATTTGAAATTTAATAGATGATTTACTATAAAAGAGGAAAACCCGATGAATTGTATTTATGATTTATAAAAATAACAAGTTAAAAGATAAACAACTAATATATAAAATATTATAAATATTGTATGAGGTAGAAATTTGGCCTAATGGGAAAAATAGATCTCATTGTATTTGTTTTTTTTTTTCAAACTAATGATGAATTAATAAAATATACAATAGGTGCAATGCTTTGCTTAGTTTTAAAAAGTTGAAATTTCTTTAAATCTAGAGGGATTTTTGGTCATTACAGGATAGCAAAAAAAGAAAAGAAATAACACGTTGGAACAAAAAGGAGGAAAGAGAAGATCCCATCTTCCACCCTTCGTTTCCTCCCACACATGACACAACAACCATCATCGCCACTTATACGACCCCATTTGTCACCATCCGGTCACTATTTTTCGATCGAAGGCCATCGTCGGAAAGAGGACTACAAAACAATTTTGAAATGGGTTAGGAGAAATTTCACGCATTGACGTCATTTTGAACACTAGAAAGTGGAGTTTTCCACTGGTCACCATTTGACTTCGATTCACGATGATCTTTCTACAAGTATGTTAATCATTATTACTTTGGAGAGTGATTAGCTTCATTTTTATAAAGATTTGGCCTTAGCCTTGAAGATAGCAAAGGGTTTTTTTTGGTGATTTGTAAGTGCTTTTATTCTGATGAATTCAACATGGATTCTGCTGTTCCTACCCCATCGTGCAAGTGAGTTGGAGTTGGAGGTTGATCGGCATTCCTACAAAAAGAAAAATAATTGGTGTTATTTTATTATTGGATCAGTTTCAAGTGTTCCTCCGATGACATTCCAAAGAACTTTTTCGACGTTGTCGTGATGGGTGAATAGAATATTAGATTTGGGGAGAGAAATTATTGGGCGATAGGCAACTTGGTGTGTGTGCATGTGTCCCTTGGCATGAAATAAAACTTGGGGACATAGTAGCATCATAGCTATTGGAATGAATAATGTTTGAGGAGCGAATGCTATAGCTCTTGGAATGAAATAGAGCCTCAGGAGAGAATATGCATGCATGACTCCCATGAATTGAGAAAGTGTAAGATAATGGAGCATAAAAACAAATTTTTTTGCATTCATAACATACACATGCATTGTTTTAATTTGAGTTTTATTGATATATGCCAAGAGTTTGGTTTCTAGGTTTCCAAATTTATGGATTTCCAATTAATCATTGAGCTTGTTGATGCTCACCCATCTTATTTAATTTTTGCATGTAAACTATGAAATTATTCTTGTTTGCTTGTTATGCAATAATAAATTTAGAAGGGGTTAAGGAATGAGCGTCAATGAGAGGCGTGATCATTGATTTGGCCACCTTTGTATTTTATTTGTTTTCCTACATGAATTGTTAACTCGAAGAAGGTTTTAAATGATTTTGGAGTTGTCAAATTATAGTGTAGAGCGGTGGACGCTCATGATATGTGATATACAAGCATCTAACTGTCATAGTTTGGTTGGAGAGTGAACCTGTGGCTCAAAATGTTTATATAACTGCATGCAATGGTTAAAGTTCTGTAATTAAATCGCCTAAGGTGAAATATATATATGACGTCTGGGTGAATTTACGCATACGTCCTGCCAAATTTTTTGAAAACTTTTAGGGTTGTTTATTTTTAAATATTGGTTTTCTGTTGGATATTTGAATTTAAATTTAAATGAACAATTTTATAAATTCACCCCTTGTGACGCCTAATAGGGAGTTAGACAGTTACAATAGGAGTAAAAACTCTCATATGTGGAATTAACATTTGGAATGGCAATAGGCTTGAATAAAAAACAATAGGATTGTGAGTAAAAAGTAAGGGGTTGACAAGATTCAAAATTTGAGTTTAGTGACTAAGTGCAAGATAATCGTACCACTATGGCACATTACTAACTATGTCATTAGGCACATATTAGTACATTAAATAGTATAAAAGATTTTAGTGTTTCTAGGTTTTCTTCTTGCACTTCTCCATCGCACTCATCTTCCTTCACGTTTCCTGCGTTGTATTAATCTTCCTTCAACAATTATGCCTTCTACCTTCCTCTTCCCACTTCCTTTTCCTAGCCTTCTATGTTTGCCATCTCAGGCGGCGGTAGGGACACGACCACATAGAGGTGTATCAAGGATGCAGCTGCGCAGATGCAACTCGCCGACCACCTCACGTGCTGGGGCGGCCATTGAGAGCTGCCTCTGCACGAGAGGCAGCCCTCGACGGCCACCTCCTGCGCCTCGCAGAGGCGGCTCGCCGGCCGCCTCATGCGCTGGTGGCTGTTGAGGGCTGCCTACGCGAGAGGCAGTCGGCGAGCTAACTCTCGCGCAGAGGCGGCCCTCGACGGCCGCCTCAACGCGTGAGATGATCGGCGAGCCGCCTCTCGCACAGAGGTGGTCCCTGACGGCGTGTGAGGAGGCCGCCGAGGGCGTGTGACCCAATGGTTGCCTTTGCGCGGGAGGTCGCTCATCGGTAATGACCGTCGAGGGCCGCCTCTGCGTGAGAGGTGGCCGGCAAGCAACCTCTCGCACGGAGGAGGCTTGTCGGCTGCCTCACATGCTGGGGCGGCCATCAAGGGCTGCTTCTGTGTAATAGGCGACCGTCCGCCTCTGCACGAGAGGCGGCGCGACGACTGTCTCACGTGTTGGGGTGGCCATCGAGGGATGCCTCTCATGCAGAGGCAGCCCCCACGGCCTCCCCAGTGCATGAGGCGGCCGGCGAGCCTCGCCTCTTCTTGAGAGGCAGCTCGCCGGCCGCCTCACGCCGTCGAGGAGCGCCTCTGCCCAAGAGGTGGCCGACAAGTGGCTTTGGCATAGAGGTGTCACCCCACGATCGTCATCAGCCACCTCACGTGTTGGGGCGGCCAATGAGGACAACCTCCACGTGAGATGCGGCCGTCAGGGTCGCCTCCACGTGAGATGCGGCCGTCAAGGGCTGCCTCAGCACGAGAGGCAGCTCGACGACCTCCTCATGCACAAAAGCGGCTTCTGATGTGCTAGCGCGAGAGGTGGCTCACCGAGACCGGAGATGTAGAAGTGAACTTAGGAAACCAAATGGGAACTGTTGGCTTTTACATATGAATTGTTAATATATGATGGTAGTAGTCATGATATTTGAAAAGAAGTGTGGAAATGCATTAGCACTAAGAAATCGATATGTTGGTGTCTCGCAATGTAATTAAGAACTAATACGCGGTCATTTTTTAGAAGAAAAGTTTTAGGTAAAACGTACTACTTTATATAATAATTGTGATATTTTTCTAAGTATACTTTTTGTTATTCTATTATTACCATTTGAAAATGTACTGTTTAACCAGAAACAAAGTGAGATTAATTCTAACAACCGTAAAAATCTAGTGGTACATCATTATGGAGGTTCGAAGTCTTTTTTTCCATCTTCATGATATGGTATATGATTCATTACAAATTAAGGTATCTATTTATTGGATAAAATGGAGGTGTTTATCATTTAAAGGACATTATGCCTCTCCTTAAATTAAAAATTTATGAATGATGTTTTGATCCATTTATGTTTAATAATTTTTAATATGGTATTTCTTCCTATTTTTTGTATTAGTTTTACATTGTTAATTAAATTTATTATTTAGATTCAATTATTTTCTTGTATGATAATAAATGTTAAATTGTAGTAACTTCTTATTTGTTTGTACAATATATAGTGAGATTCTACTAATAGTGCAAGTGGAGAAATTAAGATATACAAGCATGTTCATTTCAAAGAGGGCAAAGCATGGAATCATGATGAAGCCAAAGAAAACTATGTATGTGCAATTTATAATCGTACATAATTATAGCCATTTTATTTTAAATTATTTTTTGTTGATTTATTTTATAGGATGCCATGGTTATTACACAAATTGAGATAATGAAAGTTGTTGTACAATTGGAATAGAACCCTCAATGACAAAAGAATAAATTTTTCAACAAGTAATGAGTACAAAATTAGGATATTCTCGAGGTTTTAGGTTATGGTGTGTGTCTTCCTTCTTGAAAGGTTAATACTGTCATACAAGAACAATTGAAAGAAGAGAGGAGACGATGTGATGAAACTAAGAAACATTCTGAAGAATGTTTACAACTTATATAATCTCAATAGGCACATATTGAATCTTAAAAAGAACAAATTCAAGATAAAAAAGAAAATATGGCTGCGATGGAGGATCATCAAAGAAAGATGGAAGAGAAGTTGAAAGTTTTCTTTCAATTATAAAACTTAGATTATGTTAACTTTCTTTTAGTATGGATTTCTTTATATTGTTATGTATGCATTGATAATGTGGTTGAAATTTCTTAATACTTTAATTTTGCATGAATTATCGTCATTGAATCCAATGATCAATAGCATGAGAATTTATAAAAATATATCATTTTAATTTTATGGAATGTGTCTACTCAATTTTTCTTTCATGTTTTATAGATAAAATTATTTTTATCTATAAATAATTTGTGACTAATAATTAAAAATGATCAATCATTTGTAATTTCATATTACAAAAAAATTAGCTATGTATCATGAGAATTATACTCATAATTGTTACATATTGTTTGTGAAAATAAAATTTGCTAATAGTCACAAATATAATTACCCATGAAAGTTAATCAATAATGCTCACGAAACTTTCGTTGTCAATATCAAGGTATTTGCCACAAATGATATCATTATCCACATTTGTTAATGTTTAATACTTACACAAATATTTGTGATAATCTTCGTGGCTACTGATAAGTTGCAATGCCATCAATATCCACGAGTTGCTGCCACAATTTTATTCATGACTAATAACTTATAATCACAATAATTGATCTTATATTCACGAAATAATTTATAACTATAGATCATATTTGTTGTAGTGTAGTTTAGTTGTTAGAAGTAGACTACGTTGAACCTCATTTTTCTCTTAATATATTTTGTTATTTAGACTTTTGAGAATATGGTTATGATATTTGTTTCATGCTTTATCTGAGTTGAATAGTTTCTTGCATTAATTTTATATTATTTTGCGTGATAATCGCAAGAAACAAATGATCAATTAAACACGTATTCTTTTCTATGAAGAACCCAAGCCGAGTCGGTACTAACTCGGGCCGAGTTCCTTCATTAATTTTTCCAAGGAGAACTTTTGTGTCAGCCCGGGCTAAGTTCCATCAGACTCGGACCAAGTTTTATTCATTCAATATTATTGTTACTAAATTAGTTTTAATTGTTAAATAATTGTATCTTTAAATGGATGTTTACAACTTAAAGCATCTTAGATAAAGTATATTGGAGTTGAACGAGTTTTGAACGCCTTTAATTTTACTTCTATGTAAGATAGTTAGATTCTCAAGTTTTTTAGTCTTTTACTTTAAGCAACATTTCATATTAATGCATCCTAGTTCAAAGTATATTAAAGTGGATTGAGTTTTCAATGTGCTTTAATTATATTCTTAATTAGGGTAGTTAGGTCCTCAAGCTTTTGAGTCCTATACTTTTTATCCATTTATTTTCTACAAAGAGTCTATTTTGATTGAGGCAGCCGATCTTGTCGAGAGAGAGGGAGAGGAAGATGAGAGAGAGAGGGATCCGACTGAAGCTGGGGGTCGCCGTTCCTGGAGTCGATGTATGTCGTCCGGGCCACGGGATCGCCAGAGATGATGGTCACCGGAGCCGAGAGAGTGTGAGCGAGAGAGAGAGGAGAGGGGGAGAGAGAGCGAGAGAGAGGTGGAGAGAGAGAGAGGAAGAGAGCGATGACTAGAGAGACGGGTATAGAAGGAGAGGGAGAGAGAAACTTTGAGAGGGAGAGAGGAGTTATTATAAACATGTGAGTAACATTTTAATATTAATAATTTCAATGGGTCTAGCCTTCCATATTACCAATGGGTCGTCAATAATACCGAAGGCTAGACCCCCAAAATATTAATATTAAAATATTACTCATATGCTTATATTATATTATATTATATATTTTATTATAAATTTAATTATCGATGGGTGTAGCCTTCAGTATTATCGACGGTATGTCCATCTGTCCGTCAGTAATATCGAAGGCTACACATGTCGAAAACATTAATATGAAAATATTATTCGTATGTTATATTAGTAATATAATATATTTTATTACAAACTCAATTATCAATAGATCTAACTTTCAGTATTATTGATGAATGTCCATCCGTCGTAATACCGAGTGCTAAACACATCGAATACATTAATATTAAAATATTACTTGTATGCTTATATTATATTATAAATTCAATTAGTAATGTTCGTCCATCGGTAATATTGAAGGCTACACCCATCCAAAATATTAATATTAAAATATTATTCATATGCTTATATTATATTATATTATATTATATACTTTATTATAAACTCAATTACCTATGGGTTGAGCCCTCGATATTGCTGACGTTCCTATTCATCTATAATTACGAAAACAATAGTTGTCAATAATATACTGATGGCTTGTGTCGTCGGTACTAGCGACGAAAGCTTTGCCCTTCAATATTTTGAAAGGATGTGTCTACTCGTCACAATGGAAATGCACAGTTTTATAAATTAGTGTTTGAAATTATTACAAAATATAAAACCAAATCCTCTCCAAGATAATTCTAGAAAACTTTAAAGAAATGAAAGCGAGGTAATAACAATAAAGTACAACACATAATGAATTGTCAACCAGATTTGGCTGATACCCTTTGCCAAGGCTTCTCAACTTTAGGAACTCTAAAGATCCATTAACTTTTGTTTACTAATGGGGCAAGAAAGCCGTTTACTCCAACCCACATTTTCTCTTGTATAAAAGATGGTGAGAGATTTAAAAGTCCAATACTTTGATCTCTTGCTCCGTTTGGCATTAGAATAGCACAGGAATAAGTGACTTGCTCTCATTTTTTTTGGCCAAACCCCCACTAGCAATTATTGCATGAACAATAAAATAAAAGGAAAATTCGTGTTCTTTGTGGGGAGAACAACTATCCTCTGGTGGATTACGAGTGTGGGATTAAAGGCCAAGTTACAATAACTATATTCTCATGTCCAAATGGGCCCTAGGTAGACACCTACTTCTTAGTATCTGAAGAGGGCTTGGGATGTTATAGATTTCTTTAAGCTGGGGAGAGATATATGCCTAGTTTAAGAGGTCAATGGTTCATTACCTAGTGTTCATATCATTTGACCTTTTTTTTTGAAATAAAGATGAAACGTCCGTCGGTTCATTCAACCCGTCCGAGTCGAACGGTCTAACTCGATTCTTGACCGGATTTGATTGGTCTAGGTTTAACAACCTTGAAAAATATGATTAGGTTAAACAACAATATTTATACCTTAATCCTTATTATTCCCCTTTTTTATGGTAAAAGGAAAAAAATACATAACAATTTTATCTTAGAATAATAAATATCTTTTTTGGGTTCTAATCATTTATGTAAGGAAAGAAAAAATAATGTAAAATGATATAAATATGCATATATATAACCTAAATCTCAATCAAAGTTAAATAATTAAAAAAAGTTAGAAATACATAAAAAAGGCAAAGAATTTAATTTATCATCTAAGTATTAACATAAATAAATATTAGATTTTAAAAGAGAAGATATTTTGTTTATCTTTTATTAATAATTTATAAAACAATCTAGGTGATTAATTAAATCATACAATTTTTAAATTCAATGTAAACAAATAACAATTATTAATGTAATTTTAATAGCAAAACACATATATATATGTCTATGTGCAATTAATAATGTTGAAATGATATTTCTTGAATATCAATAAAGTGTGAATCAAACATTAAGCTTTTATAGAAATCTTACATGTTAGTTGCCACAAATTTTGAAAATGTAACAAATACATAAGTTTCCTTCAACAATTAGTTATGAAACTTTTGTGGCTAGTATTGATGATAAATAATATAGTTTATTATGAAAATTAAAATTGTGGCTATTACATATATTATTTGCCACAAAATAAATCATCATAACAATTGCTAAATGATTATTACCACGATATAAATTATGTGTGGCTACAAGTTCATTAATACTCATAAAAATAATAATTGTGATCATAAAATATGATTATTACCACGAACTAGCATGTTGCGGATATTAATTTGTGGCTATAAACTAGATATGTTGTAGTGTAATCCATCGAAAGAATTAACATCAAATTCGAGGGAGAAAATATAAAATAAAGATTAGAAATAATAAATCAAACTCCCAAGAAGTGATAGACGTCTCTTAAGCAAGCTTTGATCGAAACAATACTCCAAACGACCGCCCAAAATCTCGAAATAATCTAATCCTCCAGTTGATTTGCAATGGTGCATAGTAGAACTTCGTCTCTCATTTCTGATGTAGTTAGGACTTCAAATTTCGAGATTGCATGCTCCTTAGGTTCAGTTTGGCTACTGAACTCGGGCCGGGTTTGGTTCAACTCAGACCGAATTTTGATCAAATTTTATTTGCAGGCAGAAATTGATTTGGAATTGGGTTTTAACGCCAACTCGATCCGAATATGACGCCAGCCCGACCCGAGTTTCGCTGAAACTTGTCCATATGCCTTCCTCTTGCTCTATTTTGTGTGTTTTTTCGATTCGATCCTGAGAATAAAAAAACCATGTTGGTAGATTCTGACTTGAAAGAATTTAATAAAATAATTAAGAAAATAGATGCATACAATTGATAAAAAGTATGAAAAATAGTCTAAATGATGCATGTAAAATAGGTATGAAAATGCATGCATTAGCCGCTTGCGGCCAAATCCCCACTAAGCGAACGGATCTGATCTTAGTGTTGCCTCGGCCGAATCCGCCTGCCTACGGCCAAATCTGACCATTTGCGATTGGATCCGACCGCTTGGCTATGGTCAGATCCCTCACTCTATCTCCCTCTTTCTCTCCCTCTCTCTCGGAAAGATTGGCTGGCAGTCATATATATCCCACCACAAGCGCCGTCAGATTCGATCGCTTGCAACAAGATTTAGCCACAGGCGGCCGAATTTTTTTATATTTTACAAAGTTTTTTAGGGGTAAACTTGTTAGAAAGTTCGAAGGAGGTCCCCCTTCTAAATTTCTGATGGGTGCCTACCCGTCGAAACTTCTGATGAGCGGGCTCTTGTCGGGAAGTCAGATGGGTAACTCCCTTTGAAACTTCTGAAGGCGTCCGTCTTTCTGAACTTTCAATGGGAGTTATTCGTCAGTCCAAGAGAGTTTTGTGATGACGTTACTCGTTGGAAATACCGATAGTTCTTATGCGCCCATCGGAAAATTATTACCGACGAGCATTTTTGAGGACATCGCCCCCGTTGAAAAATCCATCAGATAATAAATTTTTTGATGGAATTTCTTATGGATTTGACCGTCAAAAATTCGAAAAAATGTTGTAGTTACTCCCTCTCCTCTTTTGTGACTCTTGATCCGACAGTCAAGGACTTTGCACATTTTCAAAATAGAATATGGAAGAGAAGGCAATGAACGCTTGGAATCTGCAACAACAATTTGTATCTAATTTATAGCATGCCATAATCACATCGGTAATCTACTACTTTATGTCTAAAGTACAAAGAATTGTACAACTCTATAACAAGTGATGCTACATGATCTCAATCACCCTCCTGGTCCAATGTAATCAGGTCTGCATATCCATTCTGTTCCGGCCTTGATGGTTGTGATTCTAGGATCATTTGATCGGGAGGGCTATTCGACGTCGTTGAGAGAAAGCTTAGTGCCATGACAACATCAGTCATCATTGGCCGAACCGAAGGATCCTCTTGGAGGCACATCGCAGCAACAGCAACAACTTGGTTCAAGTCTTTTGGTGGGTACTCATTCAGCAAAAGTGGGTCGACCAGCTCAGGGAACCTCTTCTGGTCTTTAAACATGGGCATTGCCTGCATGTTTGACATGATCATACGTATAGCTCGAAACGTCAAAAAGAGGAAGATTGATCAAGTAATGTGTACGAATTTGCAAGTTCTAAAAGATGTTTTTTGCATACCCATCCAATGAGATTTTGTTCTTCTATCGGCTTGGATGTGTCGATGACTCTTCTTCCTGTGATTAGCTCGAGCATGACAACGCCAAAGCTGTAGACGTCAGACTTGACTGTTAGAAGGCCCGTTCTCGCGTATTCAGGTGCACAGTAGCCATACGTGCCCATCACCCTGGAAGAAACATGTATCTTGTCCCCCATGGGACCAAGCTTTGCAAGGCCGAAGTCACTAAGCTTCGGATTGAAATCTTCATCTAGCAAGATGTTCGACGATTTGAGATCACGGTAGATTACTGGCGGATTGGCCTTCTCATGCAAATATTCCAGACCTTGAGCAGCGCCATAAGCTATTTTCACCCTGGTGTGCCAGCTCAAAGGTTTCCGATCAGGTGAAATATCTGTCATAAGAAAAGTATACATCATAATGAATAAACAAATAATTAATTAGGAAAAGAAAAATATAACATAAAAGATATATGGGGAAATGTCGTTACCAAGCAAGTGATCTTCCAAGGAGCCGGATGGCATGTACTCATACACCAAAAGTCTTTGTTCACCATCTGCACAATATCCAATTAAGTTGACTAGGTTTTGATCATGGAGGAGGCTTAGCATTAGAACTTCAACAAGAAATTCTTCGTTCCCTTGAAATCCGTTCCTATCCAGTTGTTTAACTGCTACGACCTAATTAACCAAAACGAAAAGAGCAAAAAAAAAAAAATTATGATGAATTCGTATAATTTACAGAATGTCCAACTTATTAAATTATTAAAAAAAATAACGGATCATGAAACAAAGTTTAGGTTTACCATACTTGTCCATTATCAAGGCAACCCTTGTAGACTCTACCAAACCCTCCTTCACCCAGGAGGCAATCAGGCCGGAAGTTCTTGGTGGCAGCAGCAAGTTCCCGAAAGGTGAACGTTCTTGCTTTGATGTTCCCGTTGTCGGCACCATTTTGGTTTTCCTTAGGAGAGTGATTATCTGCAGGATGATCTGCTTGATGAAGAAAATAGGTTATTCAATTTCACATGTCCAGTTCTTTTTTCTTTAATGTCACACCAAATAGCTATATATATCTATCTTTAAAAGGATGTTCAACAATGTTTGGAGAAGGTTTTGCATCCTTCATTGCGTTAGAATAAAGTGGAGCTATGCTTATGCATGTTTGTAAGCTATTTCTCAGGGTTCCAAGTGTCAACTTGTTTTTTACTACCCTACCTGATAACTTAAGTGGCACTAATTGCATCAATTTGTGGACTCTCAAAGTTGATTTGCAAAATACATACATATCAACAGTTGAAGCAATTCTGAATAATATATAATCCCCAAAATGCATAATTTTGGCTTGATTTTCTCATTGTTCTTCTCTAATTCTAGACCAAAATATAAAGTTGACATAAATAATATTGGTTAGAAAAACAAATCCAAATTCTTTCGGGATCTCACTGGTCAATAATGAATAGACTAAATTCATCTTTACCCCTATATATGCATTTTTAAGAGTTGCATTCAATATAAGTAAAGAAAAGATTCAAATTAATTTACAATGCAATCAAATAGAAGAATTTGATAAAAGAACCATTTCATGAACCACCATTACCAACGCATTCGGGGGAAAAAAATATATCAAGAACATTAACAAAGAGCCTCACCAGGCCTTTTTGCGACGGCTACGTTAATTGTGCCAACTTTGGGCACGTCCAGGTCTTCCTCGGAGTCCTCCTTCTTGGAAGAAGAGAAACAAGGGAAGCAACTCATTTCTCAGATCTCCGGCTGCCCAACAATCGTTGCCCTTCGTCTTCCTTAAAGCTGCTCTTGATCAAATCGCACAATAAATTCCTATAAATGGCCCCCTATCGAAATTGATGCACCATGCAACACAAAAGCAGGAGGTAGTAGCAGCAAGAACAACAATAAGGATTAAGAAACACAGAAGAGTTCCAGATGGAGACAAGGAGGACCTCTAGCATGTAGGAGGGTTAGCAATGGTGAAGGATATTGGATAAACAGGAAGAGAGAGGCTGCTGGGTAGAGGAAGGCAGCAGCAACTGCGCAGCGCCTGCAATGGTCTCGATCTTGTTTTGGAAGTAATGGGAATTAGAAGGGGGTCGGAGGACGCATTTGAAGAAGCCATTGAAATCTGACAGGATGATGGTGGCGGCACAAGGGAAGTTGTTTGCTTTCTGCTCTGCCAGGGAGGGAGGGTCGTCTTGCCTCGTCGATGTCGTTGCAATTTTTTCCATTTATTACTTCTTTTTAAAACAAGAAAAACAATACGTTTGAATAAGTTAATTAGGATAGAAAAAAAATGTTACAAAATAGGTAAATATTGAGCCGAATCTAATTAAAATATCTTAAGCATTTACTGGTTTTATATTATTTTCTTGAACAAAATAATTTTAGAAACTTCAGTTCCAACGTAGAGATAGAAAAATGATCTCTCGGAATAGTATTGTCTGAAAATTCAATCTTGTGATATTTTTTTTTTGCTCTCTGGATAGCTACATTTCTAGCTAAATGATTTTTTTATTTCATAATATATTTTAACCTTGTTGCAATTGTGGACATAAAAATGTGGAATTAGTTAAGCAATAAATTGTACAGATTTTCTAGGAGTTTGGAAACCAATATCCATGTCTACTAGCGACTAGGAGAAAATTTCTTAACAAATATGTTGGAAGCGGATATTAATTTTTGTACAATAGTATTTTAAAGATATGTTTACAACAGTAAGGATTTGTTTTATCATTGCGTGTAGAGAATCTTGGTTGTGGAATAATTATATAAAAGACAGTTTTAATTTGATTTATGATATCACAGGAAGTTATTGTCAGTTGCCTATGATTTTAAGCCATTGAACACAGAGGGGCTACGAAAATGGAATTATATTCATTAAACAAGCTTGAAAGGTTTATCATTCACTATTTTTCAATGTGAGTCAGTAACATAAATTTTTTCGTTGTCATTAGTAACGTTAAAATAATCACTTTATGGACATTTAATTAGTGCAGTTTTTCATAATACAATCTTGATAATAAGATGTATGATCATACAAAGGGTATGCGAGCATAAAACCATTTCTTTTTCAAATAAAATATTTCTTCATATATTTCAATTATAAAATATCTAGGATAATTTTAAAACTTAAAATAGACTTAGATGATGTTTTTTGTTATATAATTTTCTGGAAAAAAGATTATAGTTGATATTTTAAGATTCCTAATATTTATTATTTATTATATGGTGAAATAATTGTTGGTTGATAATTGAGATATTATCTTTTATTAACTTTCTAAGAACAATTATGATAATATATACATACATACATACATACATACATACATACATATATATATATATGTGTGTGTGTGTTAGAATATATATAATATTTTTAATATGCATGTAATATAGTATGATTAAAGATTCTCAATGTAATCATGTGACCTTCCATCCTACAAATATTTGATCTCAAGTTAGGTCCTAAATGTATTGATTTATGTTCAAGATTAAGATCTCTATAAATATAACCATTTCATCCATTAATGATATATGGAATCTCATGAGATTATGTTTAAAGAGTACATTATGGATTGATCATAAGGTCACTTGACGTAGAATGATTTTCAATCTTTTTGTTATATTAAGTATCACATTGTATTCTTTCTAATAATTTGATATTAAAAATTTGGGTAGCACTGAAAGAAAATTGACGATTAGCGACTCAACATAGGAGACGTTAGGGAGGCGCTATTACGTCTCCATTGCGAAGAGCGTCTCTTTAGCGTCTAACTAGCGCCGCAATATTGAGACGCTAGAAATCGGTGGCTAGAGGCATCGCACTAGAGTCAAAGATAATGAGACGCAACTATCGCCCCTTGTTGACGCTATATCAACGTTATTAAGACGCTACATTTGCGGCTGTGTGAAGCAGGAGCGCGTCGCTAAGTCGACGTGCAAGGGGCGTTAGGGTTGAGGCGCTATTCCGGAGCCCACGTGTCGCTACTGTAGGCGCTAGGAGGGCGCCAAATTGACGCAAATATGATCGTTCACGCATCGTCAATGAGACGCTCAGAGGGCGCTAAGTGCGATATATTTAAAGCCGCATCGACATGTTTTGCGACGCCAATGAGACGCTATGGAGTCGCTACTTGCACATTTTTTTTACCCGTCCAAGTCTCATTTTTTCCCTTCCCACACCCATACAATTTATAATGCATCTCAAAATGCATTGATATTCATCACAGGCAATATAAAAGCCACTACAAGAAAATCGCGATTTTCCGACGAATAATTTCTGACGATTCTAAATCCGTCGCAATTTGCGACGAATTTTTCGACGGTTCTGTTTCCGACGGATTTTTTGACGGTTATGACTGTCGGAAATAATTTATATTATTATTTAATTTTTCGACGATTAGGAACGTCGATATTTCTGACGGATATCCATCCGTCGCAATTTTCGATAACTTTTCCGACGGTTACGACCGTCGGAAATAAAAAATTAAATTATGTATTTTTTTATATTATTATTAAATTTTTCCGACGGATTTTTCGACGGTCACGACCATTGGAAATAAAAAAATTAATTATATAATTTATTATATTATTATTTAATTTTTCGACGATTAGGAACGTCGATATTTCCGATGGATATCCATCCATCGCAAAATCTGCCGCAATTTCCGAAGGTCGTAACCGTCGGTAAATGTATAATAATATCATATAAAGAATATTTTATTAATATAACTAGCGACGGTCCAAACCGTCGCAATTACCGACGATTTTGACCGTCGGCAACGATTTCCGAAGGTTCAAACCGTCGGTAAAATAAAAAATAAACATTATATATAACTAAATATATTTTCGACGGTCACAACCGTCGGTAATTATAAAAATATTTAATATTTACGTTTTCGACTGCCGAAACCGTCGGTAATTAAAATTTTGTTAACCCGCTTTTTTTCCACTTTTTTCCTTTATATATATTCCTCCTCCTCCCTCCTCTCTCTCCCTCCTCCCTCCACTCCTCTCTCTCTCCCTCCTATCCTCTCTCTCTCCCCCGGCCGCGAGCACCCTCTCCCGCGCCGGACGCCAGCAACCCTCCCGCGCCGGCGACCCTCTCCCGCACCAGCGACCCTCTCCCGCGCTGGCGTCTCTCTCTCTTTCTCTCTCCCGCTCCGCGCCGACGTCTCTCTCTCTCTCTCCGGCCAAAGGCCGCTATCGGCCGGATCCGTGGCCGTTTGGATCCAGCCCCCAGCGGCCGATCGGCCGACTGGCGGCCGGATCCGGCCTCCAGCGACCGGATCCGGCCTCCAGCGACCGGATCCGGTCTCCAGCGGCCGGATCGGCCGCCAGGAGGTCGGATCCGGCCTCCAGCGGCCGGATCCGGCTTCCAGGCTGCCGGATCCGACCTCCAGCGGCCGGATCGGCCGTCGGGCGTTCGGATCCGGCCGCCTGACGGTGGATCCGACCTCCAGGCTGCCGGATCCGGCCTCTAATGGTCGGATCGGCCGTCGGGCGTTCGGATCCGGCCTCCAGCGGTCGGATCGGCCGCCGGGGGTTCGGATCCGGCCGCCTGGCAGTGGATCCGGCCCCAGCGGCCGGATCGACCGCGGCCCGATACGGCCGCTAATTTCTTTTATATTTAAAAAATTATTTGTGACGATTGCGACCGTCAAAATGTCGACGGTTGCGACGCCCGTCCAAAGTTCCGACAGTTGCGACCGTTGCGACGCCCGTCCAAAGTTCCGACAGTTGCGATGGCTCGAACTGCCGGCCTTTTCCGACGGTTGCAACTGTCGGAAATTTTGACGGTTCGGACCGTCGGCCTTTTCCGGCAGTTGCAACCTTTGGAAATTTCGACGGTTCGAACCGCCGGGGACTTTTTCGACGGTTGCAACCGTCGGAAAATTTCGACGGTTCGAACAGCCGGGGACTGTTCCGACGGTCAGAACCGTCGATATTTTCTACGAATTTTTTTCAACCATCGTAAATCCGTTTGCGACGAGCGTTTTTCCGACGGATCGATTCCGACTGAAAAACCGTCGGTAATTGCGTTACCGATTGTTTTCGGGCTGATTACCGATGGTTCGGACCGTCGGTGATCAGCATTTTTCTAGTAGTGAGCGTCACAAGCAATATAAAACCATCACAGACAATATAAAACCATCAAAGGCATAATATATAACATAAGAATACGAAATCTACTAAACTGAACTAACAAACTATATGTATGTGTAAGTCTATAAGTAACAAATGCATAGTTTGTTTTCTATCCTAGGTTTGAGAGTTATTGTTATCATTTCGGACGTTCGACCTAGACGTGCTCGGTCCATGGCCTCGTGGGGATGGATTCTACATCGGGATCAATCCCTGAATTGCCTGCAATAGAGGAGCCAACTCCTGCGACAATTGTTGTGACACCTGCTGCGATATCTGCGCCGATAACTACTCCGATAGCTGTTGTGATAGCTGCGTCATATCAGGTGCAACAGATGAGCTCGGAGCAGATGCACCTCCTGCATATCCTCCGATCCTCCTAGGTATCTGAGCGGCTGTGCCGAGGCCACGCAAGTATCCCCTCGTGTCGTGCCGGCCACCTCCTCCCTAACAACAGGGTCATCTACGAAATAGAAAAATTATACAATCATATAATATATAAATTATATATCAAGAAACACATAAATTAAAAACATGACTAAACCAACGAAGAAACATTACTTGGTGGCTGAGTACTCGGATCATCTCCATACTTTTCAGTCATTTTCGCATTATACTCATCTATAAAATTTAAACATTATGTATTTCAAAAATAGTGCAACAACCAAATGACCATATAATGAGACTTACTAGAAGCCTACGAGCAGTGGGCGTAACTAAATCGTTTGTCTTCCGGCTCTTATGCGTGGCCTCATAGACCACATGAAAGTCTATGGGACCGCCTTCTTTCTCCTCCTACAATAAAATTTCAAATTTGATAACATAAGTATAAATCAAAAGTTTGATAAATTGAATTTATATGTAAATTACTATGCGTCGTCGATGCTCGTCAAATCACATCGATCCCCTATGTGGATGTGGGCCTCGGACTTTGAAATACGGCTAACTCTTGCCTTTTCCGACTTTCTTTGCCATCGTTCATCCGTCCTTTTGTGAACATCAAATACTTACACTTTCAAAAAACTATAATTTTCATAAAAATAATGTAAAAGTATACATACTTACCGCTTCCTACAGAAGGACTTCCAAACCGAGCGCCTAATATGTCTTGAGCATCTTTGTATGCCCTGCTCTAAAGTGAGGCCGGCGGATGTGATGACCTTGCGAAACTTGTATAATCGATTTCGGAGGCGTTTCGCAGCGACCTCTTCAAAAGCTCTCCGGATCATCGCTAAACTAAGATCCGGATGAAACCGATTTGCTTCCTACAAATAGAACATTAAAACTTAGTAATCTTAAAATAAATATAAATCGAATTATGTAACCCAAATAGAAGATCGTACCGTAAAGGCTCGAAACATATCATCTCGCACTTGAATTGGGACATCTTTCCAAGATCCTGCCCCTTCCGGCAAGTGGGAAAGAACGAGAGCATTGACATCTCGCACGGTACTAGCGGGTATGAAAGTGGTCCTGCCAATTACAAAGAAGAATTAATTTTCAATGATAACCAAAATTATAACAAGTAATCTATACAAATTATTTAACTTATGATCGAGCAATATTATTCACAGTGACCACCCCATTATCGTGTAACCCCTCTTCATCACTCGAAGATAAATCATCATCTGGTACAGCTGGGGTAGGTTGTGAAGGTCCGACATCAGCTACGGGCCCTAATACATAATAAATCATTAGTGTCATACCAAATTAAAATTGTGATAATTGATAAATGTACAATAATATTCTCACCTCGATTGATGTGTACCGCATGATCAGTAGCAGTCCGCTCATCTGAATGAATTGAGTCAGGTGCTTGTGCTATCGGCGGCATAGCAACTAACATTATTAAAAAATAATTAATATAATTAATTGAGAAATGTCAATAACAATAAATATATCACCTGACATAAGATATCGCTCGCCAACGCTAGATTGTTGTGAAGCTTATGGTATTCTCAGCGGTGGCGGTGGGGTAGCAACTGCCATCATAAGAAAATACATAAAATTTGGCTCCTACATAAAATTAAGTAATATACAAAAAATAATCTGGTGTGATATGACGATCGTCGTCGTGCGATCGGGACGTATCGACTATGTTCCCCGTCGACGGTGGAGCAACTGTTAAAAAAGCAAAATATTTAAAAAACTTCATCTCCTACTGTCTATTGCCTACAATGTGTCACGTACCTGGAGTGATACGCTGAGCAGACCCACCAATGGATCACCTACTATGTGACGATCCGGCTACGTGCCCCGTCGGCGAAAGAGGAACTGATATTATTAAAAAAGAAATTTAACTATTATAATCAACTATAAATAAGTAGCTCATAATAAATATATTATCTGGTGGTTGTGATGGATGACTCATCTGGAGTGAACGCCTGGAAGAGCGAGATGACCCAGATGCTCGACCCCTAGTAACCATGATTGAAAAAAAGAAAGAAACTTCTCTTATTATCGGTAACCATATATAACTTAAAAAAAAGTAAAAAGCTTATGTCATTAGAATAACTACGGGATTCATTCGCTTGTTTCGTATTCTGATTCATTTTTATCATCTTCATCCTCGTCGCTATAATTTTGGTTCGAGTCATCATTAATGAAATTATCGAAGTTCACATCCAAGAGGTCATTTGAATTGAACTCTTCCATTGGCTCAGCGTCATCGACCAATTGAAAATTCTCAACTCCATCGGCCACATCAATCGTCTCATTCACTCTATCTTCTTGATAGTAATCGTCCATGGGCACGTCGTTGTGTACGGATGATGTTTCATTGTCATCTACCATTGTTTCTACTAAGAATAGTCTACTCACCTTGCATGACGCCCACCATTCATCCTTGGTTCTTTTCGATGGATACTTAGTATAGTACATTTGTTGTGCTTGTTCCGCCAATACGAATGGATCGTATGACCGAAGTCTCGATCGAGGGTTAATATCCACCAATTTAAACTTATGATCGATCCGAACTCCTTTCTCTGGATTGAATCAATGGCATTTTAGCATCACGACTTTGTTAGATTTTTCCAAATAAGATAATTCTATGATGTCTTCTATAACACCGTAGTAATCAAAGTCGTTGCCCCCATACATGCTTCCTAGAACACATATGCCGCTATTAATAGTTGAACGTTGTCGACTATATTCTTCTGTATGGAACCGATATCCATTGACTATGATGCCGCAGTAGCTAAGAACTTATTTCTTCGGGCCATAATCGAGATCTCGTATTTTGTTCTCTATGACTGAGCCATTAACTTACAAAAAAATAACTAAAAATTTTATTAAAAGTTACGAACTTATAACAATTAAGAATAAGCGGAAAGATTTCTCACTTCACATCTCAATCAATCGGCAAAATGTTCGCCTCGTAGTTTCAATAACTCATCGTTTGAAACTAACGGATTGATTTCTCGCTATAATTCTTCGAATTTTCTGAATTCATAGTTTCAATTAATACAATCATATAGCAACAATTAGTTTTAAATTATATAACAAATTAGAACAAATTACCTTACTCGAGATATGGCGTCACTTCGAGATAATTTGCAAGAACATAATTCTCAAAGGCGGTGAGTTCTCTGTCATTCAAGATAACTCTGTGTCCTGCACCAAGAAGTCAACATGGGTACTTGAATGTGGATAGAATATTCATGTCAACTTCTCCTTCACCATCATCATCATTTCTTGGAACTTGGGTGTGTCGTGATTGTATGTGTGCCTTGTAAAAATGTCCCGATAATTTCTCGGAAATTGGAAGCATACTCTTAATAATGGCAAGCATCCAGTCAAAACAACTTTCGCTCATATTAAATTTTGATTTTAAGTTCATTAATTATGCCACTGCAGAAAGTATAGTTTGCTTCACGCATCCATCCCATAAAGATTCATTTGCCCCTTCGAGAAGATTATAAAACTTAGAAACCGAAGGATTCGGGTCTTCTTCAATCGATGTTTCGCCAACATTTTCTCCTAACATTGCATCTCGTATCATGTCCCTGTACGGATTGCTCGAGTCGCCCACAATGGTATCTACATTACTTGTTTCTTTAGCCCATCTTTCTTCGTCATGAAAGAACCAATTGGTGTATGTAAGTAAGAAATCGTTGTAATATAAATTCTTCTGCACATCATATCTTACTTCCACTGATAACATTTGCACTTCCGGCATGGACATAAGATTTCGCCATATGAAGAAGCAACACCTTCATTTTGATATGCCACATTAATGAATTCATCAACACCATCCTTATAATCTTCAATTATGACGCCATGTTTATCCTTTCAACGACGAATCCAACTACGATTTGATTTTATCATTTCTGTAACAGAGAACATTAAGCCAAGTAATCAAATTCGTGTACTTGAAATGTGTGATTTTGAACTTACGAAGTCCAAAATCACATGTTTCAAGTACTTCATCGTCAAATCATAATCTCATTTTATCACCAAGAATGTGGAAGTACATGAATTAGTTCATAAGTTAACTTAACAATTAACATAAGTTAACTTCATCGTTGCTATATGAATAAGTAATACTTAACTTAAGTAATACTTAACTTAATTCCTAAGAGATGATACTTAATGTTATAATTTCTATTCTTTCGCGAAGACTAGTTTGATCCAAAGAGATGATACTTAATATTATAATTTCTATTCTTTCGCGAAGACTAGCTTGATCCAAAGAGATGATACTTAATTAAGTAATACTTAACTTAATTCATAACATGAATAAGTAATACTTAACTTAACATGAATAATTAACTTAATTTAACTTCATGCATTAATAATTAACTTAATTTACATGGTGGCGGGCTAGTACCTTCTTAATCGGAGGACGGCGAAGGGCGGAGGGCGGCCGAGACGGCGGTGGAGGCGGAGGGCAGTGGCGGCGGAGGCGGACGTCGGCGGCGGTGGAGGGAGGACGCGGCGGAGGGTGGAGAGGCGACGGTGGATGCGAAGGGCGGAGGTGGAGGTGGAGGGCGGACGAGGCGGCGGCGGAGGCGAAGGGCGGCGGAGGCACCCTGCGGCGGCGGTGGAAGGCAGTGGAGGCGGAGGAAGGAGGAGGAGGCGAAGGGCGGTGGTGGCGGTGGAGGGCGGACGAGGCGGAGGGAGGAGGAGGAGGAGGCGAAGGGCGGCGGTCGAATGCGGAGGGCGGCGGAGGCGAAGGGCGGTGGCGGCGGCAGAGGCGAAGGGCGGTGGCAGCGGTGGAGGGCGGGCGTCGGGGAGGAGGAGGAGGAGGAGGAGGCGAAGAGCGGCGGTCGAATGCGGAGGGTGACGGTCGACTGCGGAGGGCGGCAGAGGCGAAGGGCGGGGGAGGCGAAGGGCAACGGCGGCGGTGGAGGGCGGTCGTCGGGCGTCGGACGTCGAGCCAAGGGTGGAGGGCGTCGGAGGTCGAGCGTCGGACGTCGGGCGTCGGACATCGGGCGTCGGACGTCGGGCGTTGGGGCGCGTCGGGCGGGCGGGATGAAACGAAGGTAAACAGCAAAAGTGTAAACGAAGAAGAGGGGTTAGGGATTTAAGTAATTTTTTAGCATCGTCATAGAACGCGACGCTACGTAGACGCCATATAGGCGCCGACACTATCAAAATTCGGCTAATGTGTCGCTAAGATAACGTAGCGACACTATAGCGTCATCGGGGTGTCTCAATGGTGTAGCATCTCAAGATCGCGATGCCATTGAGACACTCATTAAAAGTTTTTTTCAAATTTTTTTAGTATGTATGAAATTTTATTTATCAATGTAACGTCTCATCGCATTGTGCCCCGTTCCAATTGTTTTATTTTCTTCCGACAATCTATCATGTATGTATACAAAATTATAAATATGTATGTATATGTGTATATAACACAACTGTGTGTCTATATATACATATATATGTAATATATGCGTATGTATATATATGTCTACATGTGGGAGATTAAGTTACAACAATGTGTTTATCTATATGTATTATAAATATATATGTGTATGTATATGTCTATACATGTGCGAGTCATATATATATAGATAACGTGTATACGTATACGTATTCGAAGTGAATATATATATATATATATATGTATTTATTTATATGTGTCAGATTAGGTTATAATAATATGTATATATGCACTTATTATATATAAGTATCAGCATATACACATATTTATATGTCTATATGTGCCCGATTGAGTGAGGGGTAAAAAGTCGGCTTAGGAGGCGCAATACAGACGCCATTGAGTCGCTAGATTCATTTAGCGACACCGTAGCGCCGAACTAGCGTCTAAAACCACTTGGCGTCTCAAACATGCGGTGCTAGAGAGACGCCCATAGTGTCATCATAGCGTCGACACAAGTTGCGGCTCTCGTTAGATGCTAGGTAGACGCTATTGAGTGTCTATTGTGACGCTAAAATATCACTCACTTAATCAACCATCGTAATCTCATGATTAAGTATATAATAATAATATATGCATAATAAAGATATTATATATTATATGTATAGATAACATAAATAATATAGGTAACAAATTATATATCTAGGAACACTATTATCATGTAAATATATATATATATATAATTGTGTAATTAATACATATATATATGTTGATAATATGCTATTGATAATATGTTGATAATCGTGTAATTAATACTAATATAATATTTAATGAATTTATTGATTGACATATAGTATATATAATATAGTATTTAAATATATAATATAGCGTCTGATTATCGTGACGCGAAGTAGACACTATGGAGGCGTTAGTGGCGTCTATATAGCGTCACGGTTGTTGGCGGCGCTACCTTGCGTCGCTAAGCGCCCATTTTTTTGTAGTGTAGGTTATCTTATTCAACTTACGTTCATGTACCTAAGTGTGATATTAGAAATGCATCAAGAGAGGAGAGAGTGAATTAGTGTACAACTTTTGTTTGCAGCAAATCATAAAATTTTCTTTTGATAAGATAGGCAGAACAAGTTAGTCGACAAAAAATTCATCATATATCAATGACTATATTCTTCCAACCATATCAAGATAATATAAAAAAAGATTATTTGAAAAATCACAATTGAATAAAATTAATGACTAGAAGATAACCACATTATATTGTATAACACCATAGACCACTTTTGCCTAATTTGTTCTTGGGCACACTTTTTGAGTGACTTGTCCTCTTGTATTATAACTTCTATAGCTGAGACTTTTCTATCTACCTTAGAAACTCTTAATATAGGTCACCATTCCATAGCCCACCATTCAGCATAATGCATTTTTGTGTTTATCCTATCTAGCAACAACTCCCAAGGCTACAACTTGATTTGATCTCACTCCAAGTGTCTATCTTACTTACCCACCTTATGGAGGTGTTTGGTATGTGGCCATTGGATCTCAGAACAAATAATTTTGTTCTCAAGATGTTCATCGAATGGGAATAAGTCTGTTCTAAAGGGGAGCAAGAGCATAAATATTTTTATGTTTTCTTATTCTTATAATGATGACGAATGAACCCCACGCAATCTTCAAAATGGTGTTTGCATGAAAAGAAAAAAGTAAGCATGTTGTTCTCATTTTAATCCCATACCAAACACCCCCTATGTGCCTTTGAGCTTTGCTCCTTCCATATAACTTATTTCTGCAGTGCCTTCCTTTCTCAAGACTTCATGTATTTGTATTAACACTTTAAAACCATCAACTTTAGTGTCTAGCTCATAACTAACCAACATCTAGTCACTTCAAGCGAAATTCTTCTTCTCCGAAAATAGAATGAGAGTAAAAATTTAAGAGGGCTAATTCATATATTTGTACGATAATTGTAATTTTTTAATTAAAACCTATAAAAATAGTCAACAATTTTAAAAATTGGAAGGGCCGAGGAGTAGTCTCCCAATTGACTGTAGCTCCATCCCTGATCTTCTCCTTAGTATAAACACTTCTTGACTAGACCCTAGTATCCCTTATACCTATGATAAAACATGCATGGGAATAGGAAACAAATGCAAAGTTATGATATCAAGTATTTTAGCTTGAGAGAGTGGCATTCAAGGGTGTGAAAATGAAGTATCGCTATTGTCACTTCAAAAATCACTATTGTGACTTTTTTATGTGAGTAGTAAACATTTTTACACCCATCTAATGAAATGGTGTGAAATACTATTTTTGAAGTGACAATAGTAGTGGTGCCCTAAATTTCTTAAAGACACAACTACACCATAAGTGTATTATTATGGGTATCGAATTCACAAAGAAGCCAATGAAATTTTAGGTAAAACTATAAGATTCATTAACTTAGCAATGAGAGTAAACAAAAAAATGTATATATGCAAGGACAAAAAAAATAGAATTATTCTTACTATACTTTTTTGGTGTGTTTTTAGAGTTTATGGAAGAAAAATTAATGGACTCCACTAATGACTAACCATGATATAAGAAAACTATGAATTAAACAAGCAAAATAATAGTTAAGGAGTAACGTAGAGACTCAATGTAATAAAAATCAAAGATTAAGCTTTGACAATAAGAGTGTTGACCATTAGTTTAAATGAGAATAAAATAACATTTAGATTGATGCATCTTGTTACAAGTGAGCAAAATATTCACATCCAACTCCTCAAATGTTGGTAGGGGAGCCCTCCCCAATCAAATCTATCCTATGTACATGACATCCACTTTGTTGTATTGCTAGACTCTCTTGCTCCATCTTTCAAAGGTCATGGAATTGAATCTTGGCACCACAATTATTGTGTCCCTCTATTCCGCCCCTGAATGCAGGATTAGACTTCAATATCGAGTTCTCGCCATAGGTTTCTACTTATTGAACATAAATAACAACTAATTCTCATGATACAATTAATTATTTTATTGAACATAAATGACATTACTCCTGATAATAGTTTTTTATTATTTAATTGAACTATAATACTTGAAATTAAATAATTTGTTGAATAGATATACTATAATATTCAAATATTTATAATGGTATGACAATCATTGTGATAACAAGAGAGAATAATAAAATAATAATAGTTAAAAGATTAAAATGTGAAGGTTCCACCCAAAAAATTAATAAAAAGTATACTACATAAATCTAATATGCTCTACAACATCATAATTTTATATTGTATTAAAATGAAACTTTTGTGAGTTCTTACATTTTAACTTATTAATTATTAATGTTATTATATTTTTTAAATATTTTTCATTATATTTGATGTGATTTTAAAAAGTATTATAATTAAATTAATATTATATTTAAACTCTATGTTTTAGATATTGAGTTATAGGATTCTACCTCGCCTAACATGAGTTTAGATAAAACTCGAACTTGATAGGTAAGATTTTAGGATCAAGTAAGACATAGTGAAATTAAAATGTTTACTCATGGTTTAAATCATTGTTGTCAAACCCGAATGGATTTATCCAATATTGTTTAGTTGATCTAACCAGTGTGATCATAATCATGGCATCAAGCCCATTCATGGGTCATGCTAAACTTGACAACCTATTGGCCTGGTCAAATGGATGGATCCCAATGGAACCTATGGCCAAATTTTGTGTCTTTAATAAAAATACTATGACAACAGCAAGGTTGAAGCAATTGACCATCTAAGATTAAATTTGTGTGGAGGCCACTAAACCACACTTAATTAACTTAACATACTTGCACATTTCTAAAGTTGTTTTTCTTCAAAGTCAATATAAATTCTAAATTTAACATAAAAATAGATTCAAAGTTATAAGGACCTGTTTGGATGTCAATTTTTCCAATGGAATAATAAGATTTTATTGGATAGTTTTCGGTTGGAATTTTTCAAAATGAATGTTTGGATGCAAAAATAAATAGAGAAAAATCCAATGTACAACAACATATATATTCCTAAGGAAAATGAAATTGAGTACATACCTCATTTTTCTTTTCGAAGGATATCAAGTTTCCGCCCTCTTCTCAAATCTCCAAGGCTTATAAATTTGTATTTTTATATATAGTTTAAAATGAAGGTGTTCTCTACCTCATCTTATTCTCTATCTTCTTCATAATTAGATGTTCATCCAATTGTGATAAACTATTTGAGAAATTTAATTATGAACCGTTGGATGGAGATATGATAGTGTAAAAGATAGGAAATAAGATGAGATAAGGAACACTAAAATTGAACATAATAATAAGATATTCTTTTTTATTTTTTAATTATGATTCTTTTATTTTATAGATAAACTTTCCCGCTGTGATACCCATACATAAAAGAAAGAAAAGATTCATTGAAAAAGAAACAAAAGAAGTTGCCTTTTGAAAAGTGTCTTCCATTGAAAAATTTCAAACTTTTGAAAATTTTGTCTATCTTGCCAAACAGGCTCTACTAGTTAAACTCAAAGAGTATAAATTCATAAATTATAATTTAGATAACCAAAAATTCAAAACTTATTAGCATTTGGTTTCTTATTTTAAGTTGAATTTTTTAGTTTTTTTTATTATTATTATTTGATATATAAATATGATATTGAGATACATATGATAATAAATATCTTGGTTTTTAAAAAATATATTATTTTATTGTCATTCGGTCTAATTGTCCATCTAAGTTAATGGATCCAACTGATTACATTGGATCTTACAACATTGGTTTAATGAGTTTAATCATTATAATTCTTTTGATTGTTCATATTGTAATTAGGAGACATTACTATCATTATTATCATTGTTAATCTTCTTGTAACAGCAATTCATGGGTTGAGAAAAACAAGGGTTCGTAGATGAAATGCGGCTCCTAAACCATCTGGAAATTATTCCATTCCTATTCTACATCAATAGATGGGACCCCAAAGACCAGAAGTACAAATGATCATTTTTTCATCCACATTCGCATTAGGATTTACATGATATTATTTGATGAAAAGTATGGATAAACTTTTTTCATGAATTATGTAAAAAACACTGATTAAATTTTTCGGTTTCTAACACTAGACAATATATGTATAAATTGGCATACATGTATTATTAGAATATTTTGTACAGTCACTTTTACATGAAGAACCAAAACAAAGCAGCTATAAATTTCTCCTTTCGCCAAAAGAAGCCAAGAGATGAGACCCAACTAGATAACACTTTGAATGGCAAAAGAAACAACATAACAGCTGATCATTAATTCTGTCCAAATACGTAAACAAAATGAAAAAAAAAAGTGGCTTCCAACTTCAAATTATGTTGATTTGATCTTGTATTCGTGCAAGTGATTCACAGTACCTCGCATCCTTCCCTCATCAGAAACACAAGTGCCAAACAAAATAAGGCTCGAACAAGTTACAGCAACAACGGGGAAAAAGCACACCTTCAAAAAGAGAAGGCACTGACTCTGAAAACAAGCACACATCAACAAATGACACTACCGGAAATAACTGCCATCCTTTTGCCTGATTGTTGCATAAGCACGCTACCTGGTTCCTTCGTTTTCTGTTATTTCCTCCCCATGGATAGCTACATCCTTTAATGAGGCGATGTCTACCTTAGGGGGGCCTGAATGTCTCCTTGCTTTCGCCGGAGACAATGCAATTTGCTTATCCATGGCCGGAAACGACAACCGCTTCTTCACTGAGCTAACAGATCCCTTCTCGGGAGTTTCAAAGCTATCTCTTAGCGGGCTAAAACGGGATCTGGCCCTAGCTGATTCTGTGGATGCCATGTAGCCTGGCATGGCCGGAGAGCTCGCTAAGCTATCATCATCTCTCACTGAAGATCCAGCAATGCTGTGCCTTCTCCGGCGGTCAGACTGCAAGCTGACCATGCTCCTCGAGTCATAATCCATGGAGGACCGGACACCTCTCGGACTTATTGATTTCGTCTTTCCTGCTGGAGATGGCGGCTTAGATGGGGGTGTTGCAGGTGACTGGCGACTAGAAGGCCTACTTCCTTGAACTGTTGGGGTGTTGTTTTCCCGATTGGTCTTTGTTGTGTGCGCAAAATTGTGATTCGCATTCTTCATGGAAACACGATCATTTCCTCCTATATTGCGGCTCTCCCATGGTCTCGCTGCCATCCAGCGTTCCAACCAACTCCAACCCCATTGTGGATTGTTCAGGTCCGTGAACATTGGAGCCACTGCCCTGGAAGAGCTCTTCCACTATTTCATGAAACATAAGTATGGTAAATTAAAATCTTGTCATTGTCCATATTTTGGGGATATAAAAAGCAATACAAGAAATTAATGATCCAAAAGCAAAAGCATTAAGAAACTAAGAAGATAACAAATGATACACATGCAAAGAGAAAGAAACATGGGAGTGAAAGGACTAATTTTCATCTAAAGCCCTCCAACTTTGCTTCAAATACCATTTTATTAATTCTACAACGTTAATTTGTAAACGAAATGATCTCCCAATTTAAAGTTGTAATAAAATTATTCTTCAACCTCCTACAGCAGGCTACTAAATGAATTATTTATGTCAATATTATGTCATAACCATATGGTATTCAAGTGGAATGAATTTTTTTTAAAAAAATGAATTTATAATAGAATAAATGCATAAAATAAAACAAATAGAGAAGAGAGGTTACTTCCACCAGATTTTTTTTACTTTTTAACCTTTCATTATTGTTTGTTATTATATAGTTCTTTTATTACAAATTAAATATATATATTTTTAAAATATTTCATTCTAATAGGATGAGCTGTGACATCAACATAAATATTCTAAACAACTTGCGATTGGAGGTTAAATGAACCATTTTGTTACATCTTTATAACTTGGAGGAATATTCTATTACAAATTAAAGTTGAGGAACTAATAGGATTGAGAGAATCATAGGTAAACTTTATTTTGAAAGCACCATATGTGAAAATTACTTGAGAGAGAGTAGCAGCAAGCACCTAGCAAATGAATTATAGGTGGTAATACCTGATGAGAAAACGCATAAGCTAGTGCTCTTTCCCTCCTAATAGCAGCTTCATGCTTGTACAACAACCTTGCTTCAATTTGTTCTTTAGATTGAAGACTGTCATCCCATTCCTCTCCAATCTGTTACATATCAAGCTTAGAGATAGTGAACTTTGTGGCACTCTCAGACAAAAAGAAAATTTTCATGTTATAAGTAATAATGACTTCAATACATTGTAATAACTCAAAGACCCCAATGTGAAGATGAAAGCAGACAAAATTACATATCATAGACATGTAGGCATTTGACTATTGCTCGCAAGGCCTTGTTAGCAGTCAGATGTACATTCTGGCAATTTGGGATAGAAGGCTATTCGACTTAATTTGAAGCGACAACAAGCAGTAATTTGCAACTAGTGCTTGAACTAACAAATAGCAATCAACATAACTAAGGTGTTATGTAATGTCTGAAAGACAATCATTACTGCCACTGGTGACACAGAATCCATGCTGACCTTTAATTTCTCTAGTTCCCTCTCATGATTCAGCTGCAACTGCCTTTGAAGAGCCAGGTTTTCCTCTGTCATTCTGGCTCTTCGTGAGCGTATCTGTGATTGAACTCTTGACATAGTTTGCAAGACATGTAAAGCATTTATCGTTTGTCGTCTAACAGCAGCTCCATCGACCAATGTCTTCAACCTGACTAATCCCTTTAAACCCCGTAATGCTCTCCTTGCCTTGATGAAATTAAAGAATTTAACAACAGATACAATGTTAAACAGTTAAACCATACAACTCAGACAAAAGAAAGCTTTAAGATGCTACATCATAGAGTCATCAAATACAGTTGCCAAAGTAGGTTGAAATACATGTAGTTAACCATGCAATAGTCGAACTTCAAAAGTTTCTAGTGTCATTGAAAGATTCACATTTCAACTAATAAATCCTGTTAAAAGCTTTTATTATGTTATATCAATTACAAATATTGAGGTAAAGGCCAACTAAGATCCATGTTAAAGAACATGGAAACAGTCATGTAACCACGATACTTAATCATGTAGAACTTTAACACACCCTAAATATCATATCATTAGAAATTTCACAGTTTAGTGCAGTTGAACTTTTCAGTCAAAGATACAACAATGGCATTATCTCAAACTTTTTCATTAACTTTTCCAGGAATATAAAAACACCATATGAAAAAGAATTCCATTGTCTTTACTGAGGGTGATAAGTTGAAACCACTGAAAATTTGGAGGAAGAACATTTCACTAGGAATTGGGAAATAGTTAAAAACTAGTAATTTTGTAGATATAAAGGTTTGTGTGAGTTTACCAGTAATTTGTAGATATAAAAGTTTATGTGAGTTTACCCAACAGGTTTTAACTGAATTGTCAAACTTCTCCAGAAACATATGCATGTGTCTAATTACCAAGGTAGATAATGGAAAAAAGTTATTCAGTATTCACTGTAATCTAAAGCATTGTACAGTAAAAAAAAAACAGAATAAATTCTATGTTAAACATCCATAACCATTACTATTTTCAATATCCCTTCATGAGAAGTCACCAAGCTAAGTTCTTTCACAAAAGAATGCTTAAAATTAAATACATAACAACACATCTAACAAATGTGTCACTTTGAAAATATAACCACTGTCTAAATTTTAAGAATAAGTTTCCAAATGCAAAAAAGAATTAACAAAACAGAAACAAAATCCAGGAAAGCTAACAAAACATACCAGATATCCCCGAAAAGCAGTCTGTATCCTAATTGCTGCAATCTCTTCTTTTGATCTGACTTGAACTCTTGATGTAGCAGTGGCAGTGAGGCGAACAACCTCTGCCGCAGCCTGAGCAGCAACAGCTGCAGCTTCTGCAGCCACAGCACTGGCCAGAGCGACAGAGTAGGCATGCCTGTTCTGTTCTTCCTCCTTCCTAATCACCTTTATTTCTTCAACTGGTGGAGGTGGCAGGGATTGAGGAGCATCAAATCCAGGAGTCTCAGTCACTTCCACTGAATTCGACTGCTTGGATTTAACATAATTTGTTTTCTGCTTCGATTTTGGACTCTTCTGATTACAGGAAAAAAAGAAAAAGATAAGTTCAAATATTGAAGAACCCAGGTAAACTGTTTGAAGGAAGAAAGCTCAATTTTTATATTACACGATGCATGTGTAATTATTTTCAGGAATCTAATAGTGAACACAAGTTACATGGCTAGTTGTTTTCGACAAATCAAGAAAGAAAAAACACTAACCAGGCTTTTCTTGTTGCATTCAGGGGTGAGTGCATGTTTGATAGCCACAAACCACTTTGCTTTCCTTCCCATCTCCTTCCTCTTCTTAAGTTGTGACACCGAATACTATTGGGAGCCTATTCAGAAACTTTAGATCAGAATAGACAACAGAATAACCAAGTTAAATCCATCATTCAACCAACAACTTGGGCAGAAAATACTGAAAGGATCCACAAATTAAAAAAAAAGAACCTTTCACTAGCATACGCTTGTCCGTTTACTTTAAAGACTTATTTCCTGTTCTTTTGCTTTCTTTCTATTTCCTGTTCTTTTAATATCATGGTGAGTTTGGTGGGAGGTTCCTTCTTATCTCTTCGTTGGAAAAAAAAGGTCTTTTTTTCTCCAATGGGGAGTAAAAGCAGAGGCCAAGAAGATTAATATTTACGCAACCCACTTTCCAACTGATGAGATAGGACTTTACGTTTCCACGCTATGCAATTTAGAAAAAAAAAACTTTCGGAAAGCTTTAAACTTTTGCATATTGAAATCACATGGACAGACATAAAATAGAAAATAACTTCCTGTTGCACGAAAGTAATTGTATTTTTTGTCTATTTTAGACTGAAAGGAAACCAAAAATAAAAGCACCTTTAGAAAGAATTCACCTACAGTAGCAGAAGGAAATAGCAGAACAACATAATAACACAAGCGGGGACGAAATAAGTAGCACTTTCGGAAAACTTCATCCAACAATTCCAGCACACAGCTAGCTGGAGAGCAAGAGAGGCAGTGGCACTAAAACGGCAATCTTACCATCTCCAGCAGCACAAAGGTGCCACCTTTTTAGCAGAGAAGAACCAGGAAAAACCCGAGTTCCTCATTCTCAGAGGCCTGAAGCCTCAATTCTCCATCAGGAAGACACAAATGAAAACAACACAAAGGAGCTAAAAAAAAAAGGTGAAACTTTTTTCGTAGCAAATTCCAAATTAAGTACCTTGTGATTGTCGTGAAACAGAACGAAGCCAACCGCCGGGAAAAAAGACCTCGACTTTCTCTGCCCTCTCGTTTTTAGCATTCCATCTCTGAGACAAGAGAACAAAGGAGAAACAAACACCAACAAAACAAGGGGCAGCCTGGGAGACCTTTTCCTCTTGGAAACTTTCTCAGTAGAAAAGGAGAAAAAGACCAGATCTTAAGAGCTACAGGTCACGGCCACAGCACCACTACCTCCTCCCTCCACCACCACAGCTGGCGCTCCACGGTCGGGCCCCACCATCTCGCAGTGGTGGGCTCCGGCAAGAAGGGCAGCCGGAGGGACCCCGCTCTTCCTCTCCCCCCGCGACAACAGGAAGGGGGCGTGGCGTAGCTTTCCTTTCCGTTTTTAAGGTTCTCTCTAAAATTTCTCGAGTCGGGTAACCGCCCTCCGTAACGTATCGCTTGAGAAGCCGCGGTGGGGACCGTGGGGGTACACTAACGGTGAGATTAATGATAAGGTCACCCGAGGGGGTGGGATTAATAACAAAGTTTTTTTTTACGAGGAGGTTAATGGATAGATAAAAAGCGCTCGGCTCCTTTTTTTTTGCTTGTTTAATTAGTTTAATTGATTCATAATAAAATTAACTATATATTTCATAAATCGTAATCATTAAATTATATATATTAAAATAATTTAAGAATAATTGGATTGTTGTTGATAAATAATATACTTTACCTTCGTTCTGCCTTTTACATATATATTTTCCATTTTCGTGAATTTAACTAAAAATAAGAGACTTCAATAAAAAAGAAAGAGAGAGAGCGCTTGGCGGGATTTTCGTCCGGGTCCGTGATGAGACCCCGCGTGCGGGCGTTGGGGCCCACCGGAGAAGTGGGGACGGGAATTATACAGATGAGATTTGTTTTCAGCCGCCGTTTTGCGTTGGGGGTTCGGGCGGGCCCCACGGCACGGGTGCGCGGGCTGGGGTAAGAGTCAAGAATTTGGTGCGTAAAGTTTTTTTTTTATTTTATTTTTGACGGTTGGAAGTTTCGTGTCAAACTCTGTGCGGATGCAACGGTAAAATAATCTGCTCACAGCGGAAGTAGTAGTTATTGGAGTTACAAGTTAGAACTGTTTTGGGTGGTTGAATGCCCCGCCTAATAAATTCAAGGAGCTTTAAAAATTAATGGGATTTATTGATATAAAATTTTATATCAACGAGTATGTTTTTTTTTTTTGTAAGGACTAGAGGTAGAAAGTGATTCGTGTAAGATGATTTTATCGTCATTTAAATTTTGGATAATTTTTAAAAATATAAAATATCATTTTAATTTTTTTTTAAAAAATGACCTAAACGATCTAATTTTTTTTAAGCGAAGATTTACTTTAAAATAATAAAATATTTTAAAAAATTATAGACACCAAATATATTGCATTCGATGTTTAGAAAAATTAAAATTTAACTCTAAGTTTAAATTTTTATGTACATAAATTAAACTAACATATGATCACATTGTAATTCAAAATATTCTAGTCGATTTTATACAAACTTTATTAAAATATAATAATAACTCGATAATATTCAAGTTTAACTACATAGTTAACAATATACTAATAAATATGGGTAAAAGAAAATGGAAAACTATGCAACATTATTTGAAGTTGAGGTAATATTTTAATTATAATATTTTTAAAATAAATTTGATTTGGATCGGCCCTTCAATTTTTTTATTAGAAGTCTTAATATAAATGGATGATTTAAATTATTATAAAAATTACCTAATTTTTAATCGGAGTTTAAATTTATCATTTTTTGAGACGATTTTTTCCGATTTGATTAAATTTTTTTGATGGGTAGATTTTTTTTCCCTACACACTTAGTAAGGACTAATGTTGAGACGAAATCAAGACGATCCTAATTAAATTGATGAATATAAAAATTGAACTCGTTAACAATTAACTCCTGTCCATTTTAGAACACAATTCAACTGATCAACCAAACTTAGTTATACCAAATTCTTTGAAAAACAAAAGATAAGACAAGCGCATATGTTTGATAAAGAATGCTTAAGCTTTTTTTTACACGTAAAACACTTTTTAAGATATATTCTTTTTAGACGAAAGAGAAAATATGCGGAGCAAAGCAACGGAAAGACTTTATCCATGTTTTCATGGTTATAAAATTAGAAATGTTTGTTCATCCGTTTTCAAGTAGTTAATTCCGGTTTAAATTTGGATTTGACTCTTGAAAAATAGGGGAAAAACCTAATGGTACCTATTCAAAAAAAAAAAAAAAATGAGATGCCTGCTCTACTCTCCGTGAATAAAAAAACATGAAAATGATCTAGCATTTGCTAAAAATGTCGACAGGAATAGTTTTACTTGAAAAAAAAAAGGAGAGAGAGAGATGCTTCCTCTACTCTGCATAAATCCATTTGTTGCTTTTCATTTTTTTCAAGGAGGGTATAAACCGGAGAAAAAGAGATAACACCTTTAGAAAAAAAATTAATGCCTATAGTTGAACGTTTTCTCACCAAACTTTTGAGTTCTTAATTTGATTTATTAAATGCATTGTCAAGGATGATTCAAAATCAATCTCTCTTAAAGAGGCATGAGTAGGTGTATCTGGCACTGTTCATCAGGGATGGTACTATTGTAGTACATAGAATCAAAGGTGGGGAATTCACATTTAATGCAGGAGGTTTCTAAACAACAGCTCAGAAATGAGGTGTTGCCGGCCGGGTGCTGGTGAACACAATCAAATTTGACTATTTTTTCAGCTGATCCAACTTTTCCTTCCTCAAGATGATGGCATCCGCAGTTATCCAGAAGTTATTTTCTGCCAGGTTGAATCATTTTCCCTTATATTTGAAACTATTACATGCATAACTTCCATGTGTACTTTGCTCTAATGGTTTTCGTCACATTTTATTCTTAACCAATTAGCAATGCATCCAATCATCGACTTCATTCAAAGACCTATTTGAGTCAAAGGTCGAGTTAGCTCTTGCTAGATAGCTTGTATATATGGATAAAAAGGTGGGAAATTTAAATGAAGGGAACTTGGGTACATATTGATTTCTTAGGATAATTATAGGTAAATTACAAGGATTGTCCCTCAACTTTAGGTGTTGTAACTACGCGATTCCCAACTTTCAATTTGTAACTGAATTATCCCCAAATTTTTATTTTTTTGCACGCGCCATCCACTTGATCACTAATAGTCAGTTTTTCGATTTCCTTACTTACATGACTGCCATGTAAGTTGCTTCTCACTCATCCATGTCACTAGGCAACAAATATGAAGAAATTGTGATTTAGCACATAAGTCATCCAGAGGCCATCACTAGGATCACCGCGAAGGTTGCGACCATCGCTAGGGTCACCGCAAAGGTTTCGTCGGGCCGTCGATGCGAAGCTTTTGTTGAGGAATGTTGGGAGCAGTCGAGTCAACGTTGTGGTCACAAGTAGGAAAACATAGGTTTTGGTATGGTTTTCGCCGCCATTCGAATTTAGCATTTTTTCGCTGCCAATGTTGACATTGATTTCTTTTTTAAACTAGGGTTTTCCATTTAGTTTTCTCCGGTCTCATACGATGTCAACGGGCAAGTGCAAGAGTTCTTTAAGAAGCTGTGATGTGGAGAGGAAGTAGTCATTAGGACATCTTGGACCGAAATCAATCTTGGACTATGTTATACGGATGTCAAAACTATGGAGTGATTACCATTTTGGTTGATCATTGCATATTTTGTCAAATTCGTACTGATTACTTGTTCCTTTTTTCTGTCAATAGCGTAGTAGATCATGCGACTACTTCGATTGAGCGAATTCTCTAGTCGACAAAGTAAACATCAATAGGCTTTTGGGGAGTATGGAGACTTTGGAGGTTGCAATTGACATTGAGAAGAACAAAAATATCACTTTAAATTGAAGCAAAGAGGAATAACTACACGCAACTGATTAAAAAAGTTGATATCATTGGTCTTGTACTTAATGTATATGTTCAAATGAGTTGGATAATGGTTAAGTTGTATTTTACGGGTTGAAGCGTTGCATTAGCTAGCTGAGCATGTATGTTCAAATGTATATAATCAAACATCTATTTGAAGTATGAATGAAGCATGTTGAACATCTATTTTGTATTTTGTATTCTGTCATGCCATTTTGTTAGAATTATTGCATTGCATTGCTAAATTTGTTGTGCCAAATAATTAGAACTCGGTGCGAACAATTTTTTAACTTTCATGGCATCCTACATCAACTCTTTTGCACGTTGCATGTAATGACCCCATTTTTGTTTTGACCTTCATGTATCGTTCCACTTCGATTCGTGAAGTTGTGGGCTTCATTCCACTTTTCTTCGGCATTAATTGTGTCTTCCCCCACCTTTGCTGTGAATTTCAATCTTAGTTCCTCATCTTTAGAGTTAATTTCGTGCTTCGTCCCCCATCTTTGTGTTAAAGTATGTGCCTCGTCCTATGCGATAACTTACGCATAGTATACAACATTGCATGCATACCATCCAGTAGATAACATTGCGATATCATTCAAATAATTAACATTGTGATACCTTACGCACAGTAATAACATTCAGATAACATTGTGATACCTTATGCATAGCGATAACATTGTGATAACATTCAGACTCACAAACATTGCAATAATAATAATAATATATAGCATTGAAGCTACATCCATGACAATTAGTTCAAAGTAATTGAACAGTCAATTACTTCAGTCCTACATCCATGACACTTATCACAAAAAAACACCAAACTTTTGCACATGTTTCCTTCAATTTTGAACTTATGCCAACATGTTACAACTTTGCACAAAAAATTCAAAGTAAACTAATGTTCAACTACTGCCAAAATTCAACAATCACTAGTAAATTGAATTTCTCAACTCCTAGCATTCCTTCTAGCACGAAGTTGATGTCGTTGACTAGATATTTGGTGTACATTTAATCTTTGAGTCTCTAATGCATTTGGTTCACCTCCTTTTGAACATTTTTTCTACAAAGTGACAATCATTAGTTAAAGGTGTAATGCAATAAAAATTGACTGATGTGAATTTAACCAATTAGATAGTAGAAAGTGTACCTGGTGTACACTTGATCTTTGAGTCTCCGATACATTTGATTCGGCTCCCTATGAACCTTTTTTTTGTAAAGTGATAGTAATTAGTAATGTTACATAGTAGTAAATCCATAAACTCGAGGACAACAATTAGGTAGTAAAAATATTACCTAGTGAAACCTCTTGTTGTGGTCAACTACACATATTCTACATCTCATCATGTTCCTTCTCTTCTTATTGAGTTTAACTTTTCTCATGTAGGATCACAAGGCACGGGGGGAGGTGAATTGATACCAATCGTAAGATCACAAGGCACTAAAACGGGGTGAATTGATGTTAAATAAAAAATATTAATTTTACGAAAGTTATCATGAAAGCTTAAAATCGATTGTTAATATTTAAACCAACACAATAGTAATCAAATCACATGCACAATAGAGTAGGAAGGATATGGAGAGAGAAAGATAAACACAAAATGCACGGTGATTTGTTGATGAGGTTCGGCCACATCTTGGACTACGTCTCCGCTCCGACTTCTCGACATCTAGACCGTCGGAGATTTCACTAACATCTTTCCTTCGTTTCAAATGGGCCAAGGAAGAAATCCTTTACAATTCTTGTCTTTTCTCTTTTTCAAAAGGTAAGGCACACATCTTTCACTCGTAGACTTTGACTCGTCTTTTCTTTGCTCAAGAGGTAAGACATGACATTTTTTCACTCAAGAGCTAAACAGCTATTATAATATCACAAGAACACTCCACAATCTCTCTTTTATAATTTCAAACCTTACAAAAAGAGTAAGAGAGAAAAAAATGAAAGATTTACAAATTTGAGCTCAAGATGACTTCTTGAATGAACACGTGTTTGTCTATTTTTTCTATGAAGTTTTAGTCTTCTTGATGTGTTTTGGACTCCTTTTATAGCCTCCAATCTTTTTCTAGCTGTTTACTTTTTTGCACTAAAACAGTCGTCCGTTTTGAGTTTCAGTTGTCTGTTTTAGAACTAACCGTTGAAATATAATCGTTACAGACAACTTTTGGGCATCCGTTTGAGTTACAGATGATCTTTATAAAAATTCTAAAGTCTCGGACATTTGCGATCGTTGCGCAAAATTTCGGGCGTCCATTTTTATCTCTAAGGGTCGATCAAAATAATATCGGTCATCCATTTTGTCATTAACAACATGATAGACCTGCACTATTTTATACATAACATTTTACACAATTATCCAAATGAGATGATTTTTTATTCTATGAAAAGCTAACAGAATTATCTACAACTTTGATATCATCATTCGTCCAAACTCTAAAGAAATGATAGTAAAATATTCAATTAAAATTCAGTGTATAAAGTTGTCAATTTCAGATTAAACTTTTTAGACCTTTACTCTTTTATATATAACTTTTTATAAGAGTATCCAAATAAGATGTATTTTTATTCTATGGAAAGATAATAGAATTCTCCACAATTTTGATATTCATCATCCATAATCTAATGATATCATAGTCAAATATTAATTCAAATTTCAGTATACAAAGTTGTCCATTTCAAATGTAACATTTTAGACCTTTACTATTTTATACGTAACATTTTATACTAGCATTCAAATGAGATGATATTTGATTCTATGAAATGCCAAGAACTTTATTTACAACTTTCATGTTCATCGCTTATCCATCTATTGATAAAGTTATCAAATATTAAATGCAAGTTCAACACATAAAAAAATCAATTTCAAATAGAACTTGTCGACCTTTCCATTTTTTTTGGCATAATTTTTTATATGGTTGTCCAAATGAGGTGATTGTTAATTCTCTTAAAATATAAAAGAATTATATATAACTTTTATATTAAACTCTTTATCTAAATCTCATGATAGAATGCTCAAATATTAAGTACAAATTTGGTATATAAAAATATCAACTTCAATTTGAACTTTTCGAACTTCACTTGTTTAAACATAACTTTTTATGTAGTTGTCCCAATGACGCGATTCTTAAATCTATGCAAAAATAAGAAAGTTATTTATAACTTTATATCACCTCTTAATGTAAATCTCGTAGGAACATGGTCAAATATTAATCGAAAGTTTAGTGCATGAAGTGATTCATTTCTATATAAAAAATTTTATATTTAAAATATAACTCAATTCTTTCGAGGTTTGTATCATCAAAATATAATTATATAATGAATAAAAACTTTGCTCCAAGATCTCAATGTCCACAAATTTCTTCCTTCTTGCCTTTTATTTCGTCCCCTTTTTCATCACAAATGTTGGAGTAATAGGCATGGTTCATCTACAACTGGCCATTGATCTCATCCTCTCAGTGGTTCTATCACATGGTTATATATCTTTAGATATGTGTCTACATGTATCCACATAATTAATTGGATCCTCATTGTTCTCGATAATACATGCCACTACATGTGCAGAAGGGATACCGATTAACTGCAACCTCCTACAATTGCACTCTAGCCTCCATGTCTACCAAAAATTGTGCATTTTGACTACTAACCCTTGAACCACCTGAGTAATTAGGTTCTCACGTATTCTTCCATTGTTTGATGTTTAGATATTTCTTGGTAATTTTTGGACAAAAGACACCTCGATGTTTTTTTATAATCTCTTTCTTCTTCCACAATCTTATCTTCAATTTTGTCTGAACCATCTCAAGCATTGTTATAACTGATTTATCTCTTGCATCTAGAATATATTTGTTGAAACACTCGGACATATTGTTCAACAACATATCACACTTAGGAATTGTGGAAAAACAAACTCTTGACCAACTAATAGTACCTAACTCATTCCCTGACCTCCTTTGATTTCTTCTCAAGTTCCATTAAATAAAATTCCAGTTTCTCAATAGTGGTAGCCTTAGAAATATTCCACAAACGATCCTTAAAATCTATGCCAGATGAAGATAACAATTCCTCAAAGTCATACTCAACTTTTAAGTCTTCATTAGTAGCTTGGGCACTAACAAAAGAGTCATTCCACCTTTAATTTTCATTGGTGGAGATGATGACATGATTGAGTTGAACATTGCTTCCAAGTCTGCATATATATATATATATATATATATATATATATATATATATATATATGCTGCCCAAATTGCTAGCTTTATTACACATCTCCAATACATGGGTGTCATTGGACAAGTTTTTTAGATAACTTTGTGAATCTTTTCCTTGCTCAACTCATTGATGTGACACAGTCCCTTCTACCTCAATAGTTTTACACGTGTTATCTATTTGATCAATCATAGACATTAGGTCACATCACAACTCATAAAAATTTCGACCTCACCATTATGATACACCCATTCGCCCTTGTCCCCATTCTAGTGCACATGCAAATCAAACAGACCATACAGGAAAGATTAAAGGTATACATTTAATAATTAATTTCACATTTAAATATAACATAAGTACAAAATGATAAGAACTCGCCAGTATAATTACTAGCCATCTTCGAATTAACTCACTCTATACAAATGCAATCCATGTTAAGAAATAAATGCAATCCATGTTAAGAAATACAAAAGCACAATAATCTGCCATTGCCTCCCCTTTTTCCATAGACCCAAGTCTCCATTCATAGAGACATCACATAGGAAAATGAGTAGCTAGAGAACTATAGCAGTGGTAGATGGAGTGGGATCACATTTCGTTGCCCTTTGATTCTCCCTAAAATCTAACTAGCAATGTCAAAGTGGAATACAAGGAGAATGAAAAGAGAAAGAAGAAAGGGGGTGAAGTTGTCAAGGAGATTGGGAAAAGAACACACATAGTTGACATGAAAAGAAAAAGGTCACGGTACACTACAACAAGATTTAATTTTGGTGACATTTAATAATTGTTACTAAAGGTTTACATAAAGGTTTAATAAATGTCACAAAAAAATATTTGTAATGTTTAATAGACGTCACTCTAAAAACATCACCAAGAGCGAGTTATAGAACTGTCATAGTGACATTTATCCAATAGCCATCATAAATAAATCAAACGTCACAAAAACTTTATCTTTTGACGACATTTAAATGTCATAAAATATTGAATATTAGTAACACTTATACGTCACTAAAGATAAATTATAGAACTTCAAAATTTACAAAAAAAACATTACAAAACATACTTACTAGTGACATTTAGATATCTCTTTTGTCACATCTAAATGGCATCAAAATTAACTTTTCTAACATCTAAAATATTATAAAACAATCTTTTTAGTAACACTTTAAATACACTATAAAATAAAATTATAATAGTTGTTAGCATTTTTTAGACATTACTTGTCATATTCAAACATTTTAATTTTGCAAATGCAACAAAAAAAGTCTTAATGAACAAACAGACATAATCATCCATGTTTATTAATAAAAGAAAGTGTGCACGGATGCAATATACATTAATATTGTAATGCCTAAGCCAAAAAAGGGGGGTTAAAAGATTAAAATTGAATATGAAAAGAAAATTTTGGAGAAAACCAACTTTTATCCAAATAGAAGTCAAACTCCTTTTCTCCTATAAAAACTATCCTACTGGCCTCCTCCCTTGGTTGTTTTTCCCAGCTACGCCGCTCTCAGGTCTTTCTCTCATTCTTCTCTCTCTCTCTCCAACAAACATGACAACCACCAACTTGTAGGAGATGAACTAGTGGTCGAATGTGAACTCGATGATCGTGCACTAGGACCGAGGGGAATCAGCAAAGTAAGAGGAAAAATAAGAGGAAGAGGAAGAAGGAAGTAATAGTTTATTGGCTGAAATTCGTAAGAAACTTAAGTAGGTTAAACTCGTCAGTGATGATAAATGTTCTGAACTACCTTTAATCGTAAACAACTTGATATGATGATTTATGATGTTGGAATGTGCCAAAAGATAACTAGAAAAGTCATTGCACATCATCCGTGCTATTTTTCAGTCCGAGTCCTTTGCGCCCCAGCCCAAGCCTACCAAACTTCAAACCGAGTTCTCTTTAACTCAACTTGAATTTACCATGGACGATTTTTGAGAGATCTACAACACAACGAACCGGCATGAGTTCCTAATGGCCTAGCCTGAGCACTAGTGGATCACGTTAGGCACAAACTTGATGACCTGAGCTGAGTTTCTAATAGTTTAGCCCGGGCACCAATGAGGAAGGAAATCACGTCTGACACTCCTCGCTCGACCTGCAAAAATTGAGGCCTAGTCTTGATTATGCTATAAAATTAGGTGCCCTATGCTATCCTGAAACATATGAACTCAGCACGAGTCTCCTTAACACAACTCAAATTCGACACTTGTATGATAATTTTATGCCTATTTTGTACCCAAATTTAAGTCCCTAATCTTGATCAAGATGATTATTATTATAATTAGGCACCACTAATTATCCTCCATAATCTTATCTTGTAACCCTGATTTAAATCCATATAATTATGATGAAGTCCAATATGACCCTTGATTATTAAGACCTCATGATCTTATGATCTTTCTTATGATGATCTAATCATGGTCCATTAGGTCTTAGTAAGATAAATTAAATTTGCATGATAAAAGACGAAAAGTATTAATGAAAAACTCTTATGATGATGGGTGGGAGATAGCTAGTTAGGAGTGAGTTTACTCCTCTCAGTATTTTATTTTATGGGAGTTGAAATATACTCCCTATGAGTTAAAAGATACTCTACGAGTTGAAAGATATTCTACGAGTTGAAAGACACTCGCAATAAGACAAAAAAATGAATTATAAGTTGGTGGTGAAGAAGAAGAAGAAGAAGAAGAAGAAGAAGAAGAAGAAGAAGAAGAAGAAGAAGAAGAAGAAGAAGAAGAAGAAGAAGAAGAAAGAAAGAAAGAAAGAAAGAAAGAAAGAAATGAAACATATTAATAATGAAATATTTCTCATGATGATAATGATGATGATGATTGACTTATGTCATATTTGTGATTCTTCCTTATTATATTATTGATCTCATAGATCTTAGTGATCCCTCCATAGATCTTAGTGATCCCTTCCATCCATGATTGTTCATATATGCTTTTATGATTATTTTCACTATTCCTTACATGATGATGTCCCCATGATGATGATGTTCCATGATTTATCTTCCTATCAATTTTCATGATTTTTATGATGTTTTATCTTATTTACACATTAAGTGTCACAACTCATAGGAAGGTTTTATCTTCTCTACATCATTATATGTGCAAGCATAGTTCTCAATGATGAAGATGGTCATCGGTAGAAGATCAAGCTCGTGGTGGTAACACATGGATGTTCTGAGTATTTTACTTTCATGTCTTAATTTCTTTCATGTTTTAGGATGATGTATTAGATGAGTTACGCAGAACTCATATAATAATTCTTCTATTAATGTTCCACACTTTATGTTGATCATATTCTACTTTATTTTATATCTATGACGTTCACTCTATCGCATATGATTCTATTCTTAGTTGAATGGTCAAAATATTTATTTTGATCAATATAATGTTCACATATGTGTGATTTGCAGCGTCCCTCATGATGTATTCTGTCACGTGATGGCATGCATTTTGAGGATGTTACACTTGTATCCTCATAGAATTATCTGCAAAACATGCCTCTGCATCTGGACATGACATAACCTTCATCCACCACTCTCAAGTGTTATAAAAGGGTTATTACAAAAATCAATAATTAGTTACATAGAGGATGACATCTAACTCTGCCAGTTCCTAAAGAAATAGCAGCCTATTAGCATCACACAAAGTTCTCTCTACAAGTTCAAACCAAAAGAAAAGAAATTCTCTCTTCAAGATCATTTTCATGAAATATGCCTCTTTAGCACATGATTGCTTTGATAAATATATTCTTCCAATCAAAAGTGTTATAACTTCATGCGTCAAATAGTCCATCGCTGATTCTTTCCATGTGGAGGAACTATTTAAGCACTTCTCAATAATTGGAGCATGTACTTCTTAAATAACAAAGTTTATAAACTTATTCTATGTAATCTATACATAACAACAGAAACCATTATTTTAAAACATGTATATAGGCAAGGGAAATTGTTTGAAAATATACTCTCACAAAAAGTTCATCTCCTAGACTAGGGAGTTTGACTAATGTCTTCACTGCACCAAAACCTTCAATCTTAACTTTGACTTCTTTCAAGTTAGAGAGGCTGAACAAGGTTGTTCTTGGCTTTTCTTTGATTTTGAGCAAGAATGTCCAAAGAAGATACTCTAAGGTAGTGTTTAGATGCAAGAACTTAAATTCTTTTAGTTCTTGAGAGCTAATCGATAGATAGAAAAATTTTAATTTGGCGTTTGGATGAAAAATGTAATGATAAAGAATTAAAAATATGATTAGACAGATAAGTTCTAACAGGTGTTTGAATAAAAAAGTAAGAATAAAAAAGATAATTAATTATTTTATATAAAAATTATATTAAATTAATATTAAAAAATTATAATTTATTATTACTTAAAAATGAACTATTTAAAGAGAGAAGGAGGATGCTCATGCCTAATCTTGCTATAGTCCGATGTCAAATGGACGGCAGATCAAAATGGTGTGGTTCGATGGGAAATAAATCGTCCCTTCATTGTCGGTCATCCGGTTAAGATCTTCCTTTCTTTCTCCTTTTTCTCTCCGTCGGCAGCTATACGCCTCCCACCGTCGTCGCTCTGCTCGTAGGAGAGTGTCAGTCTACTCGTTGTCGCCGCTCTGATCGCTACTCAGTCATTCACAAATGGCCAGTGAAGTCCTACAAGCAGAGTGAGGTCCTACAGGCGATGGTGAGGTTTGACCAATAGTGAGAATTGGGGAGCGAGAATCAAGGTGAGGCGGCTGCGGTGAGGTCAGAGTAGAGGCAGTTTGTGGCGAGGTTCAAGCAGCGGCGAGATTGATCGAGGAGTGTTGGGGGCGTCTAGGGCATAGCGCAGTTAGTTACGAGTTCCGATCAGATGCGAGCTACGGTGAGGAGGGAAGAGCAGAGCAGGCTGCGGTGAGCTCGGTCGCGGAGGGTAGAGAAGAGCGGGCTACGGTGAGCTTGGCGAAGCCGATCGCGAGCACGCTGTGGGGAGCTCGGGATGAGTGATCGTGAAAGCGTTGTAGCGAGTTCGGGGCAGGTGTGATCGCGTGAGCGCTGCGGCGAGCTCTGGACGGGCAGCGAGCACACCGCAGTGAACTCAGGGTGGGCTTTTCCACTGCGGTGAGCTCGGGCAGGCGATCATTAGCGGATCTGATGAGTTTGGCTGGACGATCACGAGGGAGCTCTGGAGACGAAGACGAATCTCGAGAAATCGGTTTATTTTGTCAACAGATAGAGAACCAAAGTCGTTTGAACTGCACCATTTTGATTTTCCGTACATTTACCATTGGACCGGCAGGAATGTCCTCCCTAAAGGGAGGACGCTCATTAAATCTGTAATTTAATGATAATTTTTAGTTTCTAACTTATGTTTTTCTTTGGATTGTCTCGACAGCCTACTTAATGTCTCAATGATTCCGTTTCCTTTTGCTCTCCCTTCGTCTCTCTTCTATATTTGAACGTTCTCTAACTTCTCCGAGGTATACAAGTGGAACCAGATAAATTTAAGACACTAACATGATTAATTTTGTTGTTCAAAGTTTGATCCAAAGTGGTTGAATAACAATTTGGATTCACTGTCACTCAAGTTATTTGTCCCATCCCGAATGATGAGTGAAAATTTCAACAAAAATTTTCTTACTTCCCTCTACGATTTATCTCACAAATACTTTTTTCTTTGATACTTTAATCTGAACTACTATCTTTATTTTCCCAATTTCATTTCAAAAGCTGCACTCCTAAAAAAAATTGGGAAAAAGAAGGTAAACACTGAAGCACTTAAGAGACTGTCCAGGACAACCTTTGGCACTTAAAATTGGAAGGGAGTTGCTGCTATGAACACATGAGTTGAGAAGGTAGAAGAACGAGCAAAGTACAGACTAGAAAATTAGGTGACAACTGAAATAACGGAAGAAAAATGAAAAAGGTGATTAAAGTTGCTCCTATCTCTTCTGACGTACTGAAAAGTGCAAACTAGAAAGTCAACGTAGCGTGCTCCCACCAGGACCTACTGATTCTGGATCACCTTTTGCTCCCTTTTCCACATCCCGCTGAGTCTTCTCAGCATGTTGTTCCTCTTCTTCCATGAAGACTCGTCATCCAGATCATCTATGAATGGTGAAGCCGCCAACTTAGTCGGAGTGCAATTGTACTCTGAATCCAAAGAGCCTGTCCTCTCCAGGAACCTGCCATTGGTGCCTGCTGTGAGCACCGCGGCAGCTGCTTCGGCTGCCTTCCTCCACTGGTCCGATTGCACCTTCAGCCTCTTCAGCTCGGCGTCCATTTCCGATCTTATCGCTTGAGCTGCATCCAGCTGCTCAGCGGACATGAAGGCCCTCTTGCCATTTTCTTCGGCTTCCTTGGTCGCACTGCTGAGCTTTAACAATGCGTCCTTCTCTGAAGCCCTCGCGAGCTCCGCTTCAGCAGTTGCTTCTTGATGAGCATCATGACTCTTCTTTAACTCAGATTTCAGCTGTTCATTCTCTTCCAGTATTAACTGCAGTGTTTTCTCCTTATCCGTTAGCTTAGATTTCAGCACCGAAACATCAGCAATTGATTGAGATAGTTTCAGTTCAAATTCGGATTGAATTTGAGCCATTTGGCTTTTCTGTCCATCTTCTAACTCCTGTTTCTGCTTGTTTTTCGTTTCCAGTAAGTTTCTAAGTTCAAATTCTTTATCAAACAGACTGGCCTTAAGTACAATAACCTCTGATTTAGCATCATTCAGTCTAGACTCCAATTCGGATTCTCTGATCCCGTTGTCACTGCTCATTTTATCCATTGATTCATAAGCATTGTTGAGCTTGACAATGCTTTCTATTTGTTGTTCATGGTATCTCAACATCATCATCTCAATAAATGAAATCAGTTGCTCGACTTCTGAGTTTACAGGCTCGCTTTGTATCTTCTTCAGAGGGAAACCTGATAAAGCTCGGGTGCAAGCAGTCGATCGACCTTCCTGCACTTTCACTACAATTTCTTCAAGCGAATTAACTCTGGATCTGGATTCCTTCAACTCGATAGCAATAATGCTGAAAGATTCCATGAGCTTTGAGCCATCACTAAGGAGAGTTTCAATTGTGTGCTGGGCAACACCCAGTTGGCTTTTGGTCTCAGTAAGCATTGTCTTGGCCTCAGATTCTGCTTTTTCACAGTCTCGAAGTTGAATCTTTAAGTTCTCGATAGTAAGTAATGCCTCGGTCAGATTTTGTTTTGTCATATGAAGCTCAGAGTGCTCTATTTCTGATTTCTTTGCTCGTGCAGCTTCAGACCGAAGTACCATGTCCAGCTGCATCTTCAGCCTCTGTATCTCATTCATTGCAGATGCCAAAGCTGCAGCATCGACAGAGTGCTGGTGCTGCATGGCTTCAAGTTCAGACTGCCATGCTCGATCTCGTTCATGAGAGATCTTGCGTAGTTCCTGAAGCCGAGTCTCCTCTGCTGCTGACAAGTCGACAAGCTGATTTTGTGAATCCTCGAGCTTTACCGAAGTGACCAAAAGCTCCTTCTTTGCTTCTTCTACTTCCTGCTGAGCTCGTCTTTTCCATGCCTCGGTTGAGCTCAGCTGATCCCTTGTCTTCTTCAACTCTTGCTGGAGCTGAATGATCTGACACTCCAACTCACTGACTTTGCTTGTCCTCCTTTTCTGCTTTTGGAAGAGAAAAGGAATGAGCACTGTGACTATGCGTGATTTATGCTTCGTATATTCGCAAAAACATAGGTAACCATTATCAGATAACCTTTTCTTCTACATAAAGAAACCTCAATAAAGAATGTTAAGACAAGGTACTCAATTTGGGCATCTCATGCTATTTAAGAAAATACATGGTTTTCGAATTGCAAGGGACACATTAACTCCAATTTCAGGATCATATGAACTCCCGGTTCCAAACCTTGGGTCCGTTATTGGAACACAACTAATGTTTGCATCATCTTGAAAAGGTCCAGTTGCATGCTTAACATGCCATGGAATCTTTTCATGCAATATTTCAATGTGTCCACATTTATCAAATGATACTTCAGACGTAAAACTTGGTTAGTGAAAGTAATCTTGTTTCTTGTCCAAGGGAATACTTCTGAAATAATAGGAAATTTACTTCGAGGAATAATTGCACGCTAGAGATCTTGTAACATTGGAAAGAATGATGTCTAGCAAACAAAACGTTTAAATATACTGAAGCTGCTCGAGGCAGATTGGTCAATTTTTGTATCACATGACTTACTGAATTCAAATAAGCATATATAGCTAAACTTTTCACTTAAAAGGCCGAGACATGCTTTTCGGCTTTGTTGGTCAAATGGTTGTACGGTCAAATAGCAGAAAGTTTCTTATAAGAATCAAATTCCACGGATAAAGATCAAGTTGGAGAGTACCTCCGGCACCAAATTTCTGGGCGAGCGGCGTTCTATCTTCAGATTCTTATCATTAGGGGATTTCAAGTTTCGGTATGGAGAAGTGCAATCAGAATCAGATACAGCCACCTTTGCCGGATGGTTCATCTTAGGAGTAATCGGCGATAACCTCTTGTGTACTTCTGACCCATTCCTACTTCAGAAATGGAAAGAAAAAACATGACGACAATTAAGAAATATGCAAGAACCGAGTTATGCTCAAAACATGCATTGGAAGTAAACTTTGACTGAAGTTGCTGATCAAACTTACGTAGTAACAGAGAAAGAGGTCATCAAAATATATCTATACACGTTTTTCTTCAAGAGTGGTAATTTACATAATTCAATTGCTTCTATTGCCTAATACTCGACATGTTATAGTGCCACTCCCTCCTTTTGGTTGGTAGTTGGTATTAATTTGCACATTAATTAGTATCAAGACACCATTTTCCACAAATAACTGGTAAGCCTCAAAATCACAAGGATCGTCTCTCTATCATCATAAGAGGGGGACCTGTGAGTGGCAGTTAGTAAGAAGACAAGGAGGAGAACGTGCAGGGGAGTAAAGAAAATATTAGAGATGCCCCTGATACAACTATGATATAGATCACTTGTCTAATACACACACACAAACGAGCTGAGCTGGCCCATGGCTCATGCTAGCACACAAATAAAGGACCAAGATGTACAAGACAGGCAGAATCACATGCTGGAGATATGAACCCCTCATTGTCTGTATTCTGGAGTGATAAGAATAAGACCAAAAGTGAACCATTTGTTCTCATCCTCCTCAATTAATGCATCAGGCATGCATCGAATTCCAACAGCCTACAAGTGAAGCATGGACGCAGACAAACTGCAATTTGAGCGAAATGTCCGTGATGAACCAAGTGATCATACCTGGGCTTGGGAGTTTGCATGTTGATCACTACTGCCTTCACAGTCCTGACAAGCCAATCCTGCGGCAGAAAAAGAGGTAAGGTACTCTACTCACAAAAGCCTACGAGAGGATAGAGAGAGAGACAGTGTGTATGTGAGTGAGAGAGAGATAGATAGAAAGATAGCTATAACTGTATATTCACATGTCATACAAGTAATAAGCTATCACAGTGTGAGTTCCCTTGTGATTTCTATTGTCTAGTTGGAGAAGATTCAAGTACAGAAACCACAATCATCACCTAGAAAGATAAAAAAACACCACCAGAAGTACAGTAAGATTATAGTTCACTTTTCTTTGCTTCGAACCTGGTCCAGGTAGCCGCACCAGCATCCCTACCGGATATGGCACTTCAACCACCAAGCGTAGAAACGTAGTAAAGGAAACGGGAGGCTGATCGCCTTCCCCTTTTTCCCTTTGCCCCTACTCAATTGGGCTCAATATAAAAGCGACAAGGAGAAAAGGTTGAACAGGAAAGAATCATCTACTGAGAGTTTACATGCAAATGCACATTGAACAACATAGGAAGGTAACTGAAACTTTATGGCCATTCGAAAAGGCTCACTAGTACTTTCAGAAACAAGCAAACAAAAAGGTTCTATCAATAAAGGAAGTCTTCAAGCTCCACTAACTACTGTTGAGTGGAGACGAAGGATGCGGTGCGTCTCCGCGGCGAGCGAGGCCTATTCAGATACTTATAACAAAGAGCATGCATAACGGCGGCAATGGCAGAGGAAAGTACTGTCACAGTGATGAACGACCATGTGCTTAGAGTTCATCGTAATAGCTATTTCTTGCAGCTATTTCACATAACGTTGACTAATTTACAGGCGTCAAACAGTTCAACGCGTAAATGCTTCCTAACTGTGTGTGTGTGTGAAAGAGAGAGAGAGAGAGAGGGAGGCCATTGAACGTATCAATAACTAGAAGGAGACAGCATCATTGCTCAGGCTGTTGAGCCTGTCTGACAGAACTTCCACATCCCTCAACGGAGAGAGGAGTTAGGGAGCACAGGAAAAGGTTGCAATGGGCATGAATGTAATCACAGAAACTGATAGAATGGGCAAGGAGGTATTTTGACTTTTGAGTGACCAACCAACCTGCAACCTCCTTCGTTCTTTCTTCTTGTTACACTCAGTTTCCGCCGCCGCCGCCGCCGCTGTATATAACTACTAATGGGAGGACGGCCGTCGTGTGACGCTTGAGCTCCTTCTCTTTTGTTGCCCACTTTGGCTCGTTTCTCCGTTCCTTTGCTTGCCTTGTGATGGATACACGAGCGATTGTTATCTCTCCTCGCTTTTCTTTCGGCCGACCCCTCTCGCGACTCTCGATGGGCTCGCTCTCTTTCTCCTCTCCGCTCACGAGCACACAGGGAACGTAGACAGAGAGGAGGGACTGGAGAAGGAGAGAGAGAGGGAGGGGAAAAGGAAGGCGTGTATAAAGTAATATTAGTTTGTCTACTCGCGTACGTATGCGAGAGCTTATGGTCGATGAAGAGTTCCGCAGCAAATGAGTCCAATTCTTTTATACGCTATATGGATACGGGAGCGACCAGAAGAGTGTTAGTATTTCCTAGTTGTCTATATCTATTTTGAAGTAATAACATAATAAATAAAGATCCGCGCGTCAGATTTCGAATTAGATTGATATTTTTTTCCAAAAAAATAAGGATACGTTGTATTAAAAAAGAAGCAGAACTTTGCTTTTATTCTTAAATCTAATTAATTCTTTTTATTTTTGAATAAAAAGTAGTTTGTTCTCAAATTTAGTCAAACTTCTATTTTAAGTAAAAAAATCGTGCACCTTAATTTAATGATCAGATCTAACATAAATCTTTATTTTAAAAACTTTAAATTATTTATAAGTATAGCATGTTATTACATTGTTATTAAAAATAATAATATTTCAATGATCATTACAAGTTGTAAAAAATAAAAGAGTAAATTAGTTTAAATTATTATATCTTTTACATCGTTATTATCTTATTTTATTTAATCGCAAGATATGCTAAAATTTAAAATAATTTACTATCAAAGTTGTAAAAAAAATAATATTTTAACTTTTACCCTTTTATTGTGTTTAGAACTTGTCTATGATAATTATTATGTTCAAAACTATTAATATTAGACTATTTTATTTACCATTTATACGAGGCAAATTCAAGAGTGCTAACCTTGTCCATTACAAGTTAGATACAACTTTCACTGACTTAACTATGTTAACAACTAAGTATTATAATATTATGTTACTAGGTACCATGAAGAAATTTTTAAGCTTATAACTACATCAAAAATATACCACCACTTCTTCACACAAGATGTGAGCCGGAAGGAGGGGGGGTAATATATGCATCGGCATGTGATGTGATGGACGGTTCGTACACGTTTTGCCCTGTGGCCTGGCTGATGCTGATGCTGATGCTGATGGCGATGGTAGTCAGGAGACGATCTGAGTTCAGTGAACCCTCGGCTGGCTCCCTTTCCTAAAAATGCGTATCCGGCATTCAGAAAACGAACAGACGCGTCAGAGACCTCTCGCAATCGGATTAAAGAAATTGGTGCAGACTCGTAATCGGTTCCTTTAAAAAGTTAAATTTCTCATTTATGCGAAAAAAATATTATTAAGAGCAATCAAGGATAACGAGCACAATTGATTAATGAAATTGTATCTTAGGACTCTGAGTATTAATAATCTCATATTCGATTTTCAAAGTCGACACTCTTGGTTAAGGTATATCTTGTCGCTCGAGTCCGAATATTAAATTAGTCGGATGCCAATAACTCAAACTAAAAAAAATATTACTAAAGGCAGATAGCGAGACAAGATGATTTAATCAAATTAATTAGATTTAATAATGGATGGACATCGAATATGTGAATAGTGTCGTAAATAGCGTCGCACAAATTAGATCGGCAACACCATTTTTCGGATATTAAAAAAAAAGAAAGATGATAGCAAGAAAATGAAGTTTGATTGAGACTTGTTAAACTCTCGAGTCAAACTCTTAAACTTTTACGAATTTAAAAATTTAGAAAAGTAAAATGATTCAAATCGACATAAACTCTTAAAAAATCTAGACTATTAGATTTTATATAAAAATTAATTTAAACAATTTTGTTGGCTCTTATAAAATCTTATAGAGTCAATACGATTATACACAAGCTTACGACTCTATATGATTAGTACAATTATTTATTTTGCACAATAAAAAGTTGTAAAATCTTAATTATTCTATTTATTAATATATTTGTTATTAGAATGAAATTATTAAAAAAATATAGGGTGATAATTTTACTTATTTTAATTTTGTATAAGTTTTTTGGATTTAATGGGTGTCCCCCCAAGTTAGACGGGGGAATTTCCATCCATTAAATCCAGCTCGTCCGATCGGAATCGGACGGGCGCTCGTCCGGACCGAGGAAAACAATCGAAAAGTTGCGGCCAGCTCGGATGTGTGCAACGGTTCGGCGGAAGAAGCAAACCGGCTGCGGTTCGACAAAGGACCGGATATAAAAGCTTCAATGGTATTTTTTTATCATTTCGCCGACCTTTCTCTCTCTCACCCGCTGCCGCGACCCCGCCTTTCGCCTTGCTTCTTCCCCTTCCCGGCGCCATCGACCGCAGATCGCCATCGAGATTCGCCCACCAGATTCGCGTCCCGGCCAATTCCGACGCCCCGGCCAGATCCGCGTCGCCGCCCGTTCAGTGCCGTCCGCTGGCCAGATCCACGTCGCCGCCCGGCCAGATCTGCGTCGCCGCCCTCCCAGATCCGCGTCCAGAAGCGCTCGCACGCCGCCGGCCGCCCACCCGCCCGCCCTGCCGCTCCCGCCAAGGACCGCGGCGCCGCCCGCCCGCCAGCCCTTCCGCTCTCGCCGAGGACCGCGCCGCCGCCAGCCCGCCCGCCCGCCCTGCCGCTCCCGCCGAGGACCGGGCCGCCGCCCGCCCGCCCGCCCTGCGGCTCCCGCCGAGGACCGCGCCGCCGCCCGCCCGCCAGCCCTTCCCCTCCCGCCGAGGACCGCGCCGCCGCCCGCCCGCCCTTCCGCTCCCGCCGAGCGCCGCCCCACCGTCCCGTCATTTTTTTATATTAATCTCCGTTAATCATGTAATAGTGATTAATAACACTTTTGTAAATTTTTCATTTTTTGTGTTAAGCATGTTAATTCTTTATTTTCTGGTTAGAGATTTAGGCCCTGATCAGTATGAGCTGCATGCTTATGTGGCATGTCATAAGGTTCTTCATATGTTTCATGCCGTGTGTCATCTGTTGTTGCTGAAAGCTCAGTGCGTGTGTAATTTGCGTGTATCATTATGACACATTGTTATTCTTTTACCACATACGATAGACACGATTATGTATCACCATTCATCTCTTTTGTCTGTAGATTTACGAGCATATGATTGGACATAATGTTTTGATACAAGATTTCAATTCTTCCGTATTCATATTTCAATTCCATAGAGCTAAGATTCAAAATATAAAATATTTCAATTCTGGATATTTGGAGAAGTTCCTCATGCGTGTTAAAGCTGTTCGGCAAGCTTGGTATTATTCATCTGACAACAAGGATGTGCAATAATGCAAAAGTGTGGAGTGATATGTAGCACTCACTTGCACCAATCTCGCAAATTAAATGGAGATAAACTCAATGAATTAAAGAACAAGGATAACAGATATATTCAAGAGCAATACTCAGATATCCAAGACTGAATCATTAAGAACATAAGTAACCAACTTGGAAGTGCCTAAAACAAGGGCAGCTGTTGCGTCCTCTAAATGAGAAGTGTCTGGCCAGAACGTTTAAAGTAGGTGTTTACAACAAGAAGGCATGCTAGAAAAATTTAGCCAAAGCGGCAGGGCTGGTGGGCTGCGGCGCGGTCCTCGGCGGGAGCGGCAGGGCGGGCGGCGGCGCGGTCCTCAGCGGGAGTGGTAGGGCGGGCGGGCGGCGGCATGCAAGCGCAGTAGGGGGCAGATCCGGGCGGATCTGGACGTGGATTGGCGGACGGCTCTGGACGCGGATCTGGCCGGGCGGCGACGCGGATCTGGCCGGCGGACGGCTCTGGACACGGATCTGGTGGGAGGATCTCGATGGCAATCTGCGGTCGACGGCGTCGGGGAAGGGGAAGAAGCAAGGCGAAAGGCGGGGTCGCGGCAGCGGGTGAGAGAGAGAAAGGTCGGTGAAATGATGAAAAAAATTACCATTGAAGCTTTTATATCCGGTCCTTTGTCGAACCGCAGCCGGTTTGCTTCTTCCGCCGAACCGTTGCACGCATCCGAGCTGGCCGCAACTTTTCGCGTGTTTTCCCCGGTCCGGACGAGCGTTACGGGCTGGATTTAATGGGTGAAAATCCCCCCATCTAACTTGGGGTGACACCCATTAAATCCAAGTTTTTTTATCTCAATAAACACAATAATCGAAAGTTACTTAGTATTTATTAGTTATAAGTGATATGAGTCGCACGTGTGCGCGACCCACATATGCAACTATTGTGCGTGCAGACCGCGTGATCGCGCGTGCGCGACGCAAGAATCGCACGCTGAGGGAACACATCATCACGCGCGATGGATGTGCGTTTTGCCTAAGCCCTCGTCCAAGTCTCTCTCTCCTATAAAAGAGAACACATCATCACGCGCGATGGATGTGCGTTTCGTGAACGTTCGTCCATAGGTACTTGTGTTGTGACAAGGTGTTCTATTCCCTCGAAGTTCGATTTCCGCTCCTGAGATACAAGTGCGTTCATCAAGTGTTCATGAAAAAGTTTCGATGATCCGCTTTCTTTGCAAGAGGTATTTTGCAACTTATATGATTATATATGTTATAAAATTCAACATTGTTATTAGAGCTTTTTTGGTTTTTTCGTGATTGCGCCGAAAAAATAATATTTGTTATTATTTTTTAGATCTGCGCATCTCGATTGTATGACCACAACCGAGGAACAAAGTAGTTTTTGTCATCACAAATATATTATGAATGAACATAGACCATAATATATTTTTCTGATTTATTTTAATATTATTTGTGAATCTTTCGAATTTTATTTTGCATGTGTTGCAACAAAAAAAATGTAAAGAAAAGATAACTGTTCCAGCACGCACAAGGCCCGCTGGGAGGCCCAGTGAGTGCGAATGTGTTGCACACATGAGAATTAACAATTAGGGTCCAATAAACAATTTTTTTTTCTTTTTTCTGATTTTCATTAGTATTTTAAAATAATTTGAAAATAGAAAATGCTTATTATAAAATCTCCGAATATGCTTTTCCTTAGATTTTTTTTCTAAAATATTGCATGCAATTCAATGATACCGTAAGAAAACCATTTGTTGATTTAATGCATTATTTAATGATTAGATTTGCATGTCAATTACTAATATTACATAATAAATGTGTTATCATGCATAAAATAAATATTTCCATTTATGTATGTCATAATGATATTTATTGTTGTGATCTAAATTCAATTATGAAAGACATTTTGAAATTTGAATTTAAATTCAAATTAGTACGTGCACAATTTATTACAAATAATTGTCTTTTCCAAAATTTTGACTATGTTAAAATTATGAATTTGAATTTAAAATTGGTATGTCCAATTTTGCTAAGCATTTTGTCTAGAATTTCAAATTGATTTGAAATTAAATATATTAAGATGAATTCCTTTTGTGTGAAGTAATTAACATGACAATATTATTTTTTGCTGTGTGTTGAAATCAATGTTTCATGCAAGCCTATAACAAAAAAAATTTAGTTTGAGTAATAATACAAATAATTAAAGAATACATGAAACATAATGTAGTTCTTTTGTAGGACTAAGGCACTATGACATTCAAATATTGTCACAATGACCAATGTCTTTCTATTGAGTGGTGTGTGATCGTAAATGCATGTCTAGAAAGGTTTCGAGGAACTGGCCTAGTGCATGGTCGATGCAATCTCTAGAAATAGGTTAATGTGTGACAGTAGAAGCACAATTTTTTTTATGTGATGCTGAGGCGAAAGATAGTGCGTGGTTAATTTAATTGGCACCCCTCGAGGAAGAGCCCTCGATGCACTAGTCCTGATTGTCCATATTAGAAATATTTTGCTGTACCGCATGAAATGAATTTCGGTGATTCTAAATTATAAGTCGATTCAAAATGTATAGAGTAGAAAATTTTGAATTAGTGTTAACATTTAGATTCAATTTGTCGCATTGTTAAAAATAATGAATGATAATATTTCTTGGGGATAGTGGGAGATGAGTGGGAGTATAACAATCTCTCGATGTCACTACTTCATGAGTATTGTTATTTCATTATTTATGTTTTTGCGGACAAATTATAACATGCATAACACTGATTTCTCCTATTTTTGTGACCAAACTAGACCATGGGTTCCAAAATAATAATTGTTGACCCGAACAAGAATGAAAAGTTCAATGGCGATAATTATGATATTTGGCAAGATCCGTGAACTCAAGAATATGGGACAAGTGCTCGATGACGAGCAACAGGCTCTCATCCACTCTTTTTCTAAAAGTTGGGAACATATGCATTGTAACAATCTGCTTGACAAGTGCTTGATGCACAACGAAGTGTCAAATCTTTTGAACAATCTGCTCGCCACATTGAAATGGATGATGAAGCCCTTCAAGCCATTAATCAATCCTTTAAAGCATTAAAACGATGAACAAAGAGCTAGTTCTCAATTCAAGAGAAAAAGGTCGCATAAGTTGTAACCAAATAGGAAGGGCAGAGATGTTGGAAAAAAGTTCAAGGCCACCAGCGCAAATGTGGAAAACGTGGCGGCAAGGCAAACATAAATAAAGTAAAATGCTACAATTGTAGCAAACATGGTCACTTCGCTCGTGATTGCACTGAGCGTAAGAAGGTTTGTCCTAACCATGATTCTTTTTTTTATGTCTCTAGTTGTGCCTTAATTGCTGAAACTCATTCTTCATGGATTGCATATTCGGAAGCCACCAATCATGTAGCAAGAAATCACGGGGTCTTTGTGGCATTTCGCCGAATAAGTGTACAGAGCAAATAGATTTTCATTGGCAACAACGATAGAGCTGAAAGACATTGGAACGTGCAAGTTAGACCTTTGCAATGGCCAAATTATTTATCTTCATGACGTTCTATATGCTCTAGCTTTTAGACAAAGTTTAGTTTCCTGTGTCAGCATTAGACAAACTTGGTGGAAAAATTATACCAAATACTCTTCAACTTTAAGGTTTTTTTAGTGATGCCCTCCAACTTCACTTTGTAACAGCGATATCCTCCATCTTTTAACTCGTTTCACCCGATGTCCTCTTTAGCTGAGTTAGGCAGTCTCCCGATTTTTTGTCTACGTGACTATCTCCTCTCTCCTCCACGTAACTAATTATCCGACGTGGTAATATTAAAAAATAAAATAAAAAATCATGACGGCGTGTAGGCGAGGGGGCCTCGCGCCCACACGCTACGACCTCGTCGGCGACGAGGTTGTAGAGGGGGGCAAGCCCCCCTCCCGCATGCCGACGAGGAGAGGGAGGGGCTCGCGCCCACCCTTTGTGAATGCCATGTAGATGGGAAATCGGGAGACTGCCTATCATAGGTAAAGAGGGCATCGGGTGAAACGAGTTAAAAGATTGAGGGCATCCCTGTTACAAAGTAAAGTTGGAGGGCATTTTTGGTGTAATTTTTTTGATGTTGTAATAAGTTTTCAAAGGAAACGAATGAAAGATATGTCTTGACAATGTTCTTCTATGCAATGATTTTTTCAATAATGATTTCTATATTTTAAATATAACATCTATTGCTGATAATTATTTTTTTATGTCATATGTTGATGTGAAAGAAAGTGTCAATATTTGGCATGCCAAATTTGGAGACATTAGTCAAGATCAAATGAATAGACTTGCTAGAGAAGGTCTTTTGGGGACTCTCGCAAAAGTTGATCTTCTAACTTGTGAGAAATGTTTAGCTAACAAGAAAACATGAACACCATTTAGGAAGGAAAACACGTCGAGTACCCATTACAATTAATCCATTTGGACATATGTGATCCGATGAATGTTCACGCACGACATGATTTTTCTTACTTTATCACTTTTATAGATGATTATTCACATTATGGTGTTGTATACTTAATTTCTCACAAGTCTGAAGCTTTGGATTGTTTTGCAGAAAATTAAGTGGATCGCAAGATTAAAGCCTTGTGAACCGACCATGGACGCAAATATCTCTCTAAATTATTCAAAAAGTTATACGTTGAAAAGGGTATAGTTAGGTAACTAACAATATCAAGAACTCCGCAATAAAATAGTGTTATCGAAAGACGAAATCGTACAATATTTAACATAGTTCAATTCATGATGACGCAAGCTAATATTTTGATTTCGTATTGGGGAGATGCACTAGATTGTAGCCTATATCTTAAAAAGCGTAACATCGAAATCTGTTCCTACCACTCCTTATGAACTCTGGATAGGTCAAAAGCCCAACCTTAATTATTTGCGCTTGATGTGATAATTTTGTATAACACAAATACTAGCAAGAGCACTAGGTCGACTTAAGTAATAAAGAGTGAGAAGAGTGTTGAACCCACAATGACTAGTATATTTTTATCTTTTATCTTAATTTAATTAGATGAGAAAAAAATATTTGGTTCAAACAAAACAAAAAAGATTAAAATATATCCGGTCTAAATCCCAAAATTTATATGTTAGAGATGTTCAAATAAGATCTAAAACAAATTCGATATTGGAAATGATGCAAAAAAAGGTAAAGGACTCAAACCAAATGTACTAACTATCTTATCTCAATATTAGAGTCAGAAAGTTCAACCGAATCAATCTCTAGCTAACCTTTAATAAGATACTTTTGCAATGCGACCTATTTCAAAAACACCTCAACCGAGTGTGTTAAAAATACACAAATCTCTAAATCTCAACCGAGAAAATAGAGATAAATATGAAATGCTTATCGAAATATCAATAAACTAAGAAAGGTCAAAAGAACAAATCTTGATAATGCCAACCGGTTAAAATCGAATACTCAGAAGAAAGTATTAAAATCAACATACATATTCAGAAATTCAAAATAGTAAATCTTATTCAACGATCTAACAAAATCCAACATAAATGGATCATAATTAGAACTCTATTACATAAATAAAAAAATTATCAAGATTGCAGTAGAGAGATAAACAAGAGATTAAAAGATAGAAAAAAGGAAAAAAACTCTTCAAAATTATCTAAACTCCTCTGGAAGAATCTCCATCGAGTAGACGACCAAAGGCTCTCTCTTCTTGTCTTTGCAATGAATTTTGAATTATAGACTTGGATGATTAAGTGAGGTGATATGGACCCCTTTTTATAGTAAAAATTTTCATCTGCCCTCTGAGAATCAATGCGGATCGTGTCATCAATGTCGCATTAATCAAAATATAATTATTTGACTGAGGAAATCTGGTGAAATTAATAACACGGATTGTATTATTAATAACACGGGCTATTTTATATATTGTGAGAGTGATTTCCGCTCAACATCTCAGTTTTGAAGATATGGTGATTGTTGGCTAACATGGACCATGTTGACAGAAACGTGAGTTGTGTTGCTGGCAAACGCGGACCGTCTTCGAGCAACGCGGGCCGTGTTAGATGGACAACACGGGCTATGTTGTAATAACGTAGGCTGTGTTGCACAACACAGACTGTACTGGAATAACGCGGGCCGTGTTGGCTACTACAGAAATAAAATAACTAAGAAATTAGGTACCAGCTAATTCCTCGAAAGATTTAATTAAAAATGAGAAAAAGTTTATATATATTAGAATAAAATTATGAAAAATAGACTGAATGATATGAAATAAATATGTAAATGTCATGCATCAAAATTCTCCCAAGCTTGAACTATTGCTTGTCCTCAAGCAAGTTTCAAAGTAAGAACTGAGTGAAAATAGTTCCATCATAATCTTCACCTTATTATTAATACTTTTCTAACACTGCTATTTCTCACTTTCATTGCCGAAGCATCTCTCCTCTTGCCATTTGTTCCTGCCTCATAGAATTTTCTGACACTTAAATATATTTAAACATCTTTAAATTCAGCTTGATAAAAAAAAGTATAGATTATTGTATAATAGTCTTAATATTGAAAACATAGGTACAAGTTGAGCTTAGTTTTCCTGTTATTATAGCAATTGAAACATTCATGTGCTTTTCAATATTGCGCAAGGCAGCCTATGTAGCGGATTTTTGATCGATGGTTTACAAACCAATTGGCCTTAGATCATCGGGCAAGAATTTCCTACGGATCTAATTGTCCTAACACACCAAGGTGCTAGAGAAACATTCATGACTTATTCATTACATTGCTTTTCACACTTTTTTTTTCTTTTTGTTCGCATGTTTCTCCACCTTACCCAAAGTGGTTCATGTAATAGGTTTTTTGTCAACGGATCTCAGACCAATTGACTTTAGGACGTCAGACAAGAATCCCCTACGGATCTAATGGCTCAAACGAACCAAGGTGCTAGAGATAACACATTTCATTTTATTTAACTTCTTTGGAAGGTTTTTTTTTCAAAAGCTCAACAAGTACTTAAAGCATTCAATAAAAGACTACTCCAATCCATTCTAATTAAAATAAAAGCAAGCTAAATAAGGAATTGTAGTCCAGGTATCATATTTCTATTTGGCATCATTCTACTTTTCTAGTAACCCAATACTATGGCAATGAGACGACAGAAACTTCATCGTAGAATTTCATAAGTCAATAAGATGTCTTTTAAAATTGATGGCAAATTTAAAAAAAAAATTAAATTTTTTGTGGATTTTAGATGATATGGATATAAAGCAAAAAATGCAACTACTAAATAATAAAACATGTGAATGCAATAAACATGAGAAATGCATCAATGCAACTCTCCCAAGCTTAAACTAAGCACTGTCCTCAATGCTAGCTTAGTCGGGTAAAGTTGTGTCACTAAACAATGACTTAAGAAATATAAAAAGAAGAAACAGGGAGACACAACCTATTAAAAATCGACGATGGAAAAGTATTGATCAATGGTGGAATATTGATGTTGATTGTTCTGGAGTTACCGAAAAAGGTTGCTAGCTGCAATTTTTGGAATTTTTTTAATGAATGATAAAGCACATGGATCATGATTAATGCTGAAAAAAAACTTTCTACAAAAATGGGCCGAGTGATTAGTCCATGTTGAAAACACAGGCCATATTAGAACTCACATGAGTCATGCTTTTTCAAAATTCTCTATCTACGAAATGAGTGAGCCTAACAAAAATCTAACAACCAAAATTATTTTAAGAAAAAACTAAATTGACTTGAAAAAGAATTTTTTTAAAATTCCATAATAAAATGATTAGCATTATGAACATGAACGAATTTTGTAAATAAGAACAATCTCACCCAAATTATGTGATCTTGATGCATTTATCATGGTGAGAATCAATGAATGTAGGTGAACACACATCCAACCGTCACTAATTTTTGGTAAGCCATCTCTGTAATCTTTAACTTATCCTTGATTTGAGATTTTGCAATTTCTACTATTGAGCTCTTTAGTCGCCATTCTTTGGATGACATTGGTGTTCGTGATGTTGTTCTTGTTGCTGATGATGCTAGTATTGCGGTCACCTCCTTTTGTGGTGGTGGATTTGAAAATGCAATGATGGTGGTAGATGGTACTTCTAAAGTTGAGCTCCTCTTTCGGATTTGTACATTTTCGTTTATGTACGGACTTGTCTCCGTAATCCTCCACTCTGTAGCCCATGCCTTTTGTTGATAATATCTTCGTGATTTCCATCGTCTCTAATATGATTCTCGATGATGACAAGGATACGTGAAAATTGGCGGCCTACCTAAAATGCTTGCCTTTTGAGATTGGGCCAAGAAGATAAATTTGCTACTTCCTTCTCTAGTAGTTGAAATTTGGCATGCATATGATGAAATCTTTGTTGAATCTGAGGTGGATGCGATGAAGGTGAACTCTCATCATGAACCTTGGCTTGATCTTTTAGCTGCGTCAAGTGAATCTCCAAATTATGGATGAGTTGGTCCTGCAAAGAAAATCTCTTATCAATTGCATCTATGAATTGCTTAAACATGTCCTCTAATTTGGTTCTTGAGTCAGCTATGAATTGATGGCAACATTTATCTTTGTGTGGTGTTGTGTCAGTTGAGTAATTTGATTCTTCATATTCTCAATGTGCTCTTCCTACATAGAAATTTTGTTCATCAACATGCCTGTCATATGCGTAAGCAATGATAATGGGTCAGTTGAAATATCTTTTGATGGAAATTGTTGAGCCTCCTTGTTGTAACTTGTGTTAGGAAGATTAACACCAACTTGGATGATTTCTAATATTGAAGGGTCTCCAAGTTGTGTTTCTTCCTCGATAATTATTTTGTTGATATTTCTAGATGACATGGGTTGTTTATTACATTTGTTCTTTTTCGTCATTGAAAATTGAACAATTTTTTTTCTATGTCAAGATCAAAGAGAAGTGATCCTTAAAAAAATGTGTTGCTCAAAGGTTCGAGAGGGCAACTTGAACAATAGAGAGACAAAACAAATGAATAGGAAAAGAGAACGCGGACGTTTTAAACAAACACGAAGTGTTGTAGGAAAGTCGACATAGGCCATTTTTCAAATCACCGTCTGTGTGAGGAGGTTGAAAAGAGAAGGTGGAACACGAGCCATATACTAATGAACGTGGACCATTTTGGACAAACACGAAGCAATTTTTTTAGGAAAGTCGACACTTGTCGTCCCACAAAAAATCATAGATAGAAGATAAACACAGGTCGTGTATAAGGTAACATGGACGCATGGGATAACTACACGGGTCGTATACTGTAAATGCGGACCGTATTAATTTTAGCGCATCACAAAAGCATTAGAGAAGAGGAAAAACGCGGACCGTGTATGGACCACGTGAACCGTTTTAGAAGTGTCGACATGAGTCATCTTCCGAAAATAGTCCATTTTATGGGTGAAAATAGAAACGATAAAAGAAGCACACACTGTGTCAAAATGACGCGTTCCATTTCAGATGCAAAAATACAACGAGGCGTTCTGAAGATTCAAGTAAGAAAAAGATAGAAAAGACTCCGGCAACGGCGCCAAAAACTTGATGCGTTAATTTTGTATAACGCAAATACTAGCAAGAGCACTAGGTCGAATCAAGTAATAAAGCGTAAGAAGAGTGTCGAATCCGCAAGGACTAGTCTATCTCAACCGAGTAAATAGAGATAGAATAAGAAATGTTTATCGAAATATCAATAAACTGAGAAAGGTCAAAAGAATAAATCTCGATAATACCAACCGGTTAAAATCGAATACTCGGAAGAAAGAATTAAAATCAACATACATATTTAGAAAATTCAGAATAGTAAATCTTATTCAATGATCTAACAAAGTCCAACATAAATGGATCCTAATCATAATTCTATTACATAGATAGAAAAATTATCAAGATTGTTGTAGAGAAATAAACAAGAGATTAAAAGATAGAAAAAAGGAGAAAAAACTCTTCAAAATTATCTAAACTCCTCTGGAAGAATCTCCACCGAGTAGATGACCGGACTTGTCTTTGCATTGGATTTTGAATTATAGACTTGGACGATTAAGTGAGGTGATATGGACACCTTTTTATAGTAAAAAATTAATCTGCCCTTTGAGAATCAGTGCGGATCGTGCCATCAATGCCGCATTAATCAAAATATAATTATTTGATTGAGCAAAACTGATGAAATTAATAACACGGATTGTGTTATTAATAACACGGGCTGTTTTATATATTGTTAGAGTGATTTCTGCCCAATATCTCATATTTTGAAGATATGATGATTGCTGGCTAACATGGACCATGTTGAAAGAAACATGGTTGTGTTGTGGCAAATGCAGACCGTCTTCGAGCAACGCAGGCTATGTTGTAATAACGTGGACCTTGTTTAACAACACAGACTATGTTGGAATAACGCGAGCCATGTTGGCTGCTACAGAAATAAAATAACTAAGAAATTAGGTACGATTCCTCGAAAAATTTCATTAAAAATGAGGAAAAGTTTATATATGTTAGAATAAAATTTTGAAAAATATACTGAATGATATGAAATAAATATGTATAACATGTCATGCATCGACGCCCTTGGGATTGCGTAGGCTATGTTCTAAACAAATCTCATAAGTATGAGAAGTTAGGTCAAAGAGAGCAAAAAATGTATCTTTATAAGATAATGTGTCTCATCTAAGGTCTATGTATTCACTGGTGAAAAAAAAGATGGTACGATAACGAAAATCAAAAGTATAAATGTGACATTCATAGAGAATGAGTTTCCCGAGATAGATAAGGGACTTCTCTTGAATGAAGAAAAAGATTCCGAGTTGATGACACAATCGGATCAATCCATTGAGGAGTGTCTTCAACATCCCACTACTTGATCCGAGTGGGAGAGATTTGCAATCGTTAACTGACGAACCTGAAAGTTTCCTTCGATGGGCTTATATAAAATATGTTCCCCGCTGATGATTTAAAATTGAAGGGCTGCATGAAAATGGGCCACATGAAGCCCACATAGTAAATTTGGAAGACGAAGTTGAGCTCAAAACTATTAAAGAGGCTCTCTTGCCCTCTACTATGGAAGGATGAACTAAGACAATGGAGGAAGAGTTAGGGTTCATGCAGAAAAATCAAGTGTGGGACTTGGTTGATCTCCTGTCAGACCGTAAGGCAATTGAGAACAAATGGATTCTCAAAATTAAACACGACATGGATGGATTAATTCAAAGATATAAAGCCTGCATCATGGCGAAAGATTTCACCCAAACAATGGGTGTCGACTATGAAGAAACTTTTGTACATGGTGTAAGGTTTGCTTCAATTCACCTAATATTAGCTATAGTTGCATATATGAACTTAAAATTACATCAAAAGGATGTAAAAATCACATTTCTCAATGGAGAACTAGATGAGAAAATTTACATTTCTCATGGAATCATATGTAAAGAAAGTTTTAGAATGATTTCAGATGAATGGTTGCAAACTCATTGACACTCTTATTATGAAAGGTGGGATTTTAAGTTCGGACATGTGCCCTAAAACTCTAGAGGAATAAAAGAAAATGTCTCCTTAAGCAAGCGTGGTCGACAGCCTAATGTACGCATGATGTGTACTCCGCCAGACATATGTTTTGTCGTAGGTCTAGTTCGTTGATATTACGCTAATCTAGGATGCTAACACTAAAAGGCGGTAAAGAGAATCATGAGATATCTCAAGGGTGCTACAGGCCTTGCACTGTACTGTCATGGAGGAAGTCTACGACTTGCTGACGTTGATGAACGAAAATCCACCTCTGGATACACTCTTCCTTAGCAATGGGTGTTGTTACTTGGAGTAGCAAGAAACAAGATTGTGCGGCACTATCAACTATGGAGGCAGAATTCATAACTTGTTAAGTGGCAATACAAGAGGCCTTATGGCTTAAAAAATTCCTTCGAAACCTAAGGATTTCTAAGAATGCAATGTAAATGATGATCCTTGTGACAATCAAGCAGTTATTGCATATGTGATGGACGAGAAATACCATTGCAAAGTAAAGGATATCAACACCAAATACAAAATTGTATGAAACCAAGAAATCAAATAGGAGATCTCAATTGAGTGCATATCGACGCACAAAATGGTTGCTGATCCATTCACTAAACCATTGCGAAGAGAGGCATTCTTGATACATGTAAATGCCTTATGACTGCATAGATTATAAATGCAATGATGTACTCAAATTTTTAATAAATAAAAGATTATATTTTCCTTTGATAAATTCATTATTGTAATATTTTGTTATGCATGTGAAAAGTATGTCGATTAGGTATAGATTGTTCACTCACAAAACAAATTCTTCAAGCGCTCATTAAGATAGCGAGTGGAATGAACTATGTGAATCATAATATGATTATTAAAATATGTTAAAACATGCATTTTAGTAACTCAATGTCTCATGATTAAGAGAGAGATGCCAGATACAAGATCCAATTTAGCACTATAGGATAGCGAGCAATTTGAAAACTCGGGTCAGGCGCTAGAAGGTGACAACTAAACTTAAGTCTGTGCGGTGTATAATTTAAATAGATCTAGACATACGCTCCTTTAGTGAGAGTCTCCTTTGTAGTACTTGTGTTTAGTACGAAGTATGCAAAGTCGACCTAGAGACATGATGAATTAATTAGTTCAATGGTCATTGTGGTATGAGTCTCTGACAAATAATCCATCTGCACGTGCCCTTAGACTCTTGACTATGTGTTAAGGAAAGAAATTAGTACTTGCTATTTTAGCGAGGTAGTCAAAGGTGAAAAGTAAAGTAGCCTATCGAGCCACATTTAGGAAAATAACTAGTTCACTACTAAAAGACATGAGGGCAAGAGAAAGAACTGTTATGAGCCATATTAAACTTTTACGTACAATTGGCCAACGATTTGTAACAATAAAATTTGCTAGCAAGTGCACTAGTCGCTCAAGTAATATAGTAAAAAGGAGTAAGAGTGTCGAACCCACGAGGAATATTATTAATTTAATATCTGAATCTTTAAATTAATAAGAGAGGAAAAACATGGATTTTGAAAATGAGTTTTATAAAATAAAATAAAGAAAATAAAATAAAGATAAGATAGTGGTGTTGAAGTTAGGCCTTAGGATGAAAATATATCTAAATATTTGAACCATAAAAGATAAATTTAATCTTTAAAGATGGATTAGAGTCTCCCTAAAGTAATCTAACATGATTAACCTGTGGTCTCCACGACTCGCATTCCTCAATCTAATCATATAGAACTATCTTAATTTAATAAGAATTGAAGTCTCCACGACTGGTACCCCCAAAATCATATTAAAATTAAGATGCATTAAATTGAATTCTCTAGACTATTAATCACTCCACAAACTGGTATAGATTAATAGACCACACAAACTTGATTCTCCACACACTAGTTATCAAATTTATGTCAATTATTAATTCCAAATAAAATCAATTATAATTAGTTTAATGAATTATGAAATTAAACACTCCACAAACTGGTATAGCCTAATTCAGAAATTTAATTAACTAGCATAAAAGCATTAAGCATAATTAATAATTGATCAGAAAAGATTAAAGCAAATAAAATAGGGTCCAAACATTTCCCTTCAATTAATAATCTCCTAAAATAATAATCCTAAAAACATGGAGTTCATCCTAGAAATTCTGGAGAGATAGTAAAATACAAATCATAAAAATTGGAAGAATTACACCCAAAATAGAGATCTCGAATCTGGCAAACAGTCGGGCAGCCTCTCGGACTTGATCAGGGTCGCGATCAACCTCCAACCGTCGCACCTCTCTTCTCTTGGTCGTAGGCTGCAGAGCTTACGACTCGTCGTGAAAGAAACCTGAACTTCAGAGCACACTTTGGAACGACAGATTCTTCACGTATTTATAGGATGCGGACGTCCTTCAATTTGATCTCGGCCATAACATCGTACGGTTGACTTTAAAATTATGAGATAAACTCGGCCAAAGATAAATCATTTTATCATTATGTCCAAAGATAAATCTTTCTTATCTTTACTCCCTTTGAATCTCGGCCGTAAGAAAAGAACTAAATCTTTACTCCCAAAGAGATAAAATTCCTTTTACTCCCTCCAAATCTCGGCCGTAAGGAAAGAATTTAATCTTGTTACGCCCAAAAGATAAAATCATTCAATTGTTACTCCTTTTGAATCTCGCCCAAAATGATGATTTCATTGCCATTACCCCCTGGAAATCTCGGCCGTAAGGAACTCTTTTATCTTTACTCCTTTCGAATCTCGCCCAAAATGACTTGATCTTTATGCCACTACGCCCAAAAGATAAAATCCTTTTATCTTTACCCCTTCAAATCTCACTCAAAACGGCTTGGGTGTAAAGCCAAATCTCGGCCAAAATGACTTGGGGGTAAAGTCAAATCTCGGCCGTAATAAATTCTTTAAATTTCGGCCGTATTTTGAATTTGGGTGTAATATCATGGAGAGAGAAAATTGAAGTGGCAAACATTCAGATGCAAGGCGTAATCAGGGGTGTAATATGATAGACAAAATTGAGCGATGGAAGGCATAATATGATAGAAATAAATGAATTGGGCGACAAATGCTAGGCGTAATAGGAAATGAATTGGGCAACAAATGCTAGGCGTAATAGGGGTGCGTAATAAAGGCGTAATATGACAGAAAGAGAAAAGGAATACCGGAGATAAAATTTGGGCGTGATCATGATAAGAATAGATCAAATTGGTGCCATAGATAGAGAGATATGGTTAGACAAAAAAATCAAAATCAGGCGGGGTGATATTAAAAGAAATCCCGAAATTATAGGATCACAAAGAGAGAACAAAAATCAAATCAATTTAGATTTAAGCCATATCAATCAGAGAAGAAAAATGATTTACGCCATATCAATCAGAGAAGAAATTGTGGATATCAGAAAAACATAATCCCGCAAAAATCAGAATTTACGGGCGTAATACTTGAAAAGATAAATTACATTGAGTTATGAGCAAATCAGAGTCTATCCACGTCTTGAAATAAATTTGAATTGAAAGTCATGCATTTAATCAAGGCGTAAAACAATGTTCGGATAACATTACGGCCGTAAAACAGAAGATTAAATTTCAATCGATATTGCGAGCCGTAAAACCAGTAAAGCCGACAAAAATCAATCTCGGTCGTAAAACCATCAGACGGCGACAAAATTTTAAGCCGAAAGTCGACAATTTAAAAAATTGTCGTGACCTTTATCTGCAAAAGAAAAGTGTTAGTTTATTCACAAAAAATAATTAAAACAATAATACATATTTATAAAGAATTATTTACAATTTATTTACATCTCTTAATAATTCATAAAAGTAAAAAATTAATTAATAAAATGTTCCCCGACAACGGCGCCAAAAACTTGATGCGTTTGATTTGTAACAATAAAATTTGCTAGCAAGTGCACTAGTCGCTCAAGTAATATAGTAAAAAGGAGTAAGAGTGTCGAACCCACGTAAATGCAAAAAAAATTCTATTGTGAGTCTCGCCTGCTCACTGTCAAGTACGCAACGGGATTAATTCGGCTCGATGATGGATTGAACCAATGACTAATGCGCTCAATAGCATCACACAAGCTCGACAATTGACGCGCCGATTTTCAAAAATCGGGGCCAACCAACCAAAAAAAATCATGCATCATAAAAAAAGTTTCAATGTAAGTATGACATTCACATTTTTATTGTCATTACAAAGTGGTAAGAGAAATAATAATTATAAAGTTGTTTTGTCAGGTTGAATTGTATTTGATTTTTTTTTATTTGGATTAGTTAGAGTGCATTGGACTTTCAAATGTAACGATTCAAAGAAAAGAACCCGTAGATTTTCTTCATATTTGTTGAGCTCATTACTGTGATGATGTTTCTTTACATTTTTCTTGATTTTATTTTAGTAGCAATATATATATAGTAATATATATATATATATATATTTATAAGGTCATAAGAGTTTGATAAATATGCTAAATTACTTTTCCTTTCACCATTTACATATGTAGTTTTTCTAGGTTTCTAAATTATCTCATCAGTTTGTAATTTTTTTCCTAAATTTATTCTTCTTACCCACTATTCCCCATTAAATGACATAAAGTCTCCCACTTTTTTAGCTTAGGAAACACACTCGCGCGCTTCCTGCAATTTTAACAAAATACAAAAATATAAGTTTTTTTAAAATATAGTGTCTTAATCTTTTTATATCTTGTTGTTATATCTATAAGATAAGTACAATTGTGATTAATATGAACGTGTTTCAAAAATTTTATTGGGAAATCCCATGCCTAACTCAGCTATATATATATATATAACATAAAATTGTTTTTAATATATTATATAACAAAAGATCGATTACTATTTAGGTGATGAATAATTAAATATATTTTTTTTATTCTATGTTTGCCCCTTAACTTTGTTACTTTCTTAACATCTATTGCTTAAATTTTTTTTTATTTTGTTGGTGTTAATTTACATATGACAATATAGAAACACGGTGACTTCTCCTTTTAAATTGTATATTTTTCTAATTTTGATATAATATAAATATAAATAGCAATTTATATCTATATTTTTTAACAATATCATATTTTAAAATTAAGTAAATACTATTTATTTCAATATTTTTTAATAATGTTTATTATTTTGTTTTTTCATTTTATCTATTTCATTTTCTACTTGACAACGAAAAAATGTCATATCTGACATGCTATATGTATGTAAAGATATATAACATAAATAAATTAAATTATTATATATCATACTAAAATTATTGTTAAAATTATTTAAATATTTTAAGCCTTATATGTGGTTTAATGAAATAGTGCCATGGGTCAATTTCAACCTTTCCATTTAATTATATATGCATATTATACATATACATATATATATATATATATATATATATATATATATATGGAGAGATTGATGATGAAATGACAAAAGATGATAATGTATGTAAATTCTTTTATTATTTATATTTTTTATAATTTTTCATTACTTATATTTTGTTTATATATTTTTTTTAAAAAAATGTCCACCACAATGCATTCACTTCTTAATTAATTATATTTTTATATTAATTTATTTTAAAATATATACTTAATAGTTATAACTTTCTTCCAATAATCTATATAAACAATTATATTTTTTATTCTTAAAAATTAATTAATATTATTTTTTATCATACATGATCTAACTTTAAAAAAATTAATTATCTAGATCATATTACATGGCTTCATGATAGGATTACATCTAACTTTTAACTCTCTTTAAGGTGTGTATATATGCATGTTATGTATGTATTAAAAATAAATAATGATTGAAGTTAAATATTTTATCTCATATAACTAAAAACATTTATTTTAATAAGAAATATAAGTAATATATTGTTTTTCATATTATTATTTGAGTATGGGTGGCAAATTTTTAATGTGATCATAACTTAATTCCATGCAAATCCTCACCTTGGTTACATCTGTTTATAATATTTTGTATTTACACGAGGAACTAAAAGAATATATGATATATTTATATAAATTAATATTTAGTTTAATAATGTTGACATTATAGATATACATAATATATTATTTAAAAATAATTTTAAAAACATTACAGGTAGTATTTATCCCTTTCCCCTGTCAAATATAATACAAATTATTATTAATACATAAATTTATCTATTTTTTTCCTTATTTGGGTTGCTCTCGATGGAACAATAAGAATATTTTTTATATATAATACAATATAGATATGAAATATGATCGTTATATTTAGGTTCTATATAACTTAGCATTAGAGTTAATTTTATTTGATTATGCATCACATGCTTCTACCTTTAAGTCTTAAAACTTATTGATATTAATTGGTAATATGGAAAGATAGCTAGTTTGTGAATTATTCCTATTTTATAGTTCATCTTATCTATTTCATATTATAAACTTAAAATGTGAAATTAAATTAGACAGTTGAATGTGCTTCCATTTTCATTTTATCTCATTTCATTTATATTTGGAAACCTTTGAATGTGGGTCTAAAAGCATATTTTGATAAATAGATACAAAAGATATTAATTTTATTGTACATGATCAATTCTTATTCATATTAGTTTTTTTTAGTTTATAATTATTTAATATACTTTTATTTCATATGTGACATCATAAGAGTTTTTCATTTGGCAACTTCTACTTCAATATATATATATATATATATATATATATATATATATATTAGGATGCTCCCACACATTTGTGATAGCACCCTGTGCCCATAAATTCAAGAGCATCCGATCAAAGATGAGCGGACGAGATCAACGGACAACGGTTCAAGAAGAGGGGTAGGCGGTTCGGGCGATCAACATACCGTTCACAAGTTGCAACAGAAGGCGGTTCACCCTCACGGGACGCTCTCTCTCATGACAGCAAACATCCCTTTGCCGGCAGAGATCTCTTCGTCGGCTCTCGGCGACCGGAGCAAGAGCAATGAAGTCTGGAGCAGGAGCGGCGAGATCGGATGTCAGCGATTGGCTCTCGAGGAGTGGATCACACGAGAAAGAAGGTCCCTTCGTTGATGCCAACTCCCTAGGCGGTTGGCTCTCGGCGATCGGCTCGACAACGCTCTCTGCATGACGATAGAGCTCCTCCATTGGCACCCTTCGCGGACTCCATCGTCGGCGTTCCAGTAGAAGCCTCGGTTTCGATTCGTTGGCGTCCTTTTTCGCACTCGTCGGCATGCACAAAGAAAAGGGGCGTCGGCCCCTCTTTTTCGCCCTCGTCGCCACAGCTCACCCCATGACCACAAAGGGGGCATCGACCCCCTCCGCGAGCACTTCTCCCCTTTGCCCCGCCTCCTGGACGCACCGAATCTTCCTCCCTTCATCGCATCAGAGACGTTCGTCGGCGCGTGCACTGCCCCCTTCGCCTCCTCCTCAACGCTGGAAGATGACCATCACCGCCCTCCTTCAGCTTCCTCCTCGACACTAGAAGCCGACCGTCGCCGCCACCCTCATTCACCTGCCTCCTCGACACCAGAAGCCAACCGCTGCCGCCACCCTCCTTCGCCTCGCCTCCTCGACACCAGAAGCCAACCGCCGCCGCTGCCCTCCTTCGCCTCCTATCTCCCGTCCCCCATCCACACATGAACCGTTTCTCCAATGAATGCTGAGCCGTTCGAACCGGCGTGAGCCACTTCAAGTCCTCATTTGAACCAGCGCGCACACATCAAGACCGTCCATCTCACATCTGACGGCCCTGGAAGCATGGGCGCAGGGTGCTACCACAAATGTGTGGGAGCACCCTAATATTCCTCTCTCTCTCTCTCTCTCTCTATATATATATATATATATATTATACATAGATATGTGTAAATATAAATATATAACTATATTATTTTATAAATATTTTATTTTTATTATAAAGGAAATACAATTTTGAAATTATAAATTATATTATATATAGAATATATATATATACTCAATATTAATCAATATAATCGTGATATATATTAATTATGAATATAATTTATTTTATTTATTATTATTTAACATAACTAACATACTTTATACACTCTCATTTAGAAAATAATTTTAATGATGCATAGCTTAATGAGATAATTATACTAAGCATCTTTTTATCTTTTCTTTTATATAAATGTATAAATATAGATATAAATGTGTCAACTTCAATAACAAAAAAAATAGCATTAAATGATGTGATACTCATTGATATTATTAAGTTTATCATAGTAATAATTTTATGAATATTAATTCATTTGATTATTACCATAATAAAATAATTAAATATTGATGATTTCTTATTAATAATAAATATAAACTATTATTATAAGATCAAAATACAAGTTTTTGACTCAGACATCTTCATATACATAGAATATTTTGTTAGCACGTAGAGATCTACATTTAGAGATCTGCACATGGTCTTATATATAAAAAAGGACGTCAAATATACTACTATTTTGAAAGCATCCTTTATAGCTATATTAAGTTTAAAAATATGAATAAACAAAAAAATGTATATATCATAATAAACTTTTAAATATCATGATGATGTTATAGTAAAATATTTTTTATCGCGCACATGCATATATTTGTATGCCCAGACGTACTCTTTACCTTTAAAGAAGGAGTCGAGTATACAAATAAAAGTTGAAATCCTCTCTATTTGTACATAACATTGTGTACAATACACAATATGTATGTACAATTTATAAAAAAAATCTTATTCTTGAGAGAAAGCGTGCACTACATATTTTTTTATTTTGAAGAGAATGTAGAATGTGCTTTTGCAATATGCACTAGCATCCTCCACATCACCATATTTATAACTAATGTAGATAATATAAAAAAATAATAATTAAATTAGAAACCACTTGATAGTAAACTTTTATAGATATTATACTATATCTTATTTACAATATAATACTGTTAGGATATATAAATAATGTGTATAATTTACTTAATATCAAGTATCCTAAATAATTTATACTATATTAAAAGGAGAGAGTGACATTTGACATATCGATTGTGTGCCATGTGTCCTCTAGCCATGTTTATAACTGTCATTTATTTATAAATTGATTAGATAGTTCATTAGTAACTAAAAAATTATTAAATGATTAATTTTGAGAAATGTTCATAATATATTATCAACATTATAATTTTATATGATATTAAGGAAGATTATATCATAATTTTAGTTTTACAACAATACATTAGTGCATGATATCTCAAAAAGACATAATCAATTCCATTTGTATTTTATAAGTTTTATTTTATTTAAGGATAATAATAATCATTAGACATTAAAAAAATTATAAAATATCTATTTCTATTGTCTCATGCGAAATGGCGTGTTCTAAAAATTTTAAAAGAAAAAGTTGAAGATAGTTAGTTACTTATCTGTTAATAAAAGAATGTTTAAAATTTATAGAGAACATTTATCCAATGAATGTATTTAAAGTATAAAAGATATAATTAACACTAAAAATTTGTACTAAATCAACATACTTAAATCTAAACAATCAAGACTAAACAATTTTATTGAAATTGCAAAAAATCCATTCAAATAAAAAAGAATCTTTATTATTAACATTCTTCTAATTATAATAGCATGAGAATGAAAATCTATCGATTATTACTTATTTTATAATCATTTTGAATGTAAATTTAATTCTCAATAGAAAATTTGAAAAAAGGTAGTTAACGACCACTTGGTGCATTAGAAATCGTCTCCCATTCTCATATTAAATATTGTGCAAATTAACTTGAAGTCCTACCCATAGATATCCTCTTTTCATTCCTCAAAATCTAGCCTCTCAAAATCTTTTCTCTCTCTCTATATATATATATATGTTAAAATGAATATACTGCAACGTATTATACAGTGTACACACTGCAAAGAATCATTGCCGTCTATTTATATCAACTATTGTGATTTATCCCCTTTTTTCATCCCAATAGACTTCGTCTTCCCAATTTCCATCCCCAAAGATGGCGACTTCGTCTAACCTCCAGCAACCTTGCCGGCACTGTGCAGGAGTGGTTGCCCCTATCATTGCTGCCAAGACCCCATAGGCCCCTAATGCAGATATGGAGGAGGATTTCTCAACCCAAGAATCTAACTGATGATGAGGGAGGGAGAGTCATTTTGGCATATCAAACATCAAATGAATTCAAGGAGATGAATGATTGATTTTTGGAGTACAAAACTTCAGCAAAGTAACAATGTGTTGTACATTCAATAACTTCCGACGGCTTGGTGTAGTGCTATTGTCAAATTCAAGTTCAGAAGAAAATGAATTAAATCGGCTTTTAGCAATTTCGGCATATAGCAACGCAGACCTCTAATCTGGTAGAAAAGGAACAATAGTTCTTTTTCTTTGGCAGGAAGAAGAAGTTGGCGATCTCCAAAGGACGAAGGCCATCTCCAAAGAGGGCCGATCCACCTTGCTAATGGCTTACCATGGGATTTAACAAAAAAAAAAAAAAGATCATGACCGTACATTCGAATGGACGGCTACGATTACTCTGCATTGTATACACTGCATTTATTGATGAAGTATATCCAGTGCCCTCATATATATATATATATATATATATATATATATATATATATATATGCTTTTATTGCAAATTAATATATTATGAGTTATTTTTTTCTTTTGTATTGTGCAAATTAATGAATTATTGAAAGTTAGCTCTTTTTTAATGATTGAAATTATATATACCACAATTGTCTATTTTTATTGCAAAGAGGTTAGTTCTTCTTCTCTTGAACTATGCATATTAATGTACTATTGAAAACAAATTAGAATCAAAATATTATCACACCAATAATTGGGAATTGGCAGCGTTAAATTCTGTTATAACTATATATAAAGAAAAAATTACTAATAATTAATTAATATGATGTCAACAATTTTTACTAAATTTTTATATAAAATTATGGAATATGTAACATTAATTTGAATTATGTATAATTTGTCTTCATGTATTATCATAAATGTTACTCGGTGTTTTTTATTAATAAATTTTATTTTATTTCTATATTGTTTTATCTATATTTGTATATCCTTTTTTATATTCTTTTAATATCATGCACTTACAAGTAAAATTAAATAAATTGTGAGATTGTGCTATAAATTTTCCCTAGATATGGCAATTCTCAGTTCTATTTTTTAACTACTGGTTAGTAAGATCTATATACAATTGTTTATTTAAGAAATAGATGTAATTGCCTCTAAACTTATAAGTGTTTTATTACGTGCAAGTACTTTGTAGAACAAATTATATCATATTTAATGTGTATAGAATCTATTTTCAATATATATATATATAATTTTCTATTTAAATCTGTTTGTAGATCTCATTTCGTGGATAGTCCAGGTGGCAATTACTATGTTTTAAAAATATAAAATTGTTTTACTTTTAAAATGTCCAACTGAATTGTTTTTTAAAAGAATAAGTTAGTTAAAATATGTAGTCATTGTTTTTTTAGTTAATTAATGTTTAAAGGGTTATTTTGATGATTAAATTAGAATAGTGCATACATTTTCCACACAAACCTTTCATTATTTTGAGTTAAACTTAATTATAAGCATAAGATTAATAATTATAATAATGATACATTGGAAAAAATAATTTAAAATGTTAACCAAATAATTAAGCAGTTATGATTTTATAATATGTAATTATATAACAAACTTTTATCATAAGTGATTACGTATTTTATATTGGTTTATAACTAACTATACAATAATAATAATAAGATGATTATTTTGTTTAATATTTTGAAATGATTGATATGCATAAATCTTTTATATCCTGATAAAATAACAACTCGATAACACTAAAAAATAACTATATGCAATTAAATATTATTAGTATAAACAATATGTGATTAAAATATTACAAAAATATATCATTTATTCCATATGTTATTTGTTATTATATTATTGGTTATATGTTTTACATTTATAATAGTTTACATACATACATACATAAATACACACATTATATATATATATATAATGAGCGTGTTTCCGTATGAAGCAGATTTAGATATTTTTTTTCGTTTTTCTTTGATATATTTCTTTACTAATAACTTAAAGGATCATTCATGATAACAAAAAATAGTTTTATAAGATTAGAAGTTATATAAAATAATTATATCCATTATGACGGATAATAATGTGCAGAAGTTTGTCAAAATTCAAAAATGATGAAAAAATTTATTATTAATGATTTGAATCATATATTTATTATATCCAATGACCCTCTAAACTATCAATGAAGAAAGATGTCGAAAAAATGAAAAACGTATGTCTAAAGCCGCTTCACACGGAAGACGCTTCACACACTCATTAAACCGATATAATAATAATAATAATAATAATAATAATAATAATAATAATAATAATAATATATTATTATTATTATTATTATTATATATTAAAAATTTGGTTATACTTATAATCATCAATGAATATTATCATTAGTTATGAAATGCATCTTTGACTTAAACTTCAGATGATGACATATTTTTTAGTCGTTCATTGCATATACAAATTATAGCATTTAATAGTTTTTATTAGATGAAGAGAAATTATCTATAAATATTTTTTATCACCTACTTACTTATATTTGTGGATCCACACATATTCCTTGTCATCAAATAGGATATTGAGTATGCAAATGTAAAATAAAAGCCCCTTATAATATTTAATATTTTATTATATGAGAGAAATTATATATATGTATTTTTTCTTATAACATTTATTATTTTTATTAGACGAAAAAAATTATATATAAATATTTTTTTTATCTCGCACAGATCTATATTTGTAGATTCATACATATTCTTTGCCTTCAAAGAAGGCATGGAGTATAGAAATGAAATTACAAATATCTCTATTTATAGTTACAAATATATAATTTAAAAGATTAAATAAAATTATATATTTCTAATAACTAACTTTAAGTATCCATGTTTATATAATTATAATATTATCACTTTATAAATTATATATAAGATGCATAGTATCATAATCATATATTTAAAATTTTAATTATACTTATATTAATCATCAATAGATATTATTATTAGAGTATGAAATGTATATCTTTAATTTGAACTTCAGATAACATATATTTTTTAGCCTTTCCTTATATATATAAATTATAACATTTAATATTATTTATTAGATGAAGACAAATTATATATAAGTATTTTTTTTATCATGCACAGATTTATATCTATGGATTCACACGTATTTTTTGTCATCAAAGAGATAATCGATTATGCAAATGTAAAATAAAAGCCCCTTATAATATTTAATATTTTAATTAAATGAGAAAAATTATATATAAGTATTTTTCTTATAATATTTAATATTCTTTTATCACACACAGATCTATATTTATAGATTCAGACATATTCTTTGCCTTCAAAGAATGTATGGAATATGCAAATGTAATTGAAAGTCTTTATAGTTATAAATAAGTAAAATCACATAGATGGAGAAAAATATATATAAATAAGTAAATTCACATAGACAGAGGATATATATATATATATATATATATATATATATATATATAATGTATATAGATCCGCACGTATTTTTTGCTTTCAAAGAAGATGCGAAGTATGCAAATAAAATTGAAAGTCCTTTATTTATAATTATAAATATAAGTTAATAAAAATATTTTTTTAATAATTAATTTTTGAGTATTCATGATTATATAATTATAATATTATCATTTTATATATTTAATTTATGAGAGTTCGACACATATTTTATATATAAGTATAGATATAGAAAATTTAAGTTATCATAAATTAAAATCAATAGATAAGAATTTTAATTAATTATATGATAAAAGAGATGAAAGTGATAAGTTTTCATTTTTTTCAAAAAAGTCTAACTCATCCGAAAAACTTGAAGTAACAAGATATGTGAAGACATAACCAGTAACAATATAAGTCACCATCCTACTCACGCAAACAATAAAAACATGAGAAAAGATAAAATAAAGAGTCCATTATTTGATTCAAAGTAATCAGAATGGTAAGAAAACAAGGAAAATCTATTTTTTATATTTATAAAAACAGAATATTAATTAACAATTTTTTTAAAAGAAAAATCGATTCGGTTCAGCCGGGTTCATTCGAAGCCGAGTCGCCATTCCTGACTATAAATCCTATTTATTTATTATTATTCTCTATATATTATATTATAATATGTATTTTACAACAACCGAAGGCGGTGCCGCGAGGCTAACGACATATACTTAATATTAATATTAATTATAGTTTCGTTTGGATACGTCTGGAAGTAAAAGAAATCGGATTTTATGCGAAAACTTAGAACAATTTAACATCCGAAGAATCTTGAATTCCCAGATCGCAGTTAAATCTTTAGCGTTTGTTACACAGTCCCTCGTTCTTTATTCTTTTCTTTCTTGTTTTTTTTTTCAATTCTTTTATTGGTTCATCCTTGCTACTTTGATCGCGGTAAGGAATCAAAATTAAGGAGGAAACAAATTTGCTCGTGAAAAATCCTTTCAGAATCCCGGAGTTTGTATCCTATTTTTTTTCTTCCTTTTTTATGTTGCGCTACTTTGATCGCTGTAAGGAAACAAAATTAAGGAAGAAAAAAATTTGCTCGTGAAAAATCCTTTCAGAATCCCGGAGTTTGTGTGCGATTTTTTTTTCTTCCTTTTTTATGTTGCTGTTTGGCGTGTAGAAGAACAAGGATGGATCGTGGACGGAAGCGGGAGGAGGGCGACGAGCAGCCGGAATACAAGCGCGCGTGCTCGTTGGAGTTCCGGCCGTGCACCTCCGCGTCCTCCTCGTCTCCTCCCCCTCCCCCTCTGCCGCCGCCGCCGCTCGCTCAACCTTTGGCGTCGACGGACTGCGACATGGAGTCGACCTCCTCCGGCCGGTCCGACCGCGCGGTGGACTCGGGTTACGGGTCGTGCGATTCCGACGGCGACTCCGATCAGGAACACGGGGACGACGGGGATGACCGATTGTGGAGGGCGAATGCGGGGACGATCCAGAGGGTTTGGGGTAGGCTCGGCGAGGACAGCCTTGAACCGTCGTCGCAGCTTGCGGCGCTCACGGAGCTCTGCGAGTGGCTCTCGTTCTGCACGGAGGATGCAATGGGGTACTTCCCGCTGGAGACTGTCGTGCCGACGCTAGTGAGGATCGCGGGGCAAGAGATCAATCCGGACGCTATGCTTCTGGCGATACGTGCTCTGACTTACCTATGCGACTCTATGCCAAGGTACACTGATGCAATTGTGCGGCACGGAGCTCTTCCGGTGCTGTGCGGAAAGCTGCAGGCAATTGAGTATTTAGACGTAGCAGAGCAGGTAGTTTTGAAATATCTTTTTCTTCTTTTGCTCTGGACGTTATGCTTCTTAAAACCAGGTGCGTTATAGCACTTTTGTGTTGATGTGTATCCAGTGTTTGCAAGCGCTGGAGAAGATATCGAAGAAACAAGAAGTTGCATGTTTAAAAGCTGGAACAATCAGTGCTGTTTTGGTTTTCATTGATTTCTTCTCGACTAGTCTTCAGGCAAGTACACCAACTATGCTTTTGTCAGATTTTAAGTTAACTTTGTTCTCTGCTGCTGAAGTTCATCTTTTTGTAAATTTCTCCTGATCATTTTATTCACGTTATTACCAGCGAGTTGCTGTGACAACAGTTGCAAATGTGTGCAAGAAACTTACATTGGATTTCTCCTCTACTGTTATGGAATCTGTTCCTGCTTTGTGCAATCTTCTGGAGTATGAAGATCAGAAGGTACTTGTTACTCTTATCTTGTAGCACCATGGGTGAGGAATGCTATTCGAAGCAGCTTACCTTGTAATACATATTCAATTCAACTCATGGAATATAGGAGAAGATTAAATTTCGTTTATTGTGCCAGTTGGTGGAGACTGTTGTGAGCTGCTTGATAAGGATAGTTGATTGTTTCAACTGTTCCTCTGAATTACTGGATGAACTATGTGGGCATGGGATTGTTCAGAAGTCCTTGAAATTGATAACTAACAACAATCACATATCTCTAAACCAAACAACAAATGCTGTATGTTCTTACTCAATCAGCTTCTTTACTATTATTTACTATTTGTCTGTCTTGTTCCTTTGTGAAAGTTAAATCTTGTCTTTTGGTAAATCCTGGCAGGCCCTAGTCAGTCTCCTTAGAAAGCTTGCAGCTAGTTCCCTGTTAGCAGTCAAGACTCTTTTTGAGCTAAATGTAGGCAGGACGTTGAAGGATATTTTGATGGCATCAGAAATCTTACATGGTACTACATGTTCATCACTTGGGGATGCACGTTCCAATCAGGTACATCTTCTCTGCAACATTGTCTCCAGAGGTCCCTGCCGTCTCATATTTAAAGTATCCTTCTTCATTCCAAGAAGGATTTTTGAAATCGAAATGTACATTTATTGAGACTTAATGCAATTCTACAATGGAGCACTAAAATAAAGGGTTACTGAAAAACTAATGGTGTAAAATCATAAAAATTAACAATAGTTCAGATTCTTGGTTTCCATGAAGATATTCAGTTCGTCTTAATATGTACGAAGTCCACTTTGGTATTCCATGGCAGTACCACGTTGTCACTTTGAGTACCCCATCTCAGGTACATGAAGTCTTCATGTTAGTGAATCAACTTATTCCACCAGGAGCAAGGGATGTTGAAGGCCTCCAGTTAGTACTAGCCAAGGAACAGGTTCTGGTTGACCAACCTAAATTTTTGCATGAGTTCTCAATTGAGTTTCTTCCTGCATCAATTCAGGTATATTTCATATGCAGAGTGCACTTAATTTGGTTAACATTACTTTCATTCCTCTCCATCTTTATCTGTAGGTTGTCAATTCTGGAGCAAATTCATTTGTTTGTTATGGCTGTGTTTCTACCCTTCAAAACATTGTTTATTTCAGCACGCCTGACATGCTTCTTAAATTTTTTAAGAATATAAATATTTCAAGGTACGCATAATTTTATGTTGTAAGTATTCAAGAGATTCTTATGACTAACAATACAGCTGATGTCGATGGTTGTTTTTGTCAGCTTTCTGGCTGGGCTTTTAGCCCGGAAAAATATACATATATTAATCTCAACTATGATGACAATTGAAATCCTCATGCAAAAGCTCCCTGATGCATTTTTAAGTTCGTTTATCAAGGAGGGTGTGATCTATGCAGTTGAGGTGCTTTCAATGCGAGAAAAATGCTTAGATAATTCTAGATGCTTGTGTTATGTGTTTCCATCAAAAAGCACTTCACAATCAGAGGTGAAATCATGTAAGGTCGAAAAGGATACTGTTCATGCCTTGGCAAATCGCATACGAACTAACTACTTCACTTATGAAGCATTGAACACTGAGAATGGTTTGACTGAAATTGTACATAAGCTAAGAACTTTTTGTATGGTTTTGAATGATAACGTGGATCGGTGTTCAACATCAGTTGGCTGCCTCCAAAATGAAGAATATTTAACTCACATACTGGATCAAATTATGAAAGAGCTTTATGGGGGAGAGTCAATGTCCACCTTTGAGTTCATCCAGAGTGGAATAGTGAAATCATTGGCACATTATTTATCAAATGGCAAGTATCTCTCAGAAACTTCATCTGATTGCAGCCTGTCAAATCATTTTCTTACTGTTCTCAGGAGATTCCAGAAATTTGCTCAAATATGTATCTCAGACCTGGGCAAAAATGACGAGAATTTGCTATTACCATTGTTAGTGCGCAAACTGCAGAATGCTTTGTTGTCATTGGACAATTTTCCTGTTATTCAAAGTCAAGGTTTTAGATTGCATAACAACTATGCTGATATACCTCTTAGGTGCTCCACTACAAATCCCTGCTTAAAAATGCATTTAGTGAGAGAAAAAGAGGAGGAAAATTTATCTGACTACAATAAGATTGTTAATGTTGACATTTCTTCCACCTTGGATGCTATAGAACGCTATCTTTGGCTCAAAGGCCAAGGCAAGAATGAGTGCAAAACAAAACCTGGTGAAACACATCTTGCTAAGGCAGCTGATTCTTCTTTGGTGTCCAAATATGTCTTAAAGAGCAGACCTCTTGACACACACATTGAAGTTATGCAGCAACCAGCTTTCCGTTGTCCATCAGAGGTGCAGTTTCTTTATTGATGTTGCTGCCTTTTTGTGTATCATTATTTTCTTTCTTTAGTACAGAAACTTGTATTTTATGGTAAACGGAAGTAGCCAAAGTTGAGATTTTTCAGGCTACACAATAATAAGATAGACTAGGACTTGATCTCAAGTGTAAATATAATTTCAAATGCATATGAAATCTTTTTCTTTGTAGTTTATTAACCATTCGAAATTGATAGTTTATTGATAATGTGTGATTCAGTTTTAATTAACTTCTGATGATAACTCTATGTTGACTTGTTATGGCTTGATCCAACAGTTTTTAATCACCAAATCCTGCTACCATATATGTATTTTCTTATCTATTATCTTATTTTTTACACTTGTTATCTTTATTACAATACAGATCATTCATGGTCAACGACAGGCTTCTATGGAAAGTATTTCTGACCGTTTTGCTGGTATGTGCAGAGCATTTTTTTTAATACAGCTGACTGTTCTATATTATCATTTGTCTATATGTTATGGTTTATAATTCTGTCACCCAAGAATAAGTATTTGTTTTCTTTGGACTGATCTTGCAGTGCCTTCACGTCTTATTTCCACTGTTGATGGAACCACAAATCTTGATAACCTTTCTGCAAACAATATCGATTCAGGGCCAAAATTAACATTTTGCTTAAATGGTATACAGCTTGATCGGTCAATGACCCTTTATCAAGCAATATTACAAAATCTGATATCTACAGAACCTGATATGATCATAGGCCCAAAGTTCTGGAATGATGTTTACCAACTAACATATAAGAGTTCTGTAGAACCTGAATTAAAGATGATTCAGAAGATTTGTAGTGATTCTGATTCGACTCTCCAGCTGGATGAGTTTGGATTCTCTTGGAGAAAATTACCTCTCTTCTCCAGCACACTTCTTTCAGGGCTTCCTTGTGAACTTGATAAGTCAAACCCAGCATATGATATTTTGTTTATGTTAAAGACTTTGGAGGGTTTGAATCGTTTTTCATTTCATCTTTTGTCTGGCGAAAGGATAAATGCATTTGCTGAAGGGAAAATAGAGAACCTTGATGATCTGAAGGTGGCTTTTTCCTTGGTCCCACAAACTGAATTTGTAAGCAATAAGTTGACCGATAAACTAGAGCAGCAAATGCGAGACCCATTGGTCTTAGCTACTGCTAGTATGCCATTATGGTGCAGCCAGTTAATGGCAGCATGCCCTTTCTTATTTCCATTTGAGTCAAAGTGGAAGTACTTCCACTTAATGGCAGTGGGTCCTTCCGTTCAACATCATCGTTTCCAGAATTCAGATGGCAGTAGCACAATCAGTGGAAGTGAAAGGCAGATTACTTCAAACAACACACTTTCTCGCAAGAAGTTCAAGGTCAATCGTGGAAACATCATGGAATCTGCAGCAAAAATGATGGAAGCATATGCAAAAAGTAAGAGTATCCTTGAAGTCGAATACATTGATGAAGTGGGTACTGGTTTAGGTCCTACAATGGAATTCTATACTTTGGTAAGTCATGAATTTCAAAGTGTTGGGCTGGGTATGTGGAGAGGGGATCTCAGCATGAATAGTACAACTAAAATGGTTGGTGATTCTCAATATGTCATGGCCCCTTTTGGTCTCTTTCCTCGCCCATGGTCATCAGCAACAAGTGTTTCAAATGGTGTGGAATTCGCCAACATTAGTAGAAAGTTCCTCCTCCTCGGGAAGCTTATTGCAAGGGCAATAAAAGATGGGAGAATTTTAGACATTCCATTCTCCAGAGCATTTCTCAAACTCATTCTGGAGCAGGTGTGTATTAATTATAAGCACTTATATAAACTTTAGTTTGTTCTTAATTTCTTGCTGTACATCAAACTGTTATGCTCTTTTGTAGGAACTTGGTATATATGACATCCAATCATTTGATCCTAAACTTGGAAGGATTTTACTAGAGTTTCAAGCCATTATCAATAGGAGAAGATTTTTGCAGTCAACATCTGGCGGAAGTTGCAAGGGTTCATTTGATTTGCATTATAGGAATACTAGAATTGAGGACCTTTGTCTTGATTTCACTCTTCCTGGTTACTCTGATTTTGTGCTCAAGTCTGGAAATAATTCAAATATGGTAACACGACATGTTAATTTGGATTTTTATTTTGGTTATTTTCAAATAATTAAATTATTTAGTTTATGCACTTCTAGGTAACTATTGATAATTTGGAAGAATATGTTGCATTGGTTGTTGATGCAACTGTCAAGAGTGGGATCTCTATGCAAGTGGAAGCTTTCAAGTCAGGATTTAATGAGGTTTTCCCTCTATCCTTATTCTAATTTTTTATTAAACTGTACATTGTCATAAGTTTCTTGTCATTTGTTAGAACATAACCATGCTGAACTTTAACAGTCTTGGATGATGCTTTTCCAGTTTATCCCTTCTTACATCAACTTGTCACTAGGAATTACCAATATTGAATATACATCCTTAAGAATTAAGATAATTGGGATTTTCATAAATTCTGGTTGTTGTTACATCTGATTGTTAATGCTTTGAATGCAGCTAAGAAGGTAAAGCATCACTTTAAGGGTAAATGTTCATGGAAATTCTTGAAATCTTTGGACTAAGTTATACCATAATGTCATGCCTGTTGGTTGAATCCTAACCACCTTATCTCATTTACAAAGTTTAGTATGTTGTTAAATCATACATGAAGTTCCTCACATTGTAGTTATTTCCATGTCTTTGTATATGAACCAAGGACAAATCCTTCTTGTATTTGTTCATTGTCAAATCAAAAGAGATCAATTTTCTTTTAAAAGCATATTGAGCAATAATACAAGAATGAAAAGAAGTGATGGATTATGATTTGGTTGGCTGTTTTCTCTAAGAATCTTTATGCACATAAATCCCCTGTTTTGGCTCTAATACAAGCGATAACTATCCTAGTTTGCAGCCATCCTTTTTCTCTTCAAATAAAATATGCGGACGATATTCTGTCCATGATTTTCTGCCATCCATGTCATTCATTTGTGACCTAAAAAGATGTTATTCATTTGTGACTGCAGGTTTTCCCACTCGTAACTCTCCAAATTTTTACAGAAGATGAACTAGAGAGGGTACTTTGTGGTGAACGGGATACATGGAGTGTATGCACTTTTCTTCTTAGGTTAGATGTCAAATGTTGTGACTTAAAATAACCATAACTCTTCATATTTGATTCATTACAGTTTAATGAGCTTGTGGATCACATAAAGTTTGACCATGGTTACACAGCCAGCAATCCCAGCGTCATCAATGTGAGTGGAGGATTTCTGAAGATTCTTTTGAGAGGTGTTTTGATTTTTTTATTTTACATGGGTATCCCCTATCGTCTTGCAGTTATTAGAAATCGTAGAAGAATTTGGATGCAGTCAGCGTAGGGCATTCTTGCAATTTGTTACTGGAGCTCCTCGTCTCCCTCCCGGAGGCTTAGCTGCTCTTAGTCCAAAATTAACAGTAGTTCGGAAGGTTGGTTCTTACAAAATGAGAAGCAACTATAATTGAAATTGAGCAACTTAAAAAAAAGTAGGTTCTTACTTTGATTTTGTGATTGCAGCACTGTAATGGTGATGTTGACATGGATCTACCAAGTGTTATGACCTGCGCTAATTATCTAAAGCTCCCACCTTACTCTTCCAAGGTAATTGCAAAAGTATACTTCAATTGTTAGCATTTTTTGTGGGAAAAAAACAATTCTTGCAACTCAAAAGAGTCCACACAAATAGATGCACCATTGGATTCAATGGTTGATTTGATTTGAAAATGTTCCCATTTTCTATGGTATGACATTTTGTTTAGCAACCACCACTGAGTTTAAATACATGATAGATCCACACTGTGCCACCTTTAATCTTTTCTATTTATTCGTGAGGCGTACCGTTTGGCACACAATGAAATAGCTTGAGCAATGGACTTTTTTTTACTCATCTCAATCTGCTTTTGAATTGTTCCTATTTCAATAAATGAGTCCTTCCATAGTCTACTCTAGTTTCATCAACTAGGTTTTCATTCTTCGGATTCCTTCTGATTATTTTAAGTTCAAAACGTGGCCACAATCAATGAGAAAGGAAGACACGCAGGAAAATGAAACAGTTTCTTTGGTACAAATTTTCAAGCTATGTATTAGGGCATTAATTTCGATAATACTCAGAGGCCATTGTTTGGTATGGTTACATTCACATCATAACTTAGTATTAATGCCCATAAAAATGCTACCTTAGAATTGGTAAAGGATATAATTGGTCTAGTATCAATGAACCTTTTTGTTAGGGTTAATCTAAATTGCACACAACAAGATCGGAACCTCACAAATAGCAGCAATAATCGCTTTTACATGTATGCGTCTTGTTGCATGAACGCCTCTCAATCATTTGCAAATATATGCTTAGGGGTTCTTATTCTTTTTGTTTTTCATTTGAAGTGCACTGACTAACTATTCAAACCTCATGGCATGTTCAGATGTTCTTCATTCTGATTGTACGAACTATGATTGCAGGAGAAAATGAGGCAAAGGCTGCTATATGCAATTACAGAGGGGCAAGGGTCCTTTCATCTATCGTAGCATAACCACATGATTAACTTCTAAATATGATTCAAGGTAAATATTCCTGGCAGAAGGTGGTGGTGTGGATATTGGGCATGAACACAGGAATGTGACATGGAGCTGATTGCGTGAGCAAAAGGAAGCCCATTTTTAACTGGTGTACAGGTTTCTAGTCAGTAGGTTCGTCTGCTAATGGTGTACAGAACTGTGAATATAACGTTTTTTTCTGTTCGGTCTGATTAAAGTTCTTTATTTAGACAGTCAGAACTCGGAAGTAGTTTTATGCGTAAGGGGAAAGTAAAAGTTAATAAATTTCTCTGATGAAATAGATACATATCTTATTTTCTAGAGTTTGGACGTTCTTTACTTTGTTGCCTTTCTTTCATTCGAACCGGGTCGGCACCTTGCTCAGTAAAAATAAAAACTTATCTTAGGTTTATCACTTTCATTTATGTGGGATTGTTGATTGAATTTTTATCTCCATTCTGTGTTTGAATGAGAAGTGTATATTCTTGTGTAAACGTTTTATAATAGGAAACGTGTTGTCTTTCATGCTATATATATACACTAAATTACAAAAGGTAAAATTAAATATTTAGGAACTTAGGAGCGAGTTCAATAGTTGCTAAGAGCAAACCTCATTTTGTATGGTCCATTCAATATTGATCTAAATCAGTGTTTTTAGTTCAACCACCTGAGAAGCAAATAATTGATGTGCATATTTACTATGTGCAAACTTAGCGTAGACGGTAAAGTGTACATTTTATCTCTAAATCTGTTTCATTTTATAAGAAGTATTAACTAATCAAGCAAAAAAAAAATTCTCTATCAAGATGAACTTGTTTAACTCTGATTTCTTTATATAATATTGATCGGATATTTTTTAAAAAGTTTCTTTTGGTATAAGATTGTCAAGTTATCACGATCGACCTTTCAATCTATCGAAAAAAAATTATACAGTTATAAACTTTAATCTCAGAAAATTTGTTTCAAAATGAAAGGAATAGATTATAACATCCAAATAAATCCATTAATATGAATAGTTCAAAGAAAAAATATAAATGACCGCCCATAAGATTTTTCAAAGTATATTATAACTTGAAGACATTACAAATATCATTTGTGACAAATAAAAGGAATACAACTTAACCGAGGCAGATATAAGATTAAATGCCAAATAGAAAATTGAAAAGGTGAATAGGTCTATATTTTTAAGTATTATACACAAAAACAATATCTGCCTGTAAATTTTTTGTATTATTATTTTGGTTACGTCCAAGAGCATTGTCCAGATTGGACAAATATGAATCACAAGATAAACGAGTACGGAGTACATGTGATACAAACTCAAAATTTTCAAGTTGAGGGCTTCCCTATTTATAATCACACTTGCCTCAAATCATATTATATGATCATAATGGAAGTGAGAAAAAAAGTTATTGGAACGGTTAGAGACTGAAAAAAATTGGGTTGAATTGGCACGGACTTTTTTTTTGAGAATTTTTTTTATCTTAATCCTGGACTTTACATTTAGTTAAATGTTACCTAACGAGTTTGAACCTTTAGTTAATTATTTAATTAACCTATTGTCTAGCCTTTTTCAAATTAATTTTGTGTTTAATTCTATGATGCATGCACGCCTTGTAAAATTGAAACTTTTTTCCATCACAGCATTTTCTCATATGGTTTAATATTATAAAATAAATCATCAAGAAAAATATAAAATCATCTCTGCTTCAATTAATTTTGGTGTTGAATTTTTATCTTGTCTTATTTTTCATGATTTTTTCCTATTACTTGTTAGTAAATAAAAATTAGATAAAGCTCTAATTTTTTTTTAAAAAAAGTTTAATTACTTTCCCTTTCTTTGGCTATGTTTGGATACTTGTCCAAATTCTGTCAAACAACCTTTATTTATGACAGAAACTTTTCAAATTCCATCATGTGACGAAGGGGCAGAACATTTTGGGCAAAAGTTTTGCCCAAAAAGTTCTCAACATATGTGAGAACTTCACTCTTGGCCTGAACTTCCCCACGCGAGTCTCTTTGTCTCATTCTCTCTGTCTCCTTCTTCCCTCTCCCTCTCCCACAGATCAGCCACAACGGTCTCGTCGACGAAGTTGATCTAGGAGGGGGTGCTCGACAGCATGTTCATCATGTACAGGAGCAAGAGATCAAGAAGAAGCCACGGAAGAGCCTGTCGTGGAGCGGCGAGGGGCACCGGGAGTTCGCGAGGACCAGAAGCGTCGAGCATTCTCTCACCCTCTCGCTCTCTCACACAAAGTCCTCCTGGTTGTTCTCCGTCCTAGGTCGTGCTTGGAGCTTGTCAGCATCAACAAATCCACCTCCATCCCTCTTTCGGGCACCAAAGATCACAAATGTGACAGCAAATAAGGACAACGTCAATGGAGGATAGAAAAAAGAAATCAAGCGAAAACTACAATGATAATCTCCGGCAAGCAGCACCCCAGTGTTTGCCCCCGGGGGGAGGCATCATCGCGGGTGATGGGGTCCTCAGGGTGGAATTCACCTTGCCCACGAACACCTCCGGGAGGCAGCTCAAGAATGCTTGCAAAAAAAAAAAACTATGCAGATCCGAGGGCACTTCAAATAGATCTATGCCACACATGATCCCGACGAACTCCATGTGTAGTCTATGACAACTTAATTAAGTAGATATGTTTAATTACTAGAAGGGATGTCCGGCAACCTCCTCCACATGTCTGCGATTCAAAATTCTAGTTGCTTGGAACTTTGGCTAAACAGTCGATGAGAATTTAACCATCTGATCAATAAGTTCTCAGAACTTTGGAGAACCGAAGTTCCACAATCCAAACACTACTAGGCTATGTTTGGATACAGAACTCAGGCAAGAACTTATCCAACTTCTGCCAAACAATCTTCATGACTGGAACTTGGTTCCCGTCACGTGACGAAAGGGCAGAACTTTTGAATCTAAATTTTTTTATCAGAAATTTGCTTAGGTCTACCAAACAACTATCAAAATTTCAGTGGGCCCCGCAAGAACTGAAGTTCTAGTCAACTTTCAAGTTCTTGACAAAAAGTTCTTACCTTGCGCAAGAACTTAAAAGTTCTAGCAATGCACGCTGACCAACATTTATTTTTTATCCATTTTTTTACAATCTCTCTCTTCACTTATAACTTATGTTTCGCCTCATAACATAAAGTCCACCTTTGCCAATTTTTCCCTCTTCTCTACTCTATTAGTGAGCAAAATTTGTTTATTACTATTGATAATGCCTTGAATCTGAACCCAATGTGTCCCCCTATGCAATCAGGCACTTCAGCAGATTTCTTCTATGGGAGTCTCGTTGTTCGGTCAACGAGCCTGTGGGGGGTCAAAGGGGATCCAGGAGCAAGAGGGCGGAGCCCCTGTGCGAAATTTTTTTAGGGTATTCTGTGCGTGATTCGGATTTGATTTATTTTCTTATCACGAGATAGGTGTCTTATTTTTTAGAATTAATTCAGAGTCCTATCATCTATTAGTATCTATATAGACTCTCTAGGGGTCCAAAGAAAAATTAATCTGATCCTGTAATCCTCTTCTGCTCTTCCATCTAATATAATTTTGCGTCATCTTAAATTTTTTGGATTTTTTTCGCGGTGCATAATTTCTCTCGTGCAAAAATCCTAACAATTACTATAGCACATAATTTGTTAACCATTAAAAATGAATTATTAGTTGATCTAAGTTATTAGTATTAATTTGTTATTAAATACATTTTTCTTTGATATTTTATATGAAATTATTATTATCAATGTAACTTAAATTAATATTTTGTTAAGTTAATGAAATGTTAGTTTGTCTTTATTTTTTCTTTTTATTATTTTTTAATATATATTTGTTTTGTTTCCCCATACATCATTATTCTGCCTATAAACTAAATTATTTAATTAAATATTATTTTTTTATACTTAATTAGTATAATAGTACAGTAAAATATTATTAGTTGATATTTATTGTTAATATTATTTATTAAACTATTTTCTGCATTATATTAAATAATAATAAATTATATGATAAATAAAAATAATATTTTCTTGCTATAAAAATACATTTATCTCTTTAGTTCTTTTTTTTATCCAAACATGATATCCCAATGAACGTAAATTACCAAGTTGTACTTTATCCATTTGCATAAGAAATATCATTACTAGTTATTGGTATTATTTTATTGGCTCTTGGTAGAATAAATTACATGAATCGTCCTCCAACGTTAGGTCAATATTTCAACGATCCCTTAACTTTAATTTGTAATTCGATTGTCACCGAAGTTTATTTTTCTTGCACGTATATTCCCCTGACCATAAATAGCTGATTATCTAATTATATTGATGGAATGAACAATAAAAAATAAAAAAATATTATAAAAGTAATAACAAACACTATAAAAAATAATAAAAATAAAAAGGGTCGGTGTGTGAGCTCGCATCGGAGCGAGCTCGCGAGGGCGTCGCACGACAAGAAAGAAAAAGGGGACTGACTCCCGACATGCGAGCTCATATAGGGAGACGTCGCCCCCCGCGAGCTCACAAGGCGAGCTCGCAAGGGGGATACATCCCCCCTTTTCGTAACGTCCCCGAGTCAACAGCTCCTGCACCGTCGAATCTCATTTCGACGCACGGTGGGACGGCTGCCCGGAAGCGTCATGATGCTTTCAATCCATATAATGAATAATATAAACACAGCAAAAATACGATACACAATAATGTGATGGACAAACAGTCACCTAGCGATATCATAATGTTGATAAAATCCATAATCGTACATGGCCAACATCATACTTAAAGAGGAATGTTAACTTAAACATACAAGTTATATTCTCCATTTGCATAAGTCATAAAGCTCAACATGAGCAGCATAGTACAACATCCTAAACATGGTCCTAAACAAGCACATAAGACTTACTAATTGGCTATGAACAAAAGTGACATAATCCTAAATATGTCATGCCATGTGCAACCTTCTTTTGTCATGAGCAGTGCGATCGTAGCCTTGATTTTCTACAGGATCCAGTGCAAAAAAATTCATTTCGTTAGAGTACGTTAATCTCAAGAGCTATTTTCATAATATGACATAAAGAAATAAAATGGACAACAATAAACACAATTTAATCCAATCCAATGACTAGGTATGCCATTATCCTAAATTCTTTCCAATCGTTCAATTTTTAGGCTCACCAATATTAAGCATGAACAATGCAATTAATATGGTACTATCATGCCCAATATGAACTCCGCCTATATTTTATAGCCGGTCCCAAGTCCGGATAAAGGATGAGGGTTGTGTTAGACCCCGACAGCCAGCATAAAATCCTGTCGAATCTTATGAACATGGATCAACGAATTGGCGTCGTATGATCCATATAGCCGACCCCACCTAGTGGGATAAGGCTTTGTTGTTGTTGTATCATGCCCAATATGACTAAAGGTCCAAGAATACTCATCTTAATTAATTAGAATTATTATCTTATTCTTTATTATTTTATGATTATAAGTTTGCATCAAGACTTACATATTTCGATCCCCATGTAGCCAAAAGACATAACTAAAAATTCATAATGGCCATCATCCTCAGCTATATGTAGCTAATGGTAGTCGATCATTATTCAATTTTTGAGAACACCATTGTCAACGATAATTGATCAAACAAATCGTCAATGCGAGTCAACATGTACTTGTTCTTAATTATAGCTTTGTTGAGTATCCTATAATTGATACACAAAGTGAGTTATCTTTCTTCTTCATGAACAACACCAGTGCGGCCCATGGAGACACAGTCGGGTCAGATAAAACTTTTATCCAATAACTTTTGCAATTGTGTCTTCAATTTATACATTTTGGTCGGTGCCATTCGGTATAGAGGCTTCGTGATAGGTGTTGTCCATGTGCTACATCTATGTGAAACTCAATCTCTCTTTTCGGCGACAATTCGAGCAACTCTTCGGGAAACATACTCGGGTAGTCTCGGATTACATCAATTCAATCCAAAACTTGGTTGCGGGTCATTCATTGTAACATTTGCAAGAAATCTCTAGTAGCCTCTTTTTAGCAATTTATTTGATTTTATTGTTGAAATTAGCACATTCTTTTCACTAGATGGTGTCCCTCGGATTATAATTTGTTGTCCATTAATGGTGTTAACTACTAATTTCTTTTCACGACAAAAGACATGCATATCATAATATAATAATCAATCCATGTCTAATGTGATGTCATAATCTACCATTGGAATCACTACCAAATAATCCGGCAAATTATGGTCGTCAACTTGCACAGACACGTTAGGAATATATATTCTTATAGATGTATCCCCAAATAGAGTTAGTATTTCTATTTCCTAATTCATCCTTCTCATTCTAACATTTAGTAACTTAGCAAAATTATATGAAATAAACGTCGTGTCAAACAATATATTTGCATGATGGTTTGCTGCAATTTACATTGGATAATATCATTTGAGGTTTTAGCTTCCTTGCCTTGAATTGTGCAAATTCTACCATGGGTCCTTGGTGGGACTTCCTCAAATTTTCCTTTGCCTTTGTTTTGAGAACTTTCCTTTTTTATTGGGCAATCTCTTACCCAATGGCCTTGTTGTCTGAAGTTTAGACAAGCTCCTGATTTACGATAACATTTATCGAGATGCCTCTTTCCACATGTAGAACAAGTATTTGGCTTGCCCCTCCTGCTGTCCTCTTTCCTTGGCGGATACTTTGACTTCTTTGGAGACTTGATGTACCCTTCATTTTTTATAGGTCCCTTTTCTTTGAGGAGATTCTTTTGCTTTTCGTAATCCCTTTGAAAAGTAGTGGCACGTTCAATTGCCTTGTCCAAATTAGTTGGCTCACAATACTTAACTTGCCTTCTTAATGATGGATTCCACCCATTAATGAACCTATTTGTCCTTATCCTTTCTCCCGGAATGAAAGGACTATACTTCTCCAAGCTAATGAACATGTTCACATACTCGGTTGAGGACATATCTCCTTGTTGCAAGTTTGTAAATTCTTTTTTCTTTTGCTCTTTAACATATTGTGGAAGATATTGTTCCTCCAAGGTTTTCACAAACTCGTTCTAGGTGATGTCTTTCCTTCTAGAATATTTGGTTCTCAAGATGTACTTCCACCAAAATCTTCCTTGATCAACAAGTTCGTGAGTTGCCAGCTCCACCTTGTACTTGTCTCTACAATGGACCATCTTCAATTTGTCAAAAATCACATCCAAACATAATGCTGCCCGGTCCGGATCCCAAACACCAAGTTGGTAGATGAGTTTTCATGAACTTCTCATAAGTGAATTGTTCAGAATCACCAGACCTCCTTCCTAAGGATTTGGCCAACTTTCCCAACCTTGCCATTAATTTCCACTGATCTATCAAGTCTTCGTCTTGATTGATCCTCTTTCCCTTGTCTTATCTTGATTTTCATGACTTCTGTCATGACTTGCACGTTGAGACGTAGAATTCTATCGGCCCCTCTCTTGGTTAGACCTATGAGATAGGTTGCCTTGTTTCAAAATTTTGGAAATTAAAACTATAATCCGTCATTAGATCATTAGCAATCAATATGCATATGAAGGATATCTTACTAGCTAATGACAATTGTACATGGACTTAACCTCTAGAACATCCTAGACTTAGGACATAAAATAGAGCACTACTTAGGTTCTCATTATGCTATGCTATATTTAATTTAGGCTTTGATACCTAAACTGCAATGCTCCCGGGTCAACAGCTCCATCATCGTTGAATCTCATCTCAATGCACGGTGTGACGGTTGCTCGACGGTGTCACGACGCTTCCAATCCATATAATGAATGATATAAACACAGCGAAAATGCGATACATAATAATGTGATGGACAAGCAACCACCTAATGATAACCATAATGTCAATAATATCCATAATTGTACATGACCAACATCATATTTAAGAGGAATGTTAACTTAAACATACAAGTTACATTCTCCATTTGCATAAGTAATAAAGCTCAACATGACTAGCATAGTATAACATCCTAAACATGGTCCTAAACAAGTACATAAGGTCAACTAATTGGTCATGAACAAAAGTGACATAATCCTAAACATGCTATGCCATGTGCAACCTTCTTTCGTCATGAGCAACGTCACCATTAGCCTTGCTTTCCTGCAGAATTTGGTGCAAGGAAATTCATTCCATTAGAGTATGTAAGACGAAAGCCATAAAATGAGCAATTTTCATAATATGACATAAAGCAATAAAATGAGAAGCAATAAACACAATTCAATAATTACGTAATCCAATCCAATGACTAGGTTTACCATTATCCTATATTCTTTCCAATTGTTCAATATTTAGGCTTACCAATATTAAGTATAACAATGTAATCAATATGGCATTATTATGCTCAATATGATTCAAGGTCCAATAGTTCTCATGCTTAATTAATTAGAGTCATTATCTTATTCGTTATTAGTTGATGAGTGAAAGCTTGTACCAAGACTCCCATAATTTGATCCCTATGTAGCCATCCCTATTTCTCATCAAATGATAACACCAATTTCAATCAATCAATTTATCAATCAATAATGTGAGCATTTACCAATTAGTCAGAGGACTGTCTTAGTCTCAATAGTGGCTAGCTAGACTACGAAAAATTGTTGTTTCCATCAATAAGTGCCCACGAATGGACTAATACAATATAGGGTCATTTTTATAAACCTCCCCTAAACTATCACGATTTTTCTCATCAAATTCAAACTACGAACTTATTTTTTAGTATTCCTAAACTATCACAATTTTTTCACTTTAGTCCTTCCGTCAACTTCTGTTACATTTTCCGTTACTTTTAAATTTTTCCATTTATGAAAAGATTAAATTACCCCTCCCTCCATAACACATCAAATAATAAATTAAAAAATGAAAAAACTGAAAAAAAAATTAGGGGAGGGTAATTTAGTCTTTTTCATAAATGAAAATTTTTTTGTTTACCATTTTAATCCTTCCAATGATTTATTTTTATTTTTTATATTTTTTATTTCATGTTTTTCTTGAGGGAGGGGTAATCTAGACTTTTCATAAATGAAAAAAACTAAAAGTAACAAAAAATATAACAGAAGTGGACGGGAGGACTAAAGTGAAAAAGTAGTAATAATTTAGGGATCCAAAAAAATAAGTTCGTAGTTTGACGTTAGATGTGGATAATCATGATAGTTTAAAGGAAATTTATGAAAATAACCCTCCAATCTAATATGGAGACATCTACCTCCCAATATGACAAGCGCATCAACTTCTATCCCTTAGACGAGGTTCATTCAATCAATCAATACATAATACATTATATGACTTAGAATGCATTTCGTAGCATCTAGATTATCAATCAATCCATTTAAAAATGATAAACAATTCAACAATGCGCTTGAGCGATCGACTGGTTGGGAATACTGATCGATCAAACAAGTCCTAAAGATTGACCGATCTTATTTAACATATGATCGGTCACTCAGCGGTCAACTATTCTTGTCGACCAACATGGTTGCGTCATTAACACCGGTCGATCGGTTCACATGGAAGAGACGGCCGCCATAATCTCATCATTAATTTTGATCGACCGATAAATTAACGGTCGATCGGTCAACGTGTATAACGGAGTTGTAAGGTGTTTTCGATACTACATCGATCGATTGGCCATGGGGAGCAGTCGATCGGTTTATACCAACAGAGTGAGAACTAAGGGTTTTCTAAGTCTTTCTCATTGCAATACATCAAATATGGTGCCATTCAATCACATGACATAATAGACTCTCATTTAGGATCAAATATGATATAATAGTCAATTTCTAACATGCAATGCCTATATTTTCTTTGTGAACCTAACCATGCATCTACGTTTTGCGTCAAAACTTTTCTAGCAATAAAACACCTAGAGTAGAATCATAAATATACTACATTTATATAATTAAGTTTAGATCTACCTTGGTTTACAACCAAAGTAGGGATCTATCTTACATACCTATTTTCCTTACCTTTGAACTTCGTTCTTCCATGCTGCCCTCTTCCTCTTCTCCTCTAATTATTCTTCTTCTTCTCCTCTCCTAATTAGGTCCAATAGTCCTATGTTCTTCTTTCAAATCCCTTAATCCTTGTTGTTGATTTACCGTAGAAAATGGAGTTGATCTCAGTTCAATTTTGGATTGGGCTGCTAGAGTTCATATGCTAGGGCGGAAATGGAGAAAATAGGGAAAAGATGGCAAAATTCGATTGTGGAGATGGGGATGGGGGGTGGGGGTGGTGGTGTTATATATGCACTAGGCCGAAAAGTTAGTGGGTTTGGGGTTCCAATTAGGTGCTGCCAAGTGTCCTCTCACATCTTTTTTCTCTTTTTATTTTGTTTTTTTTCTCTTTTTTCTTGCACGCGGCAAGAAAGAAAGGGGCCGATGCCCCTGAGCTCGCACACCGATGGCGAGGAAGAAAAAGGGTCCGACGCCCCCTGTGCAATTTTGCACAAGGGGGCGTTGGCCCCTCTCGCAAGCTCGCCAACGTGTGAGTTCGCATGCCCGTCATTTGTTTTATTTATTATTATTATTTTATTAATTTTATAATATTTTTATTAATTTTATAATATTTTATTATTTTTTATTATATCATGTCAGTAATTTAATTGGGAAGTTGGTTATTATCGGTCAAATGGATGAAGCATGCAAGAAAATTAAAGTCGAAAAATAATGTAGTTATAAATTAAAGTGGGAGATGGAGTAGTTACAAACATTTATAGAGGATTCATGTAATTTAACAAATATATGCTAATATATATCAGTAATTTAACAAATGTAATTTATCAGTAATAATACTGCATTATGTTTATAGTATTTGACAAGTATATGCTAATATATATATATATATATATTCATTTATAAAATTAAGTTTGATTGATGTGGTTTGATTTGTATGACGCGCAGGGATTTGATTCTGGGACCCCGAACGTTGACACGTAAGGAAACAAATGTGTGAGATGTTCGATCAGGAACGTTAAAGTTTCGGAGGGGTGAGCGCACCGACGCGGTGATGGGCACCCCCAAGTTCTCTGATTCGCTGCTGTAGCTGTAGTTTGAGATGGGGGGAGGAAGACACCAAGTTACGAACGCTGTTGACACCTCGGGTCTCATCTTTCTCTCTCTTCTCTCTTCGGACCCGATCCCACCATTTCTGCCCCCCCCCACTCTCTCTCTCTCTCTATCGGTCACTTCCTAGTCCGACCAAAAACCCTAGTTTTTCTCCACCGTTTCATTTCCAGCAATTCCATCGGTCGATCCGAATCGGGCTCCAAATCCAGGTAATTTCGTTGAAATCCATCTCTTTTTCCCTTCTGATTTGAGTTTATATTCTTGCATCTCGTCGAAATCTAGGGTTTATACGTAGGGTTGTGATTGGAGTAGTTTTTCTTTTCTTTCCGCTTTCAATTGATCGTGTTTTTGTAGGAAGGAGGGAAGCAGGAAAAAAATTGGCTTTTTTTTCTTGGCATGGCGTCGAGCCTCGCCGGCGAGGACTCCGCCGACCTCGACCTGAACGCCGGAGAGCAAGAGGCAGCCGCTCGTGGTGTCGAAGCTGAGCCGCCCTCAGCTCCGGATCTCGACTGTGGTCACCGAAGTTCAGCGCAGCAGGAGGCTGTTGATGCGTCAAGCGCAGCAGGGGTCACTGAGGAGAGCAACATGGAAGTAATTGATTCTCCTGGGGAGGCGCGAGCTGGAGCTGATGGTGGGGAGCGCACTGGCGTCACTAGCACAATAGAAGAGGTAGAAGTTGGAGTTGGCAATGGAGGCAGCGAGAAAGTTGATGATAAGGACCATGAGAAGGCTCCTCATGAAGTGGAGCAAGCTCATTCTGCGGGGAAAGGTATTGAAATTCAGGAGGAAGAGTGCAGTCCTCTTGTACATGAAGCTACGAGAAGTAGCGTTGTGGAAGCTGCGACAGTGTCAGTATCTGGAGTTGCTGGATCATGTCACAGTGATTCGGCTCAGCAGGATGTGGTTAATACACCCAATGATATTCATGAAGCCCAAGCTGTTGTCGAGGAAGAATGCAAAGTTGTCATTGTGGGTGAACTGTCTGTGGGAGGGGATCAAGTAGCAGTTAAGGATGTGACGAGTAGCAGCAGGTGTGATGATATAGCAGAGGGCATAGATTTCCAACAAGAGAAAGAAAAGTATTCTACAGATGGATCCCCAGGAAGTTATCACGAGGAGAAGGCGAAGTGTTCTACTGATGGATCTGCTCTTGGAAGGAGCAAAGGTGAATGCTTGGCAGATGCTGATGTAGGATTGGAGACTGCTCTTATTGTTAAATGTGGAGAAGCTATCAGAAAAGATGATGAACCATATGTAAGTCAAGTCCAAATTCATCCAAATACTGCAATGGAATTTCAGGTAACTCATGCGGCAGATGTAGAATGTCAGACAGGACGTGTTAAACCTGAAGGGGGTGCTGCTCTTGTTCATATGCAAACTAAAATGGTTGTCGAAGATATATCTTCCTCGAAAGTAAACCAATGCATGGATAATAGGGTAAAAGGCCATAACCCTGACAGTCATCTTGATGTGACTGATCAAGCTCAGGGATCTAATCAGACTGGTATAGTATGTCATACGATCACTAAAGAAAGTGAAACATCTGTAAATCTTGTTGGGATTGAGAATGAGAGCTTGAACATGTTAGGCGATGTAAAAGCACATGTTAAAGTTGGAGAATTAGGCAATGGAATTGAACACACAATGGATGCTCAATCATTAACAGAAGAGAACTCTAGTTCTGGGAATGAGGCAAAGAACAATGACGCAGTTGATGAACAATTTCAAGGTGCAGCAGGCATATGTTTGGTGGAACATAACAATCCAAATGAAGGATTAGTTGTAGAGTGTACTGATGGAATGGATGCAAAACAGGAAGGTCTGATGAATCAGGAGGAGACTCTGGCTCTGGCTGGGGAAACTGAAAGGGGTGAGCATTCTGTATTGGTGGTTGAAGCCCATCAGAATGATATAAAAGTTGATAATTCTATGCCTCGAAATGAAACAAACACACATAAAGATTCAGTTGGTAAGGATCTTTTATCTATAGCACTTGGTTACTGCAAAGTTAAATAGTTACTAATATCCAGTCCTCAATGCAGGTAGTGCACTTACTTTGCATAACAATGATACCTCAACAGAAGCTCATCTTTGTAAAAATTCAGATTTTGATGACAAGAACGCAATCTACGAAGCAGGTGATTCAATAGGGTGTCCAAATACCATGTCAGATGCCCTAGTAACAACATCAGAAAGAAGGGATGCATTGCTTGCCGCCGAGGATCCAATTAAAGTTCAAGATGTTACAGTCCCACCTGCATGGTCAAATATGGAATCAAAGCCATCAGACATATGCTCAACTGATTGCAACTCAATGGAGAAAGAATATTTTGTAATGGAAGGTTTGAACTTGTCTGTAGAAATAAGTGTGCCGACAGCTTCTGAACTCTCTGAAATTCAGGATGTCATATCACAAGATATTGAATCTGCTGATCAGATAAATTCACTGGAGGATAAGTTAGATAATCCTGGAGGTATTGATATGGATGATGAACATGGGCCAGATACAGGACCAGAGAAGGAAACAATGAAGGCATGGCCTGAATATAGGGAGAATGACCAACATGCTTGTTATTATATGCTGCCTGAAGAGAAGCATAGTTTTTCCATTTCTGATCTTGTTTGGGGCAAAGTCAAGAGCCACCCTTGGTGGCCTGGTCAAATTTTTGATCCTTCATATGCCTCAGAGTTGGCATTAAAACATCAAAAAAAAGACAGCTTTCTTGTGGCATATTTTGGGGATAAAACATTTGCTTGGTGTGATGAATCACAACTGAAACCGTTTGAACCGAACTTCTCACAGATGGAAAAACAAAGCAGCTCCGATGTATTTGTAAATGCTATTGACGATGCTCTGGAAGAAGTTTCGAGGCGAACAGAACTGGGGATGACTTGTTTCTGTTACTCAACTGAAGCAACTTCCAGCTTGGCATGCCAAAAAGTTGAGAATGCTGGGATTCGGGAAGGTAGTAATAACTGTGTTGTTGGCGAATCTCGTGCAGTAAGCTGCTTTCATCCTGAAAGACTTGTTAATTATTCAAAGGCTTTAGCTCAGATGCCATTTAGAGGAGCTGATAGATTGGAGCTTGCAGTAGCTAAGGCTCATTTGAAAGCATTTTACATGTCTAGGGGTTATTTTGAACCTTCTTTTCTCCAGAATAGTAGTGGGTACAGTGAAAGTGGCACAAGAATAAATCAATCTACTGGTGAAAATGTTGGAAAGGGTCGCATGGAACACATGATTTCTACCTCATCAGATCCAAAGTTTCGGAAATACAAATCAAGAGGCAGGGGAAGCCACTCTGATAAGCAAATGACAGATAGTGAAATGGAAAAGACTTTGTTACATCTAACAGATAATGAAGTCGCTTGTGAGCTTGCTAATGGAGGCCAAACAGAGGCTGGTGCAGAAATTAGTGGTGGACCAGATGAAGTTTACACTGGTAAAATTCGGAAAGCCCCTGATTCTGACTCTTCAGATTCTGATAAAAGAAAAAAGAAAAAGCTCGATTCCTTAGGTGATATGGAAATGAAGCTTCCATCCCCCACTTTCAGCAGTTCTTTCAAAGTAGGAGAATGCATCCGTCGAGTTGCAAGCCAGCTGGCTGGATCTCCATCCATCCTTAGAACTAATGTTGAGGGATCTCACAAGAATGCATCCAAGGATGATAGCGTTTTTGATGTTTTTGTTTCTGATGCTTCTCCTAACTCTCTTATGCATAGTCCAAAAATGAAGATGGCAGATTCAGAGGGTTATTCCCCAGATGAACTACTGTTGCAGCTATCCGCAGCTGCCGTTGATCCAATGATGGGATACAAGTTTGTTGGGCCACAACTTACTTTCTTCACTGATTTCAGGAACTTTTGTGTTGTTAGTTCTACGGAGCAGAGGTTACCAGAGAAGGGTAGAAGAGGCAGGAAAAGAAAACTTGAGACTCGGTCAAATGTTTCTTCTATGTTAATAACTGACCACATGCAAGACACTTATTGGTCTGACTTGGCATCATGTCAGAGCCCCGTAAATGGACTGAGAAATAAAGAAGCAGGCACAGGTCGAAGTCAAAGAAGAAAAAGAAAGGCTTCAGGGCAAGCATCATTGTCACCTTCATCTGATCCTCTGCTGCAGAATGCAGACTATCAACAAGTTGGAAGCCCGAACATGAAATCGTCACTGCTCGTAGAGCGGTCAATAATCAGGGTGGAAGAGAAAATGGTTGATGAATGCAGTCCAACAGCGCTGATTCTTAACTTCAATGGATTGAAGCCTCTTCCTTCGGAAACAGAATTGACTAGAATTTTTAGTCGTTATGGACCCTTGAAGGAAACATCAACAGAAGTTCAAAAGAAGAATAATTTTGTAAAAGTAGTTTTCAAGAGGCGTGCTGATGCAGAGATTGCTTTTAGCAATATTGGGAAATATGGCATATTTGGCCCCTCACTTTTAAGTTATCGTCTTAGATATTTACCTCTAACCCCTGATTGTTCTTCGGATATTGAATTGCAAGAAAGTAATCCAATAACTTTTGAAGATGTCAGCTTCGAAATTCTGGATACTTGCCAAACTACGTATATGTCTCTAGGTACCCTGTCCGAAGACAAAAATAATGCAGAACCTCCGGAAGCTTGCGACCTAGAAACTCTATACAACTGCTCAATTGCTTATACTTCTTCAGATAGCAAGTCAGAAGACAAAAGTGATGCAATTCCTGTTGAAGATACAAATATTGAAATTGCAGATAGTCGTCGAGATGGTTATGCTTCAGATACTATGCTGCAAGATGAAAATGTAGTTCATATGGAAGTTAACAGTTTTGAAATCATGGATAGTTGCCAAGCTGTTTATGCTTCTCCAGATACCAGCTTACAAGAGAAAGGTGATGCAGTTCCTATGGAAGATAGTAATCCCGAAACTCCATCCATTTGCCAAGGTAATGTTTCTCTAGGTACCGAGTCACAGGACAAATATGATTCAGTTCCTTTGGAAGATAGCAACCTTGAAATTCCGGATAGTTGCCAAACTGCTTATGCTTCTCAAGATACCAAGTCACATGACAAAATCATGGATAATTGCCAAGCTGCTTATGCTTCTCCAGGTACCATCTCACAAGACAAAGTTGATGCAGTTTGCATGGATGACAGCAACCTTGAAACTCCAGATATTTGTCAAGGTAATGCTTCTCTATATACTGAGTTGCAAGACAAAGATGATCCAGTTCCTTTGGAAAATAAGAATCTCGAAATTCCAGATAGTTGCCCAGTCGCTTATGCTTCTCAAGATACCAAGTCGCAAGGCGAAAACAATGCAGTTCCTATGGAAGTTAGCAATATTGTAACTCTAGATATTTGTCAAGGTAATGCTTCTACAGATGTCGAGTCACATGACAAAAATGATGGAGTTCCTTTGGAAGATGGCAATATTGAAATACCAGAAAGTTGCCAAGCTACTTCTCTTTCTCAAGTTACCAGCTCGCAAGACAAAAATGATGCAGTTCCTTCGGAAGTAATCAATCTTGAAACTCCAGGTCCTGTCCAAGGTAGTGACTCCCCAGGTAACAGGTCCCTGGACAAAAATGGTCCAGTTCCTTTGGAAGATAGCATGCTTGAAATTTCAGGTAGCGTCCAAGCTATGTCTACTTCTCAAGATGCCGAGTCTCAAAACAAAAGTGATGCAGTTCCTATGGAAGTTTGCAGTCTTGAAAATTCAGATACTCACCAAGGTAATGCTTCTCCAGATACCAAGTCACTGGACAAAAATGATAAGGTTCCTGTAGAAGATAGCAATCCTGAGATAACAGATAGTCGCCAGATTGTTCATGCTTCTCTAGATTCCCAGTCGCAAGACAAAAATGATGTAGTTCCTATGGAAGATGGCAATCTTGAAACATCAGATACTTGCCAAGATTCAGAAGACAAAAAAGATCCAGTACTGTTCGAAGATGGAAACTGTGATCCAGAAAATTGCCAGACTGTTCTTGTTTCTTCAGGTACCAATTTAGCCGGAGATGACGCAATGAATTTTGAAGATAGCAATCTCCAAGCTTCAATTGATTATCAGACTCCTGGTACTCATTCAGAGATGAGGCCTCATGATATAAATGATGCAGAATTTACTAAGGATAGCAATCTTGAAACTCCAGATGATAGTCAGATTGCTTGTACATCTCCAGATACTAAACCAGAAGATGAAAATGATGCAATACCTATTAAATGTAGCAGTCAGCAAACCTCAGAAGATTGCCAGACTCCAGATACGAAATCACAAGAAAAATAAAATGCAGTACGCTTCAAGTATAGCAATATCGATGTTCCAGGTAATTTTTAATCCCCTAATCGTTGAAACAATATAGTTTCTGAATTCTCCTAAAAAAAAGAATAGTTTCTGAATTATGATGCTCATAGAATTTAGTCTTCTTTTACATATCGAGTAGAGAAAGGAGATGTGTTAAATCCCAGGCTAGTTGAAGTTCCAAGCCAAGGATCAATAGGAAGCGTTCCTCAGGTAAATGAGCGAACCAGCTAAATTTGTGATTAATGTTTCGTGAAGTATACTTCTAAGCTTATTTTGCTTCCAGTCTACAAAGCTGCTTTAATCCAAATCTGACGGTGTACAAAATATTCCCAACTTTGAAGAGGTTTGCTTTGATGAAATGGTGAGTCAACCTTGAGTTTTCTATCTGCTGATCTGATATCATTTGTAACCATGTTTAATTGGGATATTTTCATCTCAAGAGAGAAATGCCCTTTGTTCATTTTCCTTCATGATGGTGCAAGTTCTGATGACAGTTGAACCTTACTGACTGGCTGGGTGGAGTGAGGGCCTTCGTGTTTAAAGTAATATCAAACCTATAATTTTTTTGGATCTGAGTAAGGCTTGTTTGACGCATCATATAGTGAGCAGCTTAAGCAGATTATACTTATAAATGTTTTTTGCCAGTTTACCTGAAAATAAGCTGAGTTAATGATTTCTTGGGGGCGAAAGGTGTTTTTCGTTATTCGATTGTTCAAGCAAATCCATTTTATCAGGTGGCTCCTCTTGATTAATTAGATGACGAGACTGCTTAATTTTCATTGTCCGCTCAGTTTCTCTTTATGAGATTTTCAGTGCCTTCGTTGAGCTTGTGATACTCTACTGTAGTGAATTCCCCACAGGCATGTAAGTTTTTTTTTTCTTCTCATGTGCCCTTGTGAACGTGGAAGACGATATTCTGAAAGGTAGGAAACATCTTTCTTTCCTTCCTATAAAACAGCTCGTTTAGATATTTCTTTTTTATTTTATGAAAAATATTTTTTCTTTATTTCAAGATTTTGCTGATTGTAAAAATAGATTTTTTTTAAAAAAAATAAAGTTTAACATGTCTTGCGAGAGAATGCACTAAATTCTACTCATATTTAAATATTCTTGAAGCTACTGTTTTTGTGGATTAACCCACCGACGTTGAGTGGCCGAGAGTTTTTTTTCCGTGTCCCTAATAGTGACGATTTTTATGTAGGAACCATCAAACGGATAATTAAGTCTGCAATTTGCATCTCACATTTGTCCAGCGTGCAACATTCTTGCCCTTTTTTTTTAGCTTGGTTGATAAAGTTACCATTAAAGTTATCATTAAAACACACTCCATTTGAGTTCCACGGTGATGAGTCGATTTTCAATATTTGTACTTCGTCGGCACGTTTGGGGATTGACAATTAAAAAAAAAGATTTTGCAACCCAAAAAAACGAAAGGAAAAAGGAAAATCAACCTTTTAACCCACGTGCTTCAAAAAGGAAAAAAGATCGATAATCCAAATAAATTGGGACTTGTTCTTGACTAACTAGAAGATCATGTGTGTTGTCTCCTGGTATTATCATGGATCCAGTATTTGCCTGGGATGCTCGCATCGGTATTTTGCGGACGAGGCCCTTGACGGATCCATAAGCTGGAGTGGAACTCCTTCCTAAGGTAACAACTAGGAGAAAAAACAAAGCATTGCGACCGATGTTTCAAAAATCGAATTGACGTGTCAATCGCATCAAGATTCAACCGGTTGAATTGATTTTTGACTAGTTCAATCGATTTTGTATATAATAATATTATTTATAATATTTGAGTGTAATATAATATATAAATTATTATAAAATAATTAAACCAATTCAATAATTATTATTTGTTACTAGATATTAGTTTAAATAGTAATGTGATTTTATTGAATATATTATTACCAATATAATAATTTAAATTTATTTTCAACCTAAATCATAATTATGTTTATTTCCTTCCATCTATAATTCTATTTTATTTTATTATACTCTTAATAATATATTTCCATTTTTATTCATTTCTTCCAACTTCCATCTTTCCTTTTATTTATCTTAAATTCTTTCCATTTTGAATCTGATTGAAACTCATTTTTGGTAACTTTAAATCTCCAAAAAAACATAACAAATTCTTTACATTTTTTTCTTGAAAACTTTAAAAATCGAGTTGAATCAGATTTACTGGTTCAATCCAATTTTTCCCATTTTCTCGTGAATTCACTCATTTTTTCATATATTTGATTTTAGCATCAAATCGGATAGTCCCAACATCTGGTTCACGATCGAACCAATTGAATTGGTTGGTTTGAATCATGTTTTTAAAACATTGATTGCGTCTTATGGAGCAAAAAGTTATAATATTCTGTGTGGCCATTTGGTTCCGCAATAAATTTCAAGATTCTCGAAATACAACCAAATAGAAGGCGAAATGAGAACATATTGATCAAACTTTATTTTTTTAGAATCATGAAACCACAACTTGTAGCTCGAGAATAGTTATTCTTATCATTTGTCGGAATAACTATATTCTCATACTTTTAATCATATTTTTTATTTTTAATCATATATTACTAGTTACTTTTCTTATTATTATAATAATAACTAGTATCAACTTTTCTTATATTATAAAAAAATTAAGTTAGAATAAAAAATCATCATCACTAATTTTTAATATCTATTTAAAAAATAATATTATTTTTCTTTTTTTTAAAAAATATCTTTAATAACAAGGTTTATGCCACGCTCTTGTTTAGTTTCATTCATATTCCAAGAAAGATTTTACACAAAAAAAATAGATTTACATTTTGATCATTTTCTTATATTTCACAATTAGTAACAACATAACTTACAATAAGAGGCAGAATGTTAGGACGCTTCCACTGTGATGAACATATATGTCCAATTGTCCAACGCAGAATGAAGAGAAGTCAGTCACGACCATTTGACGCATTACCAATTCAATTAACCGGTAATTTTGATCATCACTTAAATAAATTATTACTATTTAAATTATCAATAATATCATTCGGCAACTATTGATAATATAAGTTATGATTAAAATTGATAGAGAGAAAATTACTAAAATACTCTTAAAAAATATTTTAGATTTTCATCTTATGGTATTATAAAAAAATAAAGTAAAAATAGAAAAATGAATAAAATAAGATGAGGCAAAACTAAGAGTTGTTTGTAAAAAAATAAATAATAAAAAAGATGAGATTGAATGATATTTATTCATTAATAAAATATTTTAAATTAAAAATTTTGATTGAATGAACATTTTTGTCAAAATTTTAATTGAATGAACATTTTTGTCAAAATACATGTCAAGCAAATAGTAATATAAAAATTCACCTCCTCTGTCTGCTATCTAAATTATTAGTGCGGTGATAATTAAGATAGTTAGTGTAATTAAAATTATCGATGATCTGTTATAGTCAAACGAGATAATATGGTGGATCCTATGAATTTTAAATAAAATAGTTGTTAATTTATTTAGATTACCTCATACCTTGCAAGAATGAGAATATATCTTGCTATCTATCTTTTTAATCACGGTAAGTCATATAATATAATATTTAGTAAATTTAATTGTAAATATATTGAACGTCTTACCGTAAGAGTTGAATTCGATATTAGAATAAGCCATTTTTTTCACTATTCACAAACAGACCTGAGTTCATTTATCTGTACTTTATATTTCATGAAAAGCAATTACTTTTAAATTTTGAAAATGAAATATATGATGTAGGCCGTGGGAAGTGAGAAGCCTTCGCCCTGGCCTAATGTCCCAAAGCATAACCCAAGGGATCAAGCTCCTTCTTGGGATTTCCCAAAACTACCAACTAGTAAGGGCCTTTTGGCGCATTACCGTTTTAATTAATCAGTAATTTAGATCATCATTTAGATGGATTGGCATTATTTAAATTATCGATAATATCATATTATAGTGTTTGACAATTATTGATAATATAAGTTATGATTAAAATAGCTAGAGAGCAAATTAGCAAAATATCCTTAAAATTATTTTAGATCTTCATCATATGGTATTATAAATAAACAAATAAAAAATAGAAAAAATGAATATAGTAAAAGAGGCAAAATCAAGAGTTATTTGTAAAAAAAATTAAATAATAGAGAAGATGAGATTAAATGATATTTATTCATTAATAAAATATTTAAAATTAAAAATTTTGATTGAATGGATAGTTTTGTCAAGATGCATGTCAAGTAACTGATAATATGGAAAGTCACCTCCCATGCTTGCTATCTGGATTATTAGTGAGGTGATAATTAAGATTATCAGTGCAATTAAAATTATCAATTATTTGTCGCACACAAACGAGATAACGTGGTGAGTCCCGAGAATTTTAAATAAAATAATCGGTAATCTATCTTGATTACATCGTACCAAACGGTCTCTAAGTATTAACTAAATACAACCAACTTTGGTTAGCCTATGGTTGGTGGCAAAATAACATACTGATTATATTTTTTGCCCTAAAATTTAAATAATAAAAAATATTATAATTAGAAATAAAAATATTTTTCGCATGAGTTTTATCGGGGCTGAGCCAAATCATACAGGGTCATCTATCGAAGTGTTGGGCATGACCCGACATCCAACGGATTATTGGGTCACATTATTAATTATCATAATATTAAAAATCAAAATTATTAATTATCATAATATTATATAAAAAATCATATATGGCTCAACAACCCGCTGGATATTGGGTCGTGCCTAGCACCTCGCTGGATGACTCAATACAATTTGGTTCGGCCCACGACGAAATCTTGCGCGAAAAAATATTTTTTATTTTTTTAAATTAAATTATTTTTATTATTTCAAATTTTAGGGAAAAAATATATCGATATGTTATTATTTTAATTTTTTATTTACTTAATAAAAAATGATTAATTATTATAATATTATATATTTAATATTCATTAAATATTTGATCGTCTCGATCCAAGTGTGTCGTGCCAAAAAAATGTACCGAGTTAGTATAAGTACCTTCAATTTTTTATTTATTTATATATTATTTATTATTTTTTATTTTAAACTTTTAATGATGACCGCGATTGAAAATTTGGAAAGTTGAATCACCTTATTTGAAAGTTTGAAAAGTTGGATGACCATGTAGAAAGTTTGGACACAATAGAGAGAAAATGCTGACATGGCATTTTTTTATTTTTTTAATTTGATGTGAAAGAGAGAGAAAATGCTAACGTGGTGTCACGTAAGCATCCACGTCAGCGATTAACAGGTTTGTCTATAACCGGTCGTGATGACCGTGGATGAAATATTTTTAAAGTTAAATGTCATTGGTGTTACAAAATGAAGTTGGATGACCTAAATGACCATGGCTAAATTTACTCCTAGTGAGGGCCATAATAAATATATATTATTATGAGCCTCTTCCTTCGCTGTAAAGCGAGGGACGGGGACAGAATAAGCATATGCAATTGTGGCATGCATGTCATGTTGAGGCTTTTTTTCCCAATTTATTCCACAAATATATTTTTTGACATGAGTATTTTTCCTGAATCAAAAAAAAAAAATTAAATCTTAATTATGAGTACTAAACATAAACGTATCAATGAACGACTATATCGGTTCCTCGGGTACAATTCAATTTTAATTTATGTAACGCTCCAAACACATTACGCCACATGACATAATACGTTTTGAGTGATGCTTCCATCCTTACATGGACATCATATTAAGAAAAAACCTTTGACTGACCAACTCAATATAAAATAATAGCGAAAGACTAATCATCATATAAGAATAATAAGATGATGAAAAAGATGAAAGCATATTAATCGTGAAGTATGATCATGATGTCCATATGATTCATGTTTAGTACTATGATCATATATTGTCTTTACTTTAATAATGAGTTGTAAACTCATAGGGATGTTTTATCTCCTTCGCATTTTCATACGTGCATGACTAGATTAAAATGATGAAGGTGACTAACGGTGATCGATCGAGTTCATGGTGATTGCAAATGAGTATCCTGAGATTTTTTATCTAATGTCTTAGTTTCTTTTGACCAGATTGATGTATTAGCTGAGCCACTTAGGACTTATATGATGTTTTTGTATTAGTCTTCTGCACAATATGATGAGTATACTTTCATTTTATTATTCTTATAGGATGATTAATCTTTCTCTATTATTTTATGATGAGTTGATTAATCAAAGTTTTCTTTTTGACCAATACGATGTCCACCTAAAAATGACTGTAGTGTCCTTTGACACGTAATTCTACCAAACGGCGAAGTGTATTTTAAGGACGTTCTAGTAACTATCTCTAACTTTTATAACAACAATGGTGAATGATTTTTTTTTATTAAAATACTAACATGTGATGTACATGTCACAAGGTCATTCTTAGACACGAGATCACGTTTGACGATTAGGCGAAGGGGCACCTAGTATTTTGAATAGAAATATAAGTTTTATGATCGAGACGATTATGTCGATCGAGAATCACTCTTATAAACATTCGATCATGGTCATGACAAGAGTATTGGACGACTTATCATGGGTACATGGTATTAGCACGTTGAGGGACTAATTGATGCACTTAATGTCTGAAGAGATAGCCAAGGTATCGAGAAGGATCACCGATGTGAGTTGTCATCCCACACTCAAAGGAAAATACTAGAATTAAAAAAAGCTTGCTTGTATTATATATGATGAAACATAGAATACTTACCGGTCATGAAGGCACTAGTGAACTCCTCCTACTGTAGGTAGAAGAGTCTCAATACAAAATTAGAAATATAAGAGACATACCCTACAAGTAACTTGACCATTCATATGAATGTCCTTACAAGACAATGCCTTAAAGGGCGAATAAGTTAGTACTTTGCAATATTACACAGTGCGAGCGACTGATGTATTCTTTGGTTCGGTGCTGAGCGATTAAAAGTTTTAAGTTGAGTGACTGCTATGATCTTCACGCGTCGTGTCACGAGAAAATGTCCATGTCTATATTTTTACTCACATTAACGTTATGGTGATTATAATAACATATTAAAATTTAGCAATTGTTCTCAACACACACACACATATATATATTAATTTGGTCAACTAACTTTACTGGACGGTACCAAATTATACTTTATTAGTTAATAATAAAATTATACTTTATAATTATAAAAATAATTTTAAATTTAAAAACATAAAAAAATCATCCATCACATCAACACTTTCCTATCACATTAACTTCTTGGTTCCTCATAATTATATTTCAATACATCTAAACACACCTCGAATTAATCTGTCAATTCAACTATTCACTGAAAACTTAGGAGGAATCATGATTCTGGCAAAATGAGTCAAAGGAATATTCCTGAGTTGGCTGATCCCAGATATTAAGATCGTAGGCAAGGAACATGCTGAGAGAAAAAAATTCATTATATTCATTATTTAATTGTTCTCTAAAATAGTTACCACATTCAGAATGTCTTCATTAAAATCTAAAATTTTTTGGATTCCTTCAATGCTAAAAAAATTAGTTTATTTTATTTTTTTACCATCAAATGTTGGATTTATAACAGATATAAATAATAGAGATTGCGGAATACCTCTTTCAGTGGAAGCAGATCGTCGGAGCTTTTCCATGGACTTTTGACCAATGCACTTATACCTCTGGATCGGGGACCGAACCTCGGGGGAACGGAACTCTTGGCCACAACACAAGTACCTCTAGAAGAATCTCCTCGAAAGAGTATTTGGAACCTCTGGAGATCCGGATCTCCTTTTATAGTGTAGGGAGACTTGGGTGAGAAGTTAGGCAAAATGCATCACGCGTGTGATGACGTGCACACGCAGCCCATATGCCCAAAGGGCATTATTCCAATAATCTCCCACTAGTCCGTAATGAGCATTGTACTTTCATTCGTTCAGAATGGATAAATGTGCCGTGCGATCTATGAGTACAAGCACGCTTTTTTATACGAGCTAGAAAGATACTAGTTAAGGTTCAATTGGTCAATTATCTTTAGAGCATATGCCATGCCCGTTAGGAATTCATGACAGCTCACTGACAATTCTCCCGCAAGTATACAGAATCAATGTCGTAGTATATAAAATATCGTCCACAGAGAAGATTTCAAGTATTAGAATTATATGATTCTAATTGATATCTAAACGGTTAGAAAGAGTTGAAATAATACTAAAAACTAAATAAAAGTGAAATGCCAAAATGAGCGTAGAAAACGACGAGAAAAGATGAGAGTTGATTATGAGAAATAAATGAGAATAAAAGTTCTCGGGTTTTGAATCCACCTAGGGTATTGATCATAGGAAATTTAGAGATAATAAAATCATTAGTGTTCTACTCAATCTTCAAAAGTCATGCATCTCCTTTTCAGGCAAACACAATTTTAATTAAAATAATAAACACCTACTTTCGTGGCCATTTAAATTATTTTAATTGCATTATAAGCCAAGATTCATAAGTAAAATGATTATCCTTATTTCTAAGAAACAATACATTTCATGTCATTCATTTGAACTAATCTTGATGAAATACTTTCGTAATTAAGAGGATCTTCGGTCGCTTAACTAGGTGGCAGATCTAATATAGCATTACATGAAGCACATGAAAGACAAAGAACACATCAGATCCAATAAAAATATTCCCTATAGATCAACCCTAGGTTTCATCAAACACGAGAAAAGAAGTTTAGCCACGCATAGAGAAAGAAATCATCATTGAAACGTAGAAGTTCATGAAAAGAAAATGATATTTAGTCAAAGAAAGATACAAAAGTACAGAGAAAAATAAATGATCATCCCAGCCGTCTTGATCTCCTCCAAAACAAGGTCTGGACCCCTATTTTCGTCCCCACAAATCCCTTTTATAGTCCCCCTAAATTAGGATTACAAAAAGGTCCAAAATACCCCAAATATTAGTCCAATACGGCCAAAATAGGTCCAATACGGCCTAGGATGAAGTGTTACGGTCTGTTGGACCAAGCCGTATTGATTTTGGAGCGATACGGTCTAAAGGGCTTTAATACGGGCAAACTGGCTTAAATACGACCTGTCCGTATTTTCTGGTGCGCGAACAATATGACCTGATTGGCTTTAATACTGGCTGGAAGGCTTTAATACTGGCTGCCCGTATTGAGTCTCTATACATGTATTTTTGCCAGATTTTCACGATTCCTGAAACAAATTAAACAATAATGTAGATTCTGAAATATTTGATGATTAAAGATGAAATAATATAAAACACATCAAACTTGATGATAATTATATTAAAATAATTGAATAACTTCACGATTATCAACTCCCCCGGCAACGGCACCAAAAATTTGACAATTCTCTCGCAAATATACAGAGTCAATGTCATAGTATATAAAATATCGTCCACAGGGGAGATTTCAAGTATTAGAATTATATGATTCTAATTGATATCTAAACGGTTAGAAAGAGTTGAAATAATACTAAAAACTAAATAAAAGTGAAATGCCGAAATAAGTGTAGAAAATGATGAGAAAAGACGAGAATTGATTATGAGAAATAAATGAGAATAAAAGTTCTCGGGTTTTGAATCCACCTAGGGGATTGATCATAGGAAATTTAGAGATAATAAAGTCATTAGTGTTCTACTCAATCTTCAAAAGTCATGCATCTCCTTTTCAGGCAAACACAATTCTAATTAAAATAATAAACGCCTATTTTCGTGGCCATTTAAATTATTTTAATTGCATTATAAGCCAAGATTCATAAGTAAAATGATTATCCTTATTTTTAAGAAACAATACATTTCATGTCATTCATTTAAACTAATCTTGATGAAATACTTTCGTAATCAAGAAGATGTTCGGTCGCTTAACTAGGTGGCCAATCTAATATAAGCATTACATGAAGCACATGAAAGACAAAGAACACATCAGATCCAATAAAAATATTCCCTAAAGATCAACCCTAGGTTTCATCAAACCCGAGAAAAGAAGTTTAGCCACGCATAAAGAAAGAAATCATCATTGAAACGTAAGAGTTCATGAAAAGAAAATGATATTTAGTCTAAGAAAGGTACAAAAGTGCAGAGAAAAATAAACGATCATCCCAGCCATCTTGATCTCCTCCAAAATAAGGTCTGAACCCCTATTTTCATCCTCACAAATCCCTTTTATAGTCTCCCTAAATTAGGGTTACAAAAAGGCTCAAAATATCCCAAAATTAGCCCAATACGACCAAAATAGGTCCAATACGGCTTAGGATGAAGCGTTACGGTCTGTTGGATCAAGCCATATTGATTCTGGAGCGTGATACGATCTAAAGGGTTTTAATACGGGCAAACTGGCTTAAATACGACCTGCCCATATTTTCTGGTGTACGAACAATATGACATGACTGGCTTTAATATGGGCAAGATGGCAAAAATACGGTCAGCCCATATTTTCCACTGCGAGCTCAATATAACATGAAGGGCTTTAATACTAGTTGGAAGGCTTTAATACTGACTGCCTGTATTGAGTCTCTATACATGTGTTTTTGCCAAACTTTTGCCAAATTTTCACGATTCCTGAAACAAATCAAACAATAATATAGATTCCGAAATCTTTGATGATTAAAGATGAAATAATATAAAACACATCAAACTAGACAATAATTATATTAAAATAATTGAATAACTTCCCGATTATCACTCACACATGAGCCAACAAATGCTCAAATAATGTAACTCTTTATGCTCCAGATCTGTCTTCCAGTATAGACAAGACAACGTATGCCTTGCTCCTCGGTAACTATCTTTCACATACACTATATTTTTCAACATAAGAAAAATAGTTGGTCAATTGTACGTGAAAGTTTAATGCAGCTCATAATAGTTCTTTCTCTCGCCTTCATGTCTTTTAGTAATGAACCAGCTGCTTTTATAGACATGGCTCGACAAGCTACTTTACTTTTCACCTTTGAGTACCCCCTAAAGTAGCAAGCACTAATTCCTTTCTTTAAGACATAGTCAAGAGTTTAAGGACACATGCAGATGAATCATCTTTCAAAGACTCACACCATGATGATGTAGGATCCCAAAGGGCATCAAGAGGGGGGGGGGGAGTGAATTGGTGTTAACCGAAAATATCGATTTCACGAAAATCATCGCGGAAGCACAAAATTGATTCTTAAAACCTTTGCAATTCAGATTATAAATACAATATTAGAGGAAGAGAGAGTGAGAGAAATCAAACACAAATAGATGCGGTGGTTGTTGACAAGGTTCGGCCACACCTTGGCCTACGTCCCCACTCCAGCTTCTCGACCTCGAGACCGCCGGAGATTCCACTAGCACTTCCTTTATTCTAAATGGGACAAGGAAAAAAGCCCTTTACACAACCACCTTTTTCTCCGCTTCAAGAGGCAAGGCAACCTCTCATCCTAGGAAGCTAATCTATTTCTCTCGCTCAAGAGGTAAGATTTAGAACTTCTTTTACACAAGAGCTCTCTCTATTTTTCTGAACAAAATATTTCTTTTTCTTTACAATGCTAGGCTCACAAGAGTGGAAGAGAGAAAGAAGAACATAACTAAAATGATAATTTTAAGGAAAAGATCTTCTTTTGATTTCTTGAAGTATTGCTTCAATGCTTGGATTGGATGCTTTTGCTTCTGGCCTTGGCACTCCTTTTATAGGCTCTAGTATGTGAAAAATTTGTCCAGGATTAATTCCACATTTTTCTCCTTGAAATATAGCCATTACTGTTCATTTCAGTAATGGACCGGTCGACTGCATTTATGAACCGGTCGACCGGACTATATGACCGTTGCACTGATTTCTCCAGTTATCGCAGCTGGTCGGTCGATCGAACTATCGACCGGTACAGTCTCACAGTTTTGACTTGTAGCCGTTGAACTGATCGGTCGACCGGTGCTTCGATCGGACTGTCGATTGGTATAGTCTCGACGTGGATTTGGCAGCTCATGCATTGATCGGTCGACCGGTGTCTCAGATTGGTCGACCGGACTATCTCGATCGGTCTTCATAGCTTCGACCGGCAAGTTGACCGCCCTGCACTATTTTGAGCATAACATTTTGCACAGTTATCCAAATTAGATTATCTTGGAGTCTATGGAAAGTTAACATAATTCTCTACAATCAACATTCATCCAAAATTAATAAGATCAGTGCCAATTATTTAGTAAAAGTGTAGTGGATAAAATTATTCATTTTTCTTTAAACTTTTTCAGCATTTTAAGTTTAATCATTCCAGGTTTGTATCATCAAAATATAATTTTATATGTCATTAAAACTTAGATCCAACAGATGATCATTGAACTAATGAATTCATCATGTCTCTAGGTCGACTTTACATACTTGATATTGAACACAAGTACTACAGTGGAGGCTCCCACAGAAGGAGCGTATGTATAGCTCTGTTTAATTATACACCTCATAGACTTAAGTAAAGTCATTACCTTTTAGCGCCTGACCCAAGTTTTCAAATTGCTCACTATCCTATAGTGCTAAATTTGAATCTCGCATTTGGCCTCTCTCTCTTAATCAGGCGACATTGAGTTACAAACTCATGTTTTAACAATCACAACATGACTCACATAGTTCATTCCGTTCGCTATCTTCGTGCGCGTCGAAAATGTTTATTCGTGTGAGTGAACAAATTTAGGCCTGATCAACATACTTTTCACATGCATAACAAGACTTTACAATAATGAATTTATCTAAGAAAAATAATATTTTATTCATTAAAAATTTGTGTACGTCATTACATTTATAATCTACACAGCCCTAAGACATTTACATGTCTTAAGAATGTCTTTCTTGGCAATGGTTTGGTGAACGAATCAACAACCATTTTGTGCATTGATATGTACTCAACTAAGATCTCCTCTTTAACTTCTTGATTTTATACAAATTTGTACTTCGTGTCGATATGCTTTCCTTTGTAATGATATTTCTTGTCCTTCACATAAGCATTGGCTACTTGATTATCACAGTGAAGGATTATCTTCTTCATTGCATTCTCAGAAATCCTCAGGTTTTGAAGGAATCTTTTAAGTCATAAGACATCTTGTACTGCCACTGAACAAGCTATGAATTCTGCCTCCATAGTTGATAGTGCCACACAATCTTATTTTTTGCTATTCCAAGTAACAACACCATTATTGAGTAAGAAAGTGTATCTGGAAGTGGATTTTCATACATCAATGCCACTAGCCCAATCGGCATTGGTAAATCCAACAAGACGTAGACTTCATCCATGATAGCACAGTGCAAGATCTGTAGTAACCTTGAGGTATCTCATGATTCTTTTCACTGCCTTTCAGTGTTGGCATCCTGGATTAGTCGGATATCGACTAACTAGTCGCATGATAAAACACATGTCCAGCCAAGTGCACATCACAGCGTAAATTAGGCTGTCGACCACACTCGCATAGGGAACATTGAACATTTCTTTTTGTTCATTCGGAGTTTTAGGCACATGTTCAAGCTTAAAACCTCACATTTTATCCATTTCCTTCATCTCAAACATGGATGACAATCATTGCTTAATAGTAATGACAAAATCTCTATTATTTCCAGCTATTAGAATGTCGTCCACATATAATGTCAGGATAATAAAATTATCCTCGGACTTATGAACATACACGAAACAGTCTTTATTAATCATGTTAAAATCGTATGAAATGATTAACCGATGAAATTTAAGTTAACATTATTTAGATGATTGTTTGAGTCCATAAATGGATCGACGCAATATGCAAACTTTGTGCTCTTCATCCTTTACAATGAAATCTTGAGGTTGCTCAATGTAAATTTTCTCATCTAGTTTTCCATTGAGAAATGCGATTTTTACATCTATTTGATGTAATTATAAGTCCATATGTGCGACTATAGCTAATATTAGGTGAATTGAAGTAAACCTTACAACATGTGTAAAAGTTTATTCATAGTCAACACTGCTGTTTGGATGAAACCTTTTGCCACTAGGCGGACTTTACATCTTTCAATTGATCCATCCATGCCATGTTTAATTTTGAAAACACATTTGTTCCCAATGGCCTTATGGCCTGACGGGAGATCAATCAAGTTTCAGACTTGATTTTTTTGCATGGACCCTAACTCTTTCTCCATTGCCTTAATCCATTCTTTCTTCACAGGGGAAGATAGAGCCTTTTTTAGATTTGGGCTCAAGTTCATTTTTCAGACTTACTATGTGAGCTTCATGTGGCCCATGTTCATATAGCCCTTCGATTTCAAATCGTCGGCGCGGAACACGTTTTCTAGTAGTCCGTCGAAGAGAACTTTCAGGTTGGTTAGTTGGTGATTGCGAATCTCTCCCACTCGGATCAAGTTGTAGGATAGAGAAGACAAACTCCTCAACGGGTTGATATTCATTTAGAAGAAGTCTCTTATCTATCTTGCCTTGCTTAGAAAACTCATTCTCTATGAATGTCAAATCTTTACTTTTGATTTCCGTTACCGTTCCATCTTCTCTTTCATCTATGAATGCATAGCCCTTGGAGATGTCACAATATTTTATAAAGATACATTTTTATCCTTTTGGACTAAACTTCCCATACTTATGAGAGTTGTTTAGAACATAAGCTACACAACCACTACAAAAAAATTGCCATTTTCCGACGGTCACTTTCCGACGGATTGAAATCTGTCGCAATTTGCGACGAAAATATTTTCGATAGTTACAACCGTCAAAAATGAAAATAATAAATTATGTAATTTATTATATTATTATTTTATTTTTTGACGATTAAGAACGTCAATATTTCTGACAAATATCTATCCGTCGCAATTTTCGACGAAATTTTCGACGGTTACGACCGTCGAAAATGAAAATAATAAATTATGTAATTTATTTTATTATTATTTTATTTTTTGACGATTAGGAACGTCGATATTTTTGACGGATATCTATCCGCCGCAATTTCTGACCGTCGTGACCATAGGTAAATGTATAATAATATAGTATAAGGAGTATTTTATTAATATAATTAGTGACAGTCCGAACCGTCATAATTTCCGACAGTTCCGACTGTCGGTAATAATTAGCGATAGTTCAAATCGTCGATAAAATAAAAAATAAATATTATATAACTAAATATAGTATTTTATTTTTATAATTAAATAATTTTCGACGGTCACAACTGTTGGTAACTTTAAAAATAATTAATATTTGCTTTTCGACGGTCGGAGCCGTCAGTAATTAAAATTTCACTATCCCGTTTTTTTTCGTTTTCTCGCTTTCTCATCTTTCCACCTATATATATAATATATATATGTATTTATATATATTAATCTTTCCCCTATCCACTTATTTCTTTTCCCCTCTCCTCTCTCTCTCCCTCTCCCTACCGGCGAGCCTCTCCCGATCAGACTCAAGCGTCGACCGCCGACGACAGCCGCGGGCAGCCAGCCAGCCAGCCGCTCGGCCGGTTGGCGGCTAGATCCCGCCACTCGACCGCTGGCGGCCGGATCTCAACCGCTGGCCTTCGGATTGGCGGCCGAATCTGGTCGCTGGCCGTCGGCCGCCAGCGATCGGCTAGTTTTTTTGTATTATAAAAATTCTTTGCGACGGTTTTGATTGCCAAAATTTGCGGCGATCGTCACGACAGTTGAAAGTTTCGGCGTTCGTCGATCGTCGCTAATATCGGCGATTGTGATCGCCGGACTTCCATCGAAATTTCCGACATTTTTTTCCAACCGTCAAAAATTGGTTTGCGACGACCATTTTTCGGACGAATTGATTGCGTCGAAAAATCCATCGAAAATCATCATTTTCGACGATTTTCAGAAATTACAAATGGTCGAAATCGTCTATAATTCTCATATTTCTTGTAGTGAACCCCAAGGACACAAATAACTAAAGTTAGGCTTTCGACTTGTCCAAAGTTCATAAGGAATGGTAGGAACAAATTTTGATAGTACACGATTTAAAATGTAGACAGCAGTCAATACTGCATCTTTCCAATACGAAATTAGAAAATTAACTTGCACCATCATGGATCGAGTCATATCAAATAAGGTACGATTTCATCTTTCTGCAACACCATTTTGTTGCGGAGTTCTTTAGTATTGTTAGTTTCCTAATGATACCCTATTCATCACATAACTTTTTGAATAACTGAGAGAGATATTCGTGTCCACGGTCGATTTGCAAAGTTTTAATCTTGCTATCCACTTGATTTTCTGCCATATTCATGAATCGTACAAAACAATCCAAAGCTTCAGACTTGTGAGAAATCAGATATACAACATCATAGCGTGAATAATCATTTATAAAAGTGATGAAGTAAGAAAAGTCATGTCGTGCATGAACATTCATTGGACCACATATGTCCGAATGGATTAAGTGTAATGGATATTCGACGTGTTTTCCCTTCCCAAATGATGTTATTGCTTTTTTTGCCGGCTAGACATTCCTTACAAGTTGAAAGATAAATTTTTGCAAGAGATCCCAAGAGGCCTGTTGCGGAATATCCTCGATATCACTTACTGTTGATACCGATGTCTGGGAGGAATCAAAGAATAGATGATGGAAGAATAACAAGAAATTACACACAGAGAAAGACACACAGATTTTACGTGGTTCGAAGATTGTCTCCTACGTCCACGGTCGTCACAGAGTTTCATTCTATTCAGATGTCTCAGATCACACACCCTTACAAACATTATCCAGATCCCCACAATATATGGTGCATAACCACTACCAGATATGTGCCTTGAGTAACAACCCAGGATAACTGCATATTTTATCCTGATTCTCCATAACTCCATATCTAACAAATAAGGTAGTTATGATAACAACTCAATCTCCCCAGATTATGGTTACAAGGAAGTTACAATCTCTCAGATTCTTCCTACCATATCTAATAACAAATTAGTTAGGCCCAGAATCAGGCTCTACCTAACTAATTCCAACAATCTCCCACTTGAAGGCTGATTCTCTTGAGATTGAGCTGCACCTGTCTGTGCTCGAACTCTGGACGGCTCCTCCCTACAACTAACTTTGGAGGAAAACTGAGGTTGCGCATAACCTTAATTTTTTAGTGACCACCACCTTAGTCAATATGTCAGCTGGATTATCTGTACCTCGAATCTTTTCAAGTACCAATGTCTTCTCTTTCCGAAGATCTCTGATAAAGTGGTACTTCAGCCTGATGTGCTTCGTCCTCGCATGATACACTGAATTCTTTGCCAAATGAATTGCACTCTGACTATCACTGTATAATCTCGAACTCGGTTACACCTTGCCCTTTTCATATTGTTCTCGCTCCATCGTGCCCTGGGGAATCTAGTGCAAAGTACCCAACACCTCCTTAGTGATTGGATCACGGCTGTTTCATTGAACATGACCAAGCATCTGCAGCGATAACATTGAGTCCCTCTATTGTCTTTCATATTGTTGTGCTGCTGGTGGAATGGTGCGCCGGCTGCTGGTCACTGTCCTTCCGTCCTTCCGTCCTTCCTTCAACATCCTTGCATTTTGTTTGGTGGTGCTGAAGGGGGGAATCCCCTTTTGACGATCGGTGTTGGGGGTACCAACAAACAAAACACAGTCGAGATGATGTGTACTGTAGTTCCACTTGCGCTTTTTTGGAATTCACAACTTGTATATTCCCAAAAGTACACTTTTCCTCTCAGATAAATGGACATACACATTTTTAGTTTGGAACGAATGTTGCTGTAATTTGCATGTGATAAATGATGCATTGTTAGCAATACTACATATGCACTATATGATACAATTTCTTTGTTTTGTTGAAAAATTCTGATCATATATATATATTACCATACTGTTTGAATGAAATGAGATGACGGATACAGACCTTACGATTCTCGTCGCATCGGGAGAGGAGAAATATCCGCTCCATAGTGCCGAGTTAGCGAATGGCCTCGTCATAATCTACTACCCCTTTGAATTCGAGTGATTGTAGTTTCAGAAATGCTCAAATAGTGTCCTTCTCGTCGGAAGGACTTGTTGGTGGTGGAAGAAACGATGCTTGGTATGGGCACTTAGTACGTCGACTGCTCAATGGCTCGGGGAAGGCTGGAGGGGGGGAGGGGGGACACCCCCTTCTCTCTTGTCAATCGCGTCGCGTCGCCCCCTGTGCGAGAGAGAGGGGGTGGGGGTGGGGAGGGGGGGGCTCTCGCGCCAGCGAGGGGCGACAGTCGTGAGGCTGCTGTTTTTTTTTTAATTTTTACATTTTTTTATTAATGTTTTCTCATTTTTATTATAGATTTAGTATCGCGATCGGAAACTGGCTATTGCTAGTCAAGAGGACATGATGTGCAAGAAAATGAAAAAAATGGAGAACATTCCAATTATAGATTAAAGTTGGGAGACCAAGTAGTTATCACACCTAAAGTTGAGGAACAATTTGTGTAATTTACTTCTGGATTCATTGGAATAATAAATAATATAAAAATATAAAATCTTATAATCTTACGTTCATATCTCTTGTGAATGGGCATGACCGAGCTATATATTTCACTTATGATTTAGTTAGACATTTCATAAAAAATAAATATTTATAATATATAACATTTAAATTGATAAAATGGTTGAACTAATTGTTCCAAAATTTTATTGAGGTCTTCATATTTGTTTATAATGTATAGCAGATCCTTCCATATTAAAAAAAGTAAATGTGAGTTAAATAAAATAAATATGCAAAAATACAAAAAAGTTTAATCAGATTGTTTCCAATTAAAAAATTAAATGGGAGTTAAATAAAAAAAATGTAAACACCCATACCGTAAGAGTTATTCATCTCACATTTTTCTACTTTCATCTTTTTAATTCATAACTATCTTTGGGAATAATCATAAGGTATAAAATAATATGATCATCGTTCTTGTATCATAATAAGTAAAAAGAGCAATGTGAAATCAGATTACGACGAATGACGTGCATAATCAATCAATAAATTATAATGGAAATAAAAAAGTAATTCATATATATAATTTATCATTGAATCGTAATATGACAGTTCACAAATTAATACTTATTTGAATAAATCTTGATGGTACCTATTTATGAACCGTCAAATTATAATCCACCAATGATCCATATATATGGATAATTATTTGGCCCAAGTATCTTCGAGTAAAGGAAAGATTACATCTCTTGATTATTTGTAACTGAATATTCAAGACTTTATTTGGCCTTTTTAAACTTTCCATTGTTAACAAATTCGTTTTGTTTATTTCACATCATTGTTAGTTAGACAATTTTTTATATTAGTCCTTTTAACAAGGACTTATGCAGCCGACAAGATTGTTTTGATAGTTTTAACCATTCATACATTTGTTGATAATTTGAACATATAGGGGCCAAAGATGAGTCATTATTTTAAATATTATAGTATAGTAGACATGATAGGCACTTACATTTTCATAGTACGAAAGTAAATTTTTTTCAAGAATTACGGATGACTCATATTACTGCGAAATAATTGATACTGATGACTAAATTGTATATAAAAAAAACTTCATGTAAGTCTATCATAAACTTTTATATTAAATATCAGTGTCTTGAAATTGATTGAGATTTAACCATAACATCTATACTATATTAAAAGGGGAGTACTTTTGATGAGAAGATGGCATTTGGCATTATAATGTCTTGCCATGTGTCCTTACAATTTTTATAAATATATTTCAAATCATCATTAAAATAGATAATGATAACTAATATTATTAAAATATGATGCCATGTTTTTTTTATAAACTGTCCAAGTAACTAATCATCATTAAAATAGCTAGCATCTAATAATCAATTTAGTAATCAATAAATAATTGAGCAAAAATAAATATACATCCATTCGTCTCATAATGTCAATTTAAACACTTAAAGAAATATTTGTGAAGTATCACATGTTCATCTCTTAATAATTAATATTAAACACTTAAATAATTAGTTTATTTCATTTCAATGTATCCCATTATATAGGTAATATAATTAACTTTATTCGTAGTCATTAGATAACTGAATGAGAAATTAGTCAGGTAAGAATATATTTAACCAATATTTTATTACGCTCTTTCAACTATTTCATTTGACATATATTTTTAAATAAATTGAATGTTTAAACAACTAAATAATTAAATGCCAATTAGGTAACTGTTATAAAAAAAATTAAAAAAATTGACCCCTAAAAAATATTTATTAGTTACCAATATAAATATGTCCATTAGCCAAGTGATGTAGAAAAAAAGATTTATTAAAATTTTAAAAGTAAATATTAGTTAATTTCAATAAAATAAAATATGCATATATATCCAGTAACTAATTGGACAATTTATGAGTAATTAAAAATTATTAAATCATTAATCAATAAGTAAATGATTTGATAATTAATTAATACTTAAAATCGTTAAAATTGTTGTAGTTATAACTGATTCGACGATTTTTATATACAATTTTAAATGATCAACTAATTTGGTGCACTTCTAATTGCATATAAATACTTGCAAAGGGATAACTCTCATGCATAATGTTTTTTGCACGTGTACACAGGTGAAGTTAATCCCCCGAATTCATGCTGTAAACTTTTTTTTTCGATGATTTGATCACTAAATTCAATTATGTATTCTCATTGGTGGTGTCATTCGGACATGAATGCATGTTATGCATTAATTTAGCAAATGATGCTTAGGATGTCTCATAATGTAGTCCTCATCTATGGATCCTAATATTTAGTCAATCAAGTATTTCATAAAAAGCAATGTGTTTAAGGAATTTGCATCCTCTTTTTTCTTTAATTATTGATAGCTGATCATGTTGCAGATAATTCTTTTTTTATCTCATGTTCTAATTTACTATATTATATTTTATTTTTTTAATATTTATGTCATGTTTTAGGATAAAAGTTTCATATATATATATATATATATATATGCATAATTAGTCTCATGCTAATGTTCCTCTCCTACACTGAACCCACTCTCTTTTATCTTTCATGTTTAATTAAGTGCAGCTGCTTAAGCATCAAATATATAGGATGAGCATGAGGCATATAAATGGCTAAGTAGGATGCATGCTTCTCATAATTAATTATTAGATTTTTCATTATTATTTAACTAGCTTATGATCATACAAGTCTTTTTTTCATGCATGTTTTAGCAGGTAACAAATTGTGTATTGTGGCATCCTTGCATTAATTTATATTTTTTTTACTTTTCTATGGTAAACAAAATTATTTATTCATAGAAATTTAATAGTAAACAATTTGTGTTTAGTACATTTTTTTTGTTGTGTTGATATCTGCCGCATTCTTTTATAATTGTGGAACATTGTTTTCAAACCATTTGAGTGCCTTTCACAAGTTTCATAAACACTTGGAATGCATGCAAGCATACAAACTGCTTTTTAGAAACTATCAAAGTTGTAATACATGTTAATATAAAAAATGATAATTGTTAATTTAACATATTTATTTCAATGTGTTTTTTTTTGTTTAGATGTAGGTGACGCCCTTTCATTTTATATATGTATGTCAATATAAGTAATATAAGAAGCCTAACTACTTTCTATTATTACCCGTACACTATTATTTAGTTACTATCTAACTACCCCTCAGTTAAGTAAATACATAGTAGTCTTAAAACTAATTATACTTGTGGTAGACAAAGCAATTGTGACATATGTTTTATTTTTCAAATTTGTTATTCATGGCTTATGAAATTATACTGACTTGTGCCAAAACATTAAAATTATGATATAATCTATTAATATTTTGCTAAAAAATTTTAGTTTACAATTATGGAATTTGTAACATCAGTTACAATTTGCTTTTATAAAATTATATATTTTATTTTATTTACTTCCTATTTATATATGTTTTATATTTGATAACTTCTTTGAATATCATACACATTCAAATAAAAAAATTAAAACGTGAGATGGTACTAAATCTTTTTTCGTGTGACCAAACAATTCTTTAGTTTGTTCTATCTTTGAACTATTGATATTAAGATTATGTTGATATCCGATTTTCATGGACACATTTTGAGTATCAAGAAATATCGTAAACTACTTCCAAGACCTTAAAAGTGTTAATCTATATTAATGATCTTAACAAGGTTACTACTTTTGTGATCTTTTTAGACAATATAATGTGTTTGGTACTAAAAATAATAAAACTTCATTTTGTGTTATTTCTCAATCAAATGTGGGATCAAATAAATAATTAAAAGTAAAATATAATTATTGTAGATTTAAGAAAATATTACTTAATTTTAAATGTAATTATTTATTTAAGTAAAAAAATAAAAACTATCTATACTATATTAAAAGCAAAGAAGTTTGCATGGAGGTGATGACACTTAGAATAAACATATGTTAACAAGTGTCCATAAAAAATATTATTTTAAAAATAATAAATATTAGTTGACATTTAAGACATTATTCTTTGTGCCATTTTTTAATCAAATAGTCATAAATATAATCAAAATTAATAATTATATAAATTAAAGCATTATATCAATATTTTCTAAACTTATAAATATTATTATTTATTTAATAAAAGTATAAATTATAATAAAAGATGATATTTTTTTTACACTATCCGCACACCGTGCGGGCACTACACTAGTTTTCTATAAAAAAAATGGTTGGCATCTAATAACGAATGTCATGTCACATTTTTTTATACAAACATAATTAAGAATCTGTTTAACTCATACAAAATAATTGATAAATAAAAATGCTGAATTTAGTAATAAAAATAAAAATAATAATAAATATATATATGTACTTGATAATAAAATAGTTTTTTAATTTATTATCTTATTCAAATGCTTAATTTTTTTAATATCATAACAAAAGAAAGAAGTTTATTTAAAACTATAAATGATAAGATAATAACTTTTTACTTATGAATGAATAAAAAAACTATTTATCAATTTACCAAAGAGAGAGAATTATAAAACTTTCAAGTACATTTATGTAATGAAAAAAATTACAAATTAGCCAAAGTTTATTGTAATGAAAAAACATCAACTTTGTAATTTTACGAAAATTCAAAGACAGACAATTATTTTTTAAGTTATTTCTATAAACCTCCTCTAAACTATCCCGATTTTTTACATCTAACCTCAAACTAAGAGCTTATTTTTTTATATCCCTAAACTATCATATTTTTTTACTTTAGTCCTTCCATCTAATTATGTTTTCGTTACATTTACTTTTTTCATTTAGGAAAAGACTAAATTATCCTTCTTTCCAGAAAAATATGAAATAACAAATATAAAAAATAAAAAAAATCGCTGGAAGGATTAAAGTGGTAAAAAAATTATCATTTATGAAAAGACTAAATTATCCTCCCCCAAATTTTTTTCTTTTTTCTTTTTTATATTTATTATTTAATGTGTTATGAAGGGAGGGACATTTTAGGCTTTTCATACATGAGAAAAATCAAAAGTAATAAAAAATATAACATAAGTAGACGAAAGATTAAAGTGAAAAAATCATGATATTTTAGACATAAAAAAATAAGTTCATAGTTTGGAGTTATATGCGAAAAATTATGATAGTTTAGGGGAGATCTATAAAAATAACTCTTATTTTTTTCAAACAAAACTTTAGTACATTTTTTTTGTTCAGGAGCTTTTAATCTGCCACAATTGTTTGTCATAAATGAAACTTATAGGCACAACCTAATATTTTTTTATACATTTTCTTTATTTAAGATTTGGGCCACTAAAATTTTACTTGTAATAGTTAATATGAGTAGGAAAAAAAAACTTAATGATCTCCATCTTGTAGACAAAACAAAGGCTTAAATTACCTGAGTATTAATGAGTGAAATTAGAGCCAAAGTTTTCAGCTAGGGGAAAGATGTTCGGATCAAATAATTTTTTTACCAAAACTTTTTGTTAGGGGTGAAAATTGTTCGAATCAAATTGATTTTTTATCTAAAAAAAATCACTTTTCAGATCAAAATTTTAAATTAAAAAAATCATCCTAAAATTACTTATAAAAAAATCACTCTCTAACCAGTCGAGTTTTTTTATCATTTTTTTGAGTTCCTATTTTAATAGAACGATATTTTTTTTTAAAAATATATAATAAATTAAGATTAATATATTTTATTTTATAATTAAATATAGGATACTACATTACAACTATTAAATTAGAGTTGATAGGAACCTATTAAACTATATAAAAACTATTACACCAATAATAAAAAAATTTGAATACTTAAGAATTAATTATATAAATAAAAATAATAAATAGAAAAGAGCTTCACGGTCCCTAAGAATTTTTTTTTGATGGGACTCTTGTTTAAGCAGGTCGGTTTGATTTTATTAAATAATTATCGTATTTAGTCTCCTAATTTTTAATTTTTTAAATTCAAATTTTTTGAGTCAAATAAATTTCTGTATTTCTTACACCCCTACTCTCTGGCTCTGCTACCTTCTAAACGAATGTGCCTTATAACTCTCCAGTAATGAGGACCCAATATCTTCGCTAAGCCATTAACCTTCCAAAATGCTGGAATGTAAAACGTAAGAATCTTAAATGTAAAACATAATGCTGACATTGCACCTTTAAACACCATTAAAATAGCAGTATAAAATAAAACTATAAAAATCGATTTTCAAAATTCCAGAAGCATTCTTTGACGGAAATGTTGATATCCTAGACAGAGGAAACAACGCAAAACATTAAAAAAAAAACATGATACAGTTAAAAGGTTTATCATCTCACCACAATACAGAAGAGTTAAAAAGACTCATGGATTTTAAGAGTAGCAATGGAGAAGATAGAACATGAAGTAAATCTAACATTTGTGTCTACAAAAACCATCACCGCATATGCATCTCCTTTTTCTCTTTGAAGAGAGCCATGAGAGAAACACCTGATACCTTAGCAACCTTAAACCTGACTCCAGGAATATCTCCCTTGGCATGGTCCTTTCGTCCAAATCCAGCAATCAACACCTCATCCTTAGGAAAATGCCATTCTAGAGGATTTGGGGGAAAAAAGTTTATGAAAACCTACATTTTCTTCAATGAAATTCAAGCAACCATCCTTGGGTACGAAAGCAGCAATCTTTTTCCCATTCTTGATCAACTGAACTCAGCACACTTTCGAATAGCACAGTTGGGATGCTTTGCCTCTATCTTTGCCTCTGTGCGATGTAATGGGTGATCTAAACAGTGGAAGAATCATGGAAACCAACTAAAATGAACACTCAGAATGCCCTTAGCATGAGAAGAACCAGCAAATGGCTTCTTCCATTCGTTTCCAAGGTCACTTTTCTTATAAGCTTTGTCACCCCCACCTCTGTGTCCTCCTATGAGTCATGAGCTTGTGCCCAGCTCCCATACCACGAGTCTTCCTTCAAAAAAAGTTCGAAATGAAAGGGACACCGTAATCTTCCATACCATGAGAGATTATAATTTCCTTTAACCATAATGGGGGATGTTGAAGCATATGAAGATATGAAGTTATAAAGATATCATGTTAAATATTTGATTATTCTGCATTGTTCAAAGCTCATAGTTATCCATTGTATATTGAGGAAGTTGTGAGTAATACATGTAACATGACAAACATATAAAACTCTATAGATGACAGAGGACACATGAGACAATTTTTAAATCTGGTAAATTTGTATATCTTTCTCTTTTTGTGATTTATTTTTACTCTTTCACTTTATGTTTTTCATTTTCTCTCACCTATGTGAATTGCTTGATATCATAATTTTCGCAACATAATGTTGTTTTTTGATCTCACCCTCAAATCTGGTAATCCTGACCGTTATAACTATCCCATCTTGGTTCAACGGACGAGATTGCTTCATAACTTGATTCCTAAGATGATAAAAATTCGAACCGATTCAGGAAAAAAAAACGGGTTCGCCGATGCTCTAGTATGTTTTGTTTCCCCCCTCCTATCTCCTTCCTCGAACACCCTAGAGATCAATAGCGTTCCTGACGTCAAGGTAGTGTCTTTTTCCATGTTTCCCTTTCCATTTCCCTCTCTCCTATCTTCTCCCTTAATGCCAAAGTGATCCAGGGAGGTGGTAGTGCGTACACAGAGCAGTTCCTTGTGCACTTCCTGACATTAAGATTTCAAATGCCCAAGTGATGCAGCCAAAACTTGCAGGTGGTAGCAATTCCATCCAATGGAGCTTGCCCCTTCCTCCCTGTTCATTAATTTCTTAACTAAATGCGCTATGAATGTTTTCTTTAGAGGATTATACAAGTGCTTTTTAACAATATGCTCTTTTTTTCTTTTTTTCATGCTCTACAGTTCCTTAACTGTAATGGGAACTCTGAATTGCACTTAAAAAACTAACTCAACTAGGAAAAGCAAACACTATTTTTCAAGCTTATTGATGCTACGTCTATGACAACATAGTGCATCTTTTGGTCCATGCATTAATTCGCAGCTATGATGTGCTTTATAATTTTCTTTCATGCTAAGATTCTTTACTGTAAAGTGTTATAATGTAGTTCCTTTTTGTCGTGCTAAGATTCTAAATTATAATATTGTAATTTGGAAATCTTTTATATTGTATCTTGACTATTGTTGTGTGTAACGGATTATTTTCTCTCTTTCTCCCATAGTGTAATGGATGATTATTATATTTCAGGCTCATCAAGAAATTTTCAATGACATCGAACATGAACAATGATATGGATGTAACTCCATTTGAATGCCGTAATGACTGTAGTGACCAAATAGTGGAAGAAAACCAAATAGTGTCTCACAACATTAATATCAAACCATGTGTTGGAATAACATTTAATTCACATGAAGAAGCATATAATTTTTATAATGTATATGCCAGAGCAATTGGATTCTCTATTCGGAAAACTTCTTTTGTTAAGGCGAGCAAAATCAGAAAATTTTCCAGTAGGTTATTTGTTTGTTCCAAGGAAGGTTACAAGGACATCAATCGAAATGTTGGGAATGATGTTAAACGAAAAAGGGAAAATCGAGTTGGTTGTGAAGCTCGATTATTAGTTGGTAAAACATGTGACAACAAGTGGATCATAAAAAGATTTCATGAACAACATAATCACATGTTGGTTACTCCTTCGAAAGTCTTGAATTTGCGATCGCATAATAAATTTTGTGATGGTTCTAACAATGTCGTCACCATATTAGATGAAGTTGGTCTTGGTCCTTCAAAAATTGCTAGGATTCTAAATTTCTCAGGTGCTCCATCAGTGACAACGCAAGAATGTATAAATCACTTGAATGCAAGAAAATCAAACAACGTGGGCAAAGAATGCATGGGTGTCATTGCATATTTTAAACAAAAGAAAAATGATGATTTAGGATTCTGCTTTGAAATGGTGGTGGATGAAAGTAATACTGCAAGAAATGTCTTTTGGGCTGATAGTAGGTCGAGAGATAACTATTCGACTTTTGGAGATGTAGTAATTTTTGACACTACTTATAGAACTAATAAGTTCTGCATGCCATTTGCTCCTTTCACAAGTGTTAATCATCATATGCAATCTATTTTATTTGGATGTGCCTTGTTGGCTGACGAAACAGAGGACACATTTCTTTGGTTGTTTCAAACATGGCTAGATTGCATGCATGGAAAACAACCAATATGCATTATTACATATCAAGATATTGCAATGGAAAATGCCATACGTAGAGTATTTCCAAATACAAGGCACCGATTTTGCATTTAGCACATCATAAAAAATGCATTGATTAACACACGCAATTTATGCACACTTGGCAACTTTATGAAAGATTTCAAAAAATGGATATATGGTTCAATGTCTGTTACTGAATGTGAAGAGAAATGGATTGCACTGAAGCAAACATATGACATTCCAGAGGATCATTGGGCAACAAACATGTTTGTTAAGCGTCATTATTGGGTACCGATATATTTCAATGACATATTTTCTGCAGGCATGTCTTCATCACAAAGAGCAGAGAGTATTAATTCTTTTTTTAATGGTTTTGTAAATTCTCACACCTCTTTAACAAACTTTGTGGTGCAATATGATCAAGTCCTTCACTGTCATCGTGAAGCTGAGGAACGCGAGGATTTTAAAAATCTCAACACGGAACCCGCCTTAACTTCTAAACATCTATTGGAACAACATGCATGAAAGGTTTATACACAACGCATATTTGACAGATTTCAGAAAGAGTTCAAGATTGTAAATGATTATCGGTCACAAAAAATTTTCAAAGATACAAATCGAGTTGTGTACTCCGTGTTCTTAATGGGGACTTAAGATCAAGAAAGGTACATAGTGGAATATAGTAATGATGGAATGGTTTTGGTGACATGTTCTTGTAAAAAAGTTTGAACAAGAAGGTATATTTTGCGTCCATGTTTTAAATATCCTTAACAAAAAAGGAATAACACGTCTACCAGAGAAATATATTTTGCATCGTTGGACAATCGATGCACGATATTTAAAAGCACGCATGGTTCATGACTATGGAAGTACTTCTAGAGATGGACGAAATTTAAAAAAATGGGCTTGGCAAACAAATATTTGGAGGGTTCATAGTTTTGGATTACGTTCAGATGATCATTTAAATTATGGAATGTCTCTTATAAATGAGGTTCTAAAAAAATTTGGAGATTTTAAACTTATGAATGTACAACAAGGTGACTTAGTTGACATGGAATCAACTTTAAATCAAAGGTTAGAAGACTTAGAGGTCGTGATTAATGACCCATCATATGTCAAATCAAAAGGAAGACAAAAAAAAGTTCAAAGAATTAAATTTGGAATTGAACTTGGCAAGTCGCAACATGAAATTAAGAAGAGAGCATGTGGTGAGTGTGGTGCGTTGGGTCATCATAAAACTACTTGTCCAAAAACTAAGGTAAAATGAGGAGAATCACTTTATTTTTCTATATCATCATTGTTGTCCACATTTAATGTATCGTTCTCATTTCAATTCAGGCAAATGATACCAAGAAGAATAAGGCAAAAATGGATGACACACATGAAGATGAATGTGATGCCTGATTACTATTGTAATATTATCATTTTTGTGTATAATTATTCTCATGTTTAGACATGACTTATTAACATGGAACCTTCAAATTTCATATGCAGGATATCTAAAGATATGAGCAGTGCCAAATGTTTTGATGCCTTTTTGGAAGCACCCTACTCTTTTGTAACAAAATCGAGCAAAATCGAGCTGCCAAATGGAATTGAATGGCGTACTTATATGTCATTTTGATAACAGACTGAATGTCAAACTATTTAGGCATTATGAAACTATCGGACTCAACCTGTCATTGACTATGCAACATTTGTGTGAATGGAATCACATACTTATTGTGAAATGCTTTTAAGACTCCTATCAATTAAGTTTTTCGATACCTTGTTGGATATCTGTAATTTCATTGTGTCAGCTTTCATTATAAGTTTCTTAGGTGTCCTGACTTCTAAAAAATGTGTTCCAATGTTTCTTATTACTTATGTGTTTATCGTGCCTCATGATAATTAGTAACCCTACTCTTCCAATAGAAATGCATGTGTCTATAATAATGTTAGATGTGTCCTCCAGAGCTATGAGAAGTCTTCCTGCAGTAATTATTTTTTATGATATAATTGCATCGCATCCATTGCAATTGGTCATTTGTATGTTCCTTTCCAATCGGGCAACTTATAACAAGTCCATGGTTTTCGTAACTCTGACATGTCTAAACTTTCCAAGAACACTATTAAAAAGCCAAATGTAATAAAATCACTAACAATGAAAACATGCACAAAACTGATGCCTTCGTTACACTTATAGAATGGAAGAAGTGTTAATACAAATCAAACCAAAAGATACAATATTAATAAGAGCATAACCACTGATATATTTCTGAACAATCTACACCTCTGCCTTTCAAATTCAATTTTGACTTGAAATTTTTTCCTCTCATCTTCGCGGTCCGAGTCCGATAGTCTTATCTTTTGTAGCAAACCATTAATAAGAATTTTACATCGAGGTTCAATGTCAGCATCCAACCATTGAAAGTATCCACATGATCTATTTTCATATAAAAAATAATAACTATTTTATCATATTGACAAAATTAAGAAATAAAATAACATAAAAATTTATGTTCTTACTTCATAGTTTTTACAACCGTAGAATCTGCGACCGGGATTAGCTTGAGTCCATGACGTTCGAATGATGGCTTCATCTTGGCAATAACATTTTATCGTGAAATTCATTTTGTCTAACATAGAAAACATCATTGTCAGCTAGGCATTGTTGATAAAAAATTAACATGGGTATGAGAATGAATAAATATGAAACTACATTTTGAACTGTAAAGATTAAACCTTATCAATAATGGAAGATTTGATCAAATCCTAAACCATGTTACAATGGAAGATTTGCAACTCCATTATTTGACTTACTTCCGGCATTGTCTCCCCAGCATTTAAGACATTAAAAATAGAACTTCAACATAATTAATGGCATATTTCCTGCACTGTCTTCCCTAGACCTTATCAAAATCTCTATAAAGACTTCAAACTATGCTTACTGAGAATCCAACCATGCCCAGATTACAAGGTTCATTATAACATCTAATAAATACTTTAAACTTTGATAAGAGATTTGACCTTTAAACTGGCATGCGTCTTTCATGAGAATGCGGCTTGGATTAGTTTCTGCTACCACCTGTAGCGCTTGCAATTAGGAGGGAGGAATGAAGAAAACATGAAAAAGTGAACATACTGTATAAAAGATTTAACTTGTTGCCTTGGTCAGTTGGAGATCATGAAGAAAAAGAGATCAGACTCTATTACCACCTATGGCACTTGCGATTAGGAGGAAAGGAAAGGAGGAAACATGAAAAAATAAAGGATCTAACCAATATTAGTGTACCTTTTTCTAATCAAATCTATTAGGAGCTCGAGATCAGGAAGGATAGGAAGAGATTCTGCTATAACTTGCAACAATGTGGGGAGATCATCCTGCTACAACTTGAGACAAGGAGGGGTGGATGTATGGAGAAGATCAGAAAGTTGGAAGAATGAAAAGGGGGAAAAGCGTGAGAAGTAGGTTTTGGACGGACAACGAGCGAGGTGAAAGAAAATCGGCGAACCCATTTTTTTTTCCCTGAACCGGTTCGGATTTTTATCATCTTAGGAATCAAGTTATGGGGCAATCTCGTACGTTGAACCAAGATGTGATATTTATAACGGTCAGGATTAACAGATTTGAGGGTGAGATCAATTGATCTCACCCTAATTTTTCTCATATATATATATATATATTGCAAATAATTTTCCTTGTTTTTCTCGTAGAATACTAAATAAACTCAAATTCTCTATCGTGAGTCCATGACCATTCCTAAAATTCCATTAATTATGTAATCAAATATTAGAGAACTGAAGGTTTATTTCTCGGAATTCATTCCTTGTTTAACATATTTTTCTACGAATAATTGGGTAATTTAATTGTTCCTTAGATATCAATAAAAGAATATTCTTTATTCAAATAAAAATAATCTCCTTACTATTCGAAACATTAACACAAAAATGCTAATAATAATAATAATAATAATAATAATAATAATAATAATAATAATAATAATAATAATAATAATAATAATAATAATAATAATAATAATAATAATAATAATAATAATAATAATAATAATAATAATAATAATTGTTTCAGAGATCAAATTGGTTCTACCTTTTTATTTAGTCAATTTAAATTGGATGTCATTTCGGCCCACCATCACCCCTAAGTTTCAAATTGGGCCGAATAACTTTTGAAACTTCCAACTTCATTTAAACTTTTTTTATTTCATATCAGAGGTCATATGTATATAAACCTTTAAAACAATATACCAGCCGGATCGAGGTTATTTTTTAATTATTTACTCCAGACAAATCCATATATACATTTCAGTAATTTAATTAAGGGCGTGCCCAAGATTTATGCCTAAGATTTATATATGTATTAACTACCAAAGAAATCAGTTTATATTTATATAAAAGTTGTATATTTTTTCTAGTTAATTTTTTATTTTAATATCAACATAACTTTTAAAAACCATTGGTCATTGATTTATTTATTATTTAAAATTCTAATTTACTATTCATCCTGAATCACTGTATCCAATTATTATCCGATTCTAAATATAATAATTTTCAAAAAACTCAATTATTATATTTGTTCTCTTATTTAATTATGCAGCTTTTATAAAATTTATGTATATCTCTATTCATGTTACGTATAAAATCTTGATTGATGAGTGCGAAAATTTATAAAATCTTCATATTTAGTTATGTTATTACGTACATTTCTATGCACGTTCTTAAATTGATGAATGAAAAAAAATGTATAAATAATATAAAATTTTATTATAGAATTTATAAAGAAAAAATGTATTTAAGAGTAAAGGAATAATATGGTGATATATATATATATATATGATGGTTATCTAAGAATTTTTAGTCAATAAAAGATTATATATTTGATGGTTATATAAAGTATAAACATCTACGTTAAGAAACATCAACTGAGAAAAAGATGGCAAGTGACTTATCATGTGGAGCCTAACGGGAAAACAAAATTGAGGCCTTAATGGAAAGTGTTGTCATGATTGCGTATTACCACAAAATCATCACGGGTATCAAAATTTTAAGCTTATAATAAACATGAAAATAGGTTAAGAAAATGTTCTTGACATGAGAGGGAATTTAACCTTTACCTTCAAAAGCTAGGGGGTAAATTACACGAATGGTTCTTCAACTTTGAGTCGATTTTTAATTGGTCTCCAACTTCAATTTATAATCAGAACGTCCTTCATTTTTTATTTTCTTACACGATTAGTCCTCTTGACCAGTGATAGTGAGTTTTCCAGTTGCCTTGCATACGTGGCCGACACGTCAGTCGTTTCTCTCTCATCCACGTCATTTAAGTAATCATTTAACGCTCCAAAACAGGTAAATTATACGGATTGTCCCCCAACTTTGAGTCGATTTCTAAACAGTCCCCCAACTTTGATATTATTGCACGATTCATCCACTTGACCGATAAGAAATAGTCTCCCGATTATCTTGCAATGTGGCATAATAAAATATAATAAATTTTTTTAACTAGTTGATATCACATAATAAAAAATATTATAAAAATTTTAGGACGCAAACGAGCTGACAGAAGAGAGGTGTCGACCCCCCTATCCAAGCTTGCCCTTTGGCGAGCTGGCATTGGGGGCGCCAGCCCCCCTCTCCAAGCTCGCCCACTGACGAGCTTCGCATAAGGGGCGCCAACGTCCCCTCGTGAGCTCGTCGATGAACATAAACGATTCAAAGTTGAGAGACTATAAAAAATAAAAATGCTAGGAGCCTCGACGAACCAGAAGTTGTATTTATGGCATGTAAACTTATGAAAATTACTCAAGTATCATGGTTTTTTTAATCTTAATTAATTAATCCATTAAAGAATTGTATTAAAAAATGAATTCAAAAGCTTACATAGCTTTTCAAAAAGACTTGAAACTTGAGCGATCTCTCCAATGATAAATCCTTATCTTTTGGCTACAATTCTGACGCCCCTTGAAAAAGCTAAAACCATGATCAACCGATCAGAGGTACAATCGTTCATAGACATTAAGAAACTAATGAGGGTTCAACGAGCGGAAGAAGAGTTATTTTTTATAGGCTTTAGGAGAGGGAGATTTATATATGAAACAAAGTTCTTGTTGGATAAGATTCTAATTCAAAAAAGGAGTTTTATCTTCACCTAAAAATGATTTTGAACTCCTATCTTAATCCCTCTTACTTTTATTTTCTTTTGTTCCTTTCAAACTCTTATTTCTATCCAACTTCTCTTTGAAGAATTTTCAAAATTAAATAAACATATAAATATTTTATTTCCATTTTATTTTAGAAAATTATGCGTTGTCACATTATTTTTCCTTTAAGAAAATATCCTCAAATTTCGATCGGAATCAAGACTCACGGAATAGAGTGAAAATTATTGGCACATTTCTACTTCCAACTTCTAAGTGACTACATGATGTTTTCATGAAACCTTAATAAGTGTAACATATTGATGCAGGAAAAATAAGATAATATTTTAGTAGTTATTGTTGTTATATTTATCTTTTTAGATTAGTTAGAATCTTTAGTTATTATTGTTATCTTTTAAATTGGTTTAGATTTGATTGTAAAATGTCTATAAATAGGCATGAATGTTATTGGTAGTTCATTATTATCCAATTATTCCATAAACCTGTGTGATTTTATTTCTCAGTGGATTCCGAGCCTCGGTGGATTATGAGATTATCAAGCTATTGATGGTGCTTTGAACCGTCAACCTCTTTCGGTATTCACTGTGTCAAGTGGTATCGCAGCCTTCAAAGAGATTTACCTCTTCGTCTCGGTGCTCATCTTCTTTTTCGCCATTCATTTCGTATTTTATTTCTCTTGTTTTATTTTTTTCCTTTTCCTTCCTATGCATTCTTTAGTTTTTTTGTTATCTCCAATGACTTCCTCCTTATCCTTTTTCTTTCACGTTTTTTTCCCTCTCGTGATTCATTAGTTACATTTTTTATCTTGTTTTCTTCTTTCTTTTAATTTTTTTAAACTAGCAAGATGAGGCTAGAGCCACCTTCATTTAATGGGTACTTTCATGTTGATGAATTTTTACACTAGATATCTAAAGTTGATTGCTTCTTTGATTATTGGGATATTTTAGAATCTCAACAAGCCAAATTAGTGGTCAACAAATTTTCAAATAGGGTTGTATCATTGTGGAAAGATAATAAACACCTTCGAACTTATCCGAACATGGCAAAAGTTGAAAAAAAAAATACTTATCCAACACTTTTTTCCTTCATCGTATCATTATCTTATTCTCAGCAGTCAAGCAAGTCTCAACAAAATAAGCAAAATTTAATGCAAGAAGTTCAAATTCATTTGAAGAATATCAAAAAATTCAATTGAGAAGCTTCAACAACGATTGGATAACATAATAAATAAAGTGCCCGAGACTCCATCAGATTCTATGTAATCTTGTGAAGATCAATTATATTTGGAAGTTATATCTGCTCCAATTGAAGAATTACAAGAAACTACTCAAGAAATTAAAATATATCCAAAAACTGAAGAGTTGGTTATTTTGGATTTTCTTGCAAAATCTGTGCAATCTTGTGAAGATAAATTAACTTTGAAAGTTGTGTATAATCCAATTGAAGAATTACAAATAACTATTCAAGATATCAGAATCTATCTAAATATTGAAGAGTTGGTTATTTTGAATTTTCTTTATGAGAAAAAGGAAGATAAATTTATTCAGGTGGTGGATGAAAAATTGAAATTAAATTCATCACCTAACAAGAAAGATTTGCTTTGAATTCTTCAAGTTGATATGAGATGCATCAAAGTTTTTGTCAGTGCCAATTATTTTATACTTTTACAGATTGCATTTTCACGTCAAGTTTTGAGAACAATATATTTGGTATTGCTATACAATTTACTTAACTTAAATGACTTATCTGATGAGTTGAGAAAGAAGATTAGACCGTTGCGGGATATCAAGTGTGAAACTCCATATTCAATTTTTCAGAGTTCGAAGTCGAACTCTTTTGAAGAAACGGAGACTGATGCAGGAGAAATATGATAATATCTTAGTAGCTATTATTGTTTTATTTATCTTTTTAGATTAGTTAAAATCTATTAGTTAGTATTGTTATTTTTTAAATTAGTTTAGATTTAATTGTAAAATGCCTATAAATAACTTTTTTGTTATTAGAACCATCAACCTCTTTTTGGATTCGTCCGAAAGTTGTAATCTCCTCCACTTTACGATCCCTCATTGCGTCACATATTTATTTTCTTGTTGTTGCAAATGATATTTCAATATCTTGACTAGGTACTTTGGTTCATACACATTCTTGAGTTGTTGTCATTTTCAACTGCTTCCACTTTTGATGGATAGATAATTTCTTTGAAGACAATATGACTTAAGAACATTATTTCTTTCGGCCAAAGCTCGCACTTTAAAAATTTCATGTACAATTTATGTTGTTATAATGTTTCCAGTATAGTCCCAAAGTGTTCTCTGTATTATTCCTAATTCTCATAATAGATCTAGATGTCATCACGACACGATTAAATTAAAATGATCAAAGTATATGACTGAAATATTTCACTAATGAGATCCATGAATGCAGTCAGTGTGCATTATTTAATGTCCATACATCATGAAATGCATACTTTGATATATATATATATATATATATATATATATATGTATGTATTTGACTTTTGAAACATATCTCGCTACAAGAAAGATGGGAATTACAGACAGTTTCGACTGTCTATAATTTCTCGAAAATCATTTCGACGGAATCGATTCGTTCGAAAAATGATCGTCGCAACGGTTGGGAAAAAATGTCGAAAATTTCAACGGAAGTCCGACGGTCACGACCGTCGAAACTTTCGACGATCGCGAACCGCCGAAAGTTTCGATGGTCATGACCGCCGATATTTGCGACGGTCAACGAAACCGTCGAAACATCGGCGATCGCGACCGCCGAAACTTTCGACAGCCGCGACGACCGCTGAAACTTTCAATGGTCAAAACTATCGCAAAGAATTTTTATAATATAAAAAAAATTAGCCAGGTGGCCAGCGACCATATTCGGCCGCCAGGCAGCCAGCGGCCGAGATCCGGCCACCAGCGGCTGGATCCGACCACGGCCCAGCATCCAGCCGCCTGGCGGTCCGAGCTAGAGAGAGAGAGAGATAGAGAGAGAGAGAGAAGGGGAGTGGGACGCCGACGGGAGAGGGTCACCGGTGGTCGATATTTGCGACGGTCAATGAAACCGTTGAAACATCGGCGGTCGCGACCGCCGAAACTTTCGACAGCCGCGACGACCGCTGAAACTTTCAACGATCAAAACCATCACAAAGAATTTTTATAATATAAAAAATTAGCCAAGTGGCCAGCGACCATATTCGGCCGCCAGCTAGCCAGCGGCCGAGATCCGGCCTCCAGCGGCTGGATCCGACCACGGCCCAGCATCCAGCCGCCTGGCGGTCTGGGCTAGAGAGAGAGGGGGTGGGGGGAGTGGGACGCCGACGGGAGAGGGTCATCGGTGGTCGACGCTTGACGTCCGATCGGGAGAGGCTCGCTGGCAGGGTGAGGGAGAGGGAGAGGGAGAGTGAGAGGAGAGGGGGAAAGAAATAAAGGATGGATTGGAGAAAGATTAATATATATATATTATATTATATATTATATAGGTGGAAAGATGAGAAAGCGGAAAAATGGAAAAAAAGGCGGGATAATAAAATTTTAATTACCGATGGCTTTGATCGTCGAAAAAGTAAATATTAATTATTTTTAAAGTTACCGACGGTTGTGACCGTCGAAAATTATTTAATTATAAAATACTATATTTAGTTATATATAATATTTATTTTTTATTTTATCAAACTGTCACTAATTATTATCGACGGTCGCAACCGTCGAAACTTACGACGGTTTGGACTGTCGCTAATTATATTAATAAAAGACTTCTTATATTAGATTACTTTTCATTTATCGATGATCGGAATCGTCAGAAATTATGACGATTTAAACTGTCACTAATTATATTAATAAAATACTCCTTATATTATATTATTTTACATTTATCGGCGATCACGATCGTCAAAAATTACGGCGGATAGATATCCGTAAAAAATATCATTGTTCCTAATCGTCAAAAAATAAAATAATAATATAACAAATTACATAATTTATTATTTTCATTTCCGACGATTTTAACCATCAGAAATTCTAACAGAAATATTTTCGTTGCAAAATTCATCGCAAATTATGACGGATTTCTATCCGTCCCAAATTGTCCGTTGAAAAATGGTAATTTTCTTTTAGTCTCTTTGGAAATACTTTTGCTTTGGATAATTAATTAAATTGTCTTAGATTCATGGTAGAGAATATTTGTTCTTGACTGTTTCTTTATTGATCATCTATTGTGCAATTTAGAATCTTAACAATTAGTCCTTCTTTATGAATAATACAAGTCCACCCCAAGGTAATGCACTTGGACGAATGAAGCATTTATTAAGTAATTCCTATGTATGCTTCTGTACATGTGTAACAACACAGATTTTCGTTAAATAAATAAATAAATATTTAATATCTGGAAAATCATTATCCAATATTCGAGAATTATTTAATTCTGAAATTTTATAAAAATTGGAAAAAGATGGTTAAAGAGATAAGAAGGAATTTGAGAGGGATTGGATTTAATTGAGTTGTTATGATAGGAAATTAATTAATCTCGGATTTAATTAAAATTGAGAAATTATGATGTGATTAATTATTGATGGATGGCGAAGATTGATTTTAAAAGAGTTCAAGGTCTAATAGAATTGAAATCCCAAGCGTACACCTATAAATAGGCATTAAAGGTGGCCAGAAACTCTTTTTTCTGCCAAAAGAATTATGCCCACGAGCCCTCTTTTACCTCTCATTTGCACGCGAATCGAGACACCCCGAGTGATAGCTGGTTTCAAAGTCTGCACATAGGAGAAGAAGTTTCAGGTGGTGGCCGCGAGTTTCGGAGCAAGGACAAAGAGCATTCGCCGGTCAAAATTCGGCGTTCGTGCAGATTGTCAGAAAGGACTCCAGTTGGTTTTTCAACAAACTTTAGGTACGTAGGGGGAATCCCTATGTCGCCGATTTTTCACGACATGGAACCCTATTCCCTTCTCCTTCGTATTGTGATTCCATTGATATATCGTATGCATGGTTTAGATATCGTATGGCATGGTTATGATGGTCGAAAAGTCGTGTAGTAACGCACTTTTTCGTCGGCGGTAGAACCCGACCCAGGTTCTGCTGTACCCAGCCCGGATTCTATGTAATCCGGACCGAGTTGGACTTGGAACCGGTTTGGGTTGTCCAACCCGGCCCAAATTTCTGTTGACCCAACTCGGACTCTGGCCTCGGCTTGACTCAGGTCGCGGCGTGATGGATTTGGAAGTGAACCGGCCGACCTGGCCTGAGTTCACTGCACACCCTGCCCGGGTTTGCCCTGGCTGAGGTGATATAGGTCATTTTCGAACAGGCCCGAGTTTCACCCGACGCGGGCCGGATTCTGAGGACAGAAATTGTGATTTTGGATAAATTGTTATAGATAATTGTATGGCTATCATAGTTTATTGTTTCTGATCGTCCTTGATCATATCACACACAGATCTGACCTCATCATATCTTTTAGATTTAATTTGAGATTTATATTATTATTATCCTGTCATATTGTATGATCCCTTATGATGTCGATCCAGTAGTTTTTCGCTGATTGGGTCATTGTCTAACCTAAAGTAAATTGTTAAAGATATGTCTTTAGGCTAAACAAGAGAAAAGATGAAAACTGCTGGGTCTCCATATTCTTCGATTGTCTCTAAGCCCCCTGGACCATTATTGTTATAGTATCGTATGGGGCAGATAGTGTACCTAGAGGTTTGAGACGTCATCCTTTAGGAAAGTTATGGCTGTCCTGTGATGGCCATGGTCCCCCGCCATCACGAATATATTATTAGTGCTATTATTGGAGGACGGCTTACCGTGGCACTGATCCCCCACTGGCCTACATGAAAGAGACATGGAGTTTCCCATAATTAGTTGAGCGCTCCTTAACTGAATTGAAATTGAATAGAATTGAATTTAATTGAATTGAACCTTGGTCATTTGGATTTTGGCGTTGATTGGCTTTGCTTCCTCCTATTGAATAGAATAGAAATTGTTAATTGACCAACGATCACAGATGTTGATAATAGAAATTTGTTAAATTGGGTAGGTGCCTTTGTGATCAGGCATAATTGATAATTGATCTTGATTGATCCCTTGATCTCTTACCTGATCCCCTTTATTGATTCATGCTCTCATTGATACATTGATTTATTATTGAGTTTATCGATATGGTCTTATCACGTGCTCTATTGATTGTTGTTCATTATTGATTATTGATTTTTTAGCAAATCTACTTATTATTATGATTAGACCCTACGTACTGAGTATTTTTATACTCATGGATTTTTCCTGCATCTGGATTCATGCACTTGAGATGATAGAAGATGGTGATGCAGGATAGGAATCAATAGAGCACATGATAAGAAATGTTGCATATGGTGGTCAGGCTCAGTGATAGGAATGTTGCACATGATGTAGGATTTAGTCATACTAGATTATTGGTTTAGCTTTTATTTTTTCGCATATTTAGGATGATGGAGACATGGACATTTCCAGCTCCTCGATATTACATTGTTAGACGATCTTATTTCCGCATTAATAGAGTTTATTTTCCGCAAAAAATATTTACATAGAATTGCGTAGCGCTTTTGGGATGACTCTGAGCAGGTGATAGTCATGTGGGTCTTGGGGCATTACAATAAGAGAAATATTTGATGATTTCCTCAAGAAAAATATTTGAGAAGTAGTTGATTACTTCCATTGATGGAATATGTAGATATTACACTAACAAAAAAAAATTTGCACAGGTGGTCAGGCTCAGTGATAGGAATGTTGCACATGATGTAAGATTTAGTCCTACTAGATTATTGGTTTAGCTTTTATTTTTTCGCATATTTAGGATGATGGAGACATGGACATTTCCAGCTCCTCGATATTACATTGTTAGACGATCTTATTTCCGCATTAATAGAGTTTATTTTCTGCAAAAAATATTTACATAGAATTGCGTAGCGCTTTTGGGATGACTCTGAGCAGGTGATAGTCATGTGGGTCTCGGGGCATTACAATAAGAGAAATATTTGATGATTTCCTCAAGAAAAATATTTGAGAAGTAGTTGATTACTTCCATTGATGGAATATGTAGATATTACACTAACAAAAAAAAAATTTGCATCCTTTTTGTAACAACTTGCATGCCTTAATTGTCGATATCATTACATTGCATTCTTTTTCTTTAGTAGTCACTCAAACAATTACTTTAGGTTTACCTTGAGTCCTAATAATTACCTTCTTCTCTTTGTATAGTATGGATGCATCATCCTGCTAAGCCTTAGCTTCCATGTTGTATACTCTTTTGCAATATAACCTATGGCGCCTTCTATGCCTACCTAATTTTGTTTAGTCCCACAAAATATTAGACAATCTTTGACGAAGTGATTTACCTCTCCACATTGGAAGCAAGTTATATTTTTAACTATACATTTGCCAGGATGTGTGCGCCTATAGAAACTGCATGGAATTAACTCTTCCTTAAAGGGCTTGTTAAGCTTATTTTTTGGTTAGTGGTTGCCTTTGTTGTTTTGCCTAGATACTTATGCAATACTCTTAGTATTTTTGCCCTATTAACATTCGATGCCATGTTCCTTTCCATTAGTGTGGCTAAATGAGTAGCAAAGTTAAATGTTTGGCTATCTCTGACCAATATTCTCATCTTCAATCCTGGGTTAATACTTTAGATATAGTGATCAGTGCGAGACACTCGGGCAGAGAATTGAGCACTTTTTGCCTAAGGAATTGAGTTAGGTATTTAGATACCAACATATTCTCCTATTTTAACTATAGATACTCTCATTGCTTCCATTTGTATCCCGAGATGTAGCTCACTAAAGGTTCTTTTGAACTTTGACCAAGGGACCTCATTCATTGTAGGGAACTCTAGATATTTAGTGAATTTTCACCAATCTTGTGCATCTTTAATGAGCCATTTGTGACAAAGATAACTTTTTTTCTTTGCATAGTCCATGAGTCCGAACGCTACTCGATGGCTTCAGTCCATCATTCAATAGTATCAAAATCATTATTCCCATCAAACTAGGGTGGTTTCAGCCTCATAAACTTTTGAGTTGTGCTCCTCTTAAAGTTGGATTCATTCTTTCATTGAAGTTTGATATGATAGCCATCCTTATTATCCATCATCATTAGATCTTACTATTGGTATGCATTGGTATTACCCTCTTGGGTGATGCCCAATTGATTCACTTGATTACCTTAAATAGAATTATCTATAAAGCACACAATACAATTTAGTAAGACAATATAAGTCAAGTTAAAACTTAATTACTTTACTTATTTTGGATGACGCGACAGATATTCATAATATTATCACATGGTCTTTTTCTACTACTTTGACTTAAGGACCTAAGACTTAGTTTTTAATATCAACTGTGACACCTCCAAAATTTACCCTTCTATCATGCGACACTTGAGCTCCTTTGGGTCGACATTACCGATCAATATAAAGAGAAAAAATAATTATAATGAAACTAAACAATAAAAGTATGGAAGCTAAACAAACATTCTTTTCTATTAGACTTCCAAAGATAATTAATATCTAAGTATTATATGAAGATAATAATAAAAGTCATAATGATTTTAGTTTCATGTGCAATTGCATCACCAAAAATATTACCGCCGCACACATCTCCATCCTAGCTAGCACCTATGGGATTCAAATACAAGATTGCAAAATATAAATGAACAATGATGCTCAGTACATAAGATAATACAAACAAGACTACTTCATAGAAGTAGATAAACTTTAAAATAATAATTACGATAAAATCTACAAGGTAATGCATCAAAATAATCAAACCTTCTTTACAACTTCTTAGTTTTTTTTCTTTATTCTTCTTAATTATTTTTTATGTGTTGCACTAATCTTTTATTTTAAACAACGAACTAATATCTTTTATTTGTGTTGTCCTAAATGAGTTCTTCAACATTTATTATGGATTATACCAATGCCACTTTCATGTATTTTTGTGTCAATATGGATCAAACCAAAATTAGAGGGGAGGGTATTTTAGACTCGAACTTTAACATCAAGGATTATATTATACATCAATCGCAAGTGAGATTAACTTTACCCACTTTTCAATTTCTTCGCTTTGAACTTTACTTTGACAATCAATGCACACATGACGAACCACTTACTTTATCTTATGGCTTAGTTAACTATTTTCATTAGGCTTTAGTATATCATGATCAAACACGATATCATCTTTTGAAAAATCAATAGAATTTGGCATGGGTAGAGGCAACATTGGGTCGGGTTCAGTTAGGATGCATGGGAGTCGTGTTTTGAATGATGTAGACCGTATGATGCAATTTATCTTGTAGACAATTTTTTCATAAAATTCGGATGGAGTTTTGAGGTGACTTGGACTAGTGTGTGGGAAAACATTACTTAATTTCTTTAATGAAACCTGAGTTAGGTGTGTTGGCATGCGGGCCGGGTCATTGGAATAAACTCCAAACATCCGATAACATTTCTTCTACTATTGAGACGGAACCCAGGGCATGTGGTCTAAAATCTGTGTTGAGTAGGATTTGCAATTGGCAATGTCAGGCTAGGTGAATGTCGATAGAACTTGGGTCGGATTTCTTCGGCGTGGGCCAAGCACTTATATAATTTCTTGTTAACTTTGATACAATTTTACAAACCAGAAACTTGTGCTTTTTGTATGCAAATTTATAAGAATTATTCAAACATCATGGGAGGACACTTAGGCATACTTAATTTATAAGAATTCTTATAACTTAATTAACCTATTAAGAAATCATATAAAAATGAATATAGAATCTTACACACCTTTCCATATAGAGTTATGCGAAATATGAGATTTCGGGCAAACTCTCCAGCGACAAAGTCTCATTTTTCGTCTACAACTCCGGCGTCTCTTGATAGAGTTGATGGCCATGAACAATAGATCATGCACAAACATGGAGGGAATAGCAATGAGGGCTCAAAAGGAGGAAGAAAAACTATTTTATAATGAAAGAGAGGTTTTTGGAGAGGGAGATTTATATAGGAAATAGAACTCTTGTTAAATAAGATTCTAATCCGAAAAAAGAATTTTATTTTCACCCAAAAATAATTCTAAGATCCTATCCTAAGTTCTCTTAATTAACTTTTTTCCTTTTTCCAAATTCTTATCTCTACCTAACTTCTATTGTCCTTAATCTTTAATATTTTTAAATTAAATAAATACTTTTTATTTACTCATTTCATAAAATTATGGGTTTGTTACATAACTTGTTAGAAAAATAATTCCTTTTAAGTCGAGGAATAAGAGAATTTACAAGAACTTTATAAGCATGAAAGTGACTCTTACTCTTTTCTTGTGGTTGAACTCTTTTTTAGGGTTTTCCCTTTGATCTTGGTGTGAACTTTATTAGATAAATTGCACTTGGAATTCAGATTTTCAAGTTGAACAATCTGATGTATGAATCTAATCCATTTTAACCTATGTATAAATCTATATATGCATGTTTTAGATTAAAAAAAAATGAGTTTCATCCGTATTTGTTGATGCCAGATACATATTCTTTCAAAACTGTGGAATGGTAACTAGACTTCAAATTCGATTTCCAGAGTGACAAATTAATTAGCTGATGAGGAATGCAATTGATTGATGTGCCCCTGGAATATATATGTGACGATGACATACATACGAATAAGATGGCCACATGCGATGAGGGGAATGAAAGGAAAGCAATGTGTGCGTCGTGTGCATGCAAGTAGATGTGTGCGCACTTGCTGACTTTCGGTAGCTGCCATGCATTGCACGCCGTGACCTGATCAGTACATGCCCATTGCACCATCATTAATTGCTTTCGCTATTATATATGTCACCTATGAAAACCAAATATACCCACCATATCTCCACTAAGATCTCCATGTTGGGCATGGACTCTGCTGCCGCCCTTGATTCCCTGCCACATTTTTCTAACTTAGATTGGATATCTAGGCTCACTATCATATGTCTAAATATTTATATATAGTATGTCTCGTACGTCTCTCTCTAGGCGGGTGGCAATCATGGAGAGAATTTCTCGGGACAAGCACTACAAGTCCCTTGAACAAATCCAAAAATTTCTCACAGTTCTCCCCGTTGCCCTAGAAGAGCCTCCTATTCCCACCCCCCATAAGTAGGTTTGGTTCTTCTAAACTTCAATCTGTAAGCCACACCTCATTGTCTTCATTTCCAGTGTAAAATTGTCCAAAGCATCCATTCCCACAAAATACACAGATCAATAATGAAAGACCCAATGAAAAGAAAACAAATGAACATACAAGAAAAATAAAAAAAAAACTCGTTAAAATCGAGTGCTTTCCAATTAGTTAAAACACAGCATTTTGATTTTGTGGGTGGTCGCCCGCGCAGTGTCTCCAATGATAAGAACAATCTGCACCTCACATCAAGGAGCTGTTGATGAGTCCATGCCACGAAGAACCAACACCAGTCCAGTAGTCCCTCCCGGAGTCCACAGCCATGTTGCCATCTCCCGGAGCCACCTGCCACGGAAGGCCCATCAGCATCTTGGTTTCCTCTTCGACCAGATCCTTGCATGAATCTTGGCTGCCAGCTGCACCTGCCACTCCTGCCACGGTGGAAAAGACGCCCTCTTTTCCACCAGCACTGCCGCCTCCGACCTCTGCGTTACCGTTCATGCCAAAGCCATAGTAAAGGTTGTTGAATCCACCGGTGCCTGCGGCCTCAACAAAGCCACTTCTTAGGATGTCAAGAAAGCCATTCGTTGGAGTAGGGAGAGGCTCAGCAGCGCTCCCATGATCCAATAGTAGAGCCCTGTGGTTGTGGCTGTCCAGTGAATCCAGCTGCCCTAGCTGCTTGTTGGGAGCTGTTGCAGCTGGGTTTTGCCCTTGAAGGCTGGCAAAAGTTAAGGACAGGTCACTTGGATCATATGGAAGGGGCGCAGTAATGAGGGTTGGAGGAAGCATTGGGTTGGAGCTGGTGGCGACGAGGTTTGTCTCGTGTGTCTTCTTTGAGGAAGAGGTGGAAGACCGCTTGTTCTTCCTGCAGCCACCTCCGACTGGTACGTTCCTAAGAGAGCCGCCTTGAGTCCAGTACCTCCTGCAGCCCTTGCAGAAGTATCTTGGCTGGGAGAGGCTGTAGTTGTTGTAGTAGCAAAACTTTGTGTTGGTGGAGGCACACCTTGGACACTTTAGGGCCTGCTCTGGGTGAGATCTCATCTTCCTTTCTTGCTGCTGCTGCTGCTGCTGAGGTTTGCCGGGACATGCCAAAGCTTCTTCCAGCTGATGGGTAGCCGTGGCCTAAAATTAAGTGGAAAAAAAGACTGTAACAAAATATGAATCTTTGGTCCTTCACACCAACAAAAAATTATCTCAGGACGACAAAAACAAGATCTTGATTGCCTGCTCCGTTACATTCCAAAGGATCCTGATCAGATGTCGGAAATTAAAATCACAGAAAATGAAGGTTTCAAACCCTAGGTCAGCTAAGAGTGCCATATAACTTTTATCAAACACACCCAGTCCTCAAAAGCCATAAATTATTTCGGCCTTCTTGGCAAGAGAGCATGATAGATAGCGCTCTGAAGGACGAGCCTATTATTAGCATTTCTAGTGCAAGAGTACAGTAGTGGGATGTCAGCCTTATGGAAAGGAGGAGGCATGCAATGGAAACCGAATTTTTAGTCTCCTCCATCATGATACCCACGAGGCATCTCTATGACAAGAAGGAATGGTACATAACATAACCTAAATAAACCACAGATCAGTATCCATTAAAAGAAAACAAAAATTCAGACCCGAGAAACAAGCACATGTATTTCTTGAGATTACTTGGATGAACAATACCAACATAAAAAAGCTTAGGGCAAATGAATAAGTAAACAAGAGTGCACTAGCCAGTAGGTATTTTCAAGGCATTGAGTTTGATCAAAAGTGCGCTAATTGTTTCTTTTTTTTTCTAAGCTGGTTTTAAGTGGAATAAGAGAAGTGAAATTGTTTTATGATGTGATGGGCAGAAATATATCATCAAATATTGAGAAGATCCGGTAAAAAATCAAGCTAGAAAGATTTAAAAATGGTGGAGCAGGAAATTTTATTCGAAAGATCATAAGTTCGGGTTTGCCTTAATTAAAGTCTAGATTAGACAGACTTCAGACATATTAAAAAAGACTCGACAAACATGCAAAGGTGAAGAAAAGAGGAAAGCATAACATAAAGATGTGGTGTGTATATCGGTGAAGTGACATGAGATCCAAACCAAGAATTCTTCGTATGCATCCACAAATATTTAAGAACAAATCCGAAAAATGATCAACTTCTTCGAAATCTACATGATCTAAGCCTTCGGAATCGCCTACACTTAGTAGTCAGAAAAGGAACCAGATGGTCAATACATTGTGTGTGTATATATGTATATAGTTTACCTGGTGATGGCCAGTTGAAATTTCCATGCATGCAAAATGAATAGGGAGAGATCAAAGGTGGAAAAAGAAACAGATATGTAGACAGACCAAGTAACAAGCAAAGAGGAGAAGAAAAGATCCAAGCTTTCAATTTTTCCTTTTGAGTTATTTAGATAGAGAGAGCGAGAAAGTTCAAGAACAGAACGAGGAGAGGGATTTAGAGAGATGAAATGATTAGGCTGTACGAAATGATATCGATGCGTTTTTGGCTTGCACGCAGAGAAAGCTACCGGAAATTTGCAATGTCCTCTGAAACAAGCTTGTTCATATGAAGAGAAGGGTAGAGAGAGGAGGGAGGAGGAAGAAGAGGAGGAGAACACGACAGAAGGCATCAAGAAGCGAAGTGTTGCCCCTCAAAATATTCATCTTTGCACAGGCCACCGGGACCCATTTTGGCGTGTTGCGCAACATAACGCTTGGCTCTTGGGTCCCACTCAGCTCTCCTTTACCATCCCCTTCACATGGCACAGGATTAGTTATTAGTTCCATGTACACACAGTACGCCTCTCTCTCTCTCTCTCTCTCTACAAGTACTCGTAATCTTGAAGCTATGGAAGCTAAAAGCTAAGGGAAGCTCTGAGGTCATGACCTTCGTCATGATGGTCAAGACATGGATGCATGTGGTCTACTTTGTCTTAGTTTTTAGTTTAGGGTGGTCATCATTCACCAGCCAACGGCTAAGGGATCGAATGCCACCTCAGTCTTGACATGAGAAATCCTTATTAGGCATGCAAATTGCAGAGACATATATAAAGCATGCAAGCAATAATTAATGCTAAGATTTGTCCCTGCATGCCACTTCAATCCGATTTTGAGGCCTTCAATGAACCAAAGGTGGTTATTATTGCAACATAATTAATGTAAGTGTCACTCACCAAGTATACGAAGAATGGTGGCAAAACTAGTTAAGTTGGGAACAATTCTTGCGTATTCCTATTTCCATTGCTAAGTTAAATAAGTGGTTGTGCTGCCTATGAACTATAAGTCAAATAATTGTGCAATTAATTTTTAATATTTATTTAAAGGTTGACATCTAGTGGAGTGTCAAGAACACTATACAAATGTGAAATTTTTTTAATCCTTTGTATTTCAAAAAGATTGTTTTTTTTGTTGTTAGATACGCGAGCTACAGAACAATGACCTACTTGGATATCGAGCTTTTATCGAAGTAGTCCACTAAAGAATATAAATCACAGTGTGAAAAGACGAATCGAAGATCCGACCAAAGAGCTTGTCTACGCGTCGATAGCTGAATATCTAGATCCATTGGCAAAAATAATGGTACACTACATTTTCCTTAATTATTGTATTATAATTTATTTAATCAATGTTACTAATATTTTTCTTATATTTTTATATGTTTATTTTAATTTTAGTAAAAATGGTTGGGTAAAGAACAATGAAAATTTTCTAAGAATTCATCAAAAGAAAAATAAAAAATGGATTTTTGTAATTATTGTTGAAGTTGATTTTATATTCATTGTTGCATGTCTTATTGCATCTGCTGGTACAATTCGTATGATTTTTTTAACATATTATCTCTTTCATCTAAAAGTCATTGCACTCTTTACTATGATAGCCGAACACCGATCTACAATGCGAAAGAACAAGGCATGGGATTTTGCCCTTGTTTGTTTCGTTGAGATGGGGTTGGCACTTATTCCTATAATCATTGTTAATATCACGAGTCAGACTCAATTTGTCCCAAAATTTGACCCAATTTGGATCTGACTTGGAAATTAAGGAAGACTTAGATTGAGTCACGAGTCAAATTGTTAGACTTAGTTAACTCGATCGGTTCAATCGTCTGAGTCAACTTGTAAACTCGACAAGTTTGAGTCTCTAAGGATAAATGGTGATATTAATTATGGTTTGAGGGTATTAGTGACATAAAAAATTATTAGGGCATTAGGATCCCTCTTTCTCTCACGAAAAAATATTCCTAGAGTTCGCTTGTGCATTCGACTACTGTTAGCAGCCAATCGCCAAGCATTCGCCCCATTTACTACCACGTTCACCTACGAGTTGTTCACCCCCTCACGACCTTGCCTACTGCAAGTTCTCCCCCTTGAGGACTCACTTGCTACTGCCTATTCGCCTCCTCACCCGCTGCCTGTTCGTCGTCCCTCACTTGCCATCAGTCCGTTGACCCTCGTCTATTGCATATTTGTCAGCTCTCGTGTGTTCCCTCTCACTTGTTCGCTAGCCCTCGTCTGTCGTGTGTTCGTCGGCCCTTGCTTGCATTCGTTCACCCCATCATTTGCCTCTTGTTCGCAACCTGCATTCACTCCCTCTCTTGTCATTCATTCGCTTCACCTGCCTCCCATTCTCCCCCTCACCTGCATGTTCACCAATCAGCCAATCAACCTCGCCTGCTGCCCGCCAGCCTCGACCAACCTCATTTTCTGCTCGCCAATCGTCGATCAACCTCACCTCCTGACCATTGGATCCATGGCCACTCGATTGAGCCTCGTCATGATCAGAACTCCCCTTGGACCTTAGTTATGTTAATTATATTTGCTCATTTGCTGCTCGCCAATCGTCGATCAACCTCACCCCCTGACCACTGGATCCATGGCCACTCGATTGAGCCTCGTCATGATCAGAACTCCCCTTGGACCTTAGTTATGTTAATTATATTTGCACTTATGTTAATTATGGAATGCCAATCAAGATGTACTTACTACTGATGGAATGTTGCTATGTTAATTATGTTTGCTTTCATGTAAGTTTGTACTTCAAATAAATGATTGAAATGCTAGTTTATAACAACACTTAGATGACATATACATTATGACAAGCATTACTTCTATTTTGTTTTCTTCTTATTTGTGCATAAGTTTATCTCATTGTATATTATTTCTTTGACATATTATTGATTTGATTTCAGATTCTCAATTTGAATCTTGTAATGTACTTGGAAAGAAAATCGTTAAATTACATGTCGTGTATAAGCGATCACTACAAGAAAAATGGAGGAATAGCGACCCAAGAGACGCGACGCTAGGGAGGCGCTATTGCGTCTCCGCGTCATAGAACGTCTCATTGGCATCAAACTAACGCCTCACTCATGGGACGTTGAAAATCGGTGGTTAATGACATCGCAATAGAGTCAGCACAAATGGAGACACTACTAGCGTCACTTGTTGACGCTATCTCGACGTTATTAAGATGTGTACTGTCGGGCTGGGAGTAGTAGATATGCATCGCTAAGTCGACGCGCATGTGGCGCTCTTAATGAGGCGCTATTCCGATGCCCATGAGTTGCTAGCATTATGGTGTTTGCGTCGTCGATGAGACGCGAATATGGCGCTAAGAACAATATATTTAAGTTAGCGTCTACTCTTTCGGTGATGCTAAGGTGACGCTATGGAGGCGCTACCAACAGATTTTTTGACCCATACTAGCCACATTTTTTTCCCTTTCCACACCATACAATTATATAATGCATATAAATGCATTGATATTCATCACAGACAATATGAAAAGCATCACAGGCAATATGAAAGCATCACAGGCATAATAGAAAAACATCACAGGCATAATATTTAACATAAGAATACAAAAAGTAATAAACTGAACTAACAATTAATACGTATATCTAAGTCCATAAGTAACAAAAGCATAGTTTGTATTCATGGTTTGTTTCTATCCTAGGTTTGGGAGTTATTGTTATCATTCCGAACATTCGACCTAGGTGCTCGGTCCATGGCCTCGCGAGGATGGATTTTGCGTCGGGATCAATCCTTGAATCGCCTGCAATAGTGGAGCTAACTGCTGCGACACCTACCGTGATATCTGCTCTGATAACTACTGCGATAGTTGCTATGATAGTTGCGTCATATCAGGTGTAGTGGATGAGCTCGAAACAGATGGATCGTCTGCATATCCTCCGATCCTCTTAGGTATCTGAGTGGCTGTGCCGAGGCCACGCAAGTATCCCCTCGTGTCGTTCGGGCCACCTCCTCCCAACAGCAAGGTCCTCTACGAAATAGAAAAATATACAAGCATATAATATATAAATTATATATCAAGAAATACATAAATTAAAAACATGACAAAACCAACGAAGATACATTACCTTGTGGCTGAGTACTCGGATCATCTCCATACTTTTCAGTCATTTTTGCATTATACTCATCCTAAAAAAACTAAACATTGTGTATTTCAAAAATAGTGCATGAACGTCAACAACCAAATGACCATGTCATGAGACTTATCAGAAGCGTACGAGCAGTGGACGTGACTAAGTCGTTTGTCTTTCGACTCTTATGCGTGGCCTCATGGATCACACGAAAGTTTACGAGACTGCCTTCTTTTTTCTCCTACAATAAAGTTTTAAATTTGATAACATAAGTATAAGTCAAAAGTTTAATAAATTGAATTTATATGTAAACTACCATGCGTCATCGATTTTCGTCAAATCGCATCGACCCCCTGTGTGGATGTGAGCCTCGGGCTTTGAAAGACGGTTAACTCTTGCCTTTTCCGACTTCCTTTGCCATCGTTCATCTGTTCTTTATGAACATCAAATACTTAGACTTTCAAAACTATAAATTTAATAAAAATAATTTAAAAGTAAACATACTTACCACTTCCTACATAAGGACTCTCAAACCGAGCGCCTAATGTGAAGCCGTCGGACGTGACGACCTTGCGAAACTTGTATAATCGATTTTGGAGGCGTTTCGCAGTGACTTCCTCAAAAGCTCTCCGGATCATCCCTAAACTAAGATTCGGATGAAATTGATTTACCTCATACAAAATACGTTAAAACTTAGTAATTTTAAAATAATATAAATCAAATTATGTAACCCAAATAGAAGATCGTACCGTAAAGGCTCAAAAGATGTTATCCTGCACTTGAATTGGGACATCTTTTTAAGATCATGTCCCTTCTGGCAAATGGGAAAAAATGAGAGCACTGACACCCTGCACGGTACTAGCGGGTATGAAAGTGGTCCTGCCTATTATAAAAAAAATTAATTTTCAATGATAACCAAAATTATAATAACATTTGTATAACTTATTTAACTTACGGTCGAATAATATTAATCGCAGTGACCACCCCATTATCGTGTAACCCCTCTTCATCACTTGAATAGGAATCATCATCCGGTACAGCTAGAGTAGGCTGAGAAGGTCCGACATCATCTACAGGCCCTAATACATAATAAATTATTAGTGTCATACCAAATCAAAGCTATGATAATTGATATATGTACAGTAATGTTCTCACCTCGATTGATGTGTACCATAGCATGATTAGAGTCGCAGTCCGCTCGTCTGATTGAATTGAGCCAGGTGCTTGTACCATCGGCGGCATAGCAACTGACATTATTAAAAAATAATTAATATAATTAATTGAGAAATGCCAATAACAATAAATATATCACCAGAGGTAAGATGTCGCTCACCAACGCTAGAATGTGATGAAACGTCCGGTAATCTTGCCGGTGGTGGTGGAGTAGCAACTGTCATCATAAGAAAATACATAAAATTTACCTCCTATTTAAAATTATGGAATATACAAAAAAATAAACTGGTGTGACATGATGATCGTCGTCATGTGGTCGAGACGTCCCCTACCTGAAGTGATATGCAGAACAGACCCACCAATGGATCGCCTACTATGTGACGTACATGCCCCATCGACGATAGAGGAACTGATATTATTAAAAAATAATTTTAACTATTATAATCAACTATAAATAAGCAACTGACAATAAATATATTACCTGATGGTTATGATGGCTGACTCATTTGGAGTGAACGCCTGGAAGAGCGAGATGACCATATGCTCGATCCCTAGTAACATGACCGGAAAAAAGTAATAGTATTCTCTTATTATCGGTAACCATATATAAAAAAAGTAAAAAGCTTATGTCATTAGAATAACTACGAGATTCATTCGCTTGTTTCGTATTCTGATTCATTTCAACATCTTCATCATCGTCGCTATAATCTTGATTCGAGTCATCATCAACGAAATTATCAAAGTTCACTTCCAAGAGGTCATTTGAATTAAACTCTTCCATTGGCTTAGCGTCATCGACCAATTGAAAATTTTCAACTCCATCGGCCACATCAATCATCTCATTCGCTCTATCTTCTTGATAGTAATCATCAATGGGCACATCATTGTGTACGGATGATGTTTCATTATCATCTATCATTGTTTCTGCTAAGAATAGTCTACTCCTCACCTTGCTAAGAATAGTCTACCATTGTCACATGCATTAGTAACTAACTTAACAACAATGGTTTCAAGTAATTAAGTAGTATTTAACTTACCATGCATTAGTAATTAATTAACAACAATAGTTTCAAGTAATCAAGTAGTATTTAACTTAACATGCATTAGTAATCAACTTAAGATGCATTAGTAGTTAACTTAACATGGTGGCAGACTCGTACCTTCTTAACCGGAGAAGGATGGCGGCGGGCAGCGGTGGAGGAAGGCGGCGGGCGACGGCCGACACCCGACAGAGGAGCACAGTCAGCGGGCAGATGAAGCAGAGGGTGGAGGAGGAGGCAGAGGGCGGCGGAGGAGGCCAAGGCGGAGCCGATGGAGGCAGAGGAGGCGAAGGCCGGTGGAGGAGGCAGAGGGCGGAGGAGGAGGCAGAGGTCGGCGCGGTGGAGGAGGCGGAGGGGCGCGGTGGAGGAGGCGATGGAGTAGGCGGAGGGGCACGGTGGACGAGGCGGAGGTGGCAGAGGCAGAGGAGGCTGAAGGCAGAGGAGGCGGAGGGCGGCGGAGGTCGACATAGGGCAGCAGAGAGGATGCGGAGTCAGAGGTGGTGGAGGAGTCGATCGTCGGCGTCGGGCGTCGAACTACGGGCGAAGGAAGCGGAGGGCGTCAGGCGTCGAACGGCGGGCAGAGGAAGCAGAGGGCGCCGGAGCAGCGACCGTCGGACGTCAGGCGTCGGAGTGGAGGGCGTCGACCTTCAGCGTGGTGAAAATGGAGCGGTAATAGTAAATAGTGAAAATGAAGAAGAGGGGTTAGTGATTTAAGTCAATTGTTTAGCATCTCATCCAAACACGACGCTACGTAGACGCTAGATAGGCGTCCAATTAAGTGAGGGTAATAAAAATTCGACTAATGCGATGCTATAGAGAGGCTAATGTGTCTCTAAGATACTGTAGCGACACCATAGCGTCATAGTGGCATCGATTTAGTTTTAGCGTCTCACAATTGTGACGTCAGAGAAATGCTAATTGTTTTTCTATTTCTAATTTTCTATTATGTATGTAATTTTATTTATCAATATAACATCTCATCGCATTGTGCCCCGTTCCAGTTGTTTTATTCCCTTCCCACAATCTAAAAATTATGGAATGCATATATAATTATTCATGCATGTATATAAAATTATAAGTCTATATGTATATGTGTATATAACAAAATTGTGTGTGTTTATATAAACATATATATATATATATATATGTAATATATGCGTATGTATATGTCTACGTGTGTCTACGTGTGGGAGATTAAGTCACAACAATGTATTTATCTATATGTATTACAAGTATATATGTGTATGTATATGTCTATACATGTGCGAGTCATATATAGATAATGTGTATATGTATACGTATTCCAAGTGTATATATGTATGTATATGTTTATATGTGTGAGATTAAGTGATAATAATATGTATATATGTACTTATTATATATAAGTATAAATATATACGTGTATTTATATGTCTATGTGTGCCCGATTAAGCGAGTGTGATAAAAAGTCGACTATTGCGACGCAATACAGACGCTATTGAATCGCTAGAGTTTTTTAGCGACCCAATAGCGTCGTACTAACGTCTTAAAGTTGTTCGCGTCTCCAGATGGCGACACTATAGAGACACCAATAGTGTCACCCTGGCGTCGGCAATGTGAGTGACTCTAGTTGGACGCTAAGTAGATGCTATTGAGCCTCCATGGTGACGTTAAAATGGGATAATTTGTAGCAAATCACTCTCTTAATTCAATCATCATAATTTCATGATTAAGAATATAAAAATAATATATGCATAAGTAAGATATGATATATATTGTATGTATAAATAACATATATAATATAGGTAACAAATTATATATTTAGGAACATTCCTATGATGTAGAAATACATATATATGTAATCATGTAATACATATATATAATATAGGTAATCATGTAACATATATATGTTGAAGATACATATATAATATTTAATTTATTTATTGATTAACATATAGTATAGATAATATATAGGGTTTAGGGTTTTAATATAAAACATATAGCGATATAAATATAGATAGCCTATATATAGTTATCTATTTCCAATAATCATATTGGCGTCTACAGAGCATCATTTCTTATGTGATGTCAGATAGCGTCTCCATAGCGTCGTTTGTCTTGCGACGCGAGGTGAGCGTCGAATGTTGTCGACGCGAGAACAGCGCTAGGTTCTCCAGCGCACTTTTGCTTCGTGGCATGCAATAATAGCGTCTACCTGACGTCTCTAAGGCACCTATTTCCTGAAATGCTACGAACACGCTAATGAGACGCTATTGAGAGGTAAGTCGCGTCTTTTATTTCGAAATCAACTGGGACGCCATGACGGCAATAGTGTCATCGATTTAGCGTCACGATATTTGGAGATGCTACTTAGCGTCGCTAATCGCCAATTTTCTTGTAGTGGATTTTCAACTATGATTTGTTTGTTTAGTTCTTAACAGTAAGTGAATTGCAAATATAAATTCCTTTTTATCTCTTTCATAAATTCTTTCAATCAAACTATACTTTCACATTTTCCTTTTATTTCCTTCTTTTCTCTAATTTTTGGAATTATTTAATATGATAATATTGTATCATCTAATTTTTAGAATTATTTAATATCATAATATTTTATCACTTAATTTTCGGATTAAAATAATAATTATTATTATTTAATGGCTGAAATATTTCAAAGTCATAAAACTCTCAATCTTTCTTATTTAGGAGTCTTACGTCCATTAGACTTCCTTTTGGATCTCAAATCCAATTGAAATTCTTAATCTCAATCTAATTATAACTCAAACCCAATACGACTTAATTTTCCTTCAATCCATCAAACACCCTAATTGAATTATAAAATTATTATATTACCCTTAATAAAATCATGGGGTGTTACACTAAAGGATGATTCGTGATACACATGATCTTCTTTTACGTCGTCACTGTAGGTTCGAAAGCACCAAGAGGCGGGGGGTTGAATTGGTGTATAAAAATTTAAAACCGAAAAAGACGTAGGAGTAAATTTAGAGCGAATGCGATCACAAGCAAGTAAAGGATAAGTAATAAAAGCACAAGAGAAGCAAGAGAAGAGAAAGACACGATATGTTGACGAGGTTCGGCCCAACTCCTTGGCCTACGTCCTCGCTCCGACTTCTCAATCTTGAGATCGTCGGAGATTCACTAGCCTTCTCTTTTCTTATACGGAGAGAATAACCCTTTCTACACCACAATGCCTTCTTCTTTGCTCAAGAGGTAAGGCACACCTCTTCTTATAAGGAGTTCTAAAAAACTATCTAGACAAGAATTCCCTCAAAAGCTCTTCTTCTTACAAATAATATTCTCACTAAGAAACTAGAAGAGTGAAGGGATGATTTGCAACTTTGGCTCAAGAAAAATGATTTGGATTTGAAGGGAGCTCTAGAATGATTTGCCTTGCTTGGATGATCTTCCTTCTATCTTTTGGATCCCTTTTATAGGCTTCTCTTGAAAATTTGGCCGTTGTAAAGTAACTCAAAAAGCTTATGCTGTCAACTTTGAATCGGTCGACCATTTTAGTATCGGTCGTCCGTTTTGCACAGTAACTAGCCGTTATTCTGTCCGTTGAATCTTCAGCGATCGCCCATTTCTAAATCGGTCGTTCGTTTAATAAAAAATTATATCCGTTATTTTGTCTTTTTTGTACAGTTTACCGTTGATAGTAAGCCGTAGAAGAATTATAGCCGTTTTTGCTTCCATAATGGTCGCCCGAAAGTCAATCGGTCGACCGATACTGAAGTTCATTCCATTCTGTGATTAATGGTCGATCCAATCTTCTATTTCGGTCGTCCATTCTCTACATAATGGTCGACCGCTACAAGATCGGTCGCCCGTTTTTAGAGGTTGATCCTTTCTATGATTAGCGGACGTTCCATCCTCCATTTCGATCGTCCACTGTCTTCAATAACGGTCGACTGATAGTGGATCGGTTGCCCATTTTTAGAGGTTCTTCCATTTTGTGGTTAGCGGATGCTCCATCATCCATTTCGGTGGTCCATTATCTACCATAACGGTCGACCGATATAGTATCGATCGCCCATTTTTACTGCAGATAAAAATTTCGACTATTTTTCTTCAAAAAATGTTAAACATGTTCACACTATTACTTTAAGCATAATTAGTACATCATTTTCCTTGTTTGCTATCATCAAAATACATAGAATATGATCTTGAGACCAACAATCTCCCTCTTTTTATGATGGCAAATAAAGTGATGAGGAGGTAATCAAAATAATAAATTCTTCCCCCTAAATTCATGTTTACTTTTAAAAATATATTATTTACTCCCCCTTAATCAAAGCATAACTTCTTTTTGTAAATATCATGAATATCATATATAGTGAAAATAAATCATGATAAATCACAAATTTCAATATGAAATACAATCCACATCTCATTAACATAAACAAGAACAGTGAACATTTCACATAAATATAACACCAATGTCATACATAGTGATAAAGTCATACATAGCGTCACATACATTTCTTCTCCCCCTTTTGACACCATCAAAAAGGAGGAAACAAAAAGATAACTAACAAAAAGAAAAAAACTAAGCATCCTGAGCGTCATCAGGCGGGGGCGCAACCTGCTCATAGGGAGAAATGTTGAACTCCTGAGATCGGAAAAAGGCAAACATGCACTCCTGTGTGCGGCGCTGATCAAGCTTTATGCGGTCTATGCATGCCACCATCTCATCCCACTCACCACGTGTCGGTACTGAGCCCCAAACTCTCGTTGGCTCACGTGAAGGAGGTATGTATTATTCCCAAGAAGGTCCAGTATCTTCCACAGGAGCCTGCGTAGGAGCTTGCGTAAGAGCCTCAGTGCTTGCCTCATCATCGGAGTCCGAGTCTTGGTCTTGAGTGGAGAAGACCCATTCTTCATTAACAAAAATTAGACCCTTCCGCTTCAATGTGGCTTTTCCAATGATATTGGTTGGTCTCTCAGAAAGGGTTAGTTCAAACTCAGGAATAGGAATGCGTTTATGATGAAAGATTCGAGTGAGAAAAGAACCAAAGTGAAGAATCATATTATGAGATTTTCTGGAATCTATTCTCTCTTTGGTGAAGATAAAATGATAAATCATGTATGCACCAAAGTTAACCAGAGGAAAGTCATGTCGAAGAAGACAATAAAGAAGATGTAGGTCATGAAAAGTCATATCAGTATAATGACCAGATCGAGGGAAGATGATATGACTAACAATATGGTGGGCAACAAGAAGTTGAGGAGACAACCTTTTTAGAAGGCTTTTCATGGGAAAGCTATGCACTTCACCCCGAAAGACAACTTCAAGAGCTTCATTTATAGAAATGTCAGTGGGCCACCTATAGGATACAATATTCTTGAGTCCTCGATTGGGGACATAAAAAATCTCACAAATCAAGGGATCAGTAAGTTTAATAGTATGACATAGTATGTGAGATGTCACATTAGATTTGGACTCTGAAAATGACAAGTTTGCGTAAAAGAGTCTGACTAACCTAGGATAGACATGCTCCTTAACATTAAGAAGTGGAATCCAACCTATCCTGTCAAAGAGACGATGAAGCATGTTCATATTAAGAGAGGACCAATCGACTCGCATGCCATGTGCTACTTCTCTAGTAGAATATAATGTTTCAAAGGTAGATGCAATAGAATCATTAGCAAATAGAGAGGGATCGAAATCTAGAGAAGGTGGGGTCGGAGGGTCAGTTGATGGATTAGAAGAGGACCCTATTTCCTTCCTCTTGTGAGGACCAGCACACGTCCTCTTCCGTGGTGGCATTTGGACAAGATCAAACTTAGGAGTAGAAGATGACAATCGACAAAAATGACTTGAAAAAATAGAAACGATCGACCACTATGAGAAACGGTCGACCGTTTTTGTCCAGAACACACGATATATTATTTGTTCAAATGGAGAAATGGTCGATCACTATGAGAAACGATCGACCGTTTTTTGTCCAGAATACAACAATATATCGTCTCTTCAGAACGATCGTTTTGATTCGATTACAGAATTGAAGGAAACATTCACAAAAGTTTGATACCACAGTGTTTGGACAAGTTCACAGGACTGGATGATCGGATTTAGAATGAAGGAAGTTTGAGAGAGATCCCGATATCAAATTCGAGCACCTATGGATCGTCCTTAATCGATTTCGCCGATGTTGAGGCGGCGGCGACTATTGCGGTCGGCGACAGCGGCGGCGGTGACGATTGCGGCGGCAACAACGGCAGCGATGATAGTTGCAGCGGTGACAGCAACGACTGCGGCGACGGAGACGACAACTTGGATCGACGACGAAGCAGTGGCGATTAACTACGTGAGATGGCGATACCGACGATGGCGGTGACAGTGTACGCCGGACGAGGAATCGGTCGCCGCCGACGACGGTGGCGAACGCCGGCGAAAGATCTCGCCGACAGAATCTGTGATAGCTGGTGTGAATCGGGCGGCAGCAAGGAAAAGTGGTTGACCGATTTGCGATTTAGGAAAAAATTCTCTGATTTGAGTTTTATATCGCATTGAAAATGGTCGATCGATATTATATCGAGCGTAAATATTTATAATTAATACGTTATGTTTGTATCGATCGACCGAAATAGTTTCGGGCGACCGTTCTGGAAGTGAAACAGAATCGGTCATTTACTGACTTAACGATCGTCCGATCAGAGGAGTAACGGTCGATCGTTACTATAATGATCGACCGATTTGAATATATGTGTTGTGCAACACAATTTGATGTTCAATTCGATTCACAAATGATGCTTGCATAACCAAGTTACTTATGAGTTGAATTGATAAGCAATTATGTTCCTAACATTCCAAGTTCACGTCTAAGCATACAAAATCTCTCCTCACTTAAGGGTTTCGTGAATATATCCGCAAGTTGAATTTCGGTAGACACATTTTCAATAGCAATGTCCTTGAGTGTCACATGTTCTCTAATGAAATGATAACGCAAATTAATATGTTTGGTTCTAGAGTGTTGGATTGAATTTTTAGTCATTTCTATTGCACTTGTGTTATCGCACTTCATGGGTACACTTGAACAACTTATACCATAATCAAGTAGTTGTTGTTTTACCCATAATATTTGTGCACAACAACTACCGGCTGCAATATACTCGACCTCAGCGGTAGAGAGTGCGATAGAATTTTGCTTTTTGCTAGCCCAAGAGATGAGAGAGCTACCAAGAAAGCAACACATCCCACTAGTGTTTTTCCTATCAACTTTACATCCGGCAAAATCCGCATCGGTATATGCATGTAAATCAAAAGATAAGTTCCTATCATACCAAATGCCTAGTTCATAAGTATGCTTCAAATAATGTAATATTCTTTTAACAGCAAATAAGTGAGATTCCTTAACTGCGGATTGAAATCTTGCAAACAAACATACACTAAACATTATATCCGGCCTAGATGTCGTCAAATAAAGTAAACTACAAATCATACCTCTATACTTCTTTTGATCAATAAATTTACTTTTCTCGTCTTTATCTAACTTTGTTGTAGTGTTCATGGGAGTTGAACTTGGTTTGCATTCATCCATTCCAAATCTTTTTAACAACTCCCTTGTATACTTCTTTTGAGTAAGAAATATTCCATCTTTGTTTTGCTTGACTTGCAATCCTAAAAAGAATGTGAGCTCACCTACAAGACTCATCTCAAATTCTTTTTGCATAAGAGATTCAAACCATTTGCACAAGTTTTCATTAGTAGCACCATAAACAATATCATCAACATAAATGTGAACTATTAAAATATCATCTTCTAAATGTTTCAAAAATAATGTGGTATCAACTTTTCCTTTTTGAAAACCATTTTCAATAAAAAAAGTAAATCTTTCATACCATGCTCTAGGAGCTTATTTAAGTCCATAAAGGCTTTAGAAAGTTTAAATACATGATTAGAAAAATTTGAATTTTCAAACCCTTGAGGTTGTTCAACATAGACTTCCTCATTTATAAATCCATTTAGAAACGTCGATTTTACATCAATTTAAAAAAAGTTTAAATCCTTTAAAACAAGCAAAAGCTAAGAGCATTCTAATAGTCTCAAGTCTAGCAACGAGAGCAAAAGCTTCTTCAAAATTAATTCCTTCTACTTGTGAATAACCTTTTGCCACAAGTCTTGCCTTATTTCTTATTATGATGTCATTTTCATCTAACTTATTTCTAAACATTCATTTTGTGCCAATTATTGGATAGTCTTTTGGTCTTTCTACTTGTTTCCAAACTTGATTCCTTTCAAAATTATTTTATTCTTCATGCATAGCATTTATCCAATTTGAATCATTCAATGCCTCATCAATGTTACTAGGTTCAAATTGAGCAAGAAATGCCGAAAAAGCACATAAATTTTTCAAGGAATTTCTAATTCTTATACCTTCATTTATGTTACATATAACTTGATCCAATGGATGTGATGATGCATGTTTCCAATTCCTTGGAATGATTTGATTATCCTCCACTCGTGGTTCTTCCATTTGTTCCACATTTGAGTTATCCATTTTATTTTCTTTCAATTCTTCATTTTGGATTTGTATGTCTTCAAGATGTCGTTCCACTTCAACTATTTCTTCCTCATCATCATTCACTTGCTTGCTCATCAAAAAATCATTAGTTTAATTAATTTTAACATTAATAGATTTTTCAACAACTAATGTTCTTTTGTTATATACTCTATATGCTTTACTAGTGCTAGAGTATCCAGGAAATACACCATCATCACATTTTGCATCAAATTTGCCTAATTTATCTTTAATATTCAAGATATAACATTTACAACCAAACACCTTGAAATATGAAATATTTGGCTTTTTTCTATATAAGATTTCAAAACATGTTTTCTTCTCAAAGGGTCTAAGTGAGACTATTTAAAACATAACATGATGTGTTTACGGCTTCCGCCCAAAAATACTTGAGTAAATTACTTTCATTTAAAATTGTCCTAGCCATTTCTTGAATAGTTCTATTTTTTATTTTTACTACTCCATTTTGTTGAGGTGTTCTAGGTGTGGAGAAATTATGTGTAATTCCATTTTCTTCACAAAACAATTCAAATTTGTAGTTTCCAAATTCACCACCATGATCACTTCTAATTTTTGCAATTCTCAACTCAAGTTCATTTTGTACTCTTTTTACAAATTTAGAAAACATGCTTATAATTTCATCTTTACTTGTAAGAAAAATAATCCAAGTAAAACGAAAGAAGTCATCAACAATTACAAATACATATTTCTTTTCACCTAAACTTATAACATCAATAGGTCCAAATAAGTCAAGATGTAAAAGTTCTAAGGACTTATGTGTACTAATAACATTCTTTAATTTGAAAGAGCTTTTGATTTGTTTACCTTTAAGACATGAATCACAAATATTATTTTTCTCAAATTTAATTTTAGGTAAACTTTTAACTAATTCATGACATGAAAGATTGTTTAACAACTTAAAGTTTACATGTCCTAATTTTCTATGCCAAAGATTTATATCATCATGCATAACAGTAAGATATTTTTCAATTTTTCAATTTTCAAAGTCAATTTTGTATACATTGTTATATCTAAAACCCATATGTAGAACTTTCTTGCTCTCATCTAAAATCAAACATTTGTCATTTTCGAAATTCACTAAGTAGTTCTTATCACACAATTGACTTATACTAATTAAGTTATGTTTTAACTTCTCAACTAGTCACACATTTTCTAAATATATTTTATCATTGTTACCAACATTACCTATGCCAATTACTCTACCTTTGCTATTATCTCCAAAGGTGACTCTTCCTCCATTTTTCTTTTCCAATGTAATAAAGTTTGATGGATCACCCGTCATATGTCTTGAGCATCCACTATCCAAATATCATTTGCTTTCAATTTTCTTTGGAGCTCCCTACAAGAAAGACATTAAGATTCTCATCTTTTTTGTACCCAAACTTGCTTGTGTCCAACTTGGTTAGTGATGATTCTTTTAGGAATCCAAATCTTCTTCATACCACTATTTAATCTCATTCTAACTTTGCATTCATAAGAGTAATGTCCTTGATAACCACAATGAAAGTAAGTAATATGTGATTTCGTATGAAGATTTTGTGATGCTTTAACAAATAGAATCCTTTTATCCTTCTTAGTATCAAATGAGCTAAAACCAAGTTCATTTTTGTTGAAAGGTCTTCTTTGTGTTGATAGCATTGCATCTAGCATTTTTCCACCATTTGTAAAATTTTCAAGCTTACATTTTAAAATAATATTTTCATTTTTTAAAATTTCAGCACTACATGTTTGTTTTTTCACAAGATAATTTCAAAGTATTTTTTTCCATTTTTAAAGCTTCAATCATAAATTCCAAACTAGAATTCTCATCACCTAATAAATCACAATTTTCACAAACTTTAGTATCATGTTTATTTTTCAGATTTTCAAATTCTATTTTCAAATCATCATGCTTCTTTTTAAGAGTTCTATATTTATCTATAAGAATTCTAAACTCATCATGCATATCGAAAGATTCGCTATCACTAGATTCAGATGAGTTAAGTAATACCTCATAGCTATTTGCCAACATATGTAAGCTTTTTCATCATCACTTGAGGAGATGTTTGATTCATTTTCTTCATTTTCACTTCCATCTCATGTGGCTTGAAGAGCTTTCTTTTTCTTCTTCAAGTTTTCTCCTTTCTTTTTCTTCTTGGCTAGATTTGAACACTCATTCTTATAGTGTCCAACCTTCTTGCATTCAAAACAAATCACTTGATTTTTATTTGATGATCTTCTTTTTGAAAAGTCACTTTTTTTCTTTTGCTTGGCAAATTTAAGATATTTGTCAAGTTTTTTATCATACAAGGCTAGCTTCTTTTCATCTTCATCTTCTTCACTTATTTCACTTTCATCCATCTTTACCTTCAACGCTAAGGTCTTCTTTTTGGAAATACTCGCATCTTCTTTGACTCCAATCTCATAAATTAACAGTGATCCTATGATATCATCAAAATCTAGCTTAAGTCATTCTCTTCGATCACAGTTCATTTTGTATGCCACTTGGAGGAGAGGGACCTGAGAAATTTCTTCACTTTTTGAGAGTCCGTGGCTCGCCCAAAGAGGCTAAGTCATTCACAATACATTAAAACGAACAACCATTTCATTTATAAATTCATTTTCATGTATCTTAAAAGAGTCATATTGATAATTCAAAATATTAAGTCTAGACTCCTTAATCTTATCGGTACCTTCATGTGTAATGATAAGTTTCCTCCAAATCTCATAAGCATTTTGACAATTTGAAACACGATTAAATTCCGTTGCATCTAAAGCACAAAAAAAGATGATTTTTTGATTTTCAATCTAATTTCACAAGTAGCCTTTCACCTTTGGTGTATTCCAAAGGTGACTTTCCATGCAAGTCAAAACCATTTTCAATTATATCCCAAATATCAATATCAATAGAGCATACATAAGCTTGCATTCTAATTTTTCATTAGGCAAATTTGAAGCATTAACAAGTGGAGGGCGATTTGTGGATTGGCCTTCACCCAAGGTAAAACTATTTGATGCCATAGCTCAAAAGATGTTTAAATCTTTAAAACAAGAGCAACCTGGCTCTGATACCAATTATAGGATCAAAAGCACCAAAAGGGGGGTGAATTGGTGTATAAAAATTTAAAACCGAAAAAGACATAGGAGTAAGTTTAGAGCGAATGTGATCACAAGCAAGTAAATGATAGGTAATAAAAGCACAAGAGAAGCAAGAGAAGAGATAGACGCGATATGTTGATGAGGTTCGGCCCAACTCCTTGGCCTACGTCTCCGCTCCGACTTCTCAACCTTGTGACCGTCTGAGATTTACTAGCCTTCTCTTTTCTTATAGGAAGAGAATAACCCTTTCTACACCGTAATGCCTTTTTCTTTGCTCAAGAGGTAAGGCACACCTCTTCTTACAATGAGCTCTTAAAAACTATCTAAATAACAATTCCCTTCAAGGCTCTTCTTCTTACAAATAATATTCTCACTAAGAAACTAGAAGAGGAAAGGGATGATTTGCAACTTTGGCTCAAGAAAAATGCTTTGGATTTGAAGGGAGCTCTAGAATGATTTGTCTTGCTTGGATGATCTTTCTTCTATCTTTTGAATCTATTTTATAGGCTTCTTTTGAAAATTTGACCGTTGTAAAATAACTCAAAAAGCTTATGCTGTCAGCTTTGAATCAGTCGACCATTTTAGTATCGGTCGTCCATTTTACACAGTAACTAGCCGTTATTCTGTCCGTTGAATCTTCAACGGTCGTCCATTTCCAAATCGGTCGTCCGTTTAATAAAAATTATATCCGTTATTTTATCTTTTCTATGAAGTTTACCGTTGATAGTAAGTTGTAGAAGAATTATAGTCGTTCTTGCTTCCATAACGGTCGCCCGAAAGTGAATCGATCAACCGATACTGAAGTTTATTTCATTCTGTGATTAGCGGTCGATCCAATCTTCTATTTCGATCGTCCATTCTCTTCATAATGGTCGACCGCTATAAGATCGGTCGCCTGTTTTTAGAGGTTGATCCTTTCTGTGATTAGAGGACGTTTCATCCTCCATTTCGGTCGTCCACTGTCTTCAATAACGGTCGACCGATAGTGGATCGGTCGCCCATTTTTAGAGGTTCTTCCATTGTGTGATTAGCGGACGCTCCATCATCCATTTCGGTCGTCCATTATCTACCATAACGGTCGATCGATATAGTATCAGTCGCCCATTTTTACTGCAGATAAAAACTTCGATTATTTTTATTCGAAAAATGTTAAACATGTTCACATTATCACTTTAAGCATAATTAGTACATCATCTTTCTTGTTTGCTATCATCAAAATACATAGAATATGATCTTGAGACCAACAGTCACGATCTGTCCAAGGTTCTCGAATACTCATCGGCATCATTCCCTATTGCATAGCTTGTGTAATATGCTTAACTTCTTTAATTTTGGAATCTTCTTGAAATAAAAATTTGTTGATAATAATAAAATAGAAGCCATGAGTTGAAGATGATAGCAAAGAAGATGACGAGAAGTAGTATTTTCATATAATTATTTAAAAGTTTGAAGAATGCTAAATCTTAGTAATAAAATATTTAATTTTGTATAAATTAATTGCAATTTCAATATTATTAAAAACGTACTTTTGATATTAAATTTCGTGCAATTTTAATGTTTAATAATATTCTAATTTAAGATGATTTTACTTTAACATTTGAACAATTTTTTAATATTTTAAATTTATTTCATATATAATATTTTAAAATATTATGTAATTTTTTATGGATGAAATTCTCTCTGGAATTTCCAATGAATATAGCCATAAAAAAATTACGACAGCTTTTGTATATTTCAAAAGTTCTGATGGGTAAATTTATAAAAAAAATTTGAAAGGAGATATATTCTCCGGAAGTTCCAACAGATTCATCCATCAGAGTTTTATGAGTTTTGTCGTCCTTCTAAATTTCCGATGGATGTGAAAGTGATGGGTGATTTTGATATTGTTTATCCATCAAAACTTGCAACAGATTTTTTAATCCATTGAAAAAATTGCAATGAGCATTTTTTGAATGATGCTTATCCGTCAGAAATGGTTTTTTTTTTTATGAATTTAGTATGATTTGCGACGGAAGAATAAGATTTTTTTTTGTAGTGTATTAAGTGCACGTCGCATCTGATAGGTTACTAAACAGCCATTAGTTTCATATGAATCGATGATAATATGTGCAAGATGCAGGTGAAATTCGGGAACCTCGGTGTTACATAACTTAATTATGGACATTAATGTTCCAGTGTCATTAGACATCACTATATCTTTTCGTATAGGAGGCACATGGGCCTAGTTATCTATTAAAGATAAACAAAGAACTTGAAAGGTGTACAATTCTTAAGATAGAAATCGACTTCGAGATCTTTTAGCTTATGAGGTGTGTGCATCACTATGTAATGAGGATTATTATATACCTCAATATTGTAAAAGTTAGGTAGCTAACAAAAGAAAATTATATTTTCCGACCGTCCATTTTTTACGGTCATTAATCCTCCTTAATTTTAGAAGGATTTTACGACCGAAAACTCAAACCCTTCTAAGTTACAAAGAGCTTCATATCAAGTTATACTTGCACCACATGCAATAACAGGCATACAAAATATATACTCTTCATGCATTGTTCTTCCTTCCTCCGTCTTGGTGTTTGATCAAGAGGTACAAGTTACAAAGAGCTTCCTATCATATAATATACTTGCGCACCACATGCAAGAAGAGGTATACGAGAAAAAAAAAAGGAACAGGCAACTTTATTTTTCTATGAAACGAAGAAGAGGCATACGAAATATATACTCTTGGTAAATGGAACCCAAATCTGCAGCCAACGTTATTTTTGTATGAAACGAAAACTTTTCAATAGTTCGTTTTATAGGTCTTGGGGTTTGCACTGTACGTCGGCGTTTGGTTACAAAATATGACGAAGAATAAATATTTATTTTGATGAATATCGTTAAATAAATAACGAAATAAGATTAAGTCGGTCAATGATTATTTTTTATAAAATTATATTGAAAATCGTAAAATCATTATTATATTTCACAAAATTATAATATTTATATTTCTTCAAAATAATGAAATATCTCTATTCTCAATATTTTCATCTTTGTTTAATTTTTTTAATTTGACCATATATTATTATATGAAATTAGGTAGCATGTAATCAATTTTTATACAATCAATATAAAACTAATAAATTATTATTTTTATAAGAATAGTAATAATAAATATCAAGTATTTATAATAAAAAAATTTAATTATAAAATATAATATATTTAGAAGTTATTCTTTTGAAACCAATATAAAGTAGAATAAGAATATGACAAAATATTATATTTTTTGAATAAAATTTATTATTTTTCAAAAAATTATTCTTCATCGACTCCGTAAATGTGTGGATGATGTGTCGACTGGTCAAGATTTTGACCGCGTCAAAGTCCAAGCGACGCCTGCCTTCTTCGTGACATCGCTTTCGTCTCGTACGCCGTCCGATGCCTTCAGACTTGGTCGGTACGTGTAGCACATTTGGCAGGGCCGGTGATTAATTAATTAAACTACATTTACTCTTACTCTTTTTTCTAATTAATTACCATTATTATATGTCTTTATTACTATTTTGCATGAGAATGCTTCATTAGGAACAAGTAGTCTGAGGAGTGAGAGATTTTAACTGGAATAAAACCATCCGATTAGTTTTTTAATATTTCAGAAAGGAAATTTAAAAACCTTACTAATTTATGGGTATATATTATAATTTATTCATTTTATAGTTTTAATAATACCATTATTTTATTTTATCAGTTTATAAAAAAAGAATGTTATGCTTTATATTTTATTTGTGCATTTTACGTCATTTATGCCTTAATAAACTTATGATATATTCAAAATATAATAATATATTTTATATATGAACCCCAATTTAAACATTGATTTAAATGCCAAGTCGCGATGTAATACTTATATATAATTATAAATGATTTGTGAAAGCGTGTTATAATTCATTTAAAAAGTATAGTAATTAAAATGTCCAAAGCAAATAGTATAATATTATTGTGACGCCTCAAAATGTCACAATCTTATCATGTAACAATTGAGCTCGTTTTGAACTGTGTTATTTACGCATATTTCTTCTTGAACTTTGACCAATCAATGTAATTTTATCAAATAACTAGCAAATAACTTCTTATAAAAAATATGAAAGCAAAATAATTTCTCACAAAGTGTAGAAGTGAATAATCTTTCGTAATAATTCTATAAAAGTTAGCTAACTTTTAATAGTCTAATGACTTTTATGTATGTGCATCTTGACATCACCACGAACTTCTAAGTTGCGCATGCATCCATCAATTATCCTTGGGATTCAAATATAGGAAAATGAAATTTTTATTAGCAATATTCTTAATAAAAGTAATTTAAACTTTAACAATGATCAAGATAAAATAATGAGATTTTTATTAGCTTTGTTCTCTTTCTTGCTTTCTTTCATACTTACTTATTGCTCTTGTACTTGTATTTATTTCTCATACTTGTACTAGTTTTTATACTTGCACTTATTGTAATGCCCCCAAATCACTCTCCGCCACGTGACAGAATATGATTCGAAGACGCTACAGGTCATCCTTACGTGAACATCATGTTGACTGAAAAGAAGACTTTGACTGGTCAACTTAGTAATGATAAATGCGTAATAATTAAATCATCATTAAAAATAAAGAGAGTAACATCATGGAATGCGGAAGACTGATAACTGACTTCATAGGAGTCCGAAGAAAAGCTAATACATCAAGTGATAAAAAGAAAGAAAAAAACTATCCGTCATCTAAAGGACTCGATAACCATGTGCAGCCATTTAAGAACTCGATCTGTCACCGTTGACCACCATCATCATTGAGACCTTGACATGCATTTAAGAATATACAGGGGAGGAACCTCCCTATGAGTTTTACAACTCAGTATGGAAGTAGGATAAATATCGTCATAGGATCATGATACTAAACATGAATCATAAAGATAACATCACAAGATAACATCATCATCTGATAGGAAAGTAAATTATGATCATAATATAGAATGATATGAGCATGCATAGGAACATATGAATAAAAGATCATAAATAATCATAATGAGAAAAGACAAAAGTCAGACATCATAAGAGAGATTCTTTATTCATATGTGTTCATCTTCTTTATCATCTTAATTTCATTTTTGACTTATTTGAAGTATATTTCAACCCACGGGAAGACTTGCCTCAACCCGCCCATTATCTTCTTAATTGGCAGAGCTAGCCCATAACTGACCGAAGTCAGCCCATAAGTCACTGGTCCATCATAAAAAGAGCTCTCCATTTAATATTTTACGTCTTTTATCTTGCATCTTTTAATTAAACAAAATACACTTTGATAAAAACTTTAAATCAGGATAAAAGGCATGATCATGGAGAGTAAATCAATGGCACAAGTGCATCATTAGAATCTGAAATAGGAACATAATAAGAGATTTAAACATCATAAAATCGATTTAATCAATGTCAGAACCTGGATCGAGTGGGGAAAACTCGGGCCGAGTTCGTGGTCATCATCTTCGAAAAAAATCAGAGGAGAGCCCGGGCCGAGTTCGGGTTACACCCGGGTCGGGTTAGTTCATCGTCGAGTCGGGGTGGCCGTCGCGTCCGACACTTCTGGGTACGCAGAACTCGGTCTGGGTCGTCTTCAACTCGGGCCGAGTTCGTCCGATTGCAGAACTCGGCGAGCGTCGACAATGGCGGATCCGGACCGAGTTTCCCCGAACTCGGTCCGACGAAGGATCTGCTCGGGCCGAATTTGGGTAAACCCGGGTCGGGTTCATCTTGCGCAGAAACTGCGCGGACGCACAGTCGCGTTCCGTTCATCTTCTCCGGCGATGGCCGGCACAACTTAACGTTATAACTCATCATACAATAACCAGGAACGACGTAGAACATGTTTCAAGTCTAAAATCAAGATTTTATTACGAATCTATCCTAGTTCCATACCTCAAAGTTTCTGTCCAAGAAACTTTGCTGTTGTCTTCTTCTTCCTCTTCCTCTGTCGGTCCCTCTCGGTTCAGGTGCGCATTCGTCAGTGTCCACATCCCCTTGCACGACTCCGATTGGCGGCGGCGGATCAGGGACGAAAATAACGAAAAGGGCACACGAAAACAGTGTGGAGATTTTAGGGCCGGCTTACAAGGGGAAAAGAGGTTGATTCGTTGGATTTAATCTCATATATATAGGGGAGAGATATGAGTTCGTGGAGTAGTCAAAGGATCAAATCAAATCAAACTCAGATTTTTATCTTTTCTTTTATTCCCCTTTTTATCTTTTATCTTTTATTTTTCTTTTCCTCTTTTTCCTATTAAATTTCGGGCGTTACACTTATACCTATTCATGTTCATGTTCTTAGTCTTTTTTATTTGGTGCATTGCACTACATTTTTTTATTTTAAATGTACATGAACTATGGGAAGCTCTTCACCTTTAACTAAGTGTAATGATGACACTTTCATGTGTTTCTTAAGGTCACGGTGGATCAAATCAAGATCAAAATATATTTATAGCTCATAACTGTAAATCTGCAAGGATTATACGTCAATCTTGATGTGGGTACTTAAGACTTAATACTTGTGAACTTATATTCTTGGAGTTTGGTACACATGACTTCCTGTGTTTAGCTTTTATTTTGATACATAATTATTTATCTTTGAAAAGTTCAATTTAACATGTTAATAATAAGGGGAAAAATATTATTTAACATTAAATTAAATCATGGAATAATAATTTTTAGGATATCACGTGAACTCGTGCTGGATAGGGTGAGCTCATCATTGCCCTCTCCAAGCCGATGTCCAACTTGCTTTGATTCTCTGGCAATCTCCAGCTTAAGGTGCCCATCATCAGGCTAACCAAAGTAGTTGAGCACTCCAGCTACATACGTTGGCCACAGCAAACTCTACCCCACCAATGCCCGGATGGTTCCCAAGAAGTCCATGTCTAGCTTTGATCGGAGCGAGAAGTCGGTAGTTTCGTGTACGAGCCATTGTCGCCCAAGGTCTCGTGATGTTTAGGCGAGAGGAAGCACAAGAGAGTACGGCGGTGACCTTGGCTAGCGGAAAGAACGATGTCGATCTTGGCTGACGATGAGGGTGAACTTAGTGGCAGCGACCTTGGCTAGCTGGGCCGAGGAAGGCGAGAGGAAGCACAGATGAGTACGATAGGAACCTTGGCCAACAGTCAGGACGTCGGGCTATGGCATGAATATTATTTGAGAACAGAGACTTTGGCCGGCTAGGACACAGGAAGTTGCATACGAACAAATTGCTGGATCCACGATCGCATCGAGCCCCCTTGAACCCATCAAGGTTTCTTGCGTGATGGACCAATGGTTTCTAACATCAAATTGCTGAACCAGCAACTCGAACCCGCTTGAACTGCCCCTCAAAAGTCCATTGCCCCACTAAAGATTGGACGGCTCCCAAAGTGAGTAGCAAATTGGTACCCATTTCAATGGGTAGCATGCCATTAATCCCATTTTTTTTTTCTTTTTATATTAGAATACTCATTCAAACTATCTAATTTTAGTCATTTCAAAGGGACTTAAAATACTTAAGGCACATATATATAAGTCTCATTGAAAATACTTTTAATCCTGATAGAGCATATATTAGTCTAGTGATATGAAAATAACGAGTTAAGGGTTAAGTTACCTTGCGCCCCGGAATTATAATTGATATAAAATACTCTTTAATAAAATGCTTTCACGGATCAAGTTGTCATGTTTTTAATACTATATTTTTAGAAAAAAAAAGAGGTCTAGTTACTAGAAGTACTAGGCGTAGACAACTCGGTGAACCCGAAAATCTGATACGACCTGATCACGATTCGACCAAGGGTCGGGTTGGATTCGGGTTGAAAAATTTCAACCCGAGTTAACTCAACCCGACCCAATAGACCCGAGTTTTTTTTAATTTTAAATTATTTTAAGTTAATTTAATAATTTTATATCATTTAAAATTTTAAAAAAGATAAAATAAACTATTTTAAATGAAGAAAACTATAGGTATTTAAGATAATATTTTTGATACTTAAAAATACTTTAATTGAAAATTGTATTAAAAATATAATAATAAATTCTTTTTATATTAAAAATAAAATAAAAATTAAAAAACTCGACTCGACCCAAGTCGAGTTGGGTCGGGTCATAACAAGAAAAAAAAAGATTCGACCTGATCCGACCCGTCCCGACCAAACTTAGTCGGGTTAAATTTGTTCACAGGTTGAATCAAACATGACTGAACCCCTAAGAAGTAGGTTATAAAGACCAATAACTTTGCTCACTATTATTAATAATCACCACAATAGTTATTCATTAGAGACATTATCAATCACGATCGATGATTTAATTTCTCAAAAATTTTTTTAACTTTCATAGCCATAATTTACCTAATATATTATTTCAACCGTTTAGTATGGTGACATGGTAAGCATATAAAAAAAATAGGTGTAAGAAAAAGATTTGTTCTTAATAATGAATATTAAGATAGAGTAGTTACAAATTCTAGGCAAATCATGAATTTCCTCATATATCCATATAATCTAAAAGGATTGGTGGTTTTACAAATCAAACAACTCCACGTACCAACTAAACAATTTGTAAAGAAGATAAAATCAAAAGATATTGACAACTAATCTTATCAAAGCCTCACCTTTGTATGTCAATCTACATTCATCAAGAATTCCATCGGAGATTATTTTCTTAAGTTGTCAAAGAGCTTATGTCTTTGTTTCACCATGATCACAAATAGACAACCCTAGAAGTTAATAATATCCACAATATAAAAGTTTAAATAAAAGTGTTTCTTAGATAACTATGATACCTTCTGTTATCATTATTTATCTTCTCTTTGAGCCAATATTTGAATTATTCTCAAGTTACAATCACTTAAGTCTAGGTGAACAAAAGAAAAGAAAAAGAATGAAGTTGGTCTTTCTATTTCTACCTTCTTTCATCTCGTAACGTTCATAAAAAAAAGTTCTCACATAAATGATATTTGTCCTAACCAAATGAAGTCATAAATGGTACTCCTATACATATGCTAACTAAGCATTCATATTAAAATTGCATTCCTCATTTAGTCGGAATACAAATCAAATAACGAATTGGGATATTAAATAATGCTATGGAATAAAGATTTAACCACCAACTTCCATTTAGTCTAAAATATATAACTTTGGTATCTGGACTAGTATAATCAATAGAAAGGCTGCTAAATTAATCAATTAACTTGTATTTTAACATTTTCTTTAAATTTTGTAATTTGCTAAGGAGAATTATTTGAAATTGTATAGAATTACTTCATGATCATCACATTTTTCAAGTATAAAATTTGAAATGAAAAAAAATTTCCTTTAATGAGGCATCTTTCATAATTCCTTTAGGATGTTTAACTCATCTACCAACTAGAGTATTGGTCGATAACATTTATTTGATGGCAGAAAATATGGATACGAGATTGTCACATAAAACTACACCTGGAGACAGAGGCAACACAAGGAAGCATGAATATATATATATATATATATATATATATATATATATATATATATATATATATATCACATCCTCCTCAAAAAATACATATATATCACAACTTTGAATTCTTAACTTGTATGTTCACCACAAGTAAAACCAGCAATGAACTTTTTTTTATCAAAATATCATTCAATGTTAAACCAGATGTCAACTTCATCTGCTTAAGAAAATCAGCACATCTTGTTTAAAAATAAAATGGCTTTAAAATGATTTATAATGCTAGTATTTGATGATAACGATATCATGGGAGCAAAATCTAGATATTCATTTGCAATATTTGAATTTAAGGTGAATCCAGCATGACGCGGAGATCAGAAGCTAATCTAAATAGATCGAACATGAATTGCAGATCAGAAGCTTAACTCTTTTCTCAGAACATAATGTTTAAGCTTAACTCAACATATAGATTAAATATTCAAGCAACAAGTTACAAGTATACCTGAAGCCAAGAGCTGTAAATATGAAAGCATAGCAAACACCTTCTAACACAAGCAGCCAACACAACATAGTCTTCCGTAGAGCTCTTTTTGAAAGGTTATATCAAGCAGATATGCTTAAATAAAAAATGCAAACTTAAGGAATATAGCTAATTGCATGCTTGACCATTATTACATACCTAGTAACCAGAAAGTCAGCCTCAAATGCTTTAGTGAGGTAAGGCACTTACCAAATATTCAGTTAGGACAGAATGATATCATTGACAACCTCATGGTCATGGATAACTGCATCATTTTCTCAGCTAACGAAGTTAAATATTAACTCATGCCATAAAGCAGCAGTAAGGTGTATTCAAAAGGTGATAAAACATCCATCTGCACGATGGCATTTTCTTCTCAGTTACTAAAAAATCTACATGGATTAGCAATGCTGAAAAGTCCCATTAACTGAACACCAAATACTCATATGACAACACAACAGCTGAGGGAACTATAATGCAATCAGGCCCATGGTGCGACATGCCACCTAACAAACTGCAAAATGACAAACTTACATCAAGTTACTACAAGATGTTTTCATTTACTAAGTTGGCACTCGTTATGCAATAACAAAGCAGCAGTTGAGGAACAACTAGGATGTAATTTAGACAGCTCTCCCATTATATCATCCATTCCCGCCTCTTACTATTATTGATTAGTTTATATGAGATTTTTGTAACTGAGTTTTACATCAATGAAGAAATCTGGATGACTATCATCTTGCTAGTCATCCTTCTTTAAAAAAAAAATCCTCCTCAAGAACTTGTCTTGAAGGCCATTGAACAATCTGCATAATGGCACATGTTCCTAACCTATGAGACATATATAATTATCAAGTACCTCAAAAAATGCAACAAAGTAGGTTGACAAACTTCAACTGAACCCCTCAAAGCAGCAGCTGGGGGAACTGCAATACAATCAAGCCTATGGTGCATAATGCAGCGGCTGAAGGAACTGCAATTCAATCAAGCCTATGCTGAATAATGCCACCTAACAAGCCAGGCAATAACAATAACTCATATCAGTTACTACAAGATGCTTTTGACCACACATTTCCTCAAGCATTGACAAATTCAATTAGCTGAATCCGCAGAAGAATATCATAAAGCATAAGCCAAAGAACAAGAATACAATCAAGCCCATGAAAATAACAAGCAAACTAACTGCATAATGTCAAATATTCTGCACCTAAGAAATATGAGTTAGAAAGAACTTTAAAGTATAAATGACATCATAGAAAAACTACAATGTGAAAATAACATTCAAACCAGCAAATGTTAGCCAGATCAAAACTCTTATTGGTGAAAGCAGAAATGACAAAAAAAAAAAGAACTAAAATCTGAAAAGAGCATTAAACAGCCAGCAACTGTGACCAAAAGGAACCTATGCCCATTCCATTCATCTATCCACATGAGAAATCCCCATTAACCACACACAGGAATAACACATAAAATGAGGTATAACACATTACAAATTGTACTAAACTCAACTTTCCAGTAGGCGAAACTACAAAGTTCAAAAACACCATAGAAAACTACAAAGTCCAAAAGCACCATAAAAATGTAAACAAAGTATTGGCACAAAAATCACGAGTGGCAACTAAGGCATAGAACAATTTTTAAAAGTACAAACTTATAAAAAAATTGAAATGAGAAAGGACAACTAGCAAGAAGGTAGTCATCCAAGAGACAAACTTATAAAATTGGGTACAGTAACATGTAAATCAAAACCCTCAAAGATTACTAGTTGACCAAAAATCCACGTTATCCATGTAAATTATAAAGTTTAATTGTTATTCCAGGAAATTGTTTTGTATTCATGTTTCCTCTTATGTCATAAAAAGGATATGAAGTTATCAGGAAGACCAAAATGTTATCGGTCAGAAACCATTTTTTGGCATTAAGCCCTTGGATCTCCCTTTTTAACTGAAAAAAGAAATGATCTTTTGCCACAGAGTATCTTATAGAAATTTTGGTGGAACTGCTAGTTTAACACTGGAAAAGATCAAAGAACAATTATTCTATCCATTGGGGCAGTTATAACTTATAACACTGGTTTTTGACACCTCGTAACATTTTTTAATTTATTTCATAATAGAACGAGAAACAAGAGGAATTGGATGATAGACTCCTTGTATAAGGATAATTTCTATGGCAACTAATTAAAAAAAATCATGATCATCAAAGAACAAAAAAGAAATTTGAAGAAAAGGATGACCACCAGAGTTTGTGCTTGTCAATTGTGTATATATATAACTATGAAATGAAGAACATGTACAAGCATGGGCTCTCAGGAAGAGAGTGGAAAAACAAAAAAGGGAAATGTACCGCAACTAACCAAAGCCCCGCTCCCGAAGATCAAATAACAGATTGTCACCCAACATTAAAAATATGAGCATCAATATTCTGTAATAACTCAATAATCTTGTCAATGTTTGGATGTAAACTATCCCCTGCAAGAAACTCGTGAACTTCCCCATCGACTTCAGTTAAACTACAGCCAGGTATCTTCTTGGTGCCTACATCCTTCATCTCCTTCCTTAATCTCATAACATGGCTCCAATGATTGTCTTTGGCATAAATATTTGAGAGCATTACTCGAGCCCATGAATCAGATGGATCCAATTCTAACAATTTTGATGCAACAACTACTCCTAGGTCAGCATTGCTGTGAACATTGCAAGCACTTAGCAAAGTGCCCCACACAACTACATTAGGGTTCATTGGCATTCCAAGTATCATATTGTATGCTTCTTCTAGTAGGCCGAGGCGACCTAAAACATCAATCATACAACCATAATGTTCAATCTTTGGAGTAAGGTTATACATTTCCTCCATTGAAGAAAAATATTTACGAGCTTGATCTGCTAATCCACCATGGGCACAAGCATTTAGAACGCCAACCATGGTAACATCATCTGGCACAACTCCCAAGCTAAGCATTTCTGAAAACAGAGAAAGGGCATAGTCAGATTGTCCATGCATCGCGAGTCCACATATAATTGAAGTCCATGTATATAAATCTTTCCTGTTTGGAATTTCCTCAAAGACTTGAATAGCCTTCTCGATGCATCCACACTTGGAATACATGTCAATAAGACAATGATCCAAAAATCCATCAAGGTTCATACCACTTCTTCCAATATATGCATGGAGCCACATGCCAGTACCCAAAGCGCCAAGTCTAGCACATGCCGAAAGAACGATGGACAATGTGAGACTATTGGGAACAACATGAGAACAATTCACCATCTCATGGAACAACGCAACAACTTCCCGACATCTATCCATCTCATAATAACCTGACAGCAGCGTGTTCCACGAGATGATATCCCTAGTGGGCATCTCCATGAAAAGCTTATGGGATTTCTCTATGTCACCATGTTTTGCATACTGATGCATGATGGCATTCCACATGACGGGAGTTCTAACATGGATTTCATGAAACAAACACCAACACATGTCCAACTCACCATTCCCACCGTATGTTCTAATCAACTCAGTTGTTACGAAGGGGTCAATCTCAATCCCGCTGTTGATAATATATCCATGAATCATCTTTGTTACTAATGAATAATTCAACTGGTAGCATGCAGAAAGAGTGGTCGCCAAAGCTGTAGGATCTGGTAACAGGCGTGTTGAGATCATAGTTCGAAAGATCTCTAAGGCTTCCAATGGCCTTCTTGCATTGACGTAGGATCGGATCATGGCCGTCCGAGGGACAAGCCCCGGATGGGGCATTTCGTCGAGCACCTTTCGCGCGCAACAAACAAAGCTGAGCAATGAGTACAGGGAGATAAGGGCACTAGAGACGAAATCATTGGACAAGACAATCCCGGTCTTACAGGCAAGAGCTTGCAGGTGCTGGACTCGGTGGGTGGCGAAGGGTCCAATGGGGGTGACGGATTTGATGAGGCCTACGAGACGCCGTGGAGTAAGCTCCATGTGAGGGAAGAATTCTCTTTGTTATCTCTACTCCAAGAATTTATCCTTCCAGTAAATCTATGAACCCATCAGCAACAAACAATTACAAATATGTTGAAACAACAAAAATTAGGACAAAAATACAGCAGTTCATCCATTGAAACATAGTGATTTGTTTCTTTCTGTTAAGAAATCCTGTCGGATCCAAATCTTATGAGCAGATCAAACGAGAGGTGAGCAAATCAGAAACTTAAAAAAAAAAAAAAAAGCAAAAGAAATTAAAATGAAGAATGCGGACACAGCCAAGTCATGCTATATGTTCAATTAAAAGAAATTTGCTACTTGAATGGGATAAAAAGAAATTTAAATTAAAAAGTAGGGGGGAAATATTAGATAGAATGCAAGGAAATAAGTGGATCTAATACAAATTTTAAATAAGGGGATTCAAGATTTTATTATTTTGGTTAGACAGACCATCTCGAGCGTAGTTTACATCTTACTACGATCTTAGTGTCCATTATTTATCTCGGTTAAATTTTAATACGATTTTAATTTTGATCGATCTCATCCGATTCTATAAGATTTCATATAATTAGTATAACTATTTAAATATTAACTAAAATATATTTATGATAATAAAAATTAATTTAGATGATGTTTAGTATATTTTCTTTATTTTATATGTTTTGATATAATTTTGTTTAAAAATCAATAAAAAATAATTTATTGATGTGTAATTTAATATTTAAATGTGACGAATTTATAAAAAAAATTATATATATATATTATTAATAAATAGATCATTCGAATTCGATCACCTCCTCCAAGATTTCGACTACCTTGATCTCAAGAGATTTGATAGCCTATAGCTGAATCAGAAAACTTTTTTTGACATAAATAAAAATAATATTATATTATGTGTTTTAACCTTTTGAGATGCAAACGTCCTAATCATATCTTCAATTAATTTACGAAGAGAACAAGTGAGAAGTAATTTTTTGTGTAAAGAAAACAAATTGATGTTAATCGTGAATAAAAATGTTATTTTTACTGATTATGAGTTCAATTATAATTCATTGTTGAAATAAATCAATTATGAAAATAACCTAGAAATTGAATAAAAAAGAAAATGTTTAGTTTATTATTAGTTAGGAACTCTGGGTGACCAAGGTTGGAGACATCTTTTCAACAAAATGGCATCAATGATTGCAAGTGTGAATTATTGATGTAATAAAATTCTATTTCAGATTAATACAGAGAGGAAAGATGACTGGATTAACATCATAACATTTTCTATACTTGGAATTCTCACAAACTCATCATATTGCAACTACAAAAGTATCGAGTTGCAGGACCACAGAACAATACAAAAAAAAAAAAAAGAATAAGAAGTTCATCTTTTGGAATATGAGGGAATAACTTGATGGAGAAAACTTTTTGTGGTGAATGTATCCAACAACTAAAACTAATGGCCAAAATCTTCCACATTTTCAAGCCTATCTGTCTACATTTTTAATACAAAAATCAGGGCTGTGTTTGTTCTGCTGAGACACATACCATGTATGATAAATACGAATGCTTCATTCAACATCAAAATTTATCAAGATGATTTTATAGTCTTCTCGTCTTAATAATCCATGCATTAGAAGTTATTTAAAAGATAAAATGTGTTTCAAAGAAACTACCAGCAGTAGACAACTTAAATCAGGAATCTAAGTATGTTCTTCCAATGACAGACATATATGTTTTACGAATGTGCGGAAACAAAATACTGCAAGTGAACAACGAATAATAAGCAAAATTGAGTTTTAAATCGCACATAGGTCAATGTAGTTTTACATAAAAGAGACTTCATTCAGTGCATGAGAAATATTAATGATATATCATGTATTTCCAATATTTCACAAGAGTAGGCTAACCAACTTAGAAACATCTTGTAAAGGTCAATCAACAATAACAGAAAACTTAGATTTAACTTATTAGAATCAATATTTCATTTTGGGAATTTATATCCTAATATTTCGCCCCCATAAATCGGATACTGTTGAACCTTTCTCATATTTGTGCCATAATCCTTTCATATTAGCAATAACCCTTACCTTTCAAAAGCACAACACAACTGGCCATTCCCTTCACTAAGAAAACCTGAAACTTCAAATCCTGCAAGACCACCAAGAACATTAATTTCTCTCCTTTCATAGCTCAAACGGGAAAGAAGTCTTAAATAATTCGAAGACGACCATATCCAGCCTCCGTAAGTCTGATCGCAATCACAAACATTATTCTTTGATAGGATCTTTCCTAATAGAATAATATTAGTAGCATGAATAGATAATTTTTCTTTGATTATGGTTAGTTATTTACTTCTTAATTTGATTAGTATTTTTTCTTTTATTTCTAGTTCTACTATAACTTCTTTAGGTTTACCCTATAAACAGGGACTCTTTGAACTCTTTTTTATCATATATAAAGAAGATAATTGTTTAAAGCTAACTATCTAAAAGCCTGAATCTCTTTGGCTCCTAGTTGGACTAAGAACCTATCAACTGAAATCAAAATAGTTCGATCTTCATCAGACAGTTGTGATAACTTAGATTTTGATTGGACCAATGACCTAATTATCCTTATTTTATGTTGTGATTTATCGCTTCGTTCATCTGAGAAGATTTATGCCCTTAGCTCGACATCAAAAGTCCAAGATCGGAATAGCAAACTTATAAGAATATTCCATGGCCTCTCAGGGATCATCCAACTTAGAGAATACATCACTACTAGAAACTCAACTTGAGGAACACATCAAACTATTAGAACTACAACAAAGCAATGGGAATAGCCACAATACACCAGGTTTTTCAGGGGCAAAGAACATAAAGACGATGAATATATTGACCGATCCACTCAAACCCTTCATATGAGAGTAGAATTTTTACGATGGGATGAAAATGATCCTGTTGGATTGATTTCTTGGGCGGAGAAATATTTCAGATATCATCGCATCCTAAAACATTCAAGATGAAGCTTGCATCCATCAGTTTGATGGTGATGCTATTCAATAGTTCGATTGGCTAGAAATGAAACGTGAAAAAATTATCGTGGGAAACTGTCACGACCCCGATTTAAACCTTAGTTTAAATCGGAGTTCGCGACTCATTACGGACGATCAAATAAAATTGGGAAAGATTGTAGAAACGTGATGTAAAATTTTTTTTATAACATACATAAGAATGAAAATATCATAAAATAAACTACATAATTTATGTATGATCCTTCAGAGCAAACCAATAATCCTTAAGTTTTACATTTGACAAAATGTCTTTGCCTTCTTACAAAATAATACATATGAATTATACATAACTAAACCGCTCGACATCCTAATAGAAGGATACGAATGACTCAAATCTTTCCATCTTACCATGAACCCTTCAAATAATATCACCTCGTATAACTCCCAAGAATTATTTGAAAAATATTAGAAACAACAGAGTGAGCTAAAATAGCTCAGCAAGTTGATAACTCATAGCCTATATGTTACCAACTAATCAATTTGGAGGGACATAAAAAAGCATGCAATAATCATAATAGCAAAATAGGCATTTTCATATATTTAATAATTACATATATAACATACTAATCGGAAACATCACACACAACTTGTAAACAATATCATATAAATCATATCAAACATATGTATGCAAATACAACACTCTCATATGAATGCACGGATCACCAACTGGCCAGTGGTCGGTAGGTGGACTCTAGAGGTGGCTCCCATCGCGATCAGCGATGTAGCACTTAGTTCCATTCTACCTCATCCCTTTCGGGGAACAAATCATATAGCGATAGATGGACTCTAGAGGTGGCCTCTACGGATTCTAGAGGTGGCCCCCCATCACGACTACTCACGATGTGGCACTTAGCTCCACATGACACTTAACTCCAGTCTATCTCATCCCATTTCTGGGGAACAAAATGATGCATTGGATTCTAGAGGTGTCTCGTATCGTGATCAGCGATGTAGCACTTAGTTCCAATCATCATACATGCAATGTAGACATATGCAGATGCATGATTCATCACATAACGATCATATCTCGAATATCAGAAGATGAATCAAACTCATTCAAATGGAATAGGATTACATCCCATGGCTCCAAAACATTTCACATATGCTTTACCAATGAACCATCAATTGATCAATCATTCAAAACATAATTTTCATATAAACTTGACGATATATGAATTTAATACATATAATAATTGTATCTCAAATATCAGAACATGAATCATATCAAATATCATTTCAAACAAAATAAGATTGCACTAATCCATTCATATCATATACTTTTCAAATGTGCAATCATACAATCATTCAGATATACTTTTCATCATTGCATTTTTTCGAAATCAATTCATAGTATATCCAAAGCATATTCAATACATATAATAATCGATGTCACACCGAATTCAAAAAAGGTGAAAATATAGAGTAGGAGAAATCAACTTACTAGACATAATTGATCACACAAGGTGTTTCCCCTTTTCTTTTTTTTTTCTTCTCACATCTAACCCTATATCAATTATATATCTTCATATTATTATTGTGAAATGAACAACAACCTATGATTATTAGAACGACACATATATATAATTCATGTATTCAATCTTCTTACTTTACCCATCGAAAGTGCATTATAATACTTTGCACATTTGGTAAAAGAAATTCATATCTTTTAATTCAAATGATCATTTTATTATGATTCATATTCCCTTTTAACTGTGAACTACTTTAATATTAAGCAATCAAAGTTTCATATTTTATCTTAGAAAGATGGGTTCTAAGGCAAATCAACATTCAACATGCATTCCATTATGATTCTGCGTTTTGGTAGACTCACTAACATGAATTGAAAATTTATAACTTTTGATACAGAGATCAAAATAATTGAAATAGAATTTTGTTTGACCGAATCTTTTCAAACATACAACATGTATTAATTTTGGATTTTTACTCATTATAATAGTTTTACAAAAATTTCATGATCAAAGACATCTAATTAATACCTATAAAACTAATACAACTCATTATATTCATAACTTTATCAACACAATTTATTTTGAGACTACTAAAGTTGTATTAGAACCATAGCTTACACAAGATCCGTAGCCTTCATATTCTATTTCTAGGTTTGTAACTTTTAGCACAATTTCTAATTCAAGTTGATTCGGTAGGACAGCAAGATATATACCACATAGCATATAAGATCTCAAATTACTTCTTTCCTCAATAAACAAACTTCTAAGTAATTATTCCCTGGAGGTTCCATAAACTTTATAATCATTATAATACATTTTAACAATAAATTGAACATTCGGCTTCTACTTGGAATTTTTTCCTAATTTTGATTATTTTATGATATCTAAATCATTAATCAAATTTCCTTATTGATTCAATCAATCTCACATGGGTGACTTTACATTTAATTTTCAGAAATTTAAACTACCATAAAATCGAAAAAATCAATTACCTAATACGTACCTTGTAAATTTCTATTTCTTTCTTCTTCTTATCGTATTATTCGTGCCTTGTTGCCATCCCCTTTTTTTCTTTGGTTCGGTTAGCTCCATAGGTAAGGAAATTTTCATTTAACCTCTTTTTTTTTTCTTTTTTTTTTCATCTCCCCTGGTTCGGCCAGCAGTTAACATAGTTTTTTTTTTCCTTCTTGCTCTCCTTATTCGGCCAACATCCGGATGAGATAAGGTTTTAAATATATATGACATATGTGGGTATATATATCTGATTTTGAGGCGGTGCATACTTGAATGAAGGACAAGAATAATATATATATATATATATATATATATATATATATATATATATATATATATATTAAGTATTACATATAAGTGGTGGACGTGGCCTTCGTTCAAGGAGGTAAGCACCACGAGTTGATGATTATGCAACCATATCTTGATGTGGCATATGAGATGAAATACATGGGTGGCCAACTACTTAAGTTCCACATGGATGAAAAGAAACGGTGGAGGATGATGGCAATTTTATCAAAATCCCACTACGCAATAACTAGATCATATAGCTGATAAGATATAAATTATAATTAATCAAATTAGGAGTTATCCTAATAAATAAGCTTAAGACTAATTGGGTTATTGTGCTTTATCTTAATTAATATCTACTCTATCTATCGGTTTAGATATTTATATAAAATCATAACTAATTTTAATTTATTCCCAATATATAATTAATTGAATTTTAATTATTAATTAAGCTAATTGCCTGGAGGGCATTGTAATATTATAATTCAATTAAACCTATATCAAAATAATGATTAACTTAATTAATTTATAATCAAGTTAATTAACATGTGTATGATTATTCGGATATTTCAGAAACATTTTCTACGAAGTTGTTAATATGGTTCTGACCTTTAGAGATAAAAAATGTACATGGGGAGCTGGCAAAAATTCAACAAAGTACTTTAATATTAGAGTATTAAACTCTATTTGAGCGATTGTCAAATCGTGTGAGAGATTGGAGTGAACGTCATTGGTTGGAACCTTTGTTGAAAGTTTTTTTCCAGACATTCGGCACGAAGTAAAACCTCGATGATCAGCCACCATGGTTGTCATTATTTCTTTTTCTCGAGTGGAAGAAGAACGTCTAAATGATGAGAGGCACCGATCAAATAAAAAATTTAGCAAGTCAATAGGAAATAGTAGCTCGACAATATATTCGCCCAAAGCTGGATGGTCTAATTGTTCATCCTCTTCTAAAACTTCTATAAAAAATTATCTCAACATGATATAAAGGAGCGTGCAATTAAAGCTCTATGCTTTCATTGTGATGAAAAATGATAAAGAGGACACGTACACTTGGGACTTCTTAAATTAATAATGAAGATTGAATTGGAAGGATAAAATGTGATATTAAAACAAAAACATTGCAATGTCAATTCTATATCAATCATCACATGGAAAAAATACTTTGGATGAAGAAAAAATGTTACATAGTTCAACTCCAACTTATGGGAGTAACACATTCATCATCAACTATTGAGAATGGGCTCGAACCTTTGCTTTCAGAATTTTCAGATATATTTGCAGAGGCAGAAGGACTTCCACCACAACGATCATACAATCATTGAATCTCTCTTTTACCAAGCTCATCTTCGACTAATATTCGACCATATCTCTATCCTCATTTTCAAAAAATTGAAATTGAAAAAATAGTTCAAGAAATGCTTGAAGAAGGAATAATTCGATCGAGTACTAGTCCTTATTTTTCTCCAGTGTTATTAGTAAAAAAAGAAACATGGTTCTTGATGTATGTGTGTGGATTACAGAGCTCTTAATAAAGTCATTATCAAGGACAAATACCATATTCCAATGGTTGATGAATTGCTTGGTGAACTTAGGGGTGCAAAATTATACACTAAGCTCGACTTATATTCGGGGTATAATCAAATTCGAAAACATGAAGCTGATGTGCAAAAAGTTATTTTTCAAACCCATGATGGTCATTATGAGTTTTTTGTCACGCCCTTCGGGTTAACTAATGATACATCCACTTTTCAAAACTTGATGAACAACATCTTTCGACCACACTTATGAAAATTTGTGCTAATATTGTTTGATGATATCATCATTTATAATTCATCCTTGCAAGAACATCTATCTTATTTGAAGATAATTTTTACTATACTTCATGAGCATGAACTATTTGTTAAGAAATCTAAATGCAGTTTTGATCAACCGCAAGTGGAGTACCTTGATCATGTTGTCTCTTATGAGAGAGTTTCAGTGGATGAATTTAAAATTCAAGTAATGCTTAAGCGACTCATTCCTCATACAATTAAATCGCTTAGAGACTTCTTGGGCTTTATAGGGTACTACCACAAGTTTGTGAAGGATTATGGTAAGATAAATGCACAAGTGACATCCTTGCTGAAGAAGGATTTTTTTAAGTAGAATTTTAATGCAAAAAGGTCTTTTGATCACATTAAGCTTGCTATGTCCACAACTCCAGTCTTAGCTTTGTCAAATTTTGATAAATTATTCATCATTGAATTTGATGCTTCAGAAATCAAGATTGGATCTATGTTGATGCAAGAAGGTCGACTAATTGCATATACTAGCAAGGTTCTAAAAAAAATAGATCTCAGTTGGTCTGTGTATGATAAAGAGATGCTTGTCATTATTCATGTTGTTACTAAATGAAGACTTTACTTGATTGGTCATCGATTTCAAATTCGTACAAATCATAAGAGTTTAAAACATATATTGGAGCAAAGAATCACTTTCATGCAATAATAGAAGTGAGTTTCTAAATTATTGGAATATGATTATGAGATTACTTATAAAAGAAGAATTGAAAATCTTGTGGCCGATGCTCTTTCTCATCTTCCTGAGCATGAAAGTTTATCTGCTATATATATTTTGTCCACTGCTGATTTTATTCGTCAAGAATGTCAAGAAGATGTTGCTATCAAAACATTAATTCAAATATTACAAAATGAACCTCTTTCAGCTTCACTATATTCTTGACACTCCAAAAATATTCTCTATAAAGGTAGAATTGTTTTAGTGCCAAACTCGGCTCATAAGCTAACTTTATTAAATGAATTTCATGGTCCCTAACGACTAAACATTCTAGTGTACTTTGCACGTATAAGAATGTTTCTTGAGAATTCTATTGAATAGGCATGGAAAATGACATTATGAAATTTATTGTTGAATATGATGTTTGTAAGGGGAAATAAGTGCAAGTCTAGGATTGTTGCAACTGCTTCCAATTCATACTGAAGCATGGGTAGATATGTCTATGGATTTCATTGAGGGTTTATCCTCTTCACATGGAAGAACTATAATATTTGTGGTGGTGGATCGTCTTACTAAGTATGTCCATTTTTGTGCCATGTCTCATCCATATACGACGGCTACTGTTGCTAATGTTTTCGTTGAAAATGTTGCCAAATTTCATAGGATGCCACGATCAATCGTGAGTGATAGAAAAAGTTTTTACTAGCCAATTTTGGAAGGAACTTTTTTATTTACAATAAACCCAATTAACGAAGATCATAGCTTATCATCCTCAAACAGATGAATAAACTTAAGTCATCAATAGAAGTTTGAAATCTTATCTTTGTTGTTTCTCAAGTGATAAGCCTAAAAATTAGAATAAGTGACTTCCTTGGGCAAAGTAGTGGTACAACACAACTTTTTACTCTTCTAAAAAACTTACTCCTTTTGAAGCTATGTATGAATATCCTCCTCCTGCTATTGCTCAATATGCAATAGGTGCTACTATTATTAATGCTGTGAATATTGAATTACATGATCGAGATCAAATACTAAAGTTATTGAAGGATAATCTTACTAGTGCTCAATCTTGAATGAAACAACAAGCTGACAAAAAATGAATTGAGAGTGAATTTCAAATTTGAGACTTAGTTTATTTACATTTGTAGCCATATAAATAACTTTCTATTATTGTTCGAAGTTCAATGAAATTATCACCTCAATTTTATAGTCCTTATAAAATTTTGGAGCAAATTGGGCTAGTAGCTTATCATCTTGATCTATCTTCAACATCTCGTATTCATCTAGTGTTTTATGTCTCTTGCCTTAAGAAGAAGTTTGGGGATAATGTTTCTATGCAACATCACCTTCCTGAATTGGATTCGGATGACAATGTTCATGCAATATGGTTTTGAAGAGTAAGTGTCATTTTATTCAACAGAAGAATGATGTTGTTACTAAATGGTTGATCAAATGGATGAATTCACCAATTAAAGATGCTACTTTTTAATCATATATGATAATACAATATTCTTTCGTTAATTACTTAAAGAAACTAGGAGCCTATCATTATTTACCCCACCCCTAATATAAGAATCCACTAAACCACGACCAATTTTCGTATTGTGCAATAGAAAGTTCAAATCGAGCACGAAAATGATCTGACCCATAGTCAAAACCAAAGCTTTATGTGACAGTTGACACCCCTGAACCAATCCTAGGGCTTCCTCATCAATCAAACGTCCGGCAATGAGTTTGGGGATTCGAAAGGATCGAGATCTCGCCGAGAGGAATGATAGAGAAAGGGGGGCAGAATACAAGTGCACTCGAGTAAAGTTTATTCTCTACTCGTTGTCCTCGCTGAGTTTGCGATTGGCAAGCATTTTGATGGAGAGCGATGACGGGAGGAGGAGGATGGTGCCATCGGACGCTATTTGTAAGCACTCGCGCCGACCCTGAGATCACCATAAGGATAAGTGAGATTTACCACGAACGGCTCGATTTAGGTGCATCATCTAGGTTGTGTGCCAGAATCGCCAAATGACAAATACGGCAGGATGAATGGATAGAGTTGCCATTTTATTTTTATATATTTTTTATTTAATTAAGACATGGAGGGGAGGGAGAAGTCCATGACTTTGGGGTGCCAGCAATTTGCAAGCATTGCTAATTAATTATGGTTGGAACATTTGAGATCTCATAATTGTTTTACTTAGATATTTAATTATAGAATATTGCATGTAATACTCACTACAAGAAAAAGCCTGATTTCCGACGGTTTGTTTTCGATGTGCCGAAATTCGTCTGAAATACCGATGACTTTTTCGGCGGATCGAACAAACCGTCGAAGTTTTTGTCGGGTAATTTTCGACGATTCCGGCCGTCTAAATCTTCGACGGTTCAGAATTCGTCAAAACTTTCCATCGAAAGTTTTGATGATCGTAACCATCGATGATTTTTTCAACGGTCTATACCGTCGAAAGTTTCGACAGTTCACCTATCTGTCGAAACTTTAAGCAGTCAAAGCCATCAAAATATTTTAAAGTTGGACTATATTATTATTTTAATTTTTGACAGTTCAAACCGTCGAAAGTTGTGACGTTTCATGGAACCGTCGATATTTCGGCGGACAAACCCATCGGAATATTAACTGATTTTTATTAATTAAAATATTTTACATTAATTATTTTTTATGGTTTTGGAGAACCGTCAAAAATTTTGACGGTTTTGAAGAACCGTCGAAAGTTTCAACGGTTTTGTATAACCGTCGAAAGTTTCGACGGTTTGACTAGCGGGTTTGACCATCTTAATTCGAATTAATATTATATTATATTTACCTTAGTTTCGACTGTTATGACTGTCGGAAACTGGCTATATAAATACCCGACCCCACTGTCACTTTCTCTGTTTCGATCCCGGTCGTCCTCTCTTCTACCGTCGAAAGCTCGCGCGCATTCTGTCCGGCGGCGCCCTCCGGTACCTGCATTGCCGAAGCCTCGCCGCCTGAAGCCCTCTTTAGTCGCTCGAAGCTCTCGTTCGTCGGCCGAAGCTCTCGTCCGCCGCCTGAGGTTGTCGTCCGCCGCTAGGTCTCCGCCGCGATTGCAACCTCTGGCCCAGATACGCTCCGATCCCCGTCGGCTGAAGCTCTCTTCGCCCTCCCATGCCAGATCCGTCGCCCTCCGCGCGCGGCGGCCAGATCAGGCCGCCCTCCGCGCACGGCGGCCAGATCAGGCCGCCCTCCGCGCATGGCGGCCAGATCCGGCCGCCCTCCACGTGCAGCGGCCAGACCCGTCCGCCCTCCGCGCGCGGCGGCCAGACCCGGCCGCCCTCCGCGCGCGGCGGTCAGACCCGGCCGCCCTCCGCACGGCAGCCAGATCCGGCCGCCCTCCGCGCGCGGCGGGCAGTTGCGACGGCCAGATCCGGCCGCCCTCCGTGCAGCGGCCGGATCTGGCCGCCCTCCGCACTGTCAATTAAATGTGTGAACCATCCTCCTTATGATATGTGAACAAATTAAATTGAAGTTGATTAATGACGAAATCTCATAGTTCTAATTTAATGACTCAGATGATATGATTGCATGCAGTTGGATCCACTCCCTAATATTCCTTGTAATTTGTGTGGTTTTCATAAAGCATTAGAACTTTTTTAGAGAGTACCTCAGCATCTAAAAGATGTGCATAAAATTACTTTTGCATTTTTCATATCATGTAATAATTTACAACTGAACATATCTAAGAGATAATTTTATGTCGTGAAAAAATACGTAGAAAGACACTTATCAAACCGTAGTATCTTACAATTTTTTTAAACTCACAAGTTGAAGGATGTACTACTGAATAAGGTCTTTATTATCACTTATTAAGTTAAATCAAGATATACACAACAAAAAAGAAATTTATGAAACGCTTCAAAGTTCACATATCTTGAAAATTTGAGTTGCATACATGGCTCACATTTCATGTGTAGTGCCTAAAGAATATTGTTATTTTATATGCTGCAAAATCAGAGAGATTTGTTCACAGATATATCCATTACTTCAACTATTGTTTTGTTCATATCTAATTTAAAGTAAATAAAAATTCTTGTGTTACAGACTATTATGTTATGCTTGTATTTGATCCATTCTTGTATTTGTTATGCTTTGCTTGTGTTGTTGCTACGATAAATTGTCGCGGGATGTAAAAGATTGTCGCTCATGTTGTAAAAAGTATTTCAGCTCGCTATACATGCATGACTGTAGTTTGTTGCTGTCACTGTAAACTACGTAAATCCTGATTAGTTGTAATTAGTTGTAATCAGTGTTTTCTTTAAATGACAAAATATGTGAACCGTTGGATTGATTTACAATTTTTTACCGATTTTATTACACATTTTATAATTACTATAACTTGCAAATAATGCAGACATTATGTCATACTTGAACGATCGTCGATGGATGTACAATAGAAATAATTTTGGTCGTAGAGGCTTGACACAAGAATTCATAGATGGTGTTGACTATTATGTTAGTGTGGTTTGTCAATCTTTCCAATATCAGCAGGAGGGAACAATTATGTGTCCTTGTTTGAAATGTGCTAGCACAAAGTTACAGACGCTAGAGACTTTTAAGGTTCACTTATATAGAAAGGGTTTCAAACCCAATTATTGGCAATGGGATAATTTAGGTGAAGGAGCGTCTTTGACAAGCGTCCCAAATTCAGGTCTTCATTTTGTCGATCCTGAACCAACATTTACTTCGCAATATGAGTATGGTAATATTAGATTTGAGCAGAATGAAGAGGCATCAAATCCAGAAGCAAGAGATTTTTATGACTTACTAAACGCATCGAGCCAACCCTTATGGCCCGGGTGTGAAAGTCATTCGGAACTATCACTTGCTGTTAGATTGTTGAATCTGAAAGTCGACCACAATATTTCACAAGCATGTTTTGATGCATTTCTAGATATTTTAAAAGATGTCACACCAACTGGGGCTCACATTCCTGAAAATTTTTATAGGACAAAAAGATTGGTTAGTAAACTTGGTCATGGCTCAACTAATAGATTATTGTCGTCATGGTTGTATGTTATATTACGACGACAACATCAATTTGAATGACTACAAATTTTGTGGGGCCGAACGATATAGAGTGACTAACAAGACTCAAGTGGCTATCAAAAGAATGCATTAGTTGCCTCTTATTCCAATGCTTAAAAGACTATACTCGTCTATAGGGTCAGCGTCGCAAATGAAGTGGCATGCACAACATAATACTTCGGAAGGTGTCATGCTTCACCCATCGAATGGTGAAGCGTGGAAACATTTTGATCGTAAGGATCCTAATTTTGCTAGGGACAAAAGGAACATAAGGCTCGGATTATACGCGGATGGTTTTGCACCATATGGTCAGACTTCAGTTTCTTATTCATGTTGGCTGGTCATAATAACACCTTATAATTTGTCACTTGGAATTTGTATGTCCGCACCTTATATGTTTTTGACATGCATTATTCCTGGTCCTCACAGTCCTAAACAGAGGATAGACGTGTATTTACAGTCTCTAATAGACGAGCTAAAAGAACTGTGGGATGGTGTCGTCGCTTATGATGTGTCGACCAAATAAAATTTCACTTTGAAAGCTACCTTATTGTGGACCATTAATGACGTTCCTGCCTACAGGATGTTGTCTAGTTGAATTACCGCAGGGAAATTAGCTTGCCCATGTTGCATGGAACACTCAGATGCGTTCACTTTGAGAAATGGGGGTAAAAATAGTTGGTTCGATTGCCATAGACGGTTTCTTATAGCTGATCATCCGTACATAAATAATCGAAATGCATTTCGACGGAATAGGGTTGTAGAAGACATGGCTCCAGTCAGGCGCTTAGGAGCTCAATTACGTCGCATTGTCAATGCTTTATGCAGAATTGTCGACGATCCAGATGTCACATACAATGAGTATGGTGTTTGTCATAACTGGACCAAATGAAGTATTATTCTGGGATTTACCTTATTGGTCTGATTGTTTGATACGTCATAATTTGGACGTCATGCACATTGAGAGAAATGTGTTTAAAAATATATTCAACATCGTAATGGACATTAAGGGCAAAACAAATGACAACCTAAAGGCGAGAGTAGATTTGAAGGAGTACTGTCAAAGGCCAGAGTTGCACTTAGTGACTTTACCTAACGTTAGATTATCTAAACCAAAGGCAAGTTATGTTCTCACTAAGGAGCAGAAGACTCAAGTTTGTCGCTGGATCCAAGAGCTGAAAATGCCGGATGGTTATGCATCAAATCTGACCCGATGTGGACATAAATAACTTGCGTTTGTTTGGCATGAAAAGTCACGACTGCCACATATTCATGGAAACTTTGCTTCCTACTGCTTTTTCTTCACTCCCAGACAAGATTTGGAAGTCGATGATGGAGTTGAGTCAATTCTTCAAAGAATTGTGTTCTACAACATTAACGATGGAAAATATCATCCAATTGGAACGTAATATTCCGATAATATTATGTAAGTTTGAACGAATATTTCCACCGAGATTCTTTGATTCCATGGAGCACTTATCTATTCATCTGTCATATGAGGCAAGGGTAGGTGGACCAGTACAATATATGTGGATGTATCCTTTTAAAAGAAATCTTAATCGAATTAAAAGGATGATTAAGAACAAAGCACGTGTCAAAGGATCCATATGTGAAGCGTATATGATTCAGGAGATTTCGTACTTCTGTTCTTACTACTTCGAGTCCCATGTTAAGTGTGCGAGGATCAGAGTCCATTGAAATGATGAAGTTCCAGAAGAACAGTCTGATGTGGCATCTTTGTCGATCTTCAATCAGTTAGAATAATATTTTGGGAAGCCAAGGAGTAGATGGCTCGGTGATGCAGAATTCAAGTCTGCCACGAATCATGTATTCTAAACACGCAGGAGGTGCAAGGCTACATTAAGTAAGTTTAATATCCATGTGTTCTTTACTTTAACATCTTCCCAAACAATATTTTGATTTAGCCATCACTTTGTATGTAGTGCTTTCTTGCAATACTACAATGTCCCTGAAGAACTTGTACAAGATAGAATCGAGAATGACTTCGCACCGGGGTTTAAGGAACAGGTAACTCTTACGATATTAAAAATAATTTGACGTCTTCATCTTCTACTCTTCTCATTCATTTTCATATTAGGTTCTCAGTACCGGTACGACGTCTGGTCTCCAAAATTTGGCATGGGAACCGGCTCGAGAGGTGAAAAGTTGGTCGGTGTATTTTGTGAATGGTTGTAAGTTTCACACTGAAACTTGGTCGATCGGGAAGAAAACCGTGAACAGTGGAGTATGTGTCGTAGGATCCACGGATGGAGAAAATGAGCGTGACTACTACGGTATTCTCAAAGACATTATTTAGCTGCAATACACTGGAGGTAATAAAGTCACTTTATTTGAGTGTAATTGGTTTGATGCAAAGGAAAGAAGAGGGATGCGAGTTCACAAAGATTTTAAAATAGTTAAAATACGTCACAATAGGTGTTATGATCGTTTTGATCCTTTCATTATTCCGTCTTCTACAAGACAAGTATATTATGTGCCATATCCAGAGAAGACCAATGACAAAGCACAATGGTGTGTTGTAATAAAGACGAAGGCAAGAAGCAGGATAGAAGTTGATGGTGCATTGCAATGTGCATATCAAGATGATTCGCATACTTCTGTGGCCCCTATTGTAGACACCGAATTAGTCGACGATCTACGGGATTCAGAACACGTATTTGAAGACTTCGATAACGCCGACATACAAAATGATGAAAATGGCTCGGACGAAGATGAATTTGAAACTACGTCAACTTCAGATGATGATGATGATGATGATGGGTACCAATCATGTGGTAACTCAGATGATGAGTAATGTTATTATTACTTAATGTCACGGTCCTGTTGTATTTTTATCTTACGACTATGGGGATCTTGTATTAAGACTGTTGTCATCTTATGGATTGTTCGTTTATGATTCATTTTCATGTTGTATCATAATTGTTTATTCAAATTATCATCTCACAATAGTTTGTTTGATGCGTTAGCGATGCATGTGGACAAACAATCGGATCGACGGATGCTTGACGAGGACGATGCATTCTCATATTCGCTATCATCTCGTGTGTGTTTGAAATAATAATCAAAAGAATTTTACACATAAGCTTATTCGAATTAATTTGTTTATTTTTTATAAGCGCCTCCGGATATTAAGAATTGGTTCTCGAGTTATACGTACAATTTCGTTCCTAAAGATGTGACACAAGATGTAGCCGAACATAGTCAGGTCGAGACGTTGTGACATTTGAATTTTTTATCAATTGTGAATTTGACTTGGATTAAATTTTGTATCACGCAGATGTTTCGTTTTGGTAAAAGTAAAAATAAAGGAAAGGAGTCGGTCGTCCCTAGAGCTCGATCTACTCCGTCGGCTCCTAGATCAGCTACGGGCATTCGTATAATAGAACGTTCTTCTCCTCCGCCGGCTCCTTCCTCTCACGCTGATATTGCGGACTTGGAATCACAATTGCCAGAAGAACCCGTCAGAGCTCGTTGTTCCGTGGAAGACTTAGACCAGGCTTCGTCAAATCGTGTTTGCAAAGCATACTTGCAGCCAGCTGGAAATTTAGGGTAAGTGTTATTTTATGTGTTTACAAATCCTTATTCATTTTGTGATTCAGCCATGACATTTTATAATTTTGTATCCTTCCAAGTTTGTACCGTCGAAACCCGCGGCTGCAGCAATTACTAAAGTGTTGCGACATAGGTATACTAAAGCGTGGCTTACATGTAGCGAAGTTCCTTATGCCACGAGACATATGCTATTTAATGAATTTCAGACATCCTTAGAAGCCAACATGGTCATTAAAATTTATCTTCATAATACTTTAATTATTTTTATACACATGCAGACTGATGTGTGGTGGGAGCCCGAGAATATGGAACAAATGTGGAAGGCTTTTAATTATCGGTGCTCGAAGAGATTGTCCGCGATGCTTTCAAAAGCTCGAGCTGCTGGAGAACTACCCAATTGGATCCCCGAGGCCATTTGGATCGATTTGCTACGAAAGTGGTCTACCGAGGAGTACAAAGTGAAATGCGAAAAAGCAAAAACCAATCGAGAGTCCGACCAGGGAGCATGCTTGCATTCGGGCGGATGTGTATCCACGAGCACGATTGCTAAGAAAATGATAAGGTGTTTCAATATAGTGTCGACAAAATATTATACTTTATTCCACAAAATATTATCCTATTGCAGGAGAAAGAGACGAGTAGACCACCTACTCAGGACGAAATATTTCTCCGAACTCATCAGAAGAAAACAAAGAATGGGTTTCGAGTTATGTCCGGGAGACATATGTATGTAAATTTATGTGCCATTATTTTTTCTAAATTGCAAGTTAATAGTTAATTATTAAAACTTTGAAGTCGATCACCTACTCGTCGTTTATGGTTAATTATTTTTGCCGGTTCTTTGTTTTTTTATATTTCAGGAGTCTTATAAAACAAAAGAAGTTGATCACATTACGCAAGCCACGCAGGAGGGGACCACACCGTTGACCCCAAGACAACTTTGGACGGACCACGTCGGCGTGAAGAAGGGTCGCATTTACAGCCTCGGATCTTCTATGAGTACAACAGATATTGGATATGGTCGTAAATCTACTTCAGGTTCATCTTTTTTTGGTCAACGTATGTAAGAAATTGTGGATCAGACGAGGCATTCGATTAGGGAAGAGCTCAGAAAGGAGTTCGAAGAACGTGAACATCGTAACAAGACTTAAATGAATCGGATCTTCTGTGAGTACAACAGATATTGGATATGGTCGTAAATCTACTTGATATTCATCTTTTTCTGGTCAAGGTATGCAAGAAATTATGGATCAGATGAGGCATTCGATTAGGGAAGAGCTCAGAAAGGAGTTCAAAGAACGTGAACGTCGTAACAAGACTGAAATGAAGAAAATGATGCATGCCATCATGCGTGGCAAATTTAACGTCTACGCCGCCGAGGTAGATTCATTATACTTAATTTTTTTTTGAACTTGCTTTAATCTGTAGTCTAATATATTTGCTATAATTTTACTCATTAGATTCATATGCACTTTGACATCAACATGACCTAGAGAAATAAGGGTATATGGGTACTAACTTTCTCAATTCTCTATTTCTTGTGCAGTGATGTTCGAATTGTTTTGCGATCAAGACTTCAGAACTTCAGCTCTTCATCTTTTCATCGTGACCAAGACTTCAATTTGTTTGCTTTAATATGTGTTTGGAATGGTGTTTGAATTATGTGATGTGTAATCTGTGATGGTTATTATCTGTTGAATTATGTGATGTTGTGTTATCTGTGATGGTTATTATTTGTTGAATTATGTGATGGTTGGAATGTTGAATTATGTTGTATTATCTGTTCGGATATTAAATTTCAGCATTTTTTTAATTTTTTTTATTTCTGACGGTTCTAACCGTCAGAAATAGCTGAAAATTGATTATTGACAACGAATTTTTTCGATACTTATCGACGGTTCTAACCGTCCGTACAATATTATCAACGGTCTTAGCCATCGAAAATCACCTGTGGAGTCGACGGGTGAAACTGTCGATATGAGTTTGTCGACGATTTAAGCCGTCGATACTATCGACGGTTAAAGCCGCCGATAAATATCGACGGCACGAACTGTCGATAGTATCGATGGTTCAAGCCGCACGAATCGTCGATAATATCGACGGTTCAAGCCCCCGATAAATATCGACGGCACGAACCGTCGATAATATCAACAGTTTAAACCGTCGATATATATCGGCGGTCATAACCTCGATAGTATCGACGGTTCGTGCCGTCGATACTCAGCGTTCGACGGCCGTGCCCGCCAGCTAGACCGTCTGTAATATCGACGGTTCAGAAATAACCGTCGCAAATAGTTTGCGATGCCTAGTTTTTGCACGGACACTATCCGTCGAAAGAACCGTCGAAAAACGTTATTTCCGACGGCTCTGGCCATTTTACAAACGGTTCGGGCCGTCTGTAACAAGAAATTTTCTTATAGTGACTTATCTATGAATTATATCAGTAAGAGTGTATTCACCAGATAAGTAAGAAATCACATTATATTATATTTAGTATAACTTTTTCATTTATTTTTCTTAGATAACTAAAAAATAATTGTATGTTTAATATTTAATTCTCATTATCAATATTTTAAATTTGCAAATCCGAAAATCTTTCTCCTCATCAAATTAGCTTTTACCTTTTAAATTTAATATTTCCAGAAAATGTTATTACATAATTTAGCAAATCTTATTATAAGATATTTTTCTGTAAGTAAATTCGAAAGTAATAATAAATTATGTTACTATTTCAAACCCATTGTATATATTTATATATTAGGGTTCAAATTATGTTTAGAATGAAAATGTTAGTGCATTAGAATTAGTTATAATATTACATTATTTTTTATGAGACCACATGTGTCTTCAGTGCATGACGTCACTTATCGTGTTCGAATGCTTTTACATTTGCTTTGTTTTAAATTATTTTCAGTCATTTATTTTTTAATTATAAAAGTAATATATTATATTTAAAAAAGAAAATATTATTTATTTTATTATACTTATCCACTAATTGGGCTCAAATTAAACATTTTGTTTTAAGTTATTTAAATTCCAAAAAATATATTATCTTTTAAAAAATCATTATTATTTATTTAATACACTTGTACATTAGTTCCTAGAAAGGAAATCATAGTTATTTTAATCATACATAAACCGAATCATTTATTTTTATTCATAAAATAATACATTATATCTTAAAAAATATATTACTTACATAAAGGAAAGATTAATTTTACTTGGACTCAAATTGAATTTTGTGTTTTAAATTATTATTTTTTACTTTCGAAATTAAGACTCTATCTTACAAGATGGAAATAATATGTATTTAGTTATTTAAAATAAATGACATATGTCATAGTGATATTATGCGTCTTGTAGCAACCTTTGCTTTGTTTTAAATTATTCTTTCATTTAATTATTAATACTAAAAATAATACATCATTTTGAAAAATGAAATTATTATTATTATTTTCTTATACTTGTCCGTTATCTTTTAGAAAGTAAGCATTATTTTTATCGGGCTCAAATTGAATTCTTTATTTTAAAATATTTTTTAATTATTGAAATTAAAAATTATTATTTATCTTATTATACTTGTATATTATCTTTTAGAAAGGAAATGTTATTTATTTTAATCACACTCAAATTGAATAATTTATATTTTACTTCCAAAAGTAATACATTATTTTTTAAAAAAGAAAATATTATTTATTTTATTATACTTGTCCATTATCCTTTGAAAAGGAAATATAAATTTCAAATGGACTCAAATTGAATAATTATTTTAAATTATTTCTTAATTATGAAAATAACATGTTATGTTTTAAAATAAAAGTATTATTATTTTAAATAAATGACACATGTTGTCGTGATATTAATTATGTCACTTCTCGCGACCTAATGCATTTACCTTCGCTTTTATGAATATATAATATATTTCAAATAAATGACACGTGGTTATTATTGTGATATTATGCCACTTGTGGTGACCTAATGCATTTACCTATAGCTTATGTTTTAGGTGAATGATATTACAAATAAAGATTATATATATTTATTAGTTGTTTAAAAATAATAAGTCTTAAATTACTGGGCCTTAATAATCATATTATTAATAATAAAGGACTCGCATTGGTGAGGCCAGCAGCCTCATATATCCTTGAGCCGGCTCGGCTGTAAGAATTGACTAATGACCAATTATTTGTACTAATATTATGATGATTCTTTGGTCTCATTTATGATTCAATTTCACTCATTAAGTACAACATATAAGAGGACAAGGTGATTGATGTAAAATAAAAAAAATTAAACTAAAAGAATAGTTCTTTAATGAACTTTTGGGATTCTGATAATTTTAATAATACTATTATTATGTAATAATTTTGACATGAGTTTGAGTATCGTTCATTACAACTCATACAACATTGATAATATTTACATAATTTACATTTAAACATAAGGCATTTAAGTATAAAATTAACATATGGTTTATATCATTTTAATTATCTAAAATTCTAACAATACTTCTCAATTATTTATTTTTATTTGAAAAACATCCCAAGATTTTTACATATTTTTAAAATGATTTTTTGTGTGCCTCACCGGTGAATAGGTTTCGTAGCCCGTAAATTATCATCATGGCATCTAAATTATCTAAGTTCAGTCATAACTTGAATTCTGAATAGACTTTGACGTTTTATTAGCCTAAATTCTGTCAAACATCTCATGCGTCTTGATTTTCGAAGTGGAACTAGGTGGAAATACGTCGCATTAGATATTTTGAAATCAGAATCAAATGTTACTAATTTCAAAATTATATTCCTCTTTTTTTTTCATTTTTTTTACATTGACGTTGTTTTGTTTTTCAAAATATTTTTTCTTTTCTTATTTTCTCACTCTCATTTATCATATAAGATAATTTATTTATTAAATGTAAATTATTTATTATTAAGGATTAATATAAAATTATTTATTACTTATCATTTCATTAAAAAATTAATGTTTTGTTAAATATAAATTATTTAAAAATAATTTATTATATTTAAATTAATTATTTTTAACAAAAATTTTAATAAAAATTTTTAATTTATACTTTTATTTTTATTAATTAATAAAAATATTTTTATTTATAATACATATTTTTTATTCAAACGTACACTAAAAATTAATCGATCATATTTATTTTTTTATCACATTAACTTTTTTTCATCATTCCATTTTATTTAATATTATAGAAATTCGAAAGAACCACTATTCTAAAAATTTTGACGTCCGGTTCATCTGGAACTTGAATCTTCGATATAATTTGGCGTCGTCATTTTTTATTGGTTTAGTGCCACCATAAAATGAGTGATCGAAAATATTGTGAACATTTTAAAAGAGTCTAATTATGAAACATCATTAAGACATCGGATAAATATTATTGTAAGGCAGCATGTGTAAAAATTTCTCTCGTTTGAGGATAAAGAGATTATGGCTGGTCAATTCTTATTCTGTTTGTTTTTTTTTCCTCTGTGCTTCTATATTCATGAGCCTCCCTCATGCATGGTCAGCATGCAAAGCTTTTTTTTTTCTTTTAACTAAGCGCTGGCACAGTCTTTACCCTATCGACTTCTGTATTTTTTTTTTTCGATCTCAACCCACCTGTATTCATTATTATTAACACTTGATTAGTTTGATGTTCGGGACTCGAAGGATTATGATAATACCTTTGACCAATATGGTGGTTCCAAGAATCGAGCTTGATCTATTAGGTCCTCAACCACTTAAAACGCAGTTCGCTACCACTACGCGCAAATTCTCAGGACATGATCTAATGTAGCCGAGGCGTCACTGGGACCTTTGTTCGCCGCAAGCTATCAAAATGTTTCTGTGTGCCATAGTCATTCCCGTAAATAGGAAAAAAATCATGCATGATCAGTGCAAAAAAAAAAGGAAAGAAAAACACATTCCAAAGTTGTTGTAGTAGACACTGAACATGGACTAGATCAGCAGCAAGCTATCAAATTTTAAGGTTTTTGTCTTATTGATGCATCTATTTATCACTGACAACTTCTGCTGGAAATAAAATGCAAGATATGAGGTGATGATTACAAATTAGTACGTGCCACTAATCAGCTCACTGGAGATTGATATGCTGACACAAAAAAAAACAAAAAAAAAAAGACAGGATTATATCTTCGCCACAAACATTCAGCAGACTTGAAGCAATCATTATCCTAGCGATGGTGGAAGCACGAATAGAGTACCTTATCACATCTGTCATTCCCAGAATGAGAAGCTTGAGTAAAAGGTGCTGGTCCTTCTATTCCAAGAAACTTGTTCATGGTTCCTTTCAGCATAGCACCCTTGGAAGCAAAGCTCTTATTGCCCTGAATAAACTTGTAAAAATCTTGGCCTTTATCTGCCCTCTCTTTGGTAAACTTCTCCTCTCCTTTGGATCCATAGGAAGGAGCTTGCCGATGATGAAGCCTCAATTGCAGGTTCTGCAAAGTTTTTATGTGAAGAAAGAACTGAACGTACCACGAGGTAATTTCAGAAATAACACAATGGTGGAGCTTCGTGTTTTTGCCAAGTCGTTAAACTTGCAACGAGCTGAAGCTGTCACCCCTGAAATCTGAATGATTGGATTTACCTCAGACAACTGGGCCACGGAAGTGTAAGAAGTGATTTCACCATGTAGCAATATTGCTATGAAAAGCTTTGTTACTTCGCCAATGTGATTGTTTTGACAAGTCTTAATATATGGCAAACTGTACTGCACTGCGTCCACCAATCTGAAACATAATCAAGGTGTCCATTTCAGAGGCCTGATTGATCTATCAAAAACCAGTCATCAGATTGTTACAATGAATATATGAATCCTTGAAGAAAACAAAAAAGGAATGCTGTCAAATTGTTGAAGAGATTTCTAACGATTCCTCATGAGTCATGACAACCTTACTGGAAGATCTGAATTAGATTGGACACGTGCAGATATGATAATGATTGTTTAGAAGATGTTTTTCTTAGTTCTGACTGCGTCAACAGTTAAATTCATGCAGAAGATGGTTGTAAATTGTTTTCCATTGCCTCCATTGAGCCCAACCAAGACTGACAGCATGGTTGAAGTATCAGGACAAAATACATCAAGCATTGTCTTCTATATATTACAACACACATTAAAAATAGCTCTCATCATGGTCAATCCTAGGTACACGTACTGTCCCCAGCACATTAATAAATGAAAAATTCCAGTGGCACATGTTTGGAGTACATCATTTTCAATTGCTTCGTCTTATCAGATAATGCTAACATATTCTGCCCTTATCCTCTTCACATCCTTTGATGTGATTTACAAATCCTCCTTTGACAGCTTAACATAAAGCTTAGGGGCGGAGGTTGATATGATCTTATGATTGAAACGTTCATTTCGTGATCTTATGATTAGTGCTACAACTACAAGACATTTATTATTGCTTCACAAAAAGAAGCAAAGCCTTGCCAGATGCAACACAGGCCTCCTGCAAACTTCCTTGCCTTGCCTCTGTTTTCTAGTGTCACATGATGATTCACAGAAAAAGACACGAGAAAAATGAGCTAGTGTTAGACCAAGTCACTACTTAGTTCCACTAAGCATGTATGTGTGCTACAGACTCGTTCATGTTTGTTAGAACGTTATGCAACGTGCCAGTCTCTTCGTACAATCTTGTAACTATATAAACGTATGTACTTATCTTATTCTGGGTGTGAGAAATAATACATTTTCAACTCTTACATGGTATCAAAGCCAAGTAATTTTTTTTTAATCATGTTTTCTTCTCAAGCCTCAGGATCCGTCTCCTCCACTAACACTTCTTCTCTCTTAGACGCTGCATCCACTACTCCACCACCATTACCTGCCTTTGGTCCCATTACTCATTATCTCACACTCAAATTAACCCCTACCAATTATCTCCTCTGGACAACCCAATTTCAACCATTACTCACAGCCTTCGATCTAGAACCTTTCATTGATGGTTCCTCTGTTTGCCCACCTCAAATGCTTCCCACTGCCGACAATTCCTCAAGCCTTAACCTAGCCTTTGTTGAGTGGAAGCGTAGAGACCAACTCTTACTGAGTTGGCTATTGGCATCGTCGTTGGCCTTCGTACTGCCCAAGCTGTCTGGCAGTACCTCAAGCAGGCATTTGGAGCACCGTCTGAGACTCGTCGATTGCAACTTAAAATGCAACTTCAAAATCTCAAAAAAGGAGACTCTCCATTGTCTTCCTTCCTTCGTCAGGCCAAGTACATCGCAGATGAACTCGCCGCGGCTGGTGACCGACTCTCGTCGTCAGACTTCAATGCAATCATCTTCAACAACTTGGGACCTGATTACAATGCGATTGCCGCCTCCCTTAGTGCGTGTGCTGAACCTATCTCCTATGAAGAGCTCCTCAGCATTTTGCTTAGCTATGACATCCGCATCGGCAATCAACAGGCATCTCTAGTTTCTTCAATAGCTCCAACAGCTAACTATGTTTCCTCTATTGCGCCTCTGGCTCATGATGCAGGTCGACGTCAACGGGGACGTGGTCGGAACCCAGCACCTCGTCGTGATCCCTGTCCCGTATGTGGCCTCCTTGGTCACAGCCCGTACCGATGTAAAAATCGGCACCCAGGATCTTTTCGCCAACAACATACCTCCTCTCAACCACCTCAAGCCTATCACAGTGTTCTCCCCGAGTACTCTAGCCCATCAGTTCCTGCTCTCGATGCCTACACAGAATGGATACCTGATAGTGGTGCCACTCATCACGTAACACCAGACTTAACCTCATTACAGTCTGCCACAGCTTACACTGGCCAGGAAAATCTTCGCGTTGGAGATGGCTCGGCACTTGCAAATTCCAACACTGGTAACTCTTCTCTTCATACACCCTCCAAAACCTTTGTTCTCTGTAATATTCTTCATGTCCCCAATATTACAACCTCCTTGATTTCTGTTAAATAGTTTACTAGTGATAATAATTGTATCTTTGAATTTCACCCTAACCATTTCGTTATTAAGGATCGAACAACGCAGCGCCCCATCCTCCACGGTCATGCTGAACAAGGTCTCTATCGTTTCCGAGTAGCTCCAAAGTGCACTCCTCCTACTGCATTTCTCACCAAGACTTCCTTTCACACGTGCTGGCACCAACGTCTTGGACATGCTTCAACCCCAATAATACAACAGATTCTCACTCGCTGTTCTCTTCCAAAATTCAGCTTCAACAAGTCCTCCTGTGATGATTGCCTTGTCAGCAAGTCTATAAGGCAGCACCTTCCAGCGAGCCCTTCCAGAAGCTCATCACCTCTAGATCTAATTTTCGCCGATGTTTGGGGTCCGTCATCAGTGCCATCTAGTGACGGCCATAAGTACTTTATTTTGTTTCTTGATGATCACACAAAATACACCTGGTTGTATGCGCTTTTCAATAAATCTGATGTTCATCATGTTTTTCTTCTTTTTCAAAGATATGTTGAATGCCAGTTTGATCGTAAAATTCGACAATTTCATTCTGATAATGGCGGCGAATTCCGTGCCCTCCGTTCTCACTTTAATACTTGTGGTATTCATCATCGTCTTATTTGTCCACGCATACACGCACAAAATGGAGCTGCTGAACGAAAAATCCGTCATGTAGTTGAAATGGGTCGTACTCTTCTATCTCATTCTTCAGTTCCTTTTCATTTCTGGCATTTTGCCTTCGAAACTTTCGTCTACATAATTAATAAATTACCCACTCAACTACTGAATCACCGCTCCCCACATGAACTCCTATTTTGCCAAATACCATATTACTCCTTTTTACGTGTCTTTGGTTGTGCTGCTTACCCCCACCTCCGTCCTTATCACCAACATAAATTTCAATTTCCTTCAACGCGTTGCATTTTTCTCGGTTATCCAAATAATCATTATGGCTACCGTTGTTTGGATCCAAAATTTGATCGTATCTACATGGCCCGACATATTTGTTTCAACGAACTTCTTTTTCCTTTTGCCACACAACAACCCACTACCCCACCTGTCAGCTCCACCACTCTTCCTTGGCTGTCCATTACACATACTTCTCCTCTGTCACATCACCACTCCCACCACTCTATGCCACGTCCACCTGAGACCTCCTCACATCCAAACCCACCCCACCCCATCATCCGTTCTGACACCTCCATGTCCCCTCTCCTCCAGCCCCCTCATGAACCCTCCTCTCCACACATAGTCTTACGTCCACGTCCCAAAATCAATTATCGTACTCTAGCTAGTTTAGGTCCACGTCCAGCTGCCCACTTAACACACTCCTCTTCCTCAGCTCCACCTACCTGCTATACCAAAGCCATTAACATGCCTGAATGGCGTTGTGCCTCATACATCATGGCACTTGGACCCTCACACCACGACTTCCCATCATGAACATTGTTGGTTGTAAATGGATTTTTTGAACTAAGTACAAATCAGATGGTTCAATTGATCGTCACAAAGCCAGCCTTGTCGCCAAAGGATTTCATCAACTTCCTGGAATTGATTATGCAGATACCTTTAGTCCTGTTGTCAAACTAGCCACCATTCGTATAGTACTATCTCTTGCCCTCACTCGTTGCTGGCCTATACGTCAATTAGATGTCTCCAATGCCTTTCTCCATGGTACTCTCCATGAACAGGTCTTCATGGAACAACCTCCTGGTTTTCGTGATGAACGTTATCCTAATCACGTTTGTTGTCTCCGCAAAGCCATCTATGGCCTTAAACAAGCTCCTCGTGCTTGGTTCTCCACCCTACAATCTGCTTTAGTCAACTTTGGCTTTGCACCATCCAAAACTGATACATCTCTCTTTGTCTACCATCACAACAACACCACTTCTTATGCTCTCGTTTATGTCGATGACATCATCCTCACTGGTTCCACTACCACTCTCTTGAACCTTATCGTTCAGCACCTTCAAAAATCTTTTGCACTCAAAGACCTCGGCCCTCTTCATTTCTTCCTTGGCATTGAGGTCCTTAACACCACTTCTGGCATACTCTTCTCCCAGCAAAAATATATCCATGACTTACTCCACAAAACCAACATGCATAATTCTAAACCTGTCTCCTCCCCTCTGTCCCCTTTTGTACCTTTAACTCTCGACTCATCCCCATCTTGTGTGTCACCTTATATCGTCAAACTGTTGGCTCACTCAATTATCTAACCATAACACGTCCAGACATCGCTTACTCTGTCAGTGCAGTTAGTCAATTTATGCACCAACTAACTCAAACTCATTGGCAGTCCGTCAAGCGCATCCTTCGTTATCTCAAGTCCACAGCCCACCTTGGCCTACATATCACCCCCCCACATGTCTTCTCACCTTCATGCTTTCTCTGACGCTGACTGGGCTGGTTCTACCCTCGACCACAAGTCTACCGGTGGCTACCTCATCTACCTCGGCTGCAACCTCATTTCTTGGTCCTCCAAAAAACAACGGACTGTCTCTCGGTCATCCACAGAATCGGAATACAAGTCGCTTGCCGATGCAATGGCAGAACTTTTATGGCTTCAGTCACTACTTAAAGAACTCAAGCATCCGCTGCCTGCACCTCCCACGCTTTGGTGTGACAACTTGGGAGCAACTTACCTCACCGCCAACCCTATATTCCATGCTCGCACAAAGCATGTCGAGGTTGACTTTCACTTTATCCGCGATGAAGTTGCCAGTCGTCGTCTAGTGGTGCGCTTTATCTCCTCCAAGGATAAGTTAGCTGACATTCTCACAAAACCACTGTCTGGAGCACATTTCAAGTTTCTTTGTGACAAGCTCCGTCTCTCTTCCCGGCTGAGTCGGACTTGCGGGGGCGTGTTAGACCAAGTCACTACTTAGCTCCACTAAGCACGTATGTGTGCTACAGACTCGTTCATGTTTGTTAGAACATTATGCAACGTGTCAGTCTGTTGGTACAATCTTGTAACTATATAAACGTATGTACTTATCTTATTCTGGGTGTGAGAAACAATACATTTTCAACTCTTACACCTAGAACTTTTCTTGCGATCACTCAAAACACAAACATGATATTTTAATTTATTTAAGCTCGAGGAATATGGAATCATGGTAGTGATGTTAAAGAGAAGAAGATTTATTGCCCTCAAACCGTAATGTAAATTTTTAACAAAATAGTTAACTATTGCTGAAATTACCCATGGGTCTTGAATTAGTTAGAGGAGGCCGTGGATTCGACTCTCATACGAAGTTGCCACCATTACTACCGTCAAAATTTAATAAAAGATTTGCACAATGGTTAGATTCATGATAGGATCATGAATTGGTGTTTTACATAAAATATTGATTTTACAAAAATGATCGCGAAAACATAAAATTGATTTGGTAAAGTTTAACTAACACAATAATGCTTAAATCACTTGTAAAATAGAGTAGGAAGGAGATGGAGAGAGAAAGACAAACTCAAGAATGTAAGACGATTTATTGATGAGATTTGACCACATCTCGACTGATATCTCACTTCAACTTCTCAACTTTACATCATTCTTTCATTTTAAATGAGACATCGAAGAAACTCTTTACAACTATTATCTTTTCTCCGTTTCAAGAGGTAAGACATCTCCTACTCGAAAGTTTTCATCCACCTTTTCTTTACTCAAATGGTAAGACATAATTTCTTATCACTAAAGAGTTCAGCCGCCTATACAAAAGCACTAGAACACTCTCTAATCTCTGTTTTATAATTTTGAAGCTCATAGAAGAAAATAAAAAAGAAGATTACAAGATTTGCTACTTTTCACTCAAGTGGACTTCACAAATGTTCTTTTTAGTTTCCTGAAGTCTTGATGTTTTCTTCACCTTTGGAATCTATTTTATAGCCTTCTAAACTTCATTTGGCCATTAATGCATGTTTCCGAACTTTTGGAGTTGAAATATGAAAGTTATTAGATTGATCCCTCTTTCCATCTATCGTTTGATGGTTGATTGGTCAACCTTTTTTACTGGCTGGTCGATCCGTTCTTCTACTAGCATGGCAGTGTTGTGGTTGATTGAACCATCGTTCAATCACTCGACATTTTCACTTGGTCCGACATCAATTTTGTGATCATCGGTTGATCGTCCATCGGTCAACTGGTCCTTGAATATCATTTATTTGTGTGTTTTTCCATATAGACTAGTCGAACAATTTACTTGACCAATCAACCAATTCTAAATTGATTGATCGTTATTTTGCATATAACTTTTCACATAATTTTTAATTTATTGGAAAGCTAAAAAGATCATCTACAACTTTTATATTAATATGTATTGTGCAGATTTGAATGAAACATATTCAAATATTCTTTCATGCATAAAATAAATTATTTTTATTTAATTTTTTCAAAAATTTAATATAATCTTAACTAATCAAAATTTATATTATTAAAATATAATTAATTATAACATAAAAAATTTATTTCAACTATAGCTATGAATGCCTCTTAGTGCAAACATAAGATGCTTTAACTATGACTCTGTATGGTATTATTAGTGATTTAATAAGCAGATAACAATTTAATTAATAGATAGCGAGTGTCGAATGATGATTAGCATTAGATATTATAACAAATAAGTGTTTGATAAACTTAGTGATAATATTAATTGATTAATATAAAATGGCGTGATTAGACATACGACAAACTATTCAATTCAAGCACCATATAAATTCTATTATAATATAATAAATAAATTATTTATATATCAATTTAAATTAAATAAAATTTTACAACTAATTTTTTATTAAAAATATATAGAAATTTATATTGACAATAAATTTTATATAGTGCACACATGATATACAACTATTAATTGTAAAATTATTTTTTATTCATTGTTAACATATAAATAATTTGTAATTAATTAAGCATGAATACAAAAAGAAATATAGGTAAATGATTATAAAATAAAAATGAGAAAATAATAAAATGAATTAGAAACAAATAATATATTTGAATAAGGGTAAAATTCAAAAAAAAATTATAAAACGCTAACATGTAATCGCTAAATGTTAGTAAAAATAACTTTTCAATATTTTCATACGAAACACTAAACACTACTTATTTTTATCATTTACCAAATAAAAAATAACATTTGAACTGATAAACGTTATTTAAAATGTTAATTTCGATGTTATTTGATTGTTTAGTAGGATTTTTAATCCACAATAATCTTTTTTTTTTCTTTTCTTCTCACTACTACCACCATAAATTCTACCGCTGAAAAAGGAATTGTAATTTTTTTTTGGGTGTTGTTGAATTGCAGTGATTGACTGCTTCTGGAAACTTAAAAATTTTGGAGAAAAGAAAATTTAACGCAGCCTTATGACGCAAAGGCCTTTTTCTAATCATTTGATAGCTTTTCCATTAAAAAACAAATTAATATTTAAAAGCTTCAGTTTGTGTGGAACCAAGCAATTATTCTGATTTTTTTTTTGGTTCTTCTACGAGTGAGGCCATTGGTTCAATAAGAAGATAAATCGGTAAATTACGTATATTGTTTCCTAACTTTTGACTAATGATCTTTAAATTTTAATTTATAATTAAATTATTCTTCAATTTTATTTTTTTTGCGCGTCTTGTCTTCTTAATTGACAATAGCCAATTCTTTAATTATAATACTGATGTGACACAATAAAAATTAATAAAATATAATAAAATGATACTAAGCAGATAAGAAAAATAAAGGGTCAACTCTTCCCTTTACTCCCTCTTGTGCGTCTCCCAGTCGAGGAAACGCATAGGGGTGTTGGCCCCCTATTTTTTATTTTTTTATTTCTAAATATTATTTTTATTATATTTTATTAATTTTTATTATGTCACGTCAATATTATAATCGAGAAATTAATTATTGTCAATCAAGAAGACGAGACATGTTAGAAAAATAAAATTTGATAATCTAATTACAACTTGAAATTGAGAGACTATCTAATTACGACACTTCAAATTGAGAGACATATAACTTATTCGAAGATAAATGGAACCGAGAAAAGCATAGTACTAAAAATTTTTTTTTTCTTACCTACTATGTTCGTGATCATCTTGGTAACGAAAATTTATGGGATATGAACAACTTTACTATCAGAAATAGGGAAAAAAAATCTTTCCTTGTGCAAAATGTTGATGCGAGTTTGAACGGTGACTAGCTACCCACTCCCAAAATTTTGATACAATGTTGTAATAATAAGGATTCATGCACATATGCAGACAATATTAAATAAAAACTAGATGATAGGTTCACCAAGAAATTTTTTCTTAGTTTTGATATTAATTATTATTTAGGATTAGTTACGATGGCATAATGGCATGTGGACACTTTTTGGGGTTTCTATTTTTCTTATTTTCCTTCTATAACATCGTTGAATAAAATAAGTGTTGAGCTCAAACAATAAAAGTTGTTACCGTAAATTTAATTCTATTAAATGAAAATCTTAAAGTTTCACATGTAGGCACTGTTTGGCACGTGATAGTGTCACAGGGTCATTCTCGGACACTAGACCATGTGCGACGACTAGGCAAATAAACACCTAGCCAAGCCTGTTTTGAGTTTGCAGCGAAAGTTTTATGGTCGAGACGACTATGCCGAAAGTTGCTCTTATAAGCATTCAATCACGGACATGACTAGAGTGTTGGATTACTCGTCATGGGGTCGTGACGTTGGCACGTTGCGACACCAATGCAGGCGCTTGGGCGCTTAAAGTCCGAAGGGACGACAAAGGGACCACGGGACGCCACGAAGGGACATCGATGTGGGTTGTCACCCCATGCTCAAGGCCATGATACTAGAATTAAAGAAAAGTTTACTTGTATTAAATATGATGAAACATAACATACAATTGAGCCTCGGAAGATACTAGTGAACTCCTCCCAGTGTACCGTAGGTGTAGGAGTCTTATTACATATTGAAGATGCAAAAGACGTACCCTACGGAAACGTCACCTACTTGACCATTCATAAAGATGGCCTTACAAGATAAATGCCCTAAAGGCGGATAACTTGGTACTCCGTAATATTACACAGTGCGGGGCAGCTGCATGTATTCCATATTTTCGGCGTTGAGCAGCCGAGGGCTATAACTTGAGCGGTACTGGTGCCGCGAGGCTTCACGCTTCGTGTCACGGGAAAATGCCCGTGACATTCTCCCCCACCAAAGTCGGCGACGCCCCCGACGCCGTTGTCCAGACTTCTTCGGGGCCTTCGTCTTCAGTCTTGACTTCGCTTGTCTCATTCAATTCCGCCTTCTTTGCCTTGACTTCGACTTCACCAGCATCACGCAGCGTCAAGAATGCCCGCTCCTTGAGGTCTCGCTGAGGACTCCTCCCTCAGGTCTGCTTCACTCACTGATCCTTCGTCCAATCCGGGGTCATCGCTTGTACAGCGTCAGTGGAGTCCGCCATGAGTGGTCTGACTTCATCAAGCAACTATCCATCCATCAAGTCTTCGTTGGCTTCACTTCTCTTCGACTTGCGCAGCGTCAATTTGTGTGATTTAGCTTTTTTGAGGTGAAACAACTCTTGGATGCTTCAGGGATAGCTCGGAAAAGAGTTGTTCCAGGGTCGTGCAGAACACGATGAAGAGTCTCGTCATTCGACCAGCATAACTTGACTCGATGCCTTTATGTTGCGGATGACCACAACACAAGGTCTCCCTTCCGTCGAATGCGAAGCACGGGACCATCTCACCCTCGATGATCGTTCTTGAATTCCGACAACTTGAAACAGCACAAGCTCTTTGATGATGACATTTGCAACTTGTCTACTTCGGGTGCTTTGAGTCGCTATGATGAGCGATGAGAGTCTTCCCACGAATGCTTCGGGACGCTTCAGGTCTCTTTATGGACTTGACTCCCCCATCTCTATGTTGCAAGTGGTTGCAACGTAGAGTCTTCCATTCCTCTGCCGAGTAAAGAGTGCGGGACCACCTCCTCCTTGGTAATCACCTGATGCTTCGGCAATTTGGAGGTAGGACAAGATTCTTTGATGTGACAATTCATGCCTTGTTCGTTCAAGTCGTCATAGTGGGCAACGAGAGTCTCTCCACGTTCCCTTGTGGTTCCACTCCCTGTCTCCAAGTTGCAGATGACTGCAACGTTGGGTCCTTCGTCCGTCGAGTATTGAGAGCGGCTCCACCTTCCCCTTGGTGGACATGAGATATCTCGACGGTTTACAGTGGAACAAGGTTCTTTGATATAACATTCCGCACCTTGTCCACTCCCAGTCGTTATAGTGAGCGACGATGGAAGTCTCCCCACATGTGCTTGTGGTTCGACTCGATTCTCCTGCTTCGATGGGCGATCTTTATCTTTGGCATGAGTAGCTTCCTCCTTGCGACTTGAGCTTTTCTCCCCCACCATTGCCCTTGCCCAAGGCTTTGGTGGTATGGCACTGGTCACGATTGACTTGGCAGCGACGACTAGTGAGCAGAGGTTGGGCGATCTTGTCGTTCCAACTCCTTCCTAGTCCACGACTTCTAACCCCTCTGCTTGAAGAGCATCAACATTGGGTCTTCGTCCTCCTGGGAACACTGTAGGCAGAGTCCGATGATTCCTTTCACTTCCTCCTTCAACATGTCCATCTAGCCAATGCTGAACAATGCGATCTTGACCTCCAGTCCCAACTTGTCAGGGCTTGATGAGATGTCACTTCTTCTGTCCACGTTTCGATGGGACGCATGTTTGCCACATTCCACATTGTCGCGATGGCGACGTCATCCTGAGTTTGCCACATCTTGCAGGGTTCTTGGGATATGCCTTTTTCCGATCCTGGGATCTCCTTTGAAGCTTAGGCAACACCTTTGGGGTATGGACGGGGCGAGATCGTTGTGCTCGTTCACGAAGAGGATGCACCTTAGATGCTCATCCGTCCGTAACTTGGACGAAATAATGTCCTTGCGCTTGTCGGCAGGGATCATGCGCCTTTGACATACTTGTCCACCGGGCAGTTGACCCTTGTGAGAGGATAGCCATTCTGGGTCTTCAACGAACCCTGGGAGTGTTCGTGAAGACGCTCCGCTTGGGTAAGCGGATTGCGGTTGGTGAATCCATGGCATGAATTCCCAACATCACCTCCATCTACCTTCGAAGAAACGACATCGCTAGTGTGTCCTTCGAAACATTTGGATTGTGATCCTTGGAGGCTGCTTCGATTGCTCGAGGCGTTGTTCGAGAGGAAAGGGCACTCCTTCTTCGGTTGGCGGCGGAACGCTTGACAGCAACATGCCAAGGTTCGTCAATGCTCGATGCTCAGACCATTTGCCAAATTGGTCGCTGAATAGAGGCGTCGATTTGCGTTGGCATATAGCAGGTTCGTCCTAACTCTTGATGGATGACATCGCGCCTCTTGCGGAGTGACACTTGACGAGGCAGGCAAGGCTGACAGCTCGTCCGCGAGTGTTTGCAAGTAATCAACGCTTTGCTCCATCCTTGAAAGTCATCGTGGCGTGGCAAAAGATGCTGCGGCATGATAAGATGCTTGTGATTGATGCTCCTTAGCCGATAGGAATGATAATCCTTCGTCGAAAGGGACGATGAACCTTGATGCTTGAACTCTGAGCCAGCTTCTCCCGTGAAGCGGTTGAGCACTTCATGTTACATGACTAGGCATGCGATGCGACGTCACAAAATACCGAGCAGCGCCAAGTCGTCACGATAGTGCATGACCGACAGTCCCTGAATGTGACACGGGTCCTCCGAGCTACATGACGCTCGTGTAAGCGATCTCATGGTATGAGTAGCGCAAGACTATCATGCGGAGCATATGACCACTCTTGACGCAGCGCGACACTTCAAGATTCTCGACTGTATACCTGGGGTGGTTGATCTACTCGAGTGAGCGACGCATGACTGTCTCGATTAGGCAGGACGATCAGTCTGCCATTATGGTGCATGACAGACGTTCATTGACACGACACGGGTGTATGAGGAACATGCTGCGGAGCACGACTGGGCGTGCGGCGAGGAAGCTTGCCACGCATTCCTCGTTGGCGTCCATGATCAAAGACCATGGTACCAGTGCACTTGGGCGTGATGAAGTTTTTGAGCGGAAGCACATTTCCTATGCCAGGGCACATTGCGACGACACAAGCGAGTCATCATCGCTGGGTAATCCGAGCAGGAAGAACTGCTCTGATACCACTTATCATGGGGTCATTCTCGGACACTAGACCACGTACGACGACTAGGCGAATAGGCACCTAGCCAAGCCTATTTTGAGTTTACATCGGAAGTTTTATGATCGAGACGACTATGCCGAAAGTCGCTATTATAGGCATTCAATCACGGACATGACTAGAGTGTTGGATTACTCATCATGGGATCGTGGCATTGGCACGTTGCGGCACCAATGCAGGCGCTTGGGTGCTTAAAGTCCGAAGGGGTGACGAAGGGACCACGAAACGCCACGAAGGGACACCGATGTGGGTTGCCACCCCACGCTCAAGGCCATGACACTAGAATTAAAGGAAAGCTTACTTGTATTAAATATGATGAAACATAACATACAATTGGGCCTCGGAAGGCACTAGTGAACTCCTCCCAGTGTACCGTAGGTATAGGAGTCTTATTACATATTGAAGATGCAAAAGACGTACCCTACGGGAACGTCACCTACTTGACCATTCATAAGGATGGCCTTACAAGATAAATGCCCTAAGGGCGGATAACTTGGTACTCCGCAATATTACGCAGTGCGGGATGGCTGCATGTATTCCATATTTTCGGCGCTGAGCGACTGAGGGCTATAAGTTGAGCGGCACTGGTGCCGCGAGGCTTCACGCTTCGTGTCACGGGAAAACGCCCCGTGACAATAGCGGGTAACATTTTATTAAGAATTTAACGGGGTGCTCCAGAGAGATGTCATCAGGATTGGATGCGAAAGGGATAGTTGAATTCACAGCAGCAGTAACTTTATTGCTCTCATCCTCCTCTGCCACTGTCAAGCTCTTCACAGGTCCTCTGTGGCCTTCCCACACGATCAAGCATGAGTAGCAACAACCCTCTCCTCCTCTCCTCCAAACCCTATGCTCTTGTTAGCAAATGCACCAAGTCGCTGCCCCCAAACACAAGATCGTCTTCCTGTGTCCTCAGAGCATTCCAGTGGCTGTCATTGACCTGCTGCGCTCTTCCCAGATGACGATCAACCGGTCGCAAGCTCCAGAGTACAAACATTAATGGCAGACTTTTGCCGCTCCAATGTTTGCACCAGCGAGTGCCTTAATTGTGGTGTCCGTGTTAAACTCTGTAGCCCAGCCCACTGCTTCCAAGCCCACCACTCCAAACCTCACACTAACTTGCCGAATCCCCTTTACAAACCCACCGAGAAAGCAGTATAAAATGGTAAAGTTGGTGAAGCTGCTTACCAAGGTGCCCTTTTGATATACTATCGTGAGTCTTCTTCCAGCTAGGGCTTTGTTCTTCAGCTTTTCTTTCTTTGATTCTTGCTTCAGTTATGTACTTAGATCAAGTTGTTTACTAGCTTTGATCTTGCTGTGCAAAAATGGTATGCATCAGTCACTTTCAAATGCATGAAGCTCTCTCCTCAGCAACGATAGCAACCACCCAAAGCTCTATCTTCTTCTTTCCATCACTTCACGTCCAGGTGAGACTTCTATTGTCTTATCTACTTCTCTCTCTTATTGATATCTCCTATCTCTCCATGATATGTAGGATTCAAAAGGAGAGTGATGCTGAACAGCAATCGAAACAAGAGACAAACAACACGTACAAGAGAGAAGGAAAAGGAAAAATAATGCAATAGGAAGAAAATGAGATTTCGAGCACCCAAGAGCTCCAAGAACACAAGAATTATTCACTGTAAAAATGGCTCAGAGATTCCTTTACTTCTCTTCCCAACCATCTATTTATAGTTTTTTTGTTACAAGTAACTAACTAAAATATAGTTCTTAAATGCTAAATTTGTTACATGCCTTGGTTGTTATATGCTAAAACCACTAAAATGATTGCATGTCTAATATTCAAATGCTGAAACCTTCTTTTGGTAGATGAAGCCTCATACATTATTTGCTCTATTATCTCCTGTTATGTAACAATTTCCCCCCTCAAACGAAAATAGACTCTAAACCTCGAGTATAATCTTCCGCATTATCAACTTGAAAATATTCTCACTGAACGATGACTTCTCTAATAAAGCTTGTAAAAAATAGTAAGACAATCGAGTCCAAAATTTTATGAACTTGTGAGAAACTCATAGGCTACAGACGAAATATTTGTAATGATAAGAAATTGCCCATAAAACTTTTTACATATATGGTGACTGATCCCTGAGCTAGTGACCACTTCATATGGGTTTGGAACAATAAGCTGTTTGCATCACCCTGTAAGTGGTTTATGATATAGTCTAAAATTGTTGGTTGTTTATGACCATACATAGTTTCGAAAGGAAATTTATATGGTTGTACATTCCTTTGTTAGCTGTTTGGGAACAAGTGAAAATGATGTTGAACATCTCTAGAAAAAATATTATCTGCAACTTCTTTTGAATCAATATCAACCATAAGAGATATCATTTGTTTGTGAGACTGATTTACTAATAGTCATTTGATAATAGGACCCATATTTTTGTATATTAACTTGTCTTTTAAGCTGGTGATGAGATATATAACATATATCATCCTTACTTGTGGTCATTATGTTTGCAGGGAACAACTCTTTTACAGGCATAACAAATGTAGTTAATACATTTGAATTGATCACAGAAGTAGCTGAACTAGGAATAGGTTGTACCTTCTCTAACTTTTTCTCATGTGACTTGACCAATTCATGAGCTTGTATTAAAATTTTAGTTTCAGATCTGAATGGGACAAACCTTACTTTTAGAGCTTTCACAAAATGAGTCCATGAACATAATTGCATATTTTGATGCATCCAACCATACCATTGTTGTGCCTTACATTCAAAAGACAAAGTGAACATTTATAGAAATCCAAAAATTGTTCAGTCTTCAAAATCCATCCCATAGGATTATTTCCAAAAAAATTTAAGGAGCTCTACTTTAGTATTACCAATACATGCATAAGAATCTATGCTACTCATAAGATGACTTGAAACATGATCTCCAACATTAAGATTACCATTCAAAATCACTTTTAATGTCAGTAGAGTCATTCACAGAAGTGAACTTTTCGTTAACAAAAGAAATATGTTGTTTCCATAAAAGCCTGAAGTTTATTCATGGATTCTTCCATTCTAGACCATCTAATCTCATCTGCCATAATAATAGAATGCAAGGAATCTTCTGAATTGTAGAATTCTTTCTAAAATTCAAGAACTACACAATTCTGATCAAAAGCTTATCAAGATTTGCAAAAATATTTCCCAAATTGATCAAAATATTATCAAAATTGCATAAACAAGTCAAGAATTACAGACTCCTCAAGAATGTCAAGATTTGTATCAAGATTGCATAAAATCAATAAGAGCGGCAATAGAGCACCAAATATTATAACTTTGTAGCCTGGCCCGCTGCTTCTAGGCCCACCACTCCAAACCTCACACTAACTTGCCAGATCCTCCTTTACAAATCCACCGAGAAACTAGTATAAAAAGGTAAAGTTGGTGAAGCTGCTGACCTCGGTGCCCTTTTGATCTGCTGCCATGAGTCTTCTTCCAGCTAGGGCTTCCTAAGCTTTTCTTTCCTTGATTCTTGCTTCAATTATGTACTTAGATCAAGTTGTTTACTAGTTTTGATCTTGCTGTGCAAAAATGGTATGGATCAGTCACTTTCAAATGCATGAAGCTCTCTCTCTCTCCTCAACAATGATGGCAACCACCCAAAGCTGTCTTCTTCTTTCCATCACTTCACGTCCAAGTGAGACTTATATTGTCTTATATACTTCTTTCTCTTATTGATATCTCCTACCTCTTCGTGATGTGCAGGATTCAAAAGGAGAATGATGCGGGATAGCAACCAAAACAAGAGACAAACAACAGCCACGAGAGAGAATGAAAAGGAACAATGCAATAGGAAGAAAATGGGATTTCAAGCACCCAAAAGCTCCAAAAACACAAGAATTATTCACTATAAAAATGACTTAGAGATATGTCTTTTCCCGGCCTTTATTCTATTTGTATTGCCTCTCTTTCAAATTGTCATATGATGTCATATGAAATCACTAGAATTACATGTTGTTACATGTCATATGTCAACTATATTGCTGATGTGTACATGTCATTCTATAATAAAATCCTTCAAGTATGATGGTTTCTTTACATTTCTTCTAGTCTTCTCTTCTCTTGCCTTGTCACTTTTTGATATATTTATAATATTTCTCCCCTCGGTGAAAAACTGGACCTCATCCTTGGGGTCTGAAAAAGAATCTGTAACATGATCAAAATCCTTCCATGAAGTGTCTTCCACCGGAAGTCCTTCCCACTGAAGCAATACTTATTTTATAAATTGTCATTGCCGCTTGATAATTCTTGTAGCAATAATAGCTACTAATTCATGGGAATGAAAAAGGAATATCTGATCTTCCCAAACACTTCTTAGCTTGGAAATATGAGACACAGGATTAATTTAGAATTAGGAGGAAGAACTAATTCATAAGCAAATGTTTCAATTCTTTTGGCTACAGGAAAAGGCCCATAAAATTTCATTGATAGCTTGTGAGTACTTCTTTGAGCAAGGGATCCTTGCTTGTAGGATTGTAATTTCACATAGACCAAGTCCCCTAAAATTTCATTGATAGCTTGTGAGTACTTCTTTGAGCAAGGGACCTTTGCTTGTAGGGTTGTAGTTTCACATAGACCAAGTCCCCTTCAGTAAACTCCATATCAGTTCGGTGTTGATTGACATTATTCTTCATCCTTGATTGAGATTTTGATAAATTATCTTTCAAAACTTTTAACACCGCAGCTCAACATCCACAGCTTCCACAAGAGACCGATATTTGATATATGCAGGAATAGCAGGAGGTTGACGACTATAGACGACCCCAAAAGGAGTCATCTGAGAGCTAGTATGATAGGAAGTATTGAAAGAATATTCTGCCCATGGTAGATATTTGGACCAAGTAGAGGGTCTGTCCATAGCAAAACCTCTCAAGTATTGTTGCATGCACCTATTTAATACCTCAGTCTAGCCATCAGATTGTGGGTGATAAGATGAGCTCATACAAAACTTGGTACTACTGAGAGAAAATAATTCCTTCAAAAAAGAACTAAGAGATATGGAATCTCTATCTGAAATGTACTGAATTACCTGGATAAGGCATCAGCCACTCTGCTCTCCACCATCTTGTAAACTATAGAGTAATCATAACCAAAGAGTTTAGCCAAAAATTATTATTGCTCGGACCAATGACTTGAGTCAAAATCTCCTTGAGACTTTTGTGATCTGTGTTAATGACAAAATAATGACCCATCAAATAATGTCTCCATTTTTTAATTGCTTCTACTATAGCAAACAACTCTCTTACATACATTGAAGCCTTCTGGAGGGATTTAGATAACTTTTTACTAAAATAACATATAGGCAAATTATTTTGAAATAGCATGGCACCAATTCCAATTCTTGAAGCATTTGTTTCCAAGACAAAATCTTTACTGAAATATAGTAATTGCGATATAGGAGCTGAAGTTAATGCAGATTTCATAGTCTGAAAGGTTGTTGTAGCATTTTTTGTCCACTGAAAAGAGTCTTTTTGTAGTAGATCAATCAAAGGGCCAGCTAAAAAAGCATATCCTTTCACAAACCGTCGATAATATCCAGCCACACCCAAAAAGCTCATAAAAATGGCTCAAAGATTCCTTTACTTCTCTTCCCAGCCATCTATTTATAGTTTTTCTGTTGCAAGTAACTAATTGAAATATAGTTCTTAAATGCTAAATCTGTTACATGCCTTGGTTGTTATATGCTAAAACTACTAAAATGGCTACATGTCTAATATTCAAATACTAAAATCTTCTTCTGGCAGATGAAGCCTCATCCATTATTTGTTCTATTATCTCTTGTTATCTAACAGTCCGCCGAGCCCATGTAGACAAGCTCGTTCGGCGTCGTGGTGAGCGCTGCCAACGGACTCCACGCATTTGAAATGGGCCGCACACCAGATCTTGAGCGTCCTGTCCCAGGAGACGGAGTAGAGGCTAGACACGGCGTCGACGTGGTTCACCCACTTCTTGTGCCGCCGCACCTGCACATAGTTACGAGCATTAGGAGGGCCAGGAATCAGTTGGCGGCGGTCAACCATCTCTTCCCACCTTGAACCATCCCCTTCCTCCTCTACTAGTGCCTCGCCGCCTTCAAGGGCCACTCCTCTTATGTGTCCGCCCTCTCAGTTCACGACGACCTCCTCTTGAGTGGCTCCTCTGACCACCACATCAGGTTGTGGCGTCTAGATGCCTCCTTCGATTCGGCGACGCTCGCTTGCTTCATCGTGGCAGCCGCGAAAAGCCTCGTGAAGACACTCACGTTCTCAGGACGTTGCGTTCATCGGGATGGGAGGACTTGAGGAAAAAAATGAATGCGCCTGCGAATCCAACCGTCCCTTCCACATCCAATGCTTGCGGCATTTCTCCGCAAATCCAACCGTTGATGATTGATCGTTGGGTCCAAATTTCGAGAGCAATTAAGTTGGGAGCACTCCGTGTTTGGTAAATATTTTTTTTCAATACGGTTTATAAGTTTGAACACAAAACATTACAAACTAGTACTAACTTATAGAGTATAGAAGTAATAATTTTATATTTTATCCTATTATATCTTTATTTTTTAAGTAAATTTTTATTTAATTATTAAAAATGATATATTATTTTTATTTTAATATATCACATCTAATTTTTCTTATAACTCAAATAAATTTAATAGTCATATTAAAATAATATTTTTAAAATTAGTATTATTAAAAATATTATAATTTAATTATTATGAATATGATAGGTATAAAAATGATCATAAATATATCTTATGTCTATTTTTATCATTTTATACAATTCATTAATTTAACCACTATATTTATGAAACAGTTTTTTGTTAAATTTATAGAGAAATCATTATTCTCTAATAACTATTCTAATTAAATCGCTATGGCCTAAGTAATAGTTGTCTTAATATTAAAAATATACTTTAAAAAAAGTTAACAAATGACTGAAAGAGTGAACGAATTATCTAATATTTATTATTAAAATTTTTGTCGTTTGTTTGTTGCGGTAGCAAAATATAGATGTGGGCGCATCCAGTGGGCAACTCCATCACCCAATCAGCGTCGCATAGGATCCCCGCCAAGATCTCGCACAGGGCACACGCTTCGGATGGCGGCGGGATCCCGACTCGCCCACCTGTAACTCTCTCCTTCTCTCTCCCCGGATGCCGTGTCTCCTCCGCCGCAGCAAACGAGGTGGGGCGCACCAGGACACGTACCGAGCTCGCGCCTTAGTCGGAGGGCGAGACGATTCGACGAGCCACGCAGCCGTTTGCCGGCCGACATCGACGTGGCCTGCGGACGGACGGGGCCACGACATCCGCTGAGGTGTTCATCTCGTGGACCCCAGCGAGAAGCACGTATCGCCCATTGGATCGGCATCCGACGGTGCATCGCTCGAGATGATCCGTTGGCGGTTCGGCTCTGGTGGCGAGCTACGAATGGCGGCTCTGAGGAGGCAGCGCTCTATAAATGGAAGTCTATAGCAGAATCAAATGCTCCCCCTCTCTGTTCAGCTCTGCTGCAACATACAACACCTTCCATGACGGGCTGGCTGCAACTTATAGCAATGCTTCTTTTGGGGGCAGGAGGAGGAAGAAGAGAAAGAAGAAGAAGAGGAGGAGGAGGTTGCAGAGTGGAGTTGTAGCGGAGCAGTTCGTGGCGCACACGCTATGGGGGCACGTCGAGGCGCACACAGTTTGAAGGCACGGGGGGATGCACAGGCGCGGCGTCCGCGCAGGGGTATCTCGTATGGTTTGGTTGTGTTCTGTTTTCGCCTCTCCCCATCCTTCGAACTTGTAGTTGTTGCTCTGTTTTGCCTTTAACAGTGCGATTGGGATGAGATTATTAATTATGAGAGGTTTTTGTTTTCCTTTTTTTTTCTTTTTTGGGTTTGGAAAGAGATATGTGTGGGCTGATTTTGCTTTGTGTTTTTTTTTTCTCTCTCTCTCTCTTTACTCGACGTACGTCGAAGTGGTGGCTTGAATTTTAATGTTTTTTTCCCTTGTAGCAACGTGATTGTACAAAGGCTTTTTTGTTTTTGTATTACTGAAATGTAAATGGTAGAAGACTATCAAATAGGGGAAATGGCTAAAATGAATGAAATTGTTACTGATTCATGTAACACCTTTTAGTTCTGTAGGTAAATTTGTGGCCGGGACACGTCAGATTTGGATTCTCCTAACCTTTTGTTTTCAGAAAATTAAGATTTTCCTTTTGATGCTATAGAGAAACTTGCAAAAATATTTTTATAAGGAAAAGACTAAATTGTCTATCAAAATAAAAACAGCTTCGGCTGAATCGTTGGCTAAGTGAATATGACTAGCCCTAATTTATTTTTTTAGAGAAACTAAATATAATCTCACGGGTTTACAAAGCGCAATTTCTCCGCACGATGTCATGCAGCATCACATCCGCTCATCATGATGGTAGCACATTAACCTCTCGTCTCTCTCTCCCTTCCTCCCTCTCTTGCTCGTGCACTTTGTCTCCTCTTCCTTCGGCGCAAGTGCAAAGTCCATAGCTTCCGTCGTGGCCACCGAGCACAGCGGTCAATGCCTGGCCCCTCCCTCATCGTCAGTTCTTCCAAAACGTTACGACCATCTCAAGCATGGCAGAGCGAACCTCGATGTGCAGGATAAACACCCCCGCTCCCCCAGCCCCAACGGTGGAGATATTGCCCTCGCTGTAGTAATCATCGCCCACCAAGGCCTTCATGACGGTGGACATCACGGCAAGCCTCTTATTGACATCGAACTCCTTGCCGTCGGTGGTCTTCAGGGTGAGCATCCTCCTATGCTTCTTCTTCTCCCTCTTCTCCTCCTCCTCCTCCTCCTCCTCACCTGCGGAGGTGGACATCACGGCAAGCCTCTCGTCGATGTCGAATTCCTTGCTGGTCTTCACGGTGATACATTTGAGTTTGATTTGATATATCATCATTAAGGAATCTCTTCTAACAATTAGCAATCATACAAAACAAAAAATCAAATAACTTTTACACGGAAACACGGATAGGAAAATAAAAATATTGGCCAACATGCGATGAAGTGCATACTCGAAGCGTTTCTTACATTTTTCTATTAGACTCTTTAGTTTTCAACTATTGGTGATACTGACATGAGAGAGTAATTTATTCCTTAATCTTTGTATACGTGTCGAGAGGTGGCATGACGATGTCAAAAGGGGTCACCAATGATTAGTGTCAAGCATAGCCGAGACGTTTTCTTGGAACACTATTGCTTATCTCTTGAACCAAACCAAAATGAATCCATCCGATAGAAAATGCCACTTATGGAAAGTCAGTACGGACAAAAGGTTGGTTGAGTCCCGACCTACGACTTAATTTTTTTTAATTTGATAATGGGGGTATGTCGTTATAGTTTAAATGAGTTATAAAATAATTACTCACGATCTAAGTTAGAATTTACAAATAATAAAAAGAGATTCAATAATAATCAATAGAACATTAGATCCTCTAAGATCAATGAAGTAGTAGAATTATGATAGCTCTGAAAAATTATAATAATTAGGATTATGAGAGATTTTATTTTACTTTATTTATCTTAGAAATAGTCATTTATTATTTTAGGTATGAATACAATATCTTGAATATTTTTCTCAAATTAAATTATGATTTTTTTTTCATCGTGTGGATTCAACAATATCTTCAATGGATTTTCAAGAGCTCTAGTGAATTTAGAGTGACTATGGTGAATTTAAGAATGATTTTTTTTTTCTTATTAAATTAAAGCAAACAGATTGTTGATAGATATTATTGATTGTTCTCAAAGTTTTTAGTGGATTTTGGGATTGTTCGTATCTTGCCTAATTGTCATCGCTGGTCATCTGCTCATCTTCTAGAAATTCTGTATGCTCTAACTGGTGTCAAAGTAGGTTGATCCAATTTGCAATTATCTTTTATTTTAATCTTAGAAGTAAAAAAAAGAATGAGTTTCTTGTTCGTACAATATAAATTTTACTTATAATATAAGTTAAATAATAAGTTTGACAGTGCATTGTTCACATTTGTATAACCTTTTTCTTAGATTTAATTTCATGGGTATGCACCATCCAACTTGTTATTTAAATTTTATTTTGATTTGTGATAAATATTAGTCTAAAAAATGAATTTGGACAAAAAGAAAACTTGAGAAAATATTGTAGCACTACCAACTTCATTATATATGATGCTTTCCATTGATGGTAAAAACAATTCTTCTCAAATTTTAGATTACTGAAAATAAAATTATGATCAAGTGACTAACGTGATTATGTCATCATTTCCAATCAATTTATTAGTTTCCCTTTGGCATTGATTCAGCAATAGTAGTTATATTTTTAACCTGTTGGCTTTAATTTAAAGGCAGAAGTTGATAGCTTATTACCTGTTGGTATGAATTTAAAATTGAAGATTGGCTTCAATTATGACTTTTGTGACTCCTCCAGGTTAATCATTTATTTGATTTATTAGATTTGGATTCCTTGAGTTAGTCTATTACAAGACAGCACCAATGATATTCCTCTTTGGTGTCCACATACCAATTTTGAATTATTTTCATAATTTATTCAAAAAAATTGTCAGGCCACTATTCTTGTATTTTTGTGGTTAATTTTCAAAGTTAAACATTAGAATTTAATTAATTAAATCAATTTTTTTAACTGCAAAATAAAAAATATTCCTGTTTGTTTAATTTAATTCTTTTACAATTCATGTGTAAAATTAAATAATATTTAAAACATGTTCCTTTTTAGAACCATCTTACTTTCAACCAAATTTCTTTAGCAAAGAAAATTGAAAGGATGTGTAATGCCATATAAATTTCACATATATACCACCAAGGGTTGGATGGAGTGGATGCGGCTCCACCTCGTTTAAGGAGAGGTCTCGAGTTCGAGTTCAAATGTAGAAAATCTTTGTTGGGAGCCTCACCTGAATTAGTTGGGCTTGATGGTGAATTGATCTTCAACCTATGGACACTGCGTATAATCATTAATGTCGTGCGGATTGAACCGTCAACACGACTTTCCAAACATCGAATATTGGCAACCCATTTGTAAGATGCATTCATCCTAGTAGTGCTTGCAATCATATTTGTCATATTCATATGTTTCCATTAGTAATGTGAACTTGCTCGACTCCTTGTCATTCTTTACACCTCAGTCATGACATTTGCTTTGAGCCACGATGTGCATTGCATCTCATGGAGAAGTGCGTCCAAAACTACCATGACAATTATGCCATCTCGTCGTTGGTTGTCCTTTATATATTACCAATAATACAAATGTTTATTATGCTAAAACTTTGTATCTCATGTTTCCCTGAGCACTATCTCGAAAAAACTTTAACATCCACAATTTATTGAATTTGAGAAACATATGAGACATGAAGGGTGATAACACCATCATTAACAAAGTGGGCAATAATGCCCACCTCGAGGGATTGTGGCATTACTCCTCAATAAGATTTGTTTTGTCACATTTTTTCAATTTCTAACAAAATTATACTAAAAAAAACTTAAACATTATATTTGGTTGATGCAAGATGAAAATGAACTTTTTTTCTTAATGACACAAAAATGAGACCATCAATCAGCAAACAAAATGAAGCTTAAAGCAATACTCATTCTAGTTATCATGGTAACATCGTTTGACCAATGGGCAGAGTTTGCAAGCACTTCATGTATCACAAATTCTCCTTTGCGCAATAAACAATCCTCTTTGTAGATTGTAAATTGCTCATACATAAATGGCCTTTAAATAATATCCTTATATCAACCTAAAAGGTTTTCACGTTCCAATCCTCATAAGTATGAGTCATTAGTTTTCGAAGAGAAATATGGAAACCATCTAAATGTGTAGTAGTGTGAATCCTCCTTTCGTGTAGTAATAATTGTTTAATTTATTATTTTAGATTGTATACCCAACAATTACTTTATCATGATGTGACTGTGTAGACAATGTTTATGAAATTTTGAATACAATCATCTTTTATATTTAACTCTCTTGTGTAAATGCCCTAAAATTCTATCTCACCACATGACAAAACCCCCTCTCGGTGTGCTTCTTGACCCTTTCATTAACTCAGTTGGTCAATAAAGGTGACATATAAGCGAAAAACTTTGAAGTTAAATATTACAACAATTAATTATGAAATGTGGAGGCTATGATGATAATTTAAAAAGAGAGTACATCACATCATTCAACATCAACATTAGGCACATAAAAGTCCGTGCCATAATACATAACATATATAGTTGCACATACAACTCGATGATATAAAGAAAACTAGATGTGATTCTCGGTCAACAATGTGCACATGCCATCTGAGCTAAAGTTGTCGTGCATACATCAATTATGACGCATAAGATAATCAAGTACATGCAGGGATCAACATAAGAGAGAGAGCTCAACCGTTAGCATAAAGCTAATTGTGAATTCAAAATAGATCATAAGGACAATCCATAAGAATAATTATGAAGAAAACACATGAAATTGACATAAAGTAAATTATAGAGATCATCGTGGGAAACAATAGAAAGTTAAATTGATTTCTTATTCATCTTTATTTCATGCCATTTTTCATTTAGAAAAGCATCATTGTTCCATTTCATTACATATCATTTTATGTTCATAAGAACATAGTCATTCCATTCATTTTTAGCCATTTATTTCATTTTACCTTATTCACAGCTCTTCACTTTTCAAGGAATACCATTGCAAACACACAAATATGTAATTATCTAAACCATAGTGGGGGATTAGTGTCATGGTAGGTGCCCCATAAGGAGATAATAACCTCACACAAGGATGATAAACATCCAGATATAGTAGAAGGAGGGCCTCACATAAGATTGTCAATGAACTTCTCAAGGAAAGTACCTCACACAAAGTTATCAATGGACTTCTCATCTAACTAGGAAATGATAACTCTCATCTTTTATCTTCATTAACTATGAACCTATGTTTTGATCACATGGACCAATCAAGGTTGTAAAGAGTCATAGAGATCATAAGAGAGAGGATAATTAAGTGGACAAATATTAATCAAATCATGGTTATTAATCTAGATTATGTTCATTCTTTACCCATGAATTGGACACCCGTAAGTCAATTGGTCGCTCGTTCTAGTATAGGTTCAGCGCTCATCCGTTAGTGGTTCAGATGCTTGTTTTATCTATTTCATCGGTCGTCCCATACGGGTTCGAACGTCTATTCTGATTCGTCTTCAATTGTTCAAAAGGATCGAACACCCAAAAGGTCAGTGGTCCGATATTGTACGCGTAGGACTGCGAATTTTCAAACGTTCAAAACTCAATCGGTCATCTGATCCATAATCATTGGTCGACCAAGTGTTGGATCTAAGTTTTAATGACATATAAAATTATATTTTGATGATACAAACCTCAAATGATTAAAGATAAAAATGCTAAAAAAGTTTAAAAAAAAGAGATAACTTTATGCACTACACGTTGATTAAATAATTAGCGTTGATATTATTAATTATGTTAGCTTTCCATAGACTCCAAGATCATTTAATTTGGATAACTGTGCAAAAAGTTATGCTCAAAATAGTGCAAGACGATCAACCTGTCGGTTGAAGCTATGAAGGCCGATTGAGATAGTCAGGTCGACCGATCAATGTATAAACTGCTCAAATCCATGTCAAGACTACACCGGTCGACAGACCGATCGTTGCACCGGCCGACCGATCAACTCAACGGGAGGAAATCAAAACTGTGAGACTGTACCAGTCGAGACACCGGTCGATAGTTCGGTCGATCGGACAGCTGCGGTCAGCCAGCAAATAAAGTGCAATGGTCATATAAATCGGTCGACTGATGCATAAATGCGGTCGACCAGTCCATTACTAAAATGAACAGTAACAGCTATATTTCAAGGAGAAATATGTGGAATTAATTCTAGACGATTTTTTCACATGCTAGAGTCTATAAAAGGAGTGTCAAAGCCAGAAGCAAAAAAATCCATCCAAGCATTGAAGCAAAACTTTAAGAAATCAAAAGAATATAATTTCTCTTGAAGTTATCATTTAGAGTTTTCTTTCTTTCTCTCTTCCATGCTTGTGAGCTTAGCTTTGTAAAAGAGAGAAACATTTTATTCAGAAAAAATTAGAAAGAGCTCCTGTGTAAAAGATATTCTAAATCTTATCTCTTGAGCGAGAGAAAAAAATTAGCTTCCTAGAAGAAGAGGTTTCCTTGCCTCTCGAAGCGGAAAAAAGGTGGTTGATGTAAAGGGCTTTCTTCCTTGCCCTATTTGGAACAAAGGAAGGGATTAGTGGAATCTCTGACGGTCTCGAGGTCGAGAAGTCGGAGCGAGGACGTAGGCCAAGGTGTGGCCAAACTTTGTCAACAATCACCGTGTCTTTGCATTTGATTTTCTCTCTCTCCTCATTCATATTATGTTTATAATCTGAATTGTTTTATTTGCAAAGGTTTTAAGAATTAGTTTTGTGCTTCCGCGATGATCTTTGTAAAATCGATATTTTTAATTTAACACCAATTCACCCCCCCCCCCCCCTCTTGGTGTCCTTTGGAATCTTACACCAAGATGGTTTCCTAATCGACTGTTGAATCATGTTCATACCTCGACTTCCATATTGGGCGCCCGATCAGTGGATCGTCCGATCTAGTAGTTGTTAATCTCGACATTCCAAATCGGATGCCTGATCCATGGATTGATTGTCCAATCTGGTAGTCATTAGTCTCTGACATTTAATATCGGGCGGTCATTAGTCTCTGACATTTAATATCGGGCGCCCGATCCATAAATTGGTTGTCCGATCTGGTAGTTGCTATCTTCTGCCGAGAAGAATCGGATGCCGGATCCATGAGTCGATCGTCCATTTTAGGTCGATGAATCGCAAATTATTGTAAAATCCTTAAGTTTTCATCTAGGTTTTCGCACAAAACATAACAAACATATTCCTAACAAGTAACATGATTTAGAGGATCATTCTAATATGTTCATGACTAAATTTATCAAATTCTTCTTCAAGTACAAATCTCATTTTTCATGTACTATAAGCAACATTATAAAATATCATTCTAATCACCTTAATCAAATTTTACCAATTGATTATATTCCAAATCGACAATAATCCTAAAACTAGTTTAATAAGAATGCCATTATAGATCTATATCATCTCAACGTTATGGCATTTGAAATAGCAAAAAACCTTCAAAACAAGTGGTTTACAATCGCATACATTCAGATAATCTAGCAGAAAACTATGACATGATTTCTACCCTTTCTAGCATAAATACTAGTCACAAAATAGCCCTTAAAAAGTGCAAAATCCTTCTAGAAAATCCCCATGCCCATATCTCGAATAACATACCTTTTTGGATGTTGCTCGATTCCTTGCTTCGTGTACCTGTGTTTAGGTCCTTCCCCTCTGTCTTCCTATGTCCTCCATGAATTCAGCACCTATGAATGCCCCTTCAAGATTTTTGACTGAGCCAACTGAAGTTAGATCACAACCAAGATTGTCAAGTTCGAGTTTCTACCTAAGTTCATTTTAGCGGGAGGTGTGAAATCGCATCGCAAACCTTCATAGAGTTTAGTTACAAAATTAATTTAATAATTATTATTTTCTAATTGCAATTTTTTTAATAAATGTATAAAAATTATATAACATGAACAATTAATGACTAAAAAATTTAAGCAATCTATTTTTATATTGTCAAGATTAAAAAATATATGCAAATTTAATTGAAATATCATAAATTCATATTAATAAATTTATATGTAATTAGAAAATGAATTAAAAATTAATATAGTCTAAATTTTTTATCAAAAGTAGTATTATTTTTTTATCATATTACCATAATCACTATACCTTATTTTCATCATATGATTTAGTTTTTATTTAAATATTATGGTCCAAGGAATAAAATTTTAAACAATATTCATCATAATCACTTATATTATATATATGTGTATCCATTTTCTCTATCTTAATTCTAATTTATTATAATATTTAGATCAATTATGTATGAGTAGAATAGAGTGAAAAATAACCAATGTAAAAAAAATGTCACTGACAAATTTTGAACTCGCAACCTCAAAATATGCAGTGATGTCACCTACCAATTGAGAAGGCATCCTACATGTGATAAATGATGACTCTACTACTTAATCAGATGAATTAATGTATTCATCCATTTTTACTAAATTAAAACGCATATAAGTTCAAGTTTACCCCACTTTACGATTTTAACATGATGACTCATTTTTTTACCTTAGAAATATAAATTCATCAATTTTTAAGTAATAAAAATAGATTTTAACAACCTTGGGCGCAATAATGGAGAACTCAGATGATAAAGAAAAGAAAGAAAAATGAGATAACAGAGCATCAATATGGGGTCCTTATGAGTTTCATTCTTATAATTCCTCGTATCGTGAGTGGAGTTACATTATCCCCTTCCATTATGGTTGAGAGAAAATCAAATCAAAACTTATTCTTTTGATCTTGTGCCCTTTGTACTTCCGGACGTTCGAATGAGTTTTGACCGATCGATGGAGCGTCAGTCGGACTGTCAATTGTCGTGATATCGGGCACCCGTTTTGTGAATTAGGTGTCCAATATCTGACTTCAAAATATATAAAATTTTATTTTTTTTATGAAATTTTTTTGTTGTTACTCCAAAAAATAGTTGCACCATGTAACATGAATAAGTGACCTAATGTAAAGTTTCAATCAACAATATCTCCATCGAAATCTACATCCGAATAACCTATAACCCTAAGTGTATCATCTTGATATATCAATTCCAATTGTGTAGTGCCATTTAAATAACACATAATTATTTTTATGACTTTTCAACATGTCATTTTGGGATTACTTAAAATTTGCTACTAGGTTGATTGAATAAGTCAAATCAATTTTGTACACAATATTATGTACATAAAGCTTCCCACAATTTGTGCATATGAGATCTTTAAAAAGAATTCCTAGATTAAAACATTGACTAGTGTTGAATCTTTTCCCGATGACAAGAGGCGTTGGTGATGGATCATAGTTCCGCACTCAACATTTTTTTCAATATCTTGTTTAGATATGGATTCTTCATTTGATCTTAATGTTCTAGAAATTCTATTTCTAGTCATTTGAACTTCACATAAATGTGAAACTTTCTCCAAGTTCTTCATTTTAAATTCTTTGCTCAACTTTCTTTAAAAAGTTTATTGATCATATATTGCATTAAATTTGTAACAAATAATTTTGTTGGCAAGTGCACTAGTCTATAAAGTGATAAGCTGTAGAATAGAGTTGTCAATCCTAGGAATAACTAGTTAAATTTAATCTATCCCAATCTAGTATGAGAAATAATAATTTTTCGATGTTCTAAGTAGAAAATAAAAGTTAAAATAATTAAATAATAGAAAATAAATAGGTGGTTTCAACCTTGGGATTGAGGGAGATTAAGATCATTTTGCATGCAAAATAATGATATTTTAGTTATAAATAATAAGAAACAATTTTTATTTAAAGACGAATTAAGAGTACTTAAGGTAGTGACCTCTCAACTAAGTAAAGTAAACTATCTCAATTCTCGTTAAACTTAAGATCGCAAACATTGAGTCAATCTCCAATATAATAAAATATTAAGATGTATTAATATATAAATCCTAAACTACCAGTCATCCATAATATTGAAAATAATAGTAGATCGCATAAAATTTGGTAGAAACGATGAGTTACCGAATACTTGTCATGCATACTTAAATTTAAAAGTAAAAAATAATTTCTTAGATCACTATTAAATACTAAAATTAACTACCCCTCTTGCAAGTTTATAATCTAATATCAGAAAGTAAAGAACTCTTCAAAAGGCAATGAACTCATCATGTATCATCAAAAGAAATCAAAAGTATAATTAACTCAACTAAACAAAGTGTTGAAATAGTTTTTGTTTAAGAAGAATATAAAAATCTCTAATACACAGAAGATTAATAATATAATAAAAATAGAACTTGTAGCCTTCGAAAATTATGGACCGTTACACAGAGTTATTGCACGGTCTTCTCCTTCGAGAGACCCTTCAAGTGTTAAAATCCTAGTCATATTGCACGACTCTCAAGTCTCAAGCACATTGCTCTATACCTCATCTATTTATATTCCCCAAATGTCTCGAGAGTTTTTTGTAAAAGTTTCAAAGTCTTTTCATGTTAATGTAATGAAATTTCTTGTGTCAATTAATTTTTGAATTTTAGCTTGATCAAACGTCGTGATTTCTTCCATCAAATATTTCCAAATAATCCATGGGACTTATGATAAGATTTAGAGTCATTGTGCAATTGAAATTCTTTTTAAAATGTTTCAAAATCTCAAAATTAGGATTCGTCACGACCCACAAATAGTTGGGAGTAAATTACACGAATGGATCCCCAACTTTGAGTTGATTTCCAACTAGTTCTCCAACTTCAATTTATAACCAGAACGTCCCTCATCTTTTATTTTCTTGCACGATTAATCATCTTGACTGGTGATAGTGGGTTTCTCGATTACTTTGCATACGTGGTCGACACGTGAGCTATTTCTCTCTCATCCACGTCATTTAAGTCATCCACGTCTTTATCCACGTCATTTAACATTCCAAACCAGGTAAATTACATGGATCGTCCTCCAACTTTGAGTCAATTTCTAAACAGTCCCCCAACTTTGATATTATTGCACGATTCATCCACTTGATCGGTAAAAAATAGTCTCCCGATTATCTTGTCATGTGACATAACAAAATATAATAAAAAATTTTAACTAGCTAACATTACACAATAAAAAAATATTATAAAAATTTAAGGATGCGGACGAGCTGGAAGAGGGGGTGTCGGCCCCCTCTCCAAGCTCGTCCTTTTGGCGAGTTGGCATAAGGGGCGCCGACCCCTCTCTCCAAGCTCGCCCACTGGCGAGCTTCGCACAAGGGGCGCTAACGTCCCCTCACGAGTTCGTCGGCGCTCCTATCATTTTATTTTTTTATAGTCTCTCAACTTTGAGTCGTTTAGGCTCGCCGATGAGCTCACGAGGGAGCGTTGACGCCCCTTGTGCGAAGCTCGTTAGTGGACGAGCTTGGAGAGGAGAGTCGGCCCCCCTATGCCAACTCGTCAAAGGGCAAGCTTGGAGAGGGGGGCCGACACCCCCCCCCCCCCCCCCCCCTCTGCCAGCTCGTTCGCGTCCTTAAATTTTTATAGTATTTTTTATTATGTGATGTCAGTTAGTTAAAAAAAATTTATTATATTTTATTATGCCACGTCGTAAGATAATCGGGAGTCTACTTCTTACCGGTCAAGTGGATGAATCATGCAAGAATATCAAAGTTAGGGGACTGTTTAGAAATTGACTCAAAGTTGGGGGACGATCCGTGTAATTTACCTGGTTTGAAGCGTTAAATGACGTGGATAATGACGTGGATGACTTAAATGATGTGGATGAGAGAGAAACGGCTCACGTGTCGGCCACATATGCAAGACAACCTGGAAATCCACTATCACCGGTCAAGAGGACTAATCGTGCAAGAAAATAAAAGATGAGGGACGTTCTAGTTACAAATTAAAGTTGGAGGACCAGTTGGAAATCGACTCAAAGTTGGGAGACCATTCATGTAATTTACCCACTATTTGGTGATGGCTCAGTCAGACTTGAATTCAGAGTCGACGTGAAAAGTTATGATCTTTAATGTCAAAACAATGGCTTGTGAATCGTGCTAAGTCAAATCAATATTTGTCACTTTAAGAAATAACGATTGCGATATTGATGTAATGATCTCTTACGAGAGTTCTCATGATCTGATGTGTAAAATAATGTAGCAAAATAAATCCGACTGCAAGTGCACTAGTCGCTCAAGTAACATAATAAAAAGGAGTAAAGAGTGTTGAACGCACGAGGAATACTATTAATTCAATATTTGAATTTATAAACTAATAAAAGAGGAAAAACATAGGTTTTAAAGATAAATTTTTTAATTATAAAATATATATTAAAATAAGATAATAATAAGATAAGATAATGATGTTGAAGCTAGGTCTTAGGATGATAATAAATTAAGGATAAATATGTGATCCAGAAAAGATAAATTAAAGTTCTTAAGATGGATTAAAATTTTTTTAAGTTATTAATTTACAAGATTAAAATCACAGAGTCCACAAACTAGTAATTCTATTATTTGATCAGGAAAATCAAACTATCTTAAATTTAGAGACTCACAAATTGGTATTCATGCATATGAGATTAAAATTAAGATGCATTAATATAAAAATCTTAGACTATTAATCACGCCATAAATTAGTATAGATTAACAGACCACACATAATTCTCTATACACTAGTTATTAGACCAATATCAATTTGTAATTTCACAATAAATCATTTAATTTAACTAAATAAAATCTAAAATCAAGTAGTCCACAAACTAGTAATTACTTAACTCAGAAATTCAAATAATTAAAAAACATTAAACACAATTAAAAATTGTTCAAAAGAAATTCAATAATAATAAAAGAGTTCACAGAATTTCCCTTCAATAATAATCTCCCAAAATAAAATAACTAAAACATGGAGTTCATCCTAGAATTGTAGAGAAATAATAAATAATAATAATAATTGAGAGAATTACACCAAGAATAAATCAGGATCCTTAAATATTATCGGAGCGTCTAGATCAGCCATCCGATCAACTCTCTCTCTTGGTCGAAGCCTGCAAAGTTCACGATTCACCGTAGAAAAAAAACCACACTTCAAGCACGAGTTGGAATGATGTTCTCTTCATGTATTTATAGGCGTGGACGACCTTCATATTGATCACGGTCGTTAATATCATACGGTCAAGTTTAACTTCGTGAAGATAAACTTTACGCCCTTCTTTTCATCTCGCCCAAAACTCAACTATCTTTGAAAGATAATATTTGTTACGTCATACGTAAGGCCGTAGACTAATGATATTCGGCCATGTATAAGTAATGCCCGGTAAACTTATAACCCTCGGATGACCTGGTGATAAAAGTTGGCGCCCAATGGTGATGAAAAGAAATCCTTGGTGATAACTAAGCATCTCCTTTAGCACCCGGTGATGGATAAACTCCTCGACCGATAAAACTCCATGTGGTTAATGATAAACTTCATACACTCACTTTGGCGCCCTGTCATATCTCCTCGATTCAAGTCTCGACCGAGTTTAGCTCCCAATAAAAGATAAAGCATCGACTTTAGCACTCGGTGACGTTATGATTTGGTGGATTTAGCTCCCAATAAAACTCCCAATTGCATTTAGCTCCCGATATAACCATTTCATTTAGCTCCTGATATGCCTTTAGCTCCCAATCTTTGGCGCCTCATGATGATCAGTATTTAGCCCCCAATAAGTCTTTACGCCCAAGATGATAGGTATGAGTTTGGCTCCCTCAAATATCTCGGCTTGTGATATTTTGATCAGATGGATTTTGCTCCTTAGAATTTGGGTTTAGATGAGTTTGGCGCCACTGAAAGCTCGAAGTCATCTGCTTCATTTGTGGTCGACAATTTTTCTTTTTCCTGTCAATTAATTAAAATAATGAAGTTAATTCGCCCATAGTTATAATAATTAAAAAATTAATAGATAGAATCAATAAATCCAAAATTATGACTAAAACAAACTTAAAATGATGCATGCAATGATCAAATTATAGAAAAATAATCAAAATAATAAATTAAAATATATTATATTTTGTATGCATCATGACCCGTTATCTTCAGGTGCATTATTTTCACGTCATTGATGTATTCATGAATGTTGCATAATGTCGTGAAATCCAAAAGTAACAATCATGATATTGAGCCATGGCATGTTATAATCGACATTCTTTATTAGTTTATTTGTTGTTGAAGGCATGATTTTCATCTTATGATCCATGAGTACCGCATGCAATGACTCATGACATCTTGGTCACCGCTCATGAAATCTTAAAAATTAATATTCCAAAATTCAATTCTTCTTCGACATCTTTTTCAAGTGATTTTTCTACAAAAATCATCACAAAAGAGTAGATTAATTATTTAAAGAAGTAATCAAATAAAGTTTAAAAATGATGCATGCTATGGAAAAATTAACCATAATAAAACTAAATGTAACCCTAATTATATGCCAAGAAATGCATGAATCAAGCATGAAGACATCATTCTTGCGAACAAAATATCATCTATGCTTAATGACACTATAATAAATTTGCTCTCATTATTCATGGAACTTCCGATAATATTTGACGCAATGATCATTTCAAGAGATACAACTTTTTCAACTTATATACCTTGTTATCCTAACCTTTTATCCTAAATCCATCAAGTTTCTACATATGTATGCAACTATTGCTAAAATGATTCTTAATGATGGAAACTTAGATAACAAAGAATAGATCTCTTAAAAGTTCACGTCAGTTTGTCAAGTATAATCATTGACAACTAGTATGACTTTATATTTATCAATAGTACCATGTACACCTTATGCATTGCATGCCGTCTGGCTAATTACATAGTTTCCAAGCTACATTACGATTAAAGTCCATTTCATCCCTCACAAAGGCCATTCATGATTCTGTCTCAACTGAAGTCTATCACTTTATTATATGAACAAATTCTATACAATCCACTATGTTTACATTCATCAAGTAACACAAAGTATCCTACTCATATAGAATATAATCATCAAATGTGCGAACTGTGTCATAGATATCCTGTTGCCAGTTATACTTGTGGGAACTAGAACATGTGTTTTACTCCACTTTCAAAGATGGCATATATCAGTCTCGTTGCCATTCCATAATTCATATAGCATGCATTCTAAGGAATTTTGTGAGAATTCTATTTTTTTTATTTGGTTTAAGTATAATATTATTTGTTCTCAAAAACTTGTTAAGAAAATTCAAATGGGACAACATACATTTTACTACATTCATCAATATTATATATTTTTTCTACCACATCAATTTTTTTGTCGTGGCATGCATGGCATTGTAGTTTGACTACTATTGTCTACGTCAATGGTGTACTCATTAGTTTTTTTAGAGATGTATTTTTCTTTCTGTATGTATTTTTAATTTCTTAAATAATTGATATGCCCAATCTTTTCTTCACTTCTGTTTTACATTTCTTGAATGTCTCAAAAAGTTTTTCGTTCAATAGATATATTGAAGAATATAAAATAAATCAATATAATAAAAAAATTGTATTCTTATGTGGTATAATACTTATAGGACCATAAATATCATGATGAATTAGTCTTAAAAATTGTTTATTTTATTGCTTCAAAAAATAGCTTTTGAATTAATTTTTTCAGATAAATATTGTTCACAAGACAATTTACATATACTTGAGATTTAAGGAAATAAATTCATTCTTATTATTTATTCTATCTTTATGTGTTAGAATTATCATAATGCTCTAATGCCACATCCGTCCCTTTCATTTTCAACCAAATGCGTGTCATGCAACTGACTCTCATGCATTGCGAGCACGAGTGTTGTTATAGAGAAACATCCATTCCATTGAAATTGGACTAATATATCTACTTTTCTCAGGCACTATGATTTTGATTTTTTTTTTCTTACGATTTATCTTAAAGCCTGTTTCAAATTGGTGGCTCCATGGTCCATATATCATAACCCTGGTACATTTCTAGAACTTGATGTAAAGACATCTTTTTCATGATGTATCTGGCTCTTTTGATGATTTTCCAACTCGTCCTATGTAAGGTTTGCTAAATTAGGAAGTAACCCCAAACTGGTTATCAGACCCTAATTAATAAGACCTCGCTTTAATGAGGTATTTGCAAGCCTCTAAGCGTAGATGTGTGCATAAACCTTGCAAAAAAAGAATGTATCCAGTTGGCTAATACTTATTTTAAAGGAGAGGGAAGAACACGTTTTTCTTCCTTCATTATCCTTCAAAGATTTCATTTTCTTTTGACCTTAATTTGAATTGAATAGAGTGAAAAAGAAAATTATCCAAGCGACTTCGAGGAGTTATTTTATAGTTCAAATAAGAAGAAGTATCACGTTAACAATTGTCTTCAACATTTTGAAGCAAAGAGTTCCAAAAGTACTTGTTAGCTAAATGTGCTTGGATAAGATAGATTCCACAACACCTTGAGCTATAGGATGGTAAGTTTCGCGTGCTTCCCTGAAAATTCTTTTAGCCAGCATCTTCTCTTCCTCGTTGGTCGTGCCCTGAACCAATGCAGTATACAAGGGGCGCAGGTACTTCATTCTTCCAACTTGCTTTAATGTTTTCTCAACCTCAGTGAAGTACTCTTTACAACCAGATATGATCGCCAGTTGAAGAAATGCAACTTTCACCTCATGATCTCTAGATTCTGATAGGTGATATCGTGAATCCAAAGCAACAACCTACATGGAAAATGATAAATGTTCAATATTAAACAGTGGACAGGATGATGTTTCTCCCCAACTTTGTCAGGTATGTAAAGTGGAACCCGAGGAAATACAAGTGTTATAGAATGAATCAGGACAAAGGTAGTCCCAAATTTGTTAACAATTTCCGGAATAGAGTCTATTCGTGCTGAAAGTCCAACAAAAGCTGATTGCTTTGGGAACCAGGCATAGGTTTCAACATATTCCATAAAAAGGGAGCATCATATATGATAATCACAAAAATTGATATATGTCCAAGAATCCCACAGTACCTCATAGGATTTCCTCCTGGACTGGTACACTATTGAACAGAGCAATGTAAGAAAACGTTTTAGGAAGGAACAAAACACCTTAGCAATCCACAATGGCTCCCCACCAAAAGAAAAACAGTTCACAATGGCAAAAAGAAAGTCACATGTTATTAATGGTTACCTAATTGCTAAATTTGCCTACAGTAGAACTGAGGAAATGTAAAGCTACTTATCTTCTGAAGATGCTTACTTGGGGAAAAGAGAACCTAAAATTTTCAACATAATCCTTATTGGAGAAGATCGCTAATTGTAGCACCTTTTACCACATAAGAAGGCAATGGTGCAGTAGAACATAGTAAACAGATCATTAACGTTTTAAAAGCGAGAGATGACCAAGCTAGTAGTGGGAAAATAATTAGAATTTGTCCCTCAACTTGATCAAGAGAAAAGATAGTATTGGTCATGATAACATGACCAAACTGGTAGCCATCCACATGCAACATGCATTGCAGATGGCTTCCACGTATGCCATTGTGAAGACAATATTTGTTCAATTGCTACTTGTATATGTTAGTGTGTAGTTAAAACTTGGAAAATCCTCTCCCCCACCCCTAATATGAAAGTAACTTTTGCATTATTATCGATCAAAGACTCAAACATGAAAGTAGGAGTCTTGACGAATCACTTAATAGAGCTACTTCAGAAAGTTTTCTAAGAAAATCATAATTATAGCCATGGTCAGATTCGAGAGTCAACACATGGAATTTTACAGTTCTACAAGGGAAAAGCGAGTTGACTTGGTATTCAACTCGGTTCAGACCGGCAACCGATTCTTTTTTATTAGGTCAATCATGGCCAAACTTTCTTTTTTGGCGGCCGCCACTGGTGCTGCCGCCAGTCCTGCTGCCACTGCCGTTGCTCTAGCCAGTCCTGCTGCCGCTGTCGTTGATCTCGCCAGTTGCTGCTCTCATTGTCTCTGCTGCCCCTGTCACCTATTGCCACCCAGGTTTCTCTTCTCTCTCGATGTTTCCCATTTTCTCCCTCGTCCCTCTCTCTGGACATCTTCTGTTCACGAGTAGAAGAGAACACATGACTCTCGTGCATTCTCTTCCACTCGCAAACAAAAGTGTGTGGGTCCTCTCTGCCCACAAGTGGCACACGAACAAGAGAGGACTCCTCCTTTCTTGCAAACACGAACCATCACAAATGCAAGCACGAGAGGGCTGGTCCTCTGCTGCTCACGAGGACTTCTCTCACTCATCCAATTGTCCTTTTTAGATTATTAGATCATTAGTTACTTGTTATCTATTATTAAGTAGATTATTATATCATTAATTATTATTAGGTTTTATAAATGATTTGCAATTATAGTTCATAGATAATTTTTTATTTTTGTGCAAATTAATATATACACATAATTCAATACAGATGATGTATTTTTAGAAAAGTATATATAATTCAAAATATGATTTTGATAGAATCGGCCATGTTGTGCTACAATCACAAGTTTTACGTTTTTCATCTGGTCTTCCCTTGTCCACTCTGATTATCTTCTCAAAAAAAATAATAAGCCCATTAAATGTTTATAGCAGACAAAAGAATTTGTGCATCTATTTAATATGAGGAGACTGAAAAAGTTTAATGAAAAGAATGTGAAAAAGTGGAAGCTTCAAAGACAAGTATACTTTAAGCACAACAAAAGTGGAATGCTTCAAAGACAAGTATACTTTAAGCACAACAAAAGTGGAATGCTTCAAAGACAAGTATACTTTAAGCACAATGAGAAGAAGGCTTTAAAGACATATGCATCCTAACGATAGAAAAACAAAAGCATCACAACCCTAGTGATGAATAGGCAAAGCACTGGATGAAATATGTATTGGAAAGATGTGAAACAAAGATTTTCCATTAAGTTACCTGTGATGCCTCAACGGACCTAGGAAGATTTTCTATATAAAGCTCCCACTCCTGTCCATGCCAATTAGCCACCTCATCCTCACTTGGCATTCTTCCAGTCTTAAAATCCTTCGCTAAAGACACAATTTTTGTGTATATGGTAGAAGCGGGCTCCATGGCATCTGGAGGGATTCCTGTGTCCTCCACCCAGACCCTAAGATCGATTTGGTTTTCGATTCCAGGGAGGTTTTCCTTGAGGAATTCTAGGAAAGTTTCGGTATCAATTGACTGGAACTTGAAAGTGGTGATATACTTCTTCAGAAACTCATCAAATGCTGCACGTCCAATCTACACGAGAATAACAAAAGGAAAAAGGTATTCACTTCCATAGTTCCAGACTCTAACAAGTCTAATAACAATTATGGACAAAGGTTTAGCAGACAATGAATTTATACTTGTCGTTCAATGCGCCAGAGAAATTGGAAACCTTTCTCATATGGCACTTGGGAGTACACATCATCTGGGTCGATCCCTGCAAGTTTGGTCTTCAGTTTTGTAAATTCCATGTTGTCTTTGAACCTTTCCATCTCATCATTCAGACCTCGCCATCCAATTCCGATGTTTAGCGCTGCTCTCTCCTCCCCCTGCACTACTTCTACTATTCTTCTCTCCGCATAAGTGGTAAAACCCTTTGAACACAGCCAAATTCAACCTTTCATGTAAAAGACAACGAAACTTTGGAATCTCGGCAATGAAATTTACCTCATTGAGCCAGAAGTCCTCATTGGTCTTGTTGGTGATGAGATTGCCGGTCCAACTATGGGCGAGCTCGTGGGCGACAACCTGCGCGCCCGTTGCGTCTCCTTTGATCACCGTAGGCGTTAGGAACACCATCCTAGGATTCTCCATCCCGCCGTACGGGAAACTCGGCGGGAGCACCAGTAGGTCGAACCGATCCCAGTCGTAGGGCCCGAACAGCTTCTCCCCGACTTGGATCATCTCTTCAGCGCCGGCGAACTCCGCAGCGGCGGCGTCGAGCACCGCAGGCCCGCCTTCAGCATACACCCTGGTGCGGGTGCCGACATCACGGAACCCGATCTCGCCTGCAGCGAAGGCGAATAGGTAAGGGGGGATGGGCTGCTCCATGGTGAACTCCTCAACGACGCGGCCCTCGGCGCACCAGAGGGCGTCGGCGCAAGCCGGGCCGGCCTCGCTGGGTGCGGAATCGCGACGGGCGACGCGGGCTGCGGACATGACGGCGGAGAGCGGGAGGGGGAGGTTGAGGCGCGCGGAGTAGCGGATGCGGGCGGCGGGAGTGTCCTGGCAGGGGAAGACGGAGCGGGCGTGAATGGACTGGCACTGGGTGTAGACGAAAGGGTGGGTCTTGGAGGATGTCTGCGAGGGGGAGAGCCATTGGAGGGCGGAGGATGAAGGGGAGGTGGAGAAGACCACCAAGAGGGAGGAGTGGCCCGAGAGGGAGACGGAGAGGGGCTGGCCGAGGACGGGATCACCGGAAGCGTCGAGGGAGAAGGGGAGCGGCGACAGGGCGGCGGGGTCGAGGACGGAATGGATGGAAAGGGAGCGGGTGTCGAGGAGGAGCTCGCCGGAGTGGGGGGAGGAGAGCGAGAGGAGGGCGGATCCGTGGATGGTGGAGGCTGCGAAGTCGAAGTAGAGGGTCAGATCGACGTGGGTCGTGAAGGGATGCGACGAGTCTGTGTACGAGTGCGGGTCGACCGGCGCCATGGCTGACGGGGAGGGGGAGAGAGCAGAGAGCAGAGAGACGCGGGGTGGGGGAGCCGAAAACCTACTCAAATGGTCGGATATTTTTATTTATTGTTAAAGTGACAGTAGTCTAGTCCTGGGAGTGCGTTTGGTAAATGGATAACTAAAAAATAATAATCAATTATTTTAGTTTTAGAAATAACCAAAGATATTTAAGAATAGGACTAAGTTAATTTTTTAAAATCATTTAAACATTTTTAAAATATTTTTAAAATCATTATACGAGAATGATCTATTCTTCCACGTAGCAAACCATTTCATTCTTTATTTACTTTTTCAATAATATTTTAATTGTTATTTATTTTAATCCAAAAACAATATGACTATAAATAAGGATAGTTATTCTACTCTATTATTCTTGTAAAAATTTAGTCTTGAACGAACATCACCAAAATGAGTATCAAGAAAAGTATTAAAAATATAGAAATGATAATAAACAAATGGAAGAAATAAAAAAAATACTCAAAGAAGTGTTGACAGAAGTATTTTTCAGGAATATCTACTTAAATAGTGTAACACAACACAAATTTCATAAAAAATTATATTGGGCATTCGTTTTGGTCGTCCGATTACACAACGAATTTCGATGCTCCATCGAATGACTGAAAACTTTTCAAAAGTCTGAAAGTGCAATAGAAAAAAATGAAACAAAATTAGTTTTGATCCAATTTCTATCACATTACACCAGGAGGGGGATTTTGTAACCCACAGGACACCACGATTCTTTTTATCTTCATAAGATGACAACCCATAAAACAAACACCATAAAATTCCACTTAACTCCATCCCTTCTCTTATTCATCTTCTCATTTCTTTCATTTTGTGTTCTTCCTCCATTTGGCTCGCTCAGAAGGAGAGAGTTTTGCAAGTACTCAAGCCGCAATAGACCAAGGAGGGAGAAGGGAACCTGACTAGCACTTTATCCCTTAAAGATCCAATAAAAAATCATCGAAAAAGTATGTTATTCGGGATTTGTGTAATGAAATGTTAGAGAAGGACTATGCATATTTAAGGACCATTTTATGGTCAGGGTTCATGCTAGAATGGGTAAGAAAAGATTTTTTCGAGTGATCTAAACGCCATAATGTTGTAAGGATGTAGATCTATGATGTCATGCTCATTATACTAGTTTTAGGCTTATTGTCGACCTGAAAATGATTCTATGATGATTGATAAAAAATCTAATTATTGTCATTAGAATTATCTTATATATTATTGTTTATAGTTCTTGAAGAACAAGACTTCTACTTGGAAATGTTTTGATAGATTTGGTCATGAATTTATGAGAATGGTCATCCCATATGTTAGTAGTATGTTTGTTTAGGATTAGGATTATGTTTGGATTGAAAATTTAATGATTTCACAATGACATTCTATAGATCTAAAACAAATGATCGAACGCATGATTCTTCTATGCAGAAGATAGTGACTACTAAATCGGGCGCTCGATCTGGAATGTCAAAACATGGATGTGATCAAACTATCGATCAGAAACCCCTCTCGGTCGATCGAGGATCATGGACCAAAAAATGAAGCAAACAATCAGCTCGAGTTTTGGGCGTTCGAAACTTTGCAATCCAGCCTATATGATATGGGACGACTGCCTTCATACTTGTCCCTTAAACGATCGAAATATGAACTTAGAGTAGACATTCGAACCCCGAATGAATGACCATTCGAATCTTATGAAATGACTGTTTGAAATACGAACCTAAATGGACGTTCAATGAATATACAAAACAAGTGTTCTCTCTCTGAACAGACGGTTGACCGCTAAACTAGTCTTGTGAAGACTGGACCGACCGGCTAATCGGATTGTGATTGTAAAAACGATCCAAATCATCCTCAAAACGAAATGGAGATTGAACCACTTTGAACCATTTCAAATCGATCAATAATCAATCAAAATCGATGATAATCAATCAAAATAGGATAGAATTGGTATAAGTGAACCAACCAAGGTAAAATTTTTTAAACAAATTAAAAATTATTTATGGCCCATGGTCTACTCTGGTGATCCATTTTTATAGTTGATGTCTTGCTTTCACTTTCTTAATGCATCTAATGTGGGACTATTCACTTGTACATATTTGTGCTCTACTTGTTTGATAACTAAGCTTTGTCAATATTATTAATGTGTGACTATTTATTTATACATTTTTTAACAAATATTTTTCTCATTTATTTAATTTATGAATATTAACTATTTTATGTACATATTTTTTTCCTTTTTACTTTCATTTTATGTCACTTTAATTTATAATATAACAATATTTTCAATAATTATGACTTCATTTTTCAAATAAAATCTCTATATTAAATATTAATGTAGATTTATTGGCCATCAAGATGAGATGTATTAGTTTTTAAAATTTACCTTATGGTGTAATTTTATATGACTAATGCAATATGTGATTGGATTGAATAGATTTTTAAAAGTTATAATATTTTATTATTCTACAGTCCGACCGAATTGTTCTCACAACATTGCGTTGAACATGCCAAAGAGAACGATCGTTTGATTTTCGAAAGTTTGATTCATTGATAGAGAATGAACATAATTTTTAATTAACAACCATAATTTGATTAACCTTTGTCCACTTGATTATCCTCTACCCTATGATCTCTTTTGATGATATGGAACCACTCTTGCTCCCTATAGCTTTGATTGATTCATATGGTTAAAAGATAGGTTTATAATTAATAAAGATAAAAGATAAATGTTATCATTGTCTACTTAGATGAGAAGTGACAGTCTTGTATGAAGTACTTTCCTTGACGAATTAGTGGCAACATTGTGTGAGGTACTCTTGTTACTATATCAGGATGTTCATTAGCCTTGTGTGAAGTCATCCTCCTCTTTATAAAGCACCTATCGTGGGTTGATCTTCTTTCAATGGTCCACCATGATTTAGGTAGTTATACATTTGTGTGTTTACAATGGTATTCCTTATAAATGAATAACTATTTTAACCCATGGATAAGATGAAATGAAATGAATGGCTAAAGATGAATGAAAGACTACATCCTTATGAACATGAAATGAAATGATGGAAACAATGATGTCTTTCTATATGAAATATGGCATGAAATAAAGATGAACAGACGGTCCCTCACGATCTATTTTATATTTGCTCTATACATTTTCTTTATGCTTATCCTTATATATCATCTTTATGACCTATTGGAATTCACACTTAGGTTTATGCTAATAGTTGAATTTTCTCCCTGTGTTGATCCCGCAGGTACTTGATTTACCTATGAGTATGATTAATGTGTATGCGATGTCTTTAGCTCGGGTAAAGTGTGGGCATGGTTATCTTAGATTTTAGGTTTAATCACCTTTTTATTATCGAGTTGTATTATGGCATGATCTTATCCGAGACATGTTATTAATGTACCCATGATATCAGACTTCCACTATGATGTGCGCTTTTATTCCATTTTATCATTTGAGCTTCTGCATTCTCATATTTAATTGTTGTAATATTTTATAAGTCTTTTGCTTAAGTGTCATCCTTGTTAATCCATCTAGCAACATATCCAATAAATTGAAAAAGAAAACATATGTTCAGTTCATAACATTACCAGTAAACTATAATCAAAACCTAAAGTGCTACACGACCGAGCTAAAGAATATGCTAGAATGATGGGGAAGAACGCAACAATTGTACCGAGGTGAAGGGAAAAGCGATTCTGAGAGGTATGCTTTCAAATTCATAAGAAATCAAAGTATCAGAATTGAGAAATGTAAAAATTGAAAGATCCAACTCATAATGATGATCGACGAGTGCCAAAGTGGCTATTAGTGAATCTAATGAGCGGTGAATGGCAATCATCGATCCAACACATACCTAGAAAGTGAAAACCTCTATGGATATGTCAATCATCAGTGATTCAACATTGTCGAGGATCTAGTCTCTACATATGGATGGATGGTCAGCGTAAGAAAGGAAATGATGTCGGTGGCCGACCAACCATCGGTGAAGAAAGGGTCAATGGCCAATGGCAGAAGAATGATGTTTTACGTTTCACGTTTCAAAGGGGGCAAAAGGACAAGAGAGAAATGTGGTGGCCAAAAAATCAAAAGCCCTAAAATGTCATCATGTTTTCTCTCAAAATTGCCCTTGCAAATCAAAGTAATGCCATCCCCAATGGAACCATCGATTTTAGTAGTAAACCCGTACATTTTTGTGCGAGTTCACCATTTATATTATGATTCCAAACCGAGTTAAACTGAATTCTTGACTAAAAATGTAAACTTCTCCGATTTTAAGTACTGATACACAAGTTTGACAACCTTGACAAGAAGTATCGAAGAAAAATGTATCAAAAGAATATTTTGCCACGTGACGAGATCAAAATTTGGACATTACAAATACATAGGAGACTCTCCCAACTTAACGCTCAACGTTGGACAAAAAATGAAGGATGGATGAAGTTTTGCATAGTTTACCTCTTTTTAAAATTTATAAAACAAAAATAATATGTCAAATCCAACTAGGTCTGAATTTTGATTTGACCATGTAATGTTAAGTCGCATTTAAAAAATACACAATCATGCTCACTATACACGAATGTAGAAAATGAACACGATGTGTCCTTATAGCCATTTCAAGAAAAAATGAACCATATTCTTCAATTGTGATCGAGTATGAATGAACTTATTTCTTTGAAGCACGACATGCTTGTAACGCTTCAAAATTTAATTCTATCACGTGGCGAAATCTCCTTTGGATTGTTACCTTTTCTTCGGTTCATCTTTAACTCTTTCATTGATCCGGATGATCAAGAAAACTTACACGTAAGCGGAAGACTTAGATCTAAAATATTACAACATTTAAAATAAGAAAAATGCATACTAGAATGAAATATAAGAGTACACCCAAATATCTCAACATAAGGCATGTAAAATTCATGCTATATATAACTCCATAGGTCCCATGATAGTGAAAATACAACTCAATGAATAAAGGAGAAAAAGAATCCATCTAAACTCTACGATAATCATGTGCACATGCCACCCGAACTATAATCGTCGCACACACATCAATTGGCTCGCAATCATTTCATGTACTAATGGAGATCACACAGGAGAGCAAGATCGATCATTAGCATAAAGCAAAATGTGAATTCGTATAGATAATAAGATAATTTTATTAGAATAAGCATGATGCAAACATATAAATCAAGTATGATAGAGAATCATAATGAGGAGTCAATAAGAATATCATGATCATAGTACATGCCTTCTTCATTTCATTTATTTTTCATTTCGTAGTCATTTGTTTATGTTCATATTTATAAAAACAAAGTCCTTTTATTCATCATTAGTCACTCATGTTCTTTCATCTTGTCCATAAATTGGAAGAGCTCTTCACTTTTAAGGAATATTATTGCAAACATACAAGTGTGTAGCTATTTAGACCATGATGGGTCAATGGAGGATCAATGCCACGGCCAACCCTATTGGGCAAAATTACATCGCACAAGACAAAATATTTGTAGCGAGAAACTCTCATCTAAATAGGCAAATGGCAACATTCGTTCTTATCTTATCAATCATGATCAAGGCTCTAGGGAACAAAGTGGCTCCAAATCATCTTTAGGTTCATATAATTAAATACGTGGACAGAAACTTATTAAATCAAGTGAGTTAGATTAAGGTCGAGATCTTCCTGTCCACATAATGGGTGCAGTCATCCGTTCTGAGTTCATCCATCAGTCGTTCAAAGGCCACGTACAATCGGTCGATCAAGAGAGATTTAGTTATCCATTATAACATGAAAGGATTCTTGAGCTTTCAGTCGAGAGTTTCAGTCAGTTGAAACTTGACTGGCTCTAGGTCTTCTAGTAAAAAAATAACATCAATGAAGATGTATGTGTGCACTATTTCAAAAAAATCTTTGACGTATACGAAGGAGTGCGGTTCATTCGACAAATTCCTACCTCTATATCTATCTCTAAGATGTTTGAATTTTCAAAACTCCATTTGTCATCTGAAACTTGACTGATCATCTGTTGGAAATAGTGTCGTCTTCCTCGGTCAATCAGATTTCTCTGTCGATTGTCGAAAGTTCTTTCGACGAGATAATCTAGATCAATCGGCCAAAAAGATTTCGATCGACTGGCTGATTATCATCACCATGTCCGACTCTCGACATTTTACAATCAGTTTTACGATCAAAACATAGATCTGAACATTTCCTAACATAATCACTAACATACATCATGAAATAGGGCCAATTCCAATCATTTTGTTTACATCATGTACTTTCATATGTGTTTCGAAACATTCATACGTATGCTCCTCATATTCAGATCAAATCATATCTCAATAACATAAAATCATTCTACTCTATTATTACTCTTTTCCATCATATTATAATCTATTTCATAAGATTAACATGCTTTGTATTAACCTAATCATCAAGAAAACTTAGATCTATAAGATTATAATATCATACCAAAAACTCACATGCAATACATCATTCCATCACACGACACAACAATAATATCAAATAAAAAATATATAGACCAATTTTTACCGCACATAGCATGAATCTAAACTATCCTTAGGGTCCTCAAGCATGCAAAATCCCCATGTAAGATTTAGATTCCGAAAACACACTTGTTTTTTATTATGATTTCCGAATAGATCTTCATTGGTGCAAGCTCTGACATCATCCTCCTCTTCCTCCAATGTCCTCCTCTCAATTCACACATGTAGATATTCCTCCAAAGACTTTTGGCCGCACCCAAAAAGAAGAATAACACAATGAGAAAAATGAAAACGAGATGGGAGATTGAGGAGAGAATGATGAAGAGGGAGTTTTCGGAATGGATTTAAATGGGTGGAGTTATTCGGCCATTTACTTCCTCAGATTGTGGGTGGGAAGGTTACAAATCCCTTAGGCTAATGGTGGTGTAATGAGGAGAGAGGAACATCAAAATCGCAATCATTTCATTTTTGCCCATTGCATTTTTGGACGTTTGAAAAATGTTTCGATCGTTCAATTGTGCGTCAACTTATCGCGACATCGAACGTCCGTTTCGATTTTCGATCGTCCGAAAGTCCGACTTCGTATAATAATAAAAATTTTAAAATTTAAGAAAATTTTGATGTGTTACAATGCCATAAAGAAAACAACCAGATCATATTTTAGATTGCAATGAACATGTGCTCCAATGTGAATTTTTAGTGAGAACAAACAACGAAGTGAACATACGACGGTAATTGTATATGCGACATTATGAGATACCTATAGTTTAAATTATGAACCAATTAACTATCCAATCTATTTAGTGTCGAAAATTAATATGTAAAATCACTTGATCATTAAATTAACATTATCTGATATAAACTTTTGTTGATAATTAAAATCATTGTAAATTCATGTTGAAATTAAAATTATTATCCGACTTCCCAATTCATCGTTGTCAATCACGATTCATCCCTAGATATGTGCATTTACATGTACAAACATTTTTAGACTCAGATTTATGCATAACTTATTATTAGAGAAAAGGGATGGACATGATCAAATTAAGTTCAAGAGAATAAAAATAGAAAAAACATATTGAACTAATTATGATTGAATTACGATGAATGATAAATTAAAAAGAAATGCTCAATTGATTTATCAACCATTATTATGCATTTAATTGGCATTGATGGACGTCTGACTTAAAAACATCTACCTCACAATAATCAAACTCTTAAAAAATATCTCCCTCTCTCTCTCTATTATCAATAATAATACTTGTTTTGTGTAACGCCCCCAAAGTCGCCCCTCCTACCACGTAGGCATTCAGGTTGACCCTAGAGGCGCTACACTGTCTGCTACACTATTGATCATACTATGACCTTGACCATTCAACAATTTGTATACGTGAAAACAAATATAATAATAAAATAAGTACGGACTTTATTGCGGAAGGTGGAAACATACTTTATTGTGGAAGAGTTGAAATATCAAAGGACACTAAGTACTTAATGCAGTACACAAGGAAGTGGGCAATGACAATAATATCCAATAAAATCTCGACAATGATAACATATTTGATTACAGCGGAAAAAGATCATAATAACCTTCTGATGTAGAGATTAATTATTCAAATAATGCAATTACAAACGAAAGACATTATTGAGTGCAATGAGTCATGTGCAGCAACCCTTGAGCACTGTGTTCTCCATCACTCCTCTCTAGGCAAGATTTTCACCTGCAAAATTCCAATTGCAGAGGCATCGAATATCCGTGAGCGGAAATGCCCAGTACAATATAATCATAGGCTATAAATTAATAATCAAAACATGCTTGAATCAATAACAGATATGCAATGACATACTTTGCTATGGACAGATAATCTCTTCCTTTCTCATTATAATCAATACTTTGGTTGCACAAGGCAATGAATAATTATATTTCATTCTTTACTATGTTCATGCTCTACTCTCTTCTGTAACTTTGCTTTGTCTTTACTATGTCAAACTCTATACTTTGCTATACATTACTTTGACATACTTTACTATACTTTCCAATATATTATTTTTCCATGCTTTGCTATTCTTTGCAATGCAATACTTTACTATGTTTTACTTCATCATGCTATATTGTACTTTACTTTTTCATACTTTACTGTACTATGCTTTATTTTATCGTGTTGTACTATGCTTTACTTTACCATGCTTTGCTATACTTTACTTTGTCATATTTTACTTTACCATACTGTACTATACTTTGCTTTACGATACTGTACTATACTTTACTTTGTCAAGCTTTACTTTACTTTACTTTACTTTACCTTGCTTTACTATACTTTATCATATCATACTTTATTGTGCTATACATTACTTTACCATGCTTTACTTGATCATACTTTACTGTACTTTACTTTACTTAACCATGAGTTGTACTACATCTTTTACATTACTATGCAGTCCTTGAAGTTCGTTGTCCTATGCGAGCTCGATTTTATTAGGTTAGGATGCCAGAGGTGCCTCTCTGAATCTCTGAAGCCAGTAAGCCCAAAAAGGGAAAATGGGTGAGTGTTAATGCCTCACCTAATTCAGAATGTATGTGGAAGAGAATCTACACCCCAGGAACAGTGGTTAATTAAGAAACTTGTACATTCACTGTCTCCTCGGTTAGCTACATATCCCTCAGGCTCAATACTATAATCTCTGGGAAAAGGAGTGTGACCAATGCATCATCCTTCGTTCGAGACACAGGTGGGAGAAGACCTGAAATCTCAGAAACAGTGGTCATTGAAGACCAATAGGTTTGCTGTCTCCTCAGCTAACTACATGCCCCTCTCTATACAATGCTATGATACCGTCACAGTGTGGCTATTACTACCCACCTCATGACGTTGGCCGTTGTTGGGGCTATTAATACACACCAGTTGACCTCTGTAATCTGTACTTTGAGGCGACACATGACAATCCCGTAGTTTCATCTTTGCTTTATTTCTCTTGTTACTCATCTGTAAATTTAGAAATCATGGATCCGAAAAAAGGGTAAAGTCAGATTCCTTTTCCTGAGTGAGGAAGACCCATTACGTTTTGTACTATATTGGACATGACCTCAAATGGGCCTAACAAAAGTGGGGCCCAACTATAGAGTTCGGGTCCAAAAAGGGCATTTTACATCTTTTTCAACAAAGCCCGGACCGGGTAAGTGAAACTCGAGTCCGGTCTTCTATTTAGTATCCATGTACGTGACTCAAGCCGGGTCGGGATTCAACTCGGGCCGGATCATTGTTCGTGCTTTGAAATCGATTTGGAATTCTCTGTCCCTGGACCGGTCGACCACTCCCTTTGGACCGATCGACAGCTCTCATTGGCCAATCGACTGCTCTCTTGCACCGAGTTGGTCGACCGTCCACCATGGACCAGTCGACCGTCCTGACGGTCACGCATGCACCTTATCGAGCCGATCGACCGATCTTCTTGAACCGATCGATCGCTCTTAGTGGCATACCTGTGCCTCATCATCGATCGACCATCCTCGTCGGATCGGTCGACCGCTCCAGAAAGGCACATTTATGTTTCCTCCGATCGGTCGACCGATCATTATAGAATCGGTCGACCGATTCTGCGGTCAGAATAGAGCCACCGGTCGATTTCTCCTTTTCCGGCCGACTTTTGGCCGTCGGATCGTGATGGTTACAATATGAAAAGTGTAGTCTATAATCTCTAGGTCACTATGGAATCATTAAACAATAATATGATCAATAATTTATCGTCTATGGGGATTAAACATCTAAGGTACCTTTTTCGATCGTTTTTCATTCGCCGACGATCCCTACGTCGTCTTTTCTAGCTCCGATGGTTCTTGGCCGACGAGAAGGGTACGACCGACCTTCAGGAGTGCGCTGGTGAAGGACTGCTGTGCGCCGGCGTCCGTCGGATCGACCATTCATCCCTGCGTGAGCGTACAGTCCGCCGGAGCAGAGGAAGAACAGAGGGCTTATTGTGGTGGCCTGTTCGAGGAGATCCAAGAGGGGAGCACGGGGAATCCTCTCCTCCTCTTATAACCTTTCTCTGGCCGAATCAGAGGAGGAATAGGGGAGCAAATCAGAGGACCAGTTGGGAAGGAAATCTCTCTCTCTATTTCTTCCTTTTTATTCCAAATCTCTTTCCTTTCTTACTCTTCCCATGATCTGAATTTGATTTAGCATTTAAATTCGTTTCATGTTTGTGTTTATTCTGTTCAGACGTTGCACAATGTGTGTTCGAATTCAAATCTCTTTCTTATTTTGATCCATCGACGCTTTAATTCTATTTATTTGATTTGAATTAAATTCTGAATTCCCTTCCTCTTCTGATCTTTCCTTCTCCTGAATTTAATTTGCATTTGAATTCTTTTCATATCTGTGTTGATGAAATTTGCTAGCCATTATACATTTCGAATTTTTAATCCTTTCCCCTTTTGTATTCTTCCATGTTTTGATTCTTTTAAACTAGTTCCTTAATTATACTTTACGTTTGATTCTTGATTTCCTCTCATTAATGTCATTTAATTCCTTATTTTTGAATTCATTTCCTTTTTTAAAAATTGATTTTAATTAATTTTCAATTTGAATTCCCCCATTAATAACATTGATTTCAATTGATTCCTCCATTAAATTCATTGATTTCACGTTTTGATTTCTTTCGTTAATTACATTAAATTTTAATTTTGAATCCTTTTTTCTTATATGGAATTTTGCATACGTTACATTTTGTATGCCAATATTTGAAAATTAGTACTGACGATTTAATTTGTAAAACAGTGTTTCAATAACAAATCTTTTATAATTCATAAAATTTCGAATTCCACGCTTAGAAAAATATCCTCGCGCTTTCCTTGTATCAGACATTTTTAAGGAAAATAAATGGAGAGAAAATGGTAAGATAAAATATCTGTACACTTTTTTTTTAAGGATCAGTCTTCGGTATTTAGCCTTCGATATTTGGGAGGCGATGTCGATGATTTAACTTATGCGATGTTAACAGTTATGCGCATTGTCCACAAATTAAAAGTCGACCCATCATCGAGCCAAACTAATTCGGTTGATCGTTTTGTGGCGTATTGTTGACAATGACAAATGAGACTTCTAACTAAAATTTTATCTAGAGGATGAATATCATCATTGAATCAATTAATCCGATTGGAAATTTTATCTAGAGGATGAATGTCATCATTGAATCAATTAATCCGATTGGTCTCATGTTGTATATCTATTAATCCGATTGGTCACTCCATATGAAGCTCAAAAAAATATTTTTACATTCACCGCGACTTTAACTCAAGACTTTAAAATTCTTAGTCGCTTAAACGAAAAAAACTAGGAGTCGCTTACCACTATTACGACTTTACCCAGCTCTTATTGGTAAATATCTCTGCACTCTGCAATGAACAAAAGTGGGTTCTTTCACTTATTTTACTTTGTTCTGCTGCCTTCTCTCTCGATCTCGAGTCTCGACGGTCTTTGTTTAGAATTAAATACAACCGAGAGAGAGAGAGAGAGAGAGAGAGAGAGAGAGAGCGGAGCAAAGCCGAGGCGACGGCGAATCGTACAGAGAGGAAGCGATGGACGACTACGCGAGGGAGATGATGGACCTCAAGACCCTTGTTACTCGCACACTCGAGAAGAAAGGTGTCCTCGCCCGAATTAGGGTACGCTCTGATCCAATTCGCTTCAATGTTCTTCCTCTTGTGCTGTTTGATTCCGTCATTGCTCTGCCGCCCAAGATCTTGCAATTTAGCCTTACGTGAAATAAAAAAAACCTCAGCTTTCTGTTATTTCCTCTTCCGTTTGGGTGAAATTAGTTTGGCTTTAGGGATCGTTGAAGCTGAGCGTTTGTTCATTTTTTGATCTTTCTGCGGTTTTCTGAGATGACTTGTTCCTGTTATCGTGATTGAAAAGTTGCATAAAAGTATAGAAACTTCATGCTTCGGTTGGGTTTAGGGTTTCTTGCCGAATTGGCATAATCCTGGCACCAATGAAGTTATCAATTTGCGTTTTTGACAAAAGCTCACGGGAACTATCGTTATGAAACTTGAAATAGTGAGGGAAGTAGAACTGATTTTCTTTTCTAGGAAATGTAAGAAATAGATGCCTGCAGCAAGAAATGTAAGAGGACCTAGTTAAGTTGTACTAGTCGATTTTGGCGTATAACTTGTGTAGCCACTTCTTGTGATTTGTTTAAAGGCAAACCCAGTGTTGTTCAGATGCCAAGAAGCTTGCTTTCTTAGAATGACTGATCACTTTGAGAAGTATGTTGCGTTTAAAAGCTGGAAGGTCGAAAAGCACAACTCTAGCTATTTTCTATGTTAATAGCAGAGGCATTCCTTATAAAGTCACTGCAATTTTGTGTCATCATTTTTTATATGGTGTGTTGTATATATTCTTTTCATGCCATCTTTATGGTGTTCTTTAAACCTCTATGATCAGCTTGTTTAAGTCGTATTCTTATCATGTGATCATGATATATGATATAATAGATATGGCTCTCTTTAATATTGGACTAGGCTGAGCTGAGGGCAAGTGTGTTTGAGGCCATAGAGGAAGAGGATCATGTTCTTCAAAATGAAGACAATGTTCCTCCTGCATTATTAGGAAGCTGCAATGACCGTGCCAAGCAATTACATGCCTCTCCATCAGGTTTCCACTTTCACATTACCCTGTATAATGAATTACAGTTTCTAATTGAATGTACCCCCCTCCCCCAAGAAAAAAACATTGAATGTAGTTTATAAATTTTTTGTGTTTTTCATTAATTTAAATTCCTTGTCAAATAACAATTCAAAAGACATCGATTTAGGTCAGTACTGTTGTGAAATATTTCAAATATGTTTCTAGTGTAATGCTGTGTGAATCAGTTAGCGGACAACCCCTTAGTACATGGGATTTGCCTTATTGCTGAAGTGCATCAGCTGATTTGGTTAACTTGCCAAAGGTTCCTTCATTAGACCTATATATATATATATATATATATATATATATATATATATATATATATTTTTTTTTTTTTTCTGGCACCTTGCTTCCAATTGTCTTTTCCAAATATTGCCAAACTCACAAAACAAACACAGGACAAAAGGTCCGGAACAATGTTGTCAAACACGTAAAACGGACTCGACACGGAGGGCCGAAAAAACTCGTAAATCGTGAACACGTAACACGACACGGCCGATTCTACCAGATTATTTTTTAATATTAAATGTATATATTAATATATAATAATATATATAAATTCATGATATTAGTAGTGAAATGCAAATTCTATTTGAACTTATAAGTACAAAATGCAATAATACATGTCCAAATTTATAATTTTAACATCACACTTCATGATATTACAACAACAACAACAACAACCTAGCCTTATCCCACTAGGTGGGGTCGGCTACATGGATCATATGACGCCATTCATTCGTTGATCCATGTTCATAAGATTCGACAAGATTTTATGCTGGCTGTCGGGGCCTAACACAACCCTCCTCCTTTATCCGGGCTTGGGACCGGCTATAAAATATAGGCGGAGTTACACTTCATGATATTAATACCTATTTAATTATATATATATTAATTCACAACCTTAACAAATTGTAATAATAACAGAATAACAACAGACACATCAATATAGTTAATTCATGAAAAATTAACACATCAATAAATAACTTTCATTATTAATATATAAAAAATTAACACAATAATAAATTCAGAATATTAAAAGCAATTGATGATTTCCACTTTATTAAGCAAATATTAACCATAGTTGAAATATAAAAATGTTTTAATTTTATAACATAATAGAAAGTAAAAAGGTCGCCATGGCCCTTGTTCACCAATGGGGAGAACTATTGGGTTCGTGGAAAAAAAAAAGAAACCTGTTTCGATTTGTAGAGAGAAAGGGAGAGAGAGAGAAAGAGAAAAGGAGAAAAAAAACATATTCTCGTGTGGGAAGAGAAAGGGAGAGGAAAAGGGAGGAAAAGAGAAAGGGCGAGAGAGGAAGAGGGGAGAAAGAGAAGGGGGGAGGGTACGGGAAGAGAAAGGGAGAGGGTGAGGGAGAGAAAGAGAAAGCGAGAGAGGGAGAGGGGAGGAAAAGAGAAAGGGCGAGAGAAGACGAGGGGAGAAAGAGAAAGGGAGAGAGTGCGGGAAGAGAAAGGGAGAGGGAGAGAAAGAGAACACGAGAGAGGGACGGGGGAGGAACCTGTTAGATCAGTGGCAGCAGCATCAGGACAGCAGCGCGGCGGCGGAAGCAGCGCGGCGGCAGAAGCAGCGCGAGCAGCAGACGGGCAACAGTGGCGACAGCAGCAGTGAGCGGCGGAAGCAGCGCGAGCAGCAGACGAGCAACAGTGGCGACAGCAGCAGTGAGCGGTGGCAGCAGGACAGCAGTGGTGGCAGCGACAGGGCACAGCGGCAGACAGCAAACAAAAAGGAAGAGATGAGTGCCTATCACGCTTATAAAACATTAAAAAAAAAATATTGTGGGATCGGTGGAGTCGTGCGTCTCCACCGATTCTACGGGCCAGCACGCGATTCTACCGCGTGCTGGCCAAAAACGTTTCCAGGTGAGATCGAGCGCGAAATGCAAAGGTGAAGACGTAAAATCGTACGCTTTTACGAGTTAACACGCGTTTTTGACAACATTGGTCCGGAAAACATAATTGTAGAGATGTAACATGGAATGCCTATGTCACTGTTAGGGTGCTGGGGGCTCTCCCTGTACCTTCTCATTTGAACACAAAGAAAGCTGCAGGAGGTGAAAGTATGTGATATATTCGGTAGTAGCGCTCTCCCCCTACCCTCTCTCCTATGTGCGGATGAGAAGGTGGGGAAGGAATGGTGTCCCTACCAGCAATGGATCCAGGTAAGTGTCTCCACCAATTTTGCAGGCCAGCACACAGTCCTACCAATTTTCCAATATGACCTAGGACAATTCATGCACAAGAAAAAAAAAAGAGTATATAAGGGAGTATGATCAACTAGACATTATGGTTAAACAGAACTGTTCTATTTCTAATATGAAGTTGACCACTGAAACTAATATCGGGTTCTTTTGTGAGAGGAAATAGATATTGGAAACTGAAACCATGAATCAGAAACAGTTGGAATTGTGCTGTCTTCTACAAATGTCCCTTGAGTTAATCCATGTTGACAACTGACAAATTGGGATAGGTGAAATACTCAACTATTTTGAGATTTCCATTACCATTGAACATGGTAATTTATCCTCACTATTTTGCCTTTTTAGGTGAAAAAGAATGAGTATCAAGATTTGTGGTTCTCATCCGTATGTATATTAATAAAAGTCCTAAAAAAATGTATTAATAAAAGTGATCACATGTACAAATGTAAGCTCTTAGAGAAAGAAAAGAAGAGATATGGTGTACAATGCTCTCAACGTGACATCTCTTCCCACAAAAAATGGCTCGATTCTCCTAAAACAATGGCTCAATTATGCTGAAGCCATATGGCCTAGATACCCATCAAGAATGTCGCCAGTGGTGTCCTCCAAGCCTGGATCCGACTGCCAAGAACCTCGAGTGACTGTCAAATGTCTCCGACGCTGAAGGAGTAATGCCATGGTGCACATCCGTGTCCATACCTCCGACTCATAAGTCAAGCAAAGATCTTATCTTTAAGCGACACTCGGGAACGCCGAATGAACTTATAGACAGCCTTGAAACCATTCGGAGTCATGGTGGCAAGGAGGAGTTGGAGATAGAGGCTACAAACTATGAAGATCTCTAGAAGCCAGACCCATCTGTCGATCTTGGAAAGGTCCGGCCAAAGGGGGCAATCCGCTGATGAAGTGCCATAAGCTCCGGGATGCGCCAGTCTTAGAGTGCTGATATGAAAGTAGGGGTCCATGATAACTGGTCCACCGGCTTCTGACCATGCCTCTATGACCGATGTGTCAGGGTGTGCTGCTAAAACCCATAGTTGGGAGAATGACATTGGTAATGAACCCCATGTTGCCAAAATGAGAAGGCCTCGCTTGAGCCGAGTGAGGGTATCATGAAAGGTCGCACCAGTAGGAATAGGAGTGCAACCTCACATTAGAAGGATGATGCCCGACGTGGTAGAATAGCACTAGACTCCCAAGATAGTTCTCATTCATAACAGGTCTCACTATTTTGCCTCTTTTTAACTGGTGGTCATCCTTTTCTCCTCAAAAAATAAATGCTAAATTTTCTTTACAAACTTTTCCTTCATTTGGTTGATTATCTCTTTCCCCTTCTTCATAAATAAGAGTTTTTAACAAGTCTTGGAAAAATGGTGCCTTATTGCATGGGCTTGAATATTGACTTAATACATCTGTTTTTCTAAGTTTAAGTCACTTTATATCTAATATTGATCATCGCCTTAATTTGCTTTGAGTTGGTCACACCTTCTTTAAGAGTTGTGTTGAACTTCATAGCTAGCCATATGCTTTTCAATGTAGACATTGAAACATTTGTGATGATAACTTTTTGGAAATGTTGACTATCATGCGTTGTTGATTGTTTTTCTTCTTTTTGCGAGAAGCGATGTTGATTGTTGGCAGTGATCGTACTCGTGTGTGCTTTAGCCTTCTCATCAGTTTGTCAACCTTCCTAGGATTTTGATTCCAGCTTCTGTTGTCATCCTTCCTCTCTATTATACTCTATTTCATGTAACATAGATTCCTTATCCATGTGATGAACACATAAGTCTTAACTGCATTCAACATGTTTAATGTATTTTAATGTATGTTCATCTACATATACTATGGATGAGCTAATAAGAACTTGAAGCAATAGCAACTTGCATTGATTTGTTAGATTGCAGAAGTAAATGAAGCCATACTTCCTATTGATAATGCAAGTTTGCCCAATATTGTCTTTTGCAGGACGGTTACTAACTGCTCTAATTTGTGAGTACCTGGACTGGGCGCAGTTGAGTTACACGCTTAAAGTTTATCTGCCTGAGTGTAACTTGGTAACATTCTACATTGTTTTTTGACACAAAAATAATTGTTTTTTGGCATAAATATTTGAAACCCTATTGCACAAATATTGATATAGTTTCTTCATGTTCTATGTTTTTTTCTTAGCCTAAAGACTTCTGGAAAGCTGAATTGAAGGATTTTAGTGGCAAAAATGGCCATGATCTGAACGGGAAAAATGATAGTAATCCATTGCTTTTGGACTTTCTTGAAGGATACCTAAAATTTGAGGTTTGTTATTTTTGCTTATGTCAACTCATGTTTTGGGCAAAATTTTGCTGTCAAATGATTGAAAATATGATAACTTCTCAAATGTCCAAAATATGGTAACTGCTTGTGTTTTGGGTAAAATTTTGCTGCCAAATTAGGAATGATATTCCGTTTCAAAAAAAAATTAGGAATGATATTTTTTTCTTTCCAAATCAATAATTTATTTCATGGATCTTTAAGACTTCAATACTCTGTAAAGGAAAATAACTTCATGTTAAAAAATGAAGTGAATTTGTGACTTGTAAAACCGTAGTGGCTTTCGAGCTGATAGGGGTGTAGCATACCGTGGCCCATTATAGGCTCTGCATCATATCTGAATGAAGTACTTATTTATGCCTTTACACCATCTGCTTGTCCTTGTTATACTGGACAATGGTAGAAATGGTCCTTGTGTCCTTGTGATACTTGCGGGAACATTATAGGAATCTATTAACAGTTTCTGAAGACAGCTCTATGAACTGTTGCAGGCTAAGAAGGATTGATTTGATTATTCCAAATCTGTGGTTCTTGGGAGTTTCTTGAGTAAAAGCCATTTGAAACCCTTATGTTTGGAATTTTAAAAATGGATGAGATATTGCGTGTTACTTTGTGGTACCTGAAAACAAGTTGGACAATGTTGTTCACTGTATTGGCATTTTATTCAATTGTTTTTAGGGTCACTTTTTATGCTTAAGGACAAGTTATGAATGGTATTGGCCATATTGGAGTTGACTCCATTGACTTGCCTTAGTTCCTTTTACTTTATTCATCTTGAGTCTTCACATTTGAAGCTCACTAGTAATTTCTTCAGTGGTTCTCCAATTTTATTGTTGCCTTGGTTCTGTATCACACTGCACAGCATCTGTCTCAGAATAGGGCAGCAGGAAGGAGAATGATCAATTCGGAGGCTGAGTCATCTAATTCGGAAACCAGGAATGTTCGGAGGCCATCACCATCATCATCATCTGCTGCTGGGGGATTACCTCCATTGAGCAGGTGAAACTTTTGGTATATGGATTTTCGATAAATGATTTACGAAAAATTCCTGACTTGGACTATTGAATTTCTTTAATTTCTCATTGGTGCAGGCCAGTTCCTCTGTCACAGTCAACAGGTCAAAATTAAGCATTGATATTGACATTCCTATGCATTGCTGTTTAAATCTTTCTGTCTCATTTAACTTATGCTTCTAGATCGTAGATTAGGTTCCTCTGTTTCTTCAACTGGGAAGGAAGATTACAATTGGAGATTTGATGCGGATGAATTATCGGAAAATATAATTCAAGCATCAAATGCATTGGAAAACCTTCAGCTTGACAGAAAAGCTAGGAATTTGACTACATCTTGGAGGTATAAGTCAATCATCTTCAAACGACATGAATGGAATTCTGAGTATAAACCTTTTTAACTCGAACATACAGAGAGATAATAACCTGAATTCAAATTTTCACTTATGTTATTATAAAAAAAAATCTTAAAGAACTTTTGAGTATGCCATTTGTACTCGTCAAGCATGAGTTCTATTGACATAATTGAATACATTTTCTTGTTTTTTTAATGCTTATTTGGTTTAAAACATCATTATTTGACATTAGATATATTGCCAAATTGGTTGGACCATGCAGGCGAGTTAATCTGGTTTCTTTTTATATTCAACTTGACTACATCTTTTTATATGTCCATCAGATTTGAACAAAGTATTTCTTGTGCCTAATCTCTTACAAACCTAAAATTATGTTCCTGTTATTTAGTTTGGCTGTATGTTCTTAAGATTTTGTGTGTGTGTTAACACCATCAATATTTTTTTAATGTCAATTTAGGCATGCAGGGGATGGGATCATGGAGAAGGATCCCACGATGGACCATTGCTAGTGTTTTTTAATGGTTTGCGCTATCTTATTTCTTATGTGTATGAAATTGATGTATGACATTGGGCTTTCCTTTTTTGTGCTTGAGGTTCATATATGATGCCACCACTTGCAAGCTGGGAGATTCTTCTGCAAATTCAAATCTTTATCCATAATTAAACAGAGTGGTGGTAGGTTATGTCATGCTCATCGGTGTTCACGTCTTATGAGTGTAATATTCTGAGCATCTGAGATTGTCAATTTGTGAGGTACTGACAGTAAGAAAAAAAATCAGAGGTGCCTTTGCCGGATTGAAGTGGTTTTGAAGTGCGTCGCCCTATTTTGATGTTTCCTTACCACAGCGTGATGCGGTTCTTCAAGTTTTACCCTTTTACTTTGCAAAATGTGACAATATTCACTTCTCCCTGTGGAGTTATTTGTCCTTTATGACATATTGGATTTGCATTTGTTAATCATATTGATATTTCTGTACACGCATACTGTTTGTTCGACCACCATTAATATATCTTCCGTGCTTCATATGACACAGCCAAGAACATTTTTTACTCCCATGACATTGTATCATATCAAAGCCAATTTTGGTGATATATTCTGTATGAATGTTTATTTATTTCCAGTACAGTTTTGGTCGTACATTATGTATGCACATAAGTTTAATTTTAATGACAAAAACTTCAGGTGGATAGATTGAAATTAGAATGTTCAAATGCTAAATTTTTTCTTCACTTATAGGGGCCGTTCTGTTACAGAAGGAGGTCCAAGGATTGCTAAGATTTTGAATTCACTTTGTCACCACAAGTTATGGATAATGTCTTAACGATCTGTGTAAGGGTTATAGTATTTTTCCCATCGAATCTTTTTATGGTCTTAATTTGGGACCATGAGTACTGCACTGTGATTATGTGGAGCTTTCCCTGTTTCCCACGAAAGGGGGTAACAAATATAATCAAGCAAATCCATCCAGACTACCAAGTCATGTTCCCAATCAGTTCCAAAGATTCTCAAATTCCTTTCAGCGTCCTTGATTGGAGTCTCGGGATTTGGATTTGATTGGTCTCCGGAAGCAGCAATCCATTGCATTGTCATCTGTCTTGAATCATTTCAATTCAACTTACAGTTAATAAATAAACTTGGGGTGGAGTTTTGCCGTACTTGCCTGCACTCCATTCCCTTGGGGACAGATGCCAGCAGTCATCATCTTCCATCTACCATTCTCCGATCGGTTGGTTGGATTGGTTTAGGGTTCCCATCTTCTGCATTGGTGGGAGAAATTGGGGCAGTAGGACCTGCTCTGCTCTGCTTACTTATTTAGGTTTGAATTTTGGATCGCTTTGCTGCCGTAGCCCACGAGCTCCCAACGAACACCTCTCACTTCTCCACTGCCACCACCTCTACCTACCAAGATGTCCCACCGCATCCTAGTTACATGCCTCTTTTTCTTTACTGTTTTTGGTCTACTTTTTTTTTTCTTTCTTTTTTCTTCTTTTTTCCCTTTTATTTTTTCTTTTGGAGACCTTGTCTGCTTGTTTTCATCAGCAGAAGGAGACAAAGGAAACAAATTTAAAGAAAACACTAGAAAAGTAGTGCACAGATAGTGTCGAAGATTGCTCAAGTGTGAGGACTAAAGACAAGGCAGATGATGCCAGTAAACTAGTGAAAAAAAAAGATGTCAGCTTGGGAATGACAGTGTGCTTTCCACTTGTTGTAAATTTACTACTTGCTTTAGGTAATTATGATCTTTCGTTTTAGCTAATATTAAATAATTATGGCTCGGTAACTTTTGGAAGTCCATCCTTGTAACCTTCGGTAAACTAGTAGTTGAACAAACCCTTGACTTATTTCGTAGCATGACAAAGAAACTTGCCAACATTTTGATCACTGTGCAATTTGCCAAAATGTTACTTTCTAGTGGCCTCCCTGTTGGGAAACTTCCCACTGGTAGGTGACATAATGCAAGCCATCAAATTCTATACCTTTTTTTTTTCTCTATAAGATGGACATCAAATTCTATAAGATGGTCATCGACTCTCTTGCATTAAATCTACTCATCGTTTTTGTTTTGTTTTGTTTTGTTTTTTTGTTTTTTTTTTGTCCTTCATTTCCCTTGAAATGTCTAGAAAGCTTATTCTGTGGGGCCTCCATAAGGTGCATCTCAGTTTCTCGTCGTACAAAAATTGGATAACAAGTTTTTAAGTCTCGCCAGCTTTAAGCCTTTTACAAATAGTATTTACTAATTTTCAAAATAGTATTTATTTCTGGAAGGCACTCTCATTCATTTCATTATTATTATTTTATATGTGTTTCTTCTTTTTTTTTTCTTTTTTGGTTCCGTGGACGATCAATTAAATTTTTTCAGACCTAACGGTCTTCTCACTTCTGTGCCGCGTCATCAAGTTGTGTCCCACCAAGGTGTTTCTTTGCCTTTTCAGAAGAGCTCTCTCTCTCTTCCTCTCTCTCTCCTGTCTGTCTCTTTGTCGGTTCCTCCCCCTATGTGCTGCACTGTGAACCCTGCAACAAGTTAATTCCGCTCTTTGAGCATGCCACCAACATTTACTTACAGCTGCCTCTGATACAACTCCAACCTCTCTCTCGCTCGCTCTCTCTCTCTCTCTCTCTCGAACACAGACGCACACGCCGTATATAAGTATTTGTTTTCTTTTCCTCCGTGCATGTGTTCAAAGTTTTGGCACTCATCTTTTCTACAAGAAGCAAAGGTTGCAAAGTATCTGTTTCTCACTGCGTAAGTCCTCGTTACCCTTTTCTTCTAGTCATTAACTCCAGTTGTCTACCGCTAATGGTTACAGAAGGAAAGATTCTTTTTTGCTTACTTGTTCTGCTTCTGCGTGCTAATTGAGCATATAGAACAAGCTTAAATGCGTTAGCCTGCCCAGTTTCTTTGCTTTGTTAGTATATGTAGAACTTAATAGGACAGAGAAACAGTAAATGGGTTTCGTACCTCGTCGTTTCTTTTGATTCCTCACAAGGGAAGAGTTTTTCTTTCCGGTAGATCATGTCTTCGTTCCATGGTGTTTCAGCTCACTCTTTCGGGGTCCTAACTGCGGGTTCTCTCCTCAGATCGTTGCTTCTGCAATGAGTTCCCCGCCACTATTTTCTGCTGAGAAAACTGTTGCCATCAAGCCGAAGACAGTGAGGCTCAGACCCTTGCCAAACTATTATGCGCTTGAAAATGCTGCATCCAAGGTGATTAGCTCAAGCAATTCCTTCTGATTATTAGTTATATCTTTTATGTTCTCGTCATAAACCTGTTCTCTGCATATCCAATGATTTGTTCTGAATGAAGCAGGGAAGCTCGGATACCAACCGTCCGGAAGTAAGCAGAAATGAGCAAGCGCCGAATCAAGTTCTGGAGCAAGCAACGATAAGTTTCAGCAATCTGCCTGCTCACAGCAGTCAGCAGAGCTCAGCTTCACATGCTGATGTGTTCCAGATCTACGAGCCTTCGAGTTTCTCATCTCAGGACGCGGAATTGGATACAAAAGCTCAGCAGTCCCCGAGTGCAGGAGATGGATACAATTGGAGGAAGTACGGACAGAAACAAGTGAAAGGAAGCGAGTACCCGAGGAGCTATTACAAATGTACTTATCCCAGTTGCCTGGTGAAGAAGAAGCTGGAAAGATCATTTGATGGCCAAATCGCTGAGATAGTCTACGAGGGACAACATAATCATCCTAAGCCGCATCCTCCGAAGAAAATCGCATCAGGTTTGCCAGGGCTGAATGCAGCTTCTGTCGATCATGGGAGAGATGACCATCTACCATTGATCAGTGGTTCTCCTGAGGGGATTAATATATCTGTTGGAAGAATGGATAGCTGCAATAACAGCCACAGCGCAGCTGAATTTTCTGGGTTACCTGCAGATCCTGCACAAAGCTACTTTATGCATGATCGTCTTACTGCCACTGATTCAGAAAGCACTGATATTCGACTCGAAAGTTCGAGCCATCATGCTTATAAAGTGGGAAGAAGGATGGTCAACATGGAAAGCAGCAAGCTTGATTACAAGAGAAGGTACATATTTGTTGTTCTTTAACGAATTATTCCATTTGAATATTTCTTAGTGTTAGGATTTTTCTACGAGAGAAATTATGTACCGACAAATGCTCAAAGATTTAAGGTGATGTAGAAATTTATTAGATAAAAAACTGAAATAAATTACAAATCAGAAATAGTTTTCTGTTAGGACTCCCTTTAGATAGGAATTTCAGACCTACTAGAATTCTGCATTAATCTATTAAAATTAAGAGAATCAATTTCGACTCACAAACTAATACCCCCATAATGTGAGGGTGCCTGTTATTTCGGAACATCTTGGGACCAGATGGGTTCCAGTTAGGATTCAAGACATTATGACATGTTAGTAGATACAGCATCGATCGAAGTGTGAAATCAACAAGTTCTTCGTCTGAACACTGACATCCTATTAGGTTAGAATTATTCACAACAATGAAAGCCAAAAATTATGAGTCTCTCCCAATTATTCATATTCAATTTTTTTTTGTTTTTTTTTTGCTGAACTCCGTCTATGTTTTATAGCCGGTCCCAAGTCCGGATAAAGGAGGAGGGTTGTGTTAGGTCCTGACAGTCAACGTAAAACTCTGTCGAATCTCATGAACATGGATCAACGAAATGTCGTCGTATGATCCATGTAGCCGACCCCATCTAATGGAATAAGACTTTGTTGTTGTTGTTATTGTTTTTTGTTTTGTTGAATCAAGATCATGTTTTTTTTTCAACTGTTTCATTAACCACTTTCATTGGTGCCTCAATTAACATAAAACATGTAAGACGAGAACCGGTCTCCCTGCTGCCGTGCAGATTAATAATTGTCTAAAACAACAAAATGATTTATTTCAGGGACTTGGCATACTTACGACCGTTCTTCCGGCTTTAGAAAGCCATAAAATTTTAAAATTCAAGGCTGCCTGAACTCCCCTTGTATGCGGATCTACTGCCCATTCTAATCACATTTCTAATGATCTTTTCTTTTGCTTTCAGAAAAACTGATGACCAAACCGATGGAACAGTTGTAGCAAGATCCAGTGAAGCAGGAGCTCACTCCACTATGCAAAATTCGACAGAACCTGATAATGCTGCAGGAGATGGTTTCCACTGGAGAAAATATGGACAAAAGGTGGTGAAGGGGAACACCCATCCAAGGTAAGGCCAACATTTGAATTCATCCCATCAAGCATGCCATCTGATCAGTATATTTAACACTGTAAGAAACTCATAACGGCGGAGCGGATCGCATAATTTTGCTCATCGATCATCAAAATATTGAGTGTAGATTAATGAATATCTTTATTTTTTCTTGCCTCCACAGAGTAATAAATTTGCATGTGGCGAACTGATGAATAAGAATTCATTCTTTCTGCTGCAGAAGTTACTACAAATGCACCAGCCCGAGGTGTAATGTGCGGAAGTATGTCGAGAGAACCTCAGACGACTCCGGGTCTTTTGTGACAACGTATGAAGGAAAGCACAACCATGAGATGCCAACTCCAAAGTCATGAACTTTTGCTAATTTCCACGTTCCAACCTTCAACGTAGTTTATTATCGTTTAACTGAAACTTTTAGTTTATAAACTCTGTTATGGATGGATTCATGCCACAGCAATTGACGACCCCCACCGGAAAATTTCTCTGTTAAAGGATATATATTCTTTTTATATCTAACATTTTGTCATACAAAGTTTTCTGCGTCCGTACAAGGATAAATTTCACGTAGGGTCCACAGCTACTATTACTTGTCCTCTAGTTTCTTTTGTATCATTCATCTCCCAACTTTAACGTCATATTTTTTAAGTTTTATTATTTTATATCACAGATCTCTTAACTTTATTTTGGTGTTTTCTTAATCTCCGTGATTTGCTATCAGGGATTTTTGCTGTCTCATGCAAGTCTTTTTTCATGAATCATCATATATTACTTCGTCTTAACGCATGACCATCTAAATAATCAAATGGGTTAGGATGAGTAATGAAGAGCCGAGTACTCTACTCATTTGTCCATCAAAACTTATTGTTCATTCGTATCACATAAAATTTTCAAAGAGAGGTTTTACGATACTTACATTAACCTATTTGATTAAATAGATGATCAAACTCATCATCTAATTTACAAGATAAGTTAGTATATGTTCATCGAACTAATTGGACAAGTCAAAATTTGGTAAAGAAATCATGATTATCAAATTAGTAAAATAATTTGATCATGAGCATTAATCAAGCTCATTATTAATTCCTAAATGAAATTAATAATTGAATTTATCGACAATATGCCAAGTAAAAAGGGAGATGCTCTACTAATGGAATAATGGATTACAAAACTTTGGTGATAAACTGATAACGGTAACATGATAGAGAAATATAACTATATATACGACTAGTGTTCATATAGCTCGCTATACATGTAGTAACATTAAGCATTAGAAGTCTACTGTTATGCCACCTTGTAACGTTTATCTGATACATAACTAGCTGCTAGTGCGACCGAGTACCAGGGAGAGAGCTCGGAATACAAAAAAAGCGAGGGTAAAGTGGGGAATCTTTCCACGGATCGGGTACAAATGCCACGTATATTCGTCTAATATAAAAACTTGGAATTGCTTCCTGAAACTAATCAAATAATGGATAATGTACACATTATTTCTTTCACAAATTACAATAAAAAATAGCAGTCTCCTCGTTCTCTTCCACTTAACCTTAATTTATCTCTCTCCACTCCCTCTTCCTCCCACTATTTATCTACCTACCTATATATGTGACAGTTACAACAGTTTTAGGGCAAAAACAAAAAAAATAAAGAACACCCAGGACATTCCCACAATTCATAAGATAATGAAACCAAAAAACATATATCTCAAAAACTTATTGGCCTCGTCTCGAACATTTCACTTATCTGGGTCTTCATGTCCATTCACATCCCCCCCAACCGGACTTTGAGCTGTTTGCTCCACATCATGGGTGACTGTGGCATCATTAGGCTCTTGAGTGCCTTGCTTGCTCTGCTAGAAAATGAATTAAACATTAGAAATATTTAAAAGTAAGATGCTCAAGGAAGGTCATCCAGCTTTTTAAAGTTTTTCGAAGACAACGACTATAAAACAACATAGTGGATTCATATTTTAGGATGAGAAATTTCCACACTTGTCATTAATGGTTACGCTCGTGACCAGAATAGCTAATCTTGAGACTATGCAGCAGAAAATACATATCTATCTAATGCTGCAAATGAATTTGAGGGAAACAGAAACTGGAAAAGTCCTATGCTACTACACTTTGTTTCTAGCTTTCTCATGTTTCCTCGTGTAAGAAAACTTATCCCAGGATAACATGCATTATGTTGCTAACCAGTAGTTTGCATCAATTTCGGAGGATGTACTACCTTTTGCCTGAGAAGTTGAGTGAAAAAGAGTTGAACTAAAAGGCATGTGTCTTGCTGAAATTTTGAGGAATATGAATTCCATGGAAAATAATAAAAAAAGATGTTATCCCTACTTGATTTCATATAAAAAAAATAAGTTTAAAAATGTATAAATAATTATTCTGTTAAACATAACATGAAAGAGGGGGAAATTTTTTCCCCATCAAAGAAGTACAAATATTTCTTCAAGAAATTTTATAAAAATTGTCATCAGTAAAATGTTTGTCTGATCAATATGCTTTTGATTGGTAAACGTAGGAAAATGGTTTTTTGTGAAATGTAACATGAAACATTGAGAAGGAAAAAAATTTCCCACTCAAAGAAGGAAAATTGTTCTCCAAGAAATTTTAGAAAAATTGTATGTTTTATAACCGGTCCCAAGCCCGGATAAAGGAGGAGGATTGTGTTAGACCCCGACAGCCAGCGTAAAACCTTGTTGAATCTCATGAACATGGATAACGAATATGGCGTCGTATGATCCATGTAGCCGACCCCACCTAGTGGGATAAGGCTTTGTTGATGTTGTTGTTGGTATCAGGAAAATGTTTTCATCTGATCAAGATGCCTTTGATCGTCAAACATAGGAAAATATTTTTCCCAAATAAGAATAGCCTCATAGTTTATAAATATAGCAATTCTCACAGGGCCTTCGTAAACGGGGACCCATGACACACGCACCCATCTAACAAAAGGTCCGATGATATATAAAACACAAAATAAACCACCTGAAAAACTATCACATCCATGGGTATAATCATAGGACGGACTTACCTTGTTCCTGTCACGCCAACCAAGTCCAAATGGTCTAGACAACAAGCTTACTTTTCTAGGAGGGACTTCCTGAGAGGAGTCTTGATTTGTTCGTACAGGTGACTGATCAGTCGCTGAAACCCTAACCAAAGGATCACAAGCATTAGTTTGCAAAACATCCAAACTGACTGCCTACATAAATATTTGAGTAAGTTTCATAAAGTTATTTTCTTAAGAGCGGGATGCATTAAAAAGTTTGTATGATGCATTATAAGTTAATAAGAAATGTAAAAATGTTTTCCCTGAATAATAGAAAAGGAGAAAAATACCAGTTTAGGTGACAAGTAAAAAAGATGTTCATGGCAATAAAATAGAATCACACACCTTGGGGAACTAAGGGCTTTTTGCTGACTAGACTGATATTGCAATGTTGCTTCCAACATTGTTTCCGCCATCACAGCCCTATTCTCCATTTGTCCAAGTAATGCCATTGCTTCCTCATACTTTTCCTGCATATATTGAGTGAATCCGTAAAAACGTATTCGAATGTGGTTCACAAATATAAAAACAATGCATAAGTAGAAAAAAAAAGACAACCTGAAGTACATGCACTGCATGTCGTTGGGCTGCAGCATCTTGCTCAGCATATAGGCGAGCATCTTCTGTCACTTTTTGTTCTTGTTCTACACGCATCAAGACCTTTTCAAAGCAGAATTTCATAAGTTTGCATGCAATAAACAATGAAAAGGATAAAAACGAGAATGAAACTAGAGGCAAAACTAAAAAGTAAACGAGTAATATCACCTGAATCATGGCCTGCTCTTGCTCCTGCTTGTCTTCTAAAGATCGTCGTAGATCACACACTTCTTGCTCCAATTGCTCAACCTATCAGATGAATGATTGCATTACAACAACAACAACAAAGCCTTATCCCACTAGGTGGGGTCGACTACACACTTCTTGAATGATTGCATTAAAGAACATTATTTTTCATTTTTGAGAGAGGGTACAGCAAAGACCATTAGATTTTTGTTGACGGAGTAGAGGACATTAGATGACTAGAATACCCAGAAAACATTTGGAGGCACATATATCATGTATCTTTTGTTAATCCATTGTCCATGTTCTCTTGCACCATAAAAAAGATTTATTCTAACCATATGTGGGATTTGACAAGCAGTTAGTTGTAAAAGTAAATGAAGCAACCTTAGAAGATACAATGGAGATTACATCTGTAACTCGGCATCTATGTTTTATTACTATAACTTAACAGACTAAGATGATATTAAATGCTCAAATTCTTGTTTATTAGAGGCAATCTAAAACCATGATAGTTAAACATGTGTCCTACCCCTGGATGAAGGATTCATGTAATTAAGAAAAGTTCATCAAACAAGAGAGATGCATGAAAATAGAAGGAACTGTTAGAAAATTGAAAAAGAAAACAAAAGAAAGAAAACAGAAAGAGAAAAAGAAGAACAAGAAAGAGGCAGGCATTAAAGAATAAAAAACAACTGTTAAATAAAAAAAAAACTCTTAACTAATGAAAAAATAATTAAACCCCAACACCACTACCAAAACATAGGAAACAGTTAATAACTAAAACAAAGTCATTTCAAAAAACAAACTGGCACAAGACACAGTGGTAAAGATGAGTTAGAAAATCTTTTGAAATATTTTGTCTTTGGTATCTGGAGTTTATTGAAGATCGAATCAAACTATCACACCATATAAAATCAACAGAAACATACAAAATAAGGATCTGAATTCCCTCAAAAAATATTTATAAAAAATATCAAAATTCAAGGGATAGTCTGTTTTACTAAAAACATGTAGTTTATATAGGTCTGTACACAAATGTTGAAGAGTTTTAACTGTATACACAAAAAATCAACTAGATTAGAGAAATAAATAAAAATGTCAACTTCATCAGTGCAGTCAGTGTTACCTTTGCACTCAAAAGGCGCCTGTTATCTTGTTTCACCATCTCCATCAATGCCGTCTCTAACTCTTCAGCTCTGTTTAAAACAAGGGAAGATATATCAAAGAATGTACCAATCAATCATTATGCATGTAAAATGTAGGAATTTAATTGAAGTATAAATCCCAGAAAACAACTAAGCATATTTTACAAATATTTTATGAACTGCCATCAACGAATTTGCAGGGTGCGAAATTCTTTAAAATATCGAAGGTCCTGCAACTCGAGGAATAACTCCCGCTATAAATACTACCAGATGGTAACTATGCAAGTGAAGCCACAGCTTAATCATACTGTCTTCATCCAGTTACGTTATTCAACCAATTGTTGATTAGGTTTCTTTCTCATTTACCCAACAAAGAAGCTTATTTTGTTCCACTTAAAAAATTTTACATATAAAAACAATAAAGATAACAATGATAATTCTCAAACTGTTTCAGTGACCCAACTACAGTTTAGAGACAACCATGCCATTCTCCATGGCTCTCAGAAAAGAGGTCATTCTCTATGAGAAAAAAAGCTGGCCTGTGAATTAGAGAGTAAATTTAGTGTTTATAGTATATAGTTTTTTTCTTGCTTTGTTGTTTAGTATGCAAAAAGAAGTTTTATCTTTCTCCAGTTTGTAAGAAGGTTACATGTAGTGCAGGTACAGACAAATTAAAAAGGACGAAAGTGTTTACTGAAGCATCATGTTGAACATGTCTGACAAAAACTTTTATTGGGCATAAATATAAAAATTTGTGCTAAAATATTCTTTCCTGAGAAGAAACTTTGCCAGAATACAGAAAACAGAAATACTTATTTCTATGAAAACTTTTCTTAGAATAAGAAAGCTGGGAGACTAGCCATCACATTTTGGACATCGCCATATTTGATAGAACCCATATATCTAAACACACAAGCCCTAAATCAGTGCAACAATGGGACTACTGGTAAATAAATTTTGGCCGAGAGACTAAAATCTAAATGCAGGGGTACAATGGCATAAAGAATATCAATAATACCACAGTTGACAAGAAACAAACAAATGACACTTTTTCCGATTCAATTAACAAATATGATTGTAATGCACAAAACAGCAGACCTTAAAGTAGCTGATCGTTTCTCCTCCAGCAATCTACAGAGCTCAACCTTTAACCATGTCACCTGCATACATATAAAAGGTGAATGAAATCAGTCAAAAGAAAAGACTTGTGCAAATGTAGTTATCAATACATATAAAAAGTGAAATCAGTCAAAAGAAAAGACTTGTGCAAATGTAGTTATCATTTTTTTTCACTTCATCACCTGTAATCTTTTGTAACCATTAAAATGTACAACTTTAGAAGCAATGGGTACATAGTGCAGAGAATTATCACATTCAGGCTCGACAATTGATCACGACATCATTAGTTGTATATCATAGAAAGAACAAAATGTGTATGTGAATAGTGTAAAATATTGTCTTCTCTCAGAAAAAATGGCGTTACCTGTTCTTTAAGATCAGGAAGTGAATCAACTTCAGCATCCACAGCTAGACCACTTAGAATGCCATCTACTTTTGAGGAATCTGATTCCATTGGATGGAAATCACCATTGCCATTAATGTCATCTGAATTTTCTGTTATTTTTGCTTCTGATACGAGAGGTACGGCATCACGCTTGAAACTGTACAGTTTAGTTGCAAGACCTTGGGTATCTCTCCAAACACGAACACCCCTAGACCTTTCTTCCATAGCAGAAATCACTGATGGTCGATGTTTATCCCTTAGCTCTTGTAATTTTACCTCATTAACAGATTGATATCCCATTGAAGCCGTCAAAACGAGCTGGCTACTGTCAAATGTGGAACCAGCAAGAGATTGTAACAATGTGACTGCATCCCCCGCATCTTTGGTAGTTACAATTGCAGGACCTACAAATCAAAATGTTAAGTACAGGCTACTGACAATTGGTATGAAAGCTAACCCACATTGTTAAAGCACCCAAACATCAGGTCGAGGAGTTTTTATTTTAAGGGTATCAGAGTGAGGATTAACATGAAAGGAATTACCATAAAGTTCCATTATAGCAAGAGCTGTTCTGAAAAGCATGACACGGTTGCCTTCAAACAAAAGAACATCCCAAACACGAAGAACTGCAAATTTTTAACAGCATACAAGATGTTATTGCAGAGAACTCAAGTTCTGAAATATTAAAGTAAACTGTGGAATTAGCGAGTTGCTATCAAGTATCAAGCATAATCTTTAGAACATGAAATAGAACCTGACCACTTTCCCAGGGAAGCATATTCACAAAGATGGATAGAAACCATGGCCCTGAAACCCAAGCAACTTGCACCCCGAGGTAATCCAAATGATTTACTGCGACATGGCAATAAAAAATTAATTTACCAGAAGTGTGCTATGTGGCTAATACATACTTGACAAGCTTTCAGATATAAAGAATGGATATAAAGGAAAAAAGAACTATATACACACCAAACTTAGGGAATCTTTCACGCACTAAATCCTCCAAAACAAGTTGGTCGACCTGGTAACATGATTATCCAAATAGAAGCACGAAAGAAATGAGCATTCTTTACCTTGAATAACATATAAATTATGCTGAGACAAAATAAGCAAAGAAGCCTGAGGAATCTACAATGGATAAAACTGATGCAAGTTACTACCTGAGACTCAATCATCTCCTCCGTGTAGTAACCATCAAAGATGTCATCAATGATGCCCATTAAAGTCCTTGAATATCCAACAAAAATTGGGTAAGAACATTATAACAAACTGGATACATGCTTATCATCAACACAATTGATTATGCATAAGCAGTTACACCAAGAATGACAATGTTTGAAATGGCATGACACCAAGCACTGACATTCACTAGTTCCAAAGCACTGAAGATCACGGCGTCGACTTGGTGACCTACAGAAGAGGTTGGAGTGGAATCATGGATGAAAAGGGAACACATTTTTTTTATTTTGGGGGGGGTGGGGGTGGGGGGTGGGGGGTGGGGGTTTGGTTGGGCGGAAGGCAGTCGGGTAGCAAATAAAAGGTTTAACAGGTAACAAGTTCATTTGAAAAAAAAGTTATATTATTTAGTTTTTTTTATGAGATATTACTATTCATTTTACATGGAGGAGAGAGAAGTTAGGGACGCCACAGCCACAAATCAACTGAAAACCCGGCTATCAACATTTTAAAAGGACTGTGCAAACCTTATAAAGACAGTACAATTTGATTACTAAATGAAGTTGGAGGAAACAAAAATATTATGTTTAAAGGACTGAATAGGCAAGTCCTTTTGTACACGTGTACCTACCAAAATGCATTTTCCTCAGGCATAAGCAAGAGCAATAATCCAGCAAAAAAATTCATTGCCTGCAGATGACAGAAAAGAAAGGGCCACAGAAAGTTATATAGGAACCCAGTTCTCTAGAGCACCCAAAAACTAACAAATAATCAGACAAGTGAAAATAACAGCAAAGCACCAAAAATTGTAGGCATGAGATTATAATTATCCAGAACAACATGATTGATCAAAACAACTACAATAACCCACATCTAAATCTTATTTTAACTGTATAAATATACAAACTATAAAACTTCAGATTGCTCTTGCAGAAAACTGGATAGGAATGCAATAGAAAATAACCTGGCAATAACCAACAGATGGATTATGTCGAGCATATGCTGTTAGTAATCGCCTCAAAGCATTTCTCCCACCCTCGTCTAGAGCAGGATGACCAGGGAATGTTCTTGGTAAATCCTGAAAAGTGAAGGTAAAAAAAATGTTAATGACAGAAGATATCTGATCAACACAAGAACTAAAGTAAAATCATTTTAGGAAGAGCATCAAGTAGAGAACTTTATTTCTTGAACAGCATTGCATTTTCTCAACGTTTCACAAACAATATACTTAAAAACCTTTTCAATCTGGCCCTTCCATTTCTCATTGCCATGAACTTCTTTCGGTTTATTGACAGCATCATTCGATGGTGAAGCATCATGTTCTTTGACATTTTCCAAATCTAGCAAACTATTATAGTATCCATCAACTCTGCGAGCTCCAACACCAACAAATGTTTGCCAAAGCTACATTTAACAAACCAGAACAATATTAGCAATAACAAAAGGAAACCGTAGAGATGACAGCAGCTAATTGACAATAGAAATACCTCTCCTCTTAAAGCCATGGGAACGCCTCCACGGACCAGACATGATAACTCTTCTTTCCAAGGGGATGAAGCCTCCTCTGGTTCTTCTTGAGCACCAGTATTCAAAGAGAAGTCAGAATTACCATTGCCACCATCTGCAGCAGGGGCCTCTTGAATCAGGTCAGTCCTCTCAACATCATAAAACTCATCATCAGAGTCTTCTGATACCCTCGCCTCTTCAATTGGAGCAAGGTGGTTTTTATCATGCTTCTCATCTTGCACGTCAACACTGTTTAATGATAAATTCTTCCTCTTCTTGACCCTATGAGTCATCATCTGCTCAATGGAACCAAGAGAAGGCCTAACATTGGCCCATAGCTGGGGGTCAATGGTTCTTCCTTCCTTTTCTGCTACATCCTTCTCCAACCCAGCATCCTCCAAACCATCAGTTTTTCCAAGATCATGCAAATCACAGTTCTCAATGGAGGCTCTGATTGTTTCCAAAGAAGGATCAGTGATGCTTCTTCCCTCCTCGAGGGACAAGTCAGTAGGCGCTGGAATATCACCAGACTCAGCCTGCCTCTCAAGGAAATCTTTCCATCTCTCGGATCTCTCTTCTTCTTCCTCCTGAAGTCATACCGATATCAAAAGAAATGTTAGCTTGCGGTACACCGCATATAAACTACCAAATCCATAATGAAGAAGCATCAAAGAAGAACTGGACACTGGATGCAACACCTTGTAGATGTTGGCATACTCTCGGTATCGTTGCAAGTGCTGAGGCCGCACAGCGAATCCATATGCATCCCTGCTCACATCTCCCAAACCATCAAAAACCAATGCATATCAACAAACACAATATCCTTAGAAAGAAAATGTCCAATCCCAAACTTCAGCACTGGTAGAAATCGAAAACCTTAGAATCGGAAATACCTGAACTCAGCTGCCATGGAAACGGCACACGAATTCTAATTTCTAAATGCCAACAACTACGGCACGAAAAACAGAGGAACTTTTGGAAGCAACCATAGACTTCACTACTTCGGCTAAAACCCTAGATTCCCGAATCGATTTCGGGATCTAGGGTTTCTTGTGCAATTTCAAATCCAGATCCCGATCCGCAATCCCGCGTTCCCAATTCCATCCCAGGAAAAAATAAAAAAGACTCAAGAATCCCAGGATAAATTAACAACACATATAGATCGATAGAACGAAACAATCCCAGATCTTGCACCACTACGTAACCCATCAATCAATTCTCAATTTTTAAATAAATGCCGAAAGATGGAGGGGACAGATCATCCAGAACAAAATTAAAAAATAATAAGAAAAAATATTGCAAAAAAAAAAAAAATCGTTATCGCGAGCGGGCATCACGGACCAGATAAGAAAGCCGGCCGGAACGCTCGCATCGCTCACACGTGTACCGGATCGATCGCTCTGCAACATCGATGGCGTCCAGCAGATGACAGCCAGAACGATAACAGAGAAAACAGCTCACCGTTTGTGCTCGAATGTGATGATGGGGAGGCTTTTCGCCTTCATGTCGCCTCCGATTCCTTCTCCTCCTACTCCTCTCCCCCGATCTTTCCGGCGACCGAATTAGGACTCGCGGGGCGACGTCGTCGGTGGCGGAAACTGCGGCGGCGGCGACAGTATACGTCTGGCTACTTGGCACGCAGATGGGGCAGAAGGATTAGTAGCAGCAGCAGCAGTAAGTAGGGAAGTGTCGTGGCTTCAGAAATCAGATCTTTTTTGCATGGCCATCCCTGCCGGGAACCGTTTCTGACACAATAATGCGACCACTTCGTTCGTCTCCCCCCTGTGGCGAAGCTTTTTAGTGAACAAAGAGATTTGTAATGTAGATTCAGATTGGGTTAATTTTTTTAAAAAATCATTAGATTAATTTTTTCTTATTTTCTTAACTTAAAATTATCCTAAAATTACGCAAAGAAAGTCAATTATCTTTATTATTTTTTAGAGGACTTATCTTTGACAAATATGCTTTCAATATTACTTTAAATAATAAAAGAAAAAAAGGTATTAAGAAATAAGTTTAATATAAAGGTTAACGTCTCAACATGACGTACATTGAATAGGAGTGCAATAAATAGAGCGGTTACACAAGATTATTATGGATTTTGATGATTTTTTTTACATTCTAATTTCAGTAAGTCTACTTTATTTAACCTAATAGGGGGCTACCAAAATTACTTTTTTTTTCCAAATAGGTTTTTCTTAACCCCTAAGTAGCACATATTTTGAGTTCATCACAATTTTATATGTATAAATCTGATTATATGTTATTTAATACATTTTTAAGCTTTATTCTGGTGATAAGTTATAATAATAAATGCGTTATATATATATATATATAGCATTTATGGCGAGCTTTAGGTGACATATATGAGCACATTAATAATTCTCTATTATTGCATTTCTTTTTAAAGGTGCATAATTAAATCTGAGGCACCTTGATCTGTTAGCTGAAAACATGTAAATAATGAGACTGAGATTATACCATTACTAATTTGATATTAACTAAAGTGCACGTCATAAATTTAATAATGCACTTATATATATATAATATTATATGAATTAATGCACCTTCAGAGTAACTTATATTTCGATTTAAATAATGAGATTTAATTATTCATATATATATATATATATATAAGCTCAAATAAAAAATTTTAGTGCACTTCTGCATGAGGTATATCAACATAACTATTTGCCACTTAAAAATTATTATTATCACTCTATCACGTGAATGAGTGATAAAAAAATTATTTTTATGAGATAAAATAAAATGATAATAATATATTTTAGAGTGATGATACTAATCATCCATATATATAATATATATGACATTATTGTGACTTTCAAAACATTATTATCATTTTATTTTGTTAGATAAGAATAAAAATGTTCAATATTCATATGAAAAAATGATAATAATAACTTATAATAATAATAATGTTAATGTATATATGTGCATGTATTAAAGATTTCATATTTGTTTAGAAGGCGAAATATTTGCCAGCTTAATTTGCCTTTTTTCGCTATTTCATAACTTTCAGAGGACGACGCTTTTTGGCACCCGCCCCCAGCCTTTTTTGGGGGCAGGTCGGATGATGACGTCGCGCTTTTCTCTCTGTACCTCACCTTTCGGGCGGGACCCACCGGAGCATGAAAAGAGAGAGAGAGAGGAGTGGGAGGCGAGCGTGTCGTACCTATCGCCACGTGGCAGGAGTTGATTTGGTGGGCTCATTTATTTGGTGTTAGAAGGCGCGCAGCGCAGGAAGGAGTGACGGGAATGCGGACAGATCACGTGGTTTAATTACTGTTAACTCATTTTTTTGGGCTTGCACATTAAAAATAATTCTTCCTTGTACTGTGTACCTTCAGATTGGTTTCGTCTTCGCCAATCTCAATGCAGGGTGAGGTCAAAACACGATGATTATGATACCCAAAATGTTATAAATAAAAAAAACGTACCGAGCCCCAAAATTAAATTATTTAGAATATTTTTCTAATAAACCGAAAAGAAATAATTCGGATACGAATCCTTGTTCACCCCAAATACATAAATTATTTGACAGCTTAATTTCGGAGTGTATTAATTTTTTTATACCCATTCAGTGCTGTCATTATTCAGCATTTAGAGTGATGATAAAGAACAGAACAATAATTTCCTAATTAAACGATGATTTCATAAATCGAATATGAGATTATTGATTTTCGAACTCACTAGAGCTAATCAAATTTGATTCATTTCAAGTAGATTATTTGATACCACGCTTCGATCCTTTTTCGATATAATTAATACACGAGTGGATTGGAAATTTTAAGAATATATATTTATATATTTATATTGATATATCAAATTCAAAATTAGTAATTGATATAATTTTATTGAATATTTATATTATGATAATAAAATATAAATAATAATTTCTTAAATTAAGTATAGTATTATGAAATTATATAGTAGTCACATATACATTTACTTATTTTTATTCATATTTGTTTAACTTTTATCGTGCCCAACTTCTAGACTTAGGTTTTCAAAAAAACTTCTAGACTTAGGTCCGTCTCACATTATCTAAAAATTATGAATAATTAAATGATTAGTTGGAGCTGGTAGATTCAATTATTGTCCACAAAATGAGCAAATCTCAACACCAAACCTCACATTTGACACTTAAAGTCCAAAACAATTTTCGAATTATACAATAAAATTATCACTATGCGCTTTATCATTCATACAAAAATATTAAAAAACTAGAGGTTAGTATTTTATAATTTTTTTCAATTTCACCCTTATTCAAATATATTATTTCTTTCTAACTTATTATTTTTTCAATTTTATTTTATAATCATTTAACTATATATATTTTTCATATTCATGTTTAATTAATTACAAATTATTTATATGTTAATAAGGAATAAAAAATAATTTCACAATTAATATTTTCATATCATGGGTGCATCATATAAAATTTATTGCCAATATAAATTTGTATATATTTTAACAAAAAAATTAGTTGTAAAATTTTATTTTATTTAATAGAATAATAAATGTTTTAATTAAATATTATTTTATGTTATTTAAGATATAAATGCTTAATTTATTGTATTATAATAGAATTTATATAATGCTTAAATTAAATAATTTATCATATATCTAATTATATCATTTAATATTTATCAACTAATTTTATTGTTAAATTTATTAAACACTTATTTGTTACAACATCTAATCGCTAATAATCATACGCTACTTGCTATCCGTTAGTTGAACCGTTATTCGTTTATCAAATCACTAATAATGTCAAACTATAGTAATTAATAATTAGAGTTGGGTGTTAGAAAATTAATTAACTCGGCGTTGGCACTAAGATACATGTTGAGTTGGGGTCCGGCATGCACGAGGTTGGCATCATTGGGATCCAAACGGCCGACCAAGGCATGGGGGACATAATTGTAGAGTCCACACTTTGAGTGTAATATGATATTACGAGATTAAGGCATGATGGTGACCCTAATTAGAAAGGAATATTTAAATAGAAGATAAACTCATTTAGTTTGTTCATTGTGAAAAATTAATTACTTTTTTTTAGAGAGAGCGATATTTTTAATTTTTAGTACGAACGTTGAGCATGTGGTTGCAAGGTATTTAAAACTCGAAAAAAATGGTTCGGATATTTATTAGGAAACTACATTGCTTTGGAATAAATGTTAAAATTAAGATTAGGCAAAACCTAGTAGATTTTGGATATCATAACTAATTAAACTAATATACAAATAGGGGAATTTGAAATTCTTCTTATTTCACCAAAATCTAATTAATATGTAATTAAAAAGTTTATATTTGTGACAATACTATGGACCTTCCTCTTTCCAATTCTTTCTTTATTATTTTTCTTATTTTTTTTATTATGTTTGTAAAAGAGTTGGTTGTTGAAAGGTTTCATCATTAATATCGTATGATACAAAAGTATAAAAATAAATATGATAAAGTTTTAGAAGAGTTGAAAGGTCTTCTGTCTGAAAATTTTGGAGTTGAAAAGTTTAATGCATATTAGCACTTAGAAAAAAAAAGAACATTGACTAAACGTGGTCCAATCACTTGTTTAAAGGGAAACTTGAACTGTTTCAACTTCACCATTGATCCGCATGGACATTTTCCATGGAGTGGACAGGCATTTTTGCACATTCCTGGACCAAATTATATTTTCAGCTTCATGATAATACTGAATATCCTATTAAATTGTTATTAAATATTATATTTTTAATTATTTTGTACAAAACTTGGCCCCTTCATTTTTTAAAAAACTTGTACTCAATACTCATGGATCATATTTGCCGCCTTGAGTATGTGTGTTGTCTTTTGACCACTTTGTAACTTAGCTTTGGCATTGGTTAAAAAATAATAATTTTGTAATTGGTGCACTTAATATTAAATCTTCTCATTCACGTGGCCAATCCAACTACCTCTCGAATAATAGAAGAGAGCCACTTAGCATTTCTTGAAATCCTTAATCAAACATTTTATTCTCAACACGATTCCAAATCTTTCATAATATATGTGCATTTGTCTGAGTGATAACTCACAAATCTAAAGCCTTTGATGCCCATTGTTCACAAATCCTTCAAAATGTTCACTTGGATTAGTACCTTCAATCATGACATTTGGCAAGTTACAAAATAAAGACTTACTCTGCGTTTGATCAAAAGAGATTGTCTAGCCTATGAGCACGTTTAGATGCAACACCAAGTTGTCTAATGATCCTATAACAAGTTGATCATAACAACTTTCTTGGAATTTCTTAGCGGTGGCACATTTGACGACTTTGAGCAAATGACTTCGTTATCAAATATGAGGGCTGCTTAGAGCGAGGGCATGGTAGATCAAAGATGTCATAATTGCTTTTCGAACAATGCTTTGGACAATTACAACTGTACATTGATGAGATGCAAGACTAACTTGTGATGCATAAATGAGACTGGTCAATGCAATAGATATCACCAGGGTGCAAGACAAAGTTGTGCTACCACAAATGGAATTGATAAAGACGACAATCAAGGACATGAAAGACTCAATGGCCCACATGATGTGTAAAATGTGACATGTTCTGAACGAGGAGGTCAAAGCCTTTCGTGAAGAGCACAAATGACACATAGGGAACAAGCGACATAAAGAAACATTCATCTCACATGAATCAAGAATCGATGTTCTAAACCAAGGCCTTACAAATGTGAGAGGCCAATAAAGGAGGTGAAACATCCGACTATACATGGAGGCTTGGACGTGATATTAGAAGCATGGATAATAAATATTGCATATTTCTATACGACATGAAATGTGGCATACGGAAATCCATTATGACATGAGAAGCATTCAACACGAAGCTTGTTAATTACTTTTGCCCAACAAGATTGGGATTAGAAGTCAAGATCATCTTGTTTAAGATTAGTTCAAAGGGCATGTTGAAGAAGTATGTGAAATAATTCATTGAGCTCTGCATATAAAACTCTAGGTGGATGATGATACACTACTGACGTCAAGAGTTTGAAGGGCTAAGATGGATTTGGAGTGACAAGATTGTCCTAACTTTCGTTCACTAGTTGTTATCACCATCACTAATGGGATACACCTAGATGAGTGTCACACCATCAAAAACCTCTAACAAGGGTAATGATGGAGGACATAATTGACATTACAAGAAAGTGCTAAGAAAAATCACCAACACCCTAACAAAGATAATAATCATCAAGATAATAAGTTGAACAACAAATTCCATAGGGATGAGAAGCCATCAAAACATTGCTTCAATTACAAGGGTTTTAAATGAATACCTACAAAAGGTGACGATCAATTATGCATTGCCCCCACAAAATGGAGAAGGAGGTGTGCTTTAGCTCGATGGACATTGAGATAAATGAGCAAGTCTTAAATACCCACATCAACATGGGAGCATCATAATTGTTTGTATTAGAAGTGCCCGCTAAGAAGTTGAAGTAACCACTACAAAAGACTTTGGTCAAGTTCAAGACTATCAAACACCAAATCTATCTCGATCACAAGAATCTCTTCTAGAATGGAGGTTTGCAGTTGAGAAGCTTCAATAAAAGACTTTATCCACAAAAGCTTAAATCTAGAGTTGATGAGTAATTTTGAATCCCCAACATTGAAACTTCTGTGTTGGATGATTGAGTGTCATCTCTTAGTTTCATCTTTGAATATTATGCATTATGATATGCCTTGTTGTGCAACTCATCCAACTCGTGCATCTGCAGCTTACAGCTTTTACCAGCTTCAAAGTTTAAGTATATGATTGCCCAATGCACCTTGTGTTGGATTTGACCGCAGGTGGCAAGATTTTCTGAAGACCGACTTGTATGAAGTAGCACCCAAAGAAGTTTTATAGGTGATGCATAGAATTCATGCATAATTTTTAGGCCAATTTATTCTAACTTTAAGAGTGTTTCATGATTTAAAGTGAAAATTTTGTATAAATATAGAGAAATTCCCAAAAGATTTACTACTACCTAAGCTTGATTGAATTTATGACATGGAATGGAAATACGTTGGAATTTGGACGAAAAAGCCGCGAAAAACAAGTTTTTGCAGCCGTCACGGCCGTGCCAATAGATGTCACGCCCGTGCAATGAAGAGCGGAATTCAATCTCTGTTACGGCCGCGCGGATGAATTTCACGGCCGTGCGAATCGGAGGCTTGGAACTGACGTTCTGTCACGGCCGTGCAATCTATCCTCACGGCTGTGCTTCAGAAGACCATAAATTGATGCTCTGTCACGGCCGTGCAGAAGATCGTCACGGCCGTGAAGGCGGTCTATTAGGCAATTTTAAAGCGGTTTTTATCCACTTTTTGGATATATTTTCGATTTCTTTTCTTGGAGAACGAAAAAATCTATAAAAGGAGGCAGAAAAGGACCTGGAAAAGTATCTTTGAAGGGCATAATTCAGAGGTTGAAAGCTTGGTGAAGAAGATCCAAAGGTTATAACGAAGTTCTATCGGAAACTCGAGAGAGGACGGTGGAATTAGGAGTAGTTCTTCTTGTTCTCTTTTCTTTTCCTGAAACATTATTTAGATTGATGTAGTCTAGTTTATTAGAGTAGTTTTTTAGGATTTTCTTGATTGAACCATATTCTTTATGAATTCTTCGTACAATTAGTTGATGGATCAATAGCATGTTTGAAGATTTGATTAATTGTTACTTGAGATTTATTCTTTTGAATCTTTTGATTATCTAAAAAGAAATTTTTAGATTCTCTAGAGTTTTTCTCTTACATGTCATAATTGGGGAAATCGCAAGAGACCCAATTGTTGTTGTTAAGGTGACTTGAGAAAGCCTTTAACTTTATATTCTAGTTGAATGTGTTTTGAGATTGAATAGATTAGATTAAAAATCGAAAGGATTACTCTCTTTTATTGATCTCAAAATAGGGTTTAAAGCCTGAAATATCGATTAAATCAAATTGGAAATTTTACTTTATTAATTCATCATCTTTTGTCTAGAATTCATATGTGAGTAGTGGTATTAATCAAGATAAGTCCTATTCATTAAATCTATACTTTTAAACTCCATTGATCATAGTCTTATATTTTTATTATTTATTCATCTTATTTTCACATTAAACAACCTATTTATCTTTTCTCAAGTTATAAGTAAGAGAAATTATTAATTATTTCTTGTCCTCGTGGGAATGATATTTTATACTCATCATTTTATTACTTGAACGATTAGCGCGCTTGCTAGTGTTTCTAAGTCCGCATCAAGTTTTTGGCGCCATTGCCGGGGACGGTGTTTACAAACTTTTTTATTTTACTTGTTATTTGAGAGATTTTATTTTATTTTGTTAAATTCTACGCAGATTCTTTTTAGTTCACATACTTTCATATCTCTTTATCTTGTGTGACCAGGAAGTATCTTCAAATGACAACAAAACCAAAGACTGGGAGATTATTATTTGGAAGAACAAAGAAAGATGCTTGAGGAGCATGGAGCACAAATATCACAACTTGCAAATAACAGTATCCCACTCATTCCCGTGGTACAAGAAAATTCTTCTATTGAAGACAAGATGTTAAGATTAATCACAATGGCTGAAGAAAAATTTCAACTTCAAGAAAAATACTTTATGAAGTTATTGGGACAAGTAGAACAATTGGAGGCTAGGATTCAAATGAAAAATGATGTTCTTCCATCCACCAAGTTAGAGTCAAATTCCAACATCGAGAAAAAATTGTGCCAATTGATTAGAGTTATAGAGAAAAGATTCATCCGACAAGATCAACTCATTAGCAATCTACAATCACAATTGGCACAGTTGAAGGCTCAACAACCAGTTATTATTTCTTCTCCTCCTCAATCCCCCAATTTTAATTTTTACTTTGATATGATGCAGTCAAAATTTCAAGCATTAGAGAAAAAAGTGGAGTTAGCTTCTCAGATTGCTTATGCCTCGGAAGATAATATTTTGGATAAATCTGTACCTATTATATGCCCCTATCACTTGCAATATTTTAATCCAGGAAAAAGATGACCGATGAAGAATTATTACCAGAAGACATGGACTACACAATGGAGGGCCAAGGCGACAAGTGAATATATTATAGAAGATGGACAAGTGCGAAGAAGAAATCCGCCTCCAGAAAGTCCAACAACCATCCCAATGGTACCTCCAAATCATTCATTGGTAGAAAGGAACACACCATCATCACCTCATACACCACTAAATTTCATGCATTGAAAACCCAAGGATCAAGCTCCACAAAAGGATCCAGGTACTTCTTTCAAACTAGAGGGACAATACTTCGAAAATTACATTAGAGGTAAGATGAAAAAAGAATCTCTTCCAGACACTTGAGGTAACCAAAGGGTAAAAGTAAAGCTAAAGACTATAACTTAGAACTATACTCTTAAACTTGTCCCCTTAGTTTTGAGTTATTAGCATTAGTATTGGATTCTTTAATTTAGATTAGTTAACATTGGAAGTTTAGTTTAACAATTGTTTTTAGCATATTGCTCCTAGAAGAATCAGGAACGACCGTGATAAATTTGAAACAACAATCATGTCCGGACCATGCCGAAAGAAATCTTTGAGCCGCCTTTTGAAGCAACATGACCGAGCTAGAAATCATCAGATTGTCTCTACTCCTTTTGCATTTTATTATTATTATTATTATTTCATAGTTTTCATGTGCACAGGCCTAATACTAGGCAGTGTCAGGTTCAAGCTCGGGGGAGGAACTTAGTCCATTTTGCATTTGTATGGCATGTCTATTTTAAACATTTTGAATCTATCATCTTATTTTGTTTGGCATGCATCTAATTATGAAAATTTTAAAAAGTTTAAGTGTCATCTCATTTATTCTTGTTTACTATTTTATTGTCTTTAAGTTTATTTTCAAAACATCGCTCAATCTATGAAATTCAATCATTGTTTCTTTTTATCGGGTATCACCAGAGTATTGGAATTTGGATTGAGTTTGTTGCTAAGTAGAAGGACTATCTTTTAAATGATGAATTTCTCTATTATTTACTATGATGTTAGTCTTGATTATAATTGCATTTTTATTGAAAACATTAAGTCTTTTTGAAGCTTATAATTATGCTAATTAATTTTAATATTAAAGTGAATGAAAAGAGGGCTAGTTGAGCCCCAACAGTTAATTCAAAAATGAAAATGAAAAGAGAGCTAGTTGAGATCCAACAGTTAAGTGAAAAGTATAAAGTATCCTCTGGAACCTTGGTGTGTCCGGGTAATTAGATCCGTAGGGAATTCTTGCTTGGCGACCTAAGGACATCTGCTCTGGGATCCGTCGATCGAAAGCCCATTACATGGACCACTTTGTGCAACATGGAGGATTATTAAATTCTTAAGTGAAAAGAAGAAAAAAAAATCTTAATGCTGAAATGTGAAATGATAATAGTATGAAAATAAGCTCCTTAAAGATTTGTGGTTCAATATTGATACTCTTATGAGATGGGTGAATATTGTATGTAAATAATGCAGGGAGGACGATTAAAGGTTGAGAATTTTGTAAGGCTGGGCTTGATTTGAGAAAAGATACTCTGGTGATGGCTGTGTAAAAGAGCAATATGAGAAAAGTGTTAGATATCGCAATGGAGCGAGGGCTTGTCTGACAAAATTGCTTGGGGACAAGTAAAATATTTAGCTTGGGGGAATTTTATGCATAGAATTCATGCATAATTTTTAGGCCAATTTATTCTAACTTTAAGAGTGTTTCATGATTTAAAGTGAAAAATTTGTATAAATATAGAGAATTTCTCAAAAGATTTACTACTACCTAAGCTTGATTGAATTTATGACAGGAAATGGAAATACGTTGGAATTTGGATGAAAAAGCTGTGGAAAACAAGTTTTTGCAGCTGTCACGCCCGTGCAATGAAGAGCGGAATTCAATCTCTATCACGGACGTGCGAATCGAAGGCTTGGAACTAACGTTCTGTCACTGCCGTGCAATCTATCGTCACGGCTGTGCTTCGAAAGACCATAAATTGATGCTCTGTCACGGCCGTGCAGAAGATCGTCACGGCCGTGAAGGCGGTCTGTTAGGCAATTTTAAAGCGGTTTTTATCAACTTTTTAAATATATTTTTGGTTTCTTTCCTTGGGGGATGAGAAAACTTATAAAAGGAGGCAGAAGAGGACCTGGAAAAGCATCTTTGGAGGGCATAATTCAGAGATTGAAGGCTTGATGAAGGAGATCCAGAGGCTACAACGAAGTTCTACCGGAAACTCGAGAGAGGACAATAGAATTAGGAGTAGTTCTTCTTGTTCTCTTTTCTTTTCCTGAAACATTATTTAGATTGATGTACTCTAGTTTATTAGAGTAGTTCTTTAGAATTTTCTTGATTGAACCATATTTTTTATGAATTCTTCATACAATTAGTTGATGGATCAATAGCATGTTTGAAGATTTGATTAATTGTTACATGAGATTTATTCTTTTGAATCTTTTGATTATCTGAAAAGAAGTTTTTAGATTATCTAGAGTTTTTCTCTAATTTTTCTCTTACATGCCATAATTGGGGATATCGCAAGAGACCCAATTGTATTGTTGTTAAGGTGACTTGAGAAAGCCCTTAACTTTATATTCCAGTTGAATGCGTTTTGAGATTGAATAGATTAAATTAAAAATCGAAAGGATTACTCTCTTTTATTGATCTCAAAATAGGGTTTAAAGCCTGAAATATTGGTTAAATCAAATTGGGAATTTTACTTTATTAATTCATCATCTTTTGTCTAGAATTCATATGCGAGTAGTGGTATTAATCAAGATAAGTCAATTCATCAAATCTATACTTTTAAACTCTTATATTTTTACATAGTCTTATATTTTTATTATTTATTCATCTTATTTTCACATTAAACAACCTATTTATTTTTTCTCAAGTTATAAGTAAGACAAGTTATTAATTATTTCTTGTCCTCGTGGGAATGATACTTTATACTCATCATTTTATTACTTGAACGATTACTGCGCTTGCTAGTGTTTCTAAGTCCGCATCAATAGGCTATTCTGTACACCCATAATGCTTCGTCCAACTTCGAACTCCAGTGTCTAATGGATCGAGCTACAACTCATTCAAGGATAGTAGTGAGTTGCTTGTTGGAAACTTCTACCTGCCCGCATATCTGTTAGTGGTAGGGTGTGGCTACCCAATTGTTGATTCCATATTTGGACAACAAGTTTTCGAATTGCCTTCCCTGATTATGATTCTTAACATTCCATATCTTGAAAAAATGACCTTCAAGAATAGTTTCATGCTAAGAATCACACATTGTGGTCAGAATAGCTTCGACCCATTTTCACATATAGCCCACTGTGACCAATGTGTACTTGTAGTTGCCTGAGTTAGAGAATGGTCCCATGTAATCTATTCCTCGTATATCAAATATTTTGACGACTTGAATTCCAAATTGTGGCATCTATTGTCTCTTGAAACGTTCTCAGTCATTTCTTCTATCACATGATGAAACGAATTAGTGAACATCTTTGAACAAAGTAGGCCAGAAGAGGTCGGTTTGTAGTATTCGAGTTGTAGTCCTTTGAATGCCTCCATGTCCTCCACACGCAAGGGTATGACAGATAATGTCTAAGGTTAGCTCTTTTGGTATGCATCGTCTGAGCTTGCTGTCAGCACATTCTCGAAAAAGTTACAAATCATCCTATTAGTACTTCTTGACCTCGGACTGATGAGTGAGACTATGTGGGAGGATGCACCTAGTCAAGAAGTTGATGTAGTTCGCTAACCAAGGTTAATCCCTTTTAGTTACAAAATATAAAAAAGTCATTTTTTTGGGTAAAAGATCGTGTACTGGTGAATTTTTAATATGCAGGTCTTCATTTCTTGAAGTCTGAATAGGTGAGCGGCCACTTGATTCTCTATTCCACTTTTGTCTCTAATTTGGATATCAAATTCCTATTAAGAGAACATCCATATGATAAGTTAGGGTTTCGAAGTCTTTCTTTGAGAAGAAATGTTTTGAGTGGTCAATGTGGACGACCACCTCAGAGACAACCAGGTAAGGCCTAAATTTGTCCATCACGTATACGAAGGCTAACAACTCTTTTTTCATAGTTTTGTAGTTCTACTATGTCGGGTATTTTGCTCGCGTAAGAGATATCATGAATTTATTTATCTCTTTTCTATTCTAGCACTGCCCCTACTAGTCTCGCACAACACTTCCAAAGGTAGGGACTAGTAGAGGGCTTGCATCGCTAGAGCTGAGATCAAGGTGGCCAGGCATTCTTGGTCAAAATAAAAACAACATCCTTGTGAAGGAGGTTGGTGAGAGGCTGTGCGACCCTTCTGTAAAAGCTTGCATGACCCGGGAAGCTTTGTACTCCTTTTACATTTACAGGCGGGGATAGTTGTTCGAACACCTCCACCTTAGCTGGATCAACTTTGATTTCTTTATGAGAGATGACATGGTCGAACACTCTCTGTTGGACCATAAAATGGTATTCTCTCAATTTAAGACCAGGTTCACCTCTTCGTAGCATTGCAAAACCTTCTCAAGATTCATTAGGCAACTTGTAAAGGAGGATCCATAGATTAAGAAGTTGTCCATGAATATCTCCATAATCTGCTCAATATAATTAGAGAAAATAGAGGTCATGTATCGTTAGAAGATAACTATAGGATAAATAAATCGAAATGCATCCTTCTATAGGCAAGGGTGCCATAAGGGCATATGAAAGTGGTTTTCTCTTGGTCGGCTGGGGATATGGGGATCTGGAGGAAACTTGGGAATCCACCTTGGTATCAAAATATTTGTGCTTTGCCAACCTTTCCAACATTTAGTAGATGTAGGGCAAGGAGAAGTGGTCTTCTTTCCGAGTTGACTTAGCAAGCTTCCTAAAATCTACCCACATCCTCCAGCCGATAGTGGTACTGGATGCAATTTTCTCCCCTTTCTCGTTCTCGACTACAATACTACCCATTTTCTTATTTTGGATACACCCGGTGTCTAGGGCTACTAGTACATAATTGATATGAAGTCGGGATAAAAGAGTAGAACGTATTCCCCTAGCCAAGTGGTACATACACCAGATGCATGCAAAATACAACATATATTTAGCCATGCATTTAATCTCATTTCGAATTATTTTCTAATAGCATGCATCATTTTATGGGCTTATTTACATTAATTTTACAAAAATGAAAATATACTCAAATGTTGTATTTTATTATTTAGGAAGCAAAAAAATTAAATTACGAAGCCAACGAAAAAAATCGCGCTCAAATCGGAGTTCAAACGGAGCTAGAAGTGTAAAACAGTGAAGCAATACTGAAAAAGCACTTTAACGGGCCGTGAATGAATTCTAACGGGCCGTGAACAGCGTCGTGAAACTCAATTTTGGATCGTTAAAATATATTTTCTCATGCCCAGAAAGGTGCCCGAGACACGGCCGTGACCAGCTCATCACGGGCCATGAAATCCACCTTTTAAACACTGCAAGGATTGTGAAAACCATCTCACAACCGTGAAAACCCATTCATAATGCGATTCAAACACTATTTAAGCCGTTTAAACTCTGTAATAGGCCGTGATGATGCCCATATTTGAGTTTTAGATGAATTTTTGAAAGAATTTGAAGTGCACAAGAATTCCTACTCATATTATATGATCTTAGGATGATTTAGAAACATACTATGATTTAAATTTCAGAGTTTGACAAGGCCAAAATTTTAAAATCAATTCACATCCGAAATTTTCTTATTTTACATAGAAAATGTTTCCGTTTCTTCTCCAATCATATGGAAACCTGAACCCCTATAAATAGAGGCCTTCTACAGCCATAAGATGGCATGCTAGGAATGCTAGGGCATGCAACCAGTGTTTTAAAGCCAAGAATGTGAGAGAATTCAGAAGGCTCACCGAGAAGATTTCTGCACAGTTGACTTTAGAAGAGGACCGGGCATAAGTTCATCGACGTTCCTAGAGTATTCTCTGTTCTATTTTATGTTAGGATGATCTCATACTTACTTGATACATCTTTCTATCTTTAGTAATTTGGATCCTTTAGTTTTATTTTCTATTTGTGTAATAGTTTTAATCGATAAAGAAAAATTGTTAAACTTTATTTCATAATAAATTATAGTTCATTTTTCTTTCGAATATGCATGCTATTATTAATGCTTTTCCAAAGATTAATTGCCTTCTATAGTTAACTATTATCCTTATAGGAGCAGTTACTTTTGATTGCATGATTTCTGTGAAATTGATTCTTGACTTTTAAATCCAAGTATTACATATCACAACTCGTAAGATCCTTGAAGGAATATTAGTTGTGCGGTCTATTAATCATTACCATATTATGGGTGATAATAACTTAAAGACTATATTTTAATGCATCTTAATATCAAGTTTGATTAGATTATGATCCATGATGGAGTAGTCTTAATCTAATTTGAATTAAGATAGGTTGATTGATTCTAGGCGGAAATCAATAATTTGAGTAGACTCTAATCCGTCGTCAAAAACTAACTTGTAATATTTTGTCAAATTAGTTTGTCTACAATTTCTTTTATCATCCTAAGCCCTATGCATCAGTAGATTAGATTAGATTAACTTAGTTTTAGTCTCTACTTTTCTGCAATTTTATTTTCTGCACATCTTTTTAGCCAAATCTATGTTGTCTCCTATTAGCCCTTGAAATTAATTTAGTTAAGTAAGTTAATTCCTCCTGGTTTCGACACTCTACTTTTACACTTTATTACTTGTGCGACTAGTGCACTTGGTAGCATTTAATTGTTATCAATTCTCGCATCAACACCCTTTCTTTGATACTACTTGGATGGAACTTACCCACTTGCTATATGAAATTGAATAAATTAATCTCGCATCCAAGAGTTTAAGTATTTCTTTCTTGACTACATTTGTAGATTGGGGTTCAATGTTCCTTGGTTTTCTCTAGAAGGCTTGGCATTGTCCTCTAAGGGTATTCGATGCATGCAATTGGATGGGCTCAAGCCTTTGATATCGGTCATGTTGTACCCTATGAATTTTATGTGTTCTTAAAGAAACTATAGTAGTGAAGTTGCTTTTCACTTAAAATAATAGGATATTTGGAGTTGGGTCCTAGAAACTCGTAACTGAGGGTAGAGGACTCTACTTGAGGTGCTTTTGGAGTCTGCGGGAACTTGGCTTGAACTTTGAACACTTGTTGTAGTTGGAGTGTTGGTGTGGGGGTAGTTGTGCAGATAGGGTCACATTTTGTCTTAGTGTCTTGATGATCTTCCTCAAGAATTAATTCATGATTAAAAAACTCCAATATCTATTTGCTTAGTTAGGAGTTGTTGTAGAACATGGATTCTTCATCTTTAGTGAGATACTTCTAGGAGCATAATATTCAACACTTCCTGAATTGTGGGATTTACTATGTCTTCAACCTCGTGTACATCTTCACGAATTGGTTGTTTCATTTCTCTAGATAGGTTGAACTCACTCGTCTCCTCCCTTAGCTTAAAGGGTAATATGTAGTTCTTTACATCAATAATCGCTCCAATTATAACTAGGAATGGTCTTTCAAGAATGGGGTGTTGTGTCTTTTTCCATGTCTAAAACCATGGAGTATTAATCATCAAATCATCATTTCTCCATATGATAATTTCTTTATTTTATTTTATTTCATTTTTTATTTGCAATTGAAATCAATAATTTTTAAATTTATCAATTAACAATACTAAAATAAAATCTTAGTTAGTAACGGGTCTCGTGAGAATAATAACTCTACTTATTCACTTTATTACTTAAGCAACTAGTATATTTGCTGGTGTTTGCTATTGATTGTATCAATTTTTTTTGCCATTGTCGAGGATGGTATTTCATAACTTTTATCTTTATTTTTCTTGTTATTTTGAGTGTCTTTCTTTTTCTACTAAATTTTTCATGCTAATTATTTTTTAATTCATATACATTCACAATTTTTTAGTTTGTGCGAGTATTACAGACGCTATCTTTAAGAGAACATTTAGAATGACAATCAAATCAAAGATCATGGGAAATTATTTTCTACAACAAGAAAGAAAGATAATTTAGGATTTGAAAGTGCAACGTCTCAAAACATAACTAATATTACCCCACAAATTCCCCTTGTATAAGAAAATTCCATGACAGCAAGGAATGACCGTGATCTAGCCTTGAATTGAAATTTAAAGATAAACCATGTCTAAACCTCACTGGAAGAAGCCTGCGAGCGCCCTTGGAAGCGGTCTTGGAGAGTTTTCATATGTCTTGGTTGCTTAGCTTGAGTGGCTTGAATACCGTGATAAAAATCAAGAAGTCCGTATCTAGAATCTTCGCCAACTTCCACTTGTGTCCACCAAATTTGTACACAATGAGACAATGGAAGACTTCCAAATGAGAGATGGTGTACTTCTCTGTGATAACATCGGGCTGCATTCGTTTGCCATAAGTGCCTCCAAAGGTTATGAGAGACTTACAATTTTTTTTCTTCTTTTGCTGCTGATGACAATTATTTACCTCTCACTTTCAAGATGCATAAAAGAGAAAACCAGCCAACACATAATAACTTAGTGGCATATGTAACTTCTCCAGTGAAGGTATATAAGATTATAATAAAGAGTTTGACCAAAAATTTTGAAAAGAGATCAAAGGCGAGAGATGTAATCATCTCAAAATAGTTAAGAGTACGAGTATTCATAGGCCTATTTTGAGATATATTCATAAATTCATATGTATCGATTATTTTTAGAGGGGATAGTGAGGGTTAATTCACTATATTTGAGTTATTCATCATATGGGCCATGTTGCATAATGTTGTTTTGGACATGGGGTTATTATATGATTAAGCACTTGAAGAAAATGTTGTCCGAGGCACTAGGAGGATTGTTTACGTGGACTAATTACACCTATTGCTCGTCATTTGGAGTGACCTAGAGCATGCTAGCTACACATTTATCCTGCTCCATTTTCTTGGGCAAGACTGCAGATGGCTTGATAAAATTAGTTATTCATAAACTTGACCCATATTTTATTTTTCAATTAAAAAACTCTTCCGTACTTATTTCTGCAATTGACAACAATGGAATCATGATGTTCAACCATATAACTAGTTATTCTTTTTTTCATTTGTGGCAGGGCATGAGATATCGCCCTTCTTATCCGAGGATTTTCGATGTAGAGGCAGGTCCTTCACATTCAAGATTATTCATGACTTCTTACGGCTGTGCAAGCAACATGGCAAGCATGTCAGCGCTAGAAAGACAGAATGACACAATTACTATCATGTGAGCTAGGTGTCACGGCTATTTTTTCGCTCCTCCAAAAACCTTGTGCGGCACGGCAACTCCCCTTTTCAGGACGTCCGTTCAGCCTCCAAGAACTTTACTGAAGAGCTATGGAACATCTTCATACCACAATGCATACGAAGAACACTCAGAGAACATGCACAAGGATAAAGGGGAAAAGCTTGGAAGTATTATTCCATACACGACCAATTTACAAGGCACCTACATGTGTCTATTTATACAAGTTAGGGCCGGCTACACATTAACCATCCTACACGATCGCCTTCAACTTGCAAAACCCCCCTACCGCCACTGCTTCCCATAATCCTTGACCTCCTTGCCAAGTTGGACGTCAGCCCTGATTGTCCTCTCATCGCAATGGAAAGTAAGTGCCACCCGCAACCGTCCCGTACTCTGCCACAATGCACATAATGCCAAATCGGGCATTAGGCCATTTTGGGCTGGGACTCTCATCCCAAACTCTCTATCATTTTTAGCTTGTTGACCATGCCTCCTCGCCGTCTAGCATCCGTGCCTTAGTCTGACTCATACTCGGACTAGGAGTCCTACTCCTACTAGGAGTAGGAGTGCATCTCGCCTTCACAATCATCGCACCCCGTCATGGTCATCCCATCACCCCTTCCTACTCGCACTAGGAGTGTTGTGCCGCCTACTCGCCCACTACATGGGACGACCATCGCTCCAGGGCATAATCGTGCCCCGCTGCCAAATCGGGCAGCGCCTTGTCCTAGGGACATGCACCATGTTCTATGCCTACATGGAGGTTCCTAACCTCATCGCGTCCCTTGGCATTGCTCCTCATCCCAAAGCTTGTTGCTTTGGTTTCTATCCATCGGGTTATTGCGTGCGTCCCAATGCATCCGAGCGTCGCCCTCTTGTCCGTGCACGTTTAGCCTGTGGCCATTGCATCACAGTCCTATCCTGGGACATGGCAAAGAGCAGGGCATGATATCCTCCCCCACCCAAGCCATTATCGTCCCGGCAATGCCTTGTCTTGCTGCCACATACTTCTTCTAAGAAACCTTAAACTTGCTCCTTGGTTGAACCATCCGAAAGGCCTCCTCATCATCTGACTCGACCTACACCCTCTCTTGCGTCTTCGGCCACACTCATGTCGCTGTGCCACCTTGCTATCCGAAGGTGCCACTTTGACTTGATCTTCACTCTGCTGAAGATTGTTGGGCAGAATATCCTCACTGCTGCCCAGGATATGGCCGGCATGCCATATCACCCAAACTTGGCCTCTTTGCTACTAGTGCGACCTTGCTTTTTAAAGGTGCACCATGCTCTATCTTCACCTGCACGCCATGTCTCAAACCTCGACTTCGGTGCTTCCGTGCACTTGCCTCCTCATTTGAAGCCCAAGATTGCACCTGCCTTCTTGCCTGAAGTTTGAGGGTTGGTGGACTGCTCTCTCCCACTAGGATGTTGTCCCACAACATCCCTATGCCAAGTGTTGTCCTCTGCTCGGGCTGAACCACTTGAGGTGCTTCTCAGGGAAGTCCCAACTCGAACTGTGCCCCCTCGCATGTCCCCTTATTGTCCGAAGGTGTCCCCTTGGCCGCCAATGCTTGACTGCCATGATCTTCATTCCTCTGAAAATATTAGGATGCCAAAGCCTCGCTGCATCCCAAGGATGCGGCCTGCGCACCACGTCCCAAGAACATGACCTCCCCGTCATGTCTTCGCTTTGCTTGGAGTGACAAGTGCACTTGGCCACCATCCAGACTATCCCAAGCAAGGAAAGGCTCCATCCCGCCGCCTGGATTGGCTGGATCAAGTCCCTTGATTGATTGGTGCCGCCTTACTATCCAAAGGCACCACCGCGCTATAGCCTTTCCGCCTCTGAAGACTACCGGGATATTGTCTCTCGCTGTTGTCCCCAGACATGGCTTGCCTACCACGTGCCAGACTTCCTCTCCTGTGCCACACTGCACTATGAAGCTCAAAGAAGTCCGATAATTGGTAATGTCGCCTCGCAACATCCGCACCATCCCTTAATGAGGGTCCTTGCTGCGCTAAGGACCTCCTGGATGGCCTCCGTTGGTCCAAGCCATTGTGCCCTGCTCCGCAGGTATATGAAGGATGGCCCTGCCCGGTGTCGACTCCTTGGCTAGCCCGCTCCAACATCCCTCACATCTCTGTTCCTCACCAGATGAGGACTTTCATTGCCCGAGGCATCCGCGTGTCCTGGATATGTCGCACTTTCTGCTTGTATCACCTTGGTGTGACACCACCTTCTGACGGGAGGTGCCACATTGTTAGGCGAACTTCGCCTAGCCTAACCCGTTTGAAGGCATTTCTCGAGGAAGTTCCTACTAGAACCATAACCCCTCGTCATGTCACCTTGTTGTCCCAAGATGTCACGCTGGCCGTCAGTCACCATGTCCTAGTGCCCATTTGCCCAAATTTTGGTCGATGTTTCGGCCTCTTCCAGACTATGCCAAGCAGAGAACTGAGCCTGTGGGATCTCAAGGCACAAAGCGGGGGTGTGAATTTGTGTTAAAACTCAAAATATTGATTTCACAAAATACATCGCAGAAACTTGAAATCGATTCGTCAATATTCAAATCAATGCAATGACAATCAAATCATATCACATGCATAATAATAAGAGGAGAGGAAGAGAGAAATCAAACACAAGAATGCAAGATGGTTTGTTGACGAGATTCAGCTACACCTTGGCTTACTTCCCCGCTCCGACTTCTTGACCTCGAGACCGTCGGAGATTTCACTAAACTTTTCCTTTGTTTCAAATGGAGTAAGGAAGAAACCATTTACATTAAACCACATCTTCTCCTCTTTGAGAGGTAAGGTACACCTCTCATCCTAGGAAGCTTATCTTTTCTTTAGCTCGAGAGGTAAGATCGAAACTCTTCTATACAGGAGCTCATACTCAATTTTCTAATGAAAAGTTTCTCTTTTACAACATGAAACTCACAAGAAAAGAAGAGAGAAAGAAAAGAAGGTTTGACAACGACTTCAAGAAACTAATTTTCATTTGATGCTTGATGTTTTCCTTGAGTGCTTGATGAATTCTGGACCCCTTGGTCTTCTTTTATAGGCTTCTTAATTCCATTTATCAGTTGGGACTTGTTTCCTAATTTTGGGACAAAAATATGACCGTTATAGTGCATTATGCACATTGACCGATCGACCGTTCTGCCCCACCAGTCGATCGGTACACTTTATTTTTTGAAAAAGATGACCGCTGGTGAATTCTGAATTTTTCGATCGACCGTCTTGTACTATTTTGAGCATAATATTTTGCACAGTTCCAAATGAGATGATTTTTAATTCTACGAAAAGCAAATAGAATTCTCTACAACTTTGATATTTATCATTGATCCAAAATCTATTGAAACCATAGTCAAATATTGATTTAAAGTTTAGTACAAAGATTTGTCCGTTTTAAATAATAAATTTTAGACATTTACTCTTTTATTCATAACTTTTGATATAAGTATCCAAATGCGATGATTTTTTATTCTATGAAAAATTGACAGAATTCTCTACAACCTTGACACCTCTTAATATGAATATCATGGGAACATAGACAATTATTAATAAAAAAATTTAATGCTTGAAATAATTCATTTCTATTTAAATCTTTTCTGCAAATAATTCTAATCTTTCGAGGTTTGTATCATCAAAATATAATTATATAGGGCTTTAAAATTTTGCTCCAACAATCTTCCCCTTTTTTACGAAGAGAAACCAAGAAACATAAAAAATATATAAGTTGCGAAAAAATTGAAATCAATTTTATGCCCCATAAAACTAGGCTTTCCTTGCAATAATAGATATGTACATAAATACTAATTGTAAGATACTTCTCATATAGAGTTATATTCATTGAGTCCACATAATAATTCATGGGTAATATATATTTCTCTTGTATACATTTCCTTTATGTTCTTATCATATTTCTCGTATATTTATCCCCCTTTTGTTTCATCGAAAAGTAGTTTACACGTGAAGCATATAAAAAACAATATGTAACTCTCTCTTAATCATGTTCTCTTTAAAAATGTTACTCTCTCCTTTTGTCATATAAAAAAAATGCAAAGTCACATAAAGAGTTGTTTCATATATAAAATATGCGATAAGCAAAAATAACTCCCCCTAAATTTATGGCTATTTTATAATGACAAAATGTGAAATCAAATTGATCTAGAGGTTATGAATAACACAAGTTAAAAAAATTGTATTAAGAATCAAAATATTGCATAAAACTTTGAGACAATAATAATAAGTCAAAATTGAGTTTTGTAAAATAATCACAAATTTTGATAATAAGGATAACAAAAATCATATTATGATGAAATAATATTTCAAATTTTTGAACAAGCTTCCCCTATCACTATGACTAATTTTCTTTATCTTTTCCTTTAGTCCTTTATTTGTTTCCCTCTATCTTTTAAAGAAAAATGATAATATTATGAATGATGGGTCATAACTTAATTTTCATAACATGAAGTTTTTGAACTCAAGAACTTAAGAATAAAGTACTTTTACAAAAATGTAAGTTCATGCTCATGGAAAATGTTTCAAAATTTTGACTTATTTCAATTTCAAACTCACAACTTCACAAATGTTTAAATGAAAAGAATAATCAGTTTTGCATGCTCACAATTTAACGTAAATGATACTTTTACCATTACCTTTGTGACTTCACATTTTCAATTCAACTTGTCCTTTGCTTTACATGTGAGGCGCACCTGAAAAATAATTATTTAATTTTTGGTACCCAACCTTCTTTGAGTCCATCTTTGTTAGTAACAGTTCCTTTTGGAATCCATATCATTCCATGTTAAAATAGTTTTCCTACTTTGCATTGATATGCATAATTATCATGAAATCCACATGCAAAACAAGTAATATGTGAATTTTTTAAGGATTTATCATTAGAATGTTTGGATTTCACATTAGGAATTTCATGTCCAAAGTATTTCCTAGCACTACTTTTCTTTACATGGGAAATAACTTTATTTTGTATATTTTTCAAAGAACTATTTTCCTTCTTTATTTCTTCTAACGAACATGTCAATTTTAAAATTTCACATGCATGTATAATTTTCAAAAAGTCAATTTTATTTTTTAAGTTTTCATTTTTCATAAAACATGTATCATTTTCTTCTTTCAATTTCTCATACTCATGTAGTAATTTTTCATTTTCCTCTTTAAGTGTAAGATATCTTTTTATAAGAGAGGAAAATTCTTTGTGCACATCAAAAGAAAAATCTTCTTCATCGTTATCTGAATTATAAGAGTTAGAAGTTACCTCATTCTTGTGTACCATTAGACATAGGTATGCATTCTCACTAGAAGAGCTTGACGAGTCACTTGCTTCACCTTCACTTGACTCTTTATGTTTTTCCTTCTTCCCTTTCTGAAATGGATTTAATGGCCATCCTTCCCACCTCCAAGGGGGAGGATGGCCCTCCCTATTGAACGGCCATCAAATGTGGATCTGACGGCCGCGCAAATCTGCGTGGTTCACTAATAGGTTTAGGAGGCGGGGCGATTCAACAATGGCGATTCCATGGTTCACGAGTGACGAATCCCTTATTTTTTGGTCACGATGCCCTAGTTTGTGCTGCGATCATCTAGTCCCCTTCGTGCTTCTCCATCACAAGCCGTCAAAATCCCTTTCTCGGTGAGATCGTTTGCTTCCCTTTCCCATGAGATCGTTTACTTCTTGCTTCTCCACTGTGAGCTGCCAGCTTCTCTTCCCCACCGTGGGCGTCTGCGCCCCTTCCCCAGTTGAGATCGTTTGCTTCCTACTTCTCTGTCGTGAACCGTCGACTTCTCTTCCCCGTCGTGACCTTCTGCGCCCCGGTGAGATAGGTTGCTTCCTGCTTCTCCGTCGCCAGGTGTCGGCTTCCCTTCCCCGGTAAGATCATATTCTTCATGCTTCTCCGCCGTGAGCCACCGGCTTCCCTTCCCCGTCGCGAGCGTCTGCACCGATTTCCAAGTGTGATCATCTGCTTCCTGTTTCTTTGTCGTGAGCCGCCGATTTTCCTTCCTCGGTGAGATCATTTGCTTCTTTTTTCTCCATCGCGAGCCGTCGACTTCCCTTCCCCGCTCGCGAGTGTCACGGGGTCATTCTCGCCGAGAATGACCCCGTGACACGAGCACCTGCTCCCCTTCCCCAGTGAGATCGTTGGCTTTTTGCTTCTCCGCCACGAGCCACCAGCTTCCCTTCTCGCCACGAGTGTGTTCCCTTCCTCGCCGTGATATCTTCTGCTTCCCCCTTCCTCGCCACGACACCCGCGCCCGCCGCAACACCCGCGACGCGCCCACGATCCTTGTCCCCGTTCACCCTTTGGGTTAAATCTCCAGCAAACAAGGTATCATCTAGGGTTCCAATTTCCTTAGGTGAGCTACGATTACGAACATTTGTTTTTTTATGTAGAACATGAACTAGCTTTCTATCTTTGCTCCATTTGTTTTGATGCATGTAGAAAGTTTAATGTTTGATATGGCATGATATTGGTGATGCAGGTCGGGCTCCATACTCAAAGAGTTTAAACTTGCAAGCTGTTGCTGTTGAAGTTGATAAAACATTAGTGTTTACAGTTAGTGTAATCGCATGGCCTAAATGTCATTGCCAATAAGATGCGATAATAAAAACATCTTGAACAGAATGTAATCCTGGACGAAGGTTTTACAACTACCCATTTTATGGGGTTATTTTGACAAAATTTTTATATTAAAACATTTTACGATTGCTTTCGAAAGTAATACTTTTTTTTTGTGATTTATCTTGCAGCAATATGAAGCTAGCACATATTTCAGATGGTTAGATCCATCATTTGAACCGAGATCTACACAAGTTATCAATCGCTTGATACGAAAATTCGATAGGATGGAGGCTGCAAATTTAGATAATGATGAAGTTAGAATCAATAGGAATGGAGTGAATTTCATGAGTAAATTTATTTGTTTAATTATTCTCCTTCTGACATTATATGTTGTGTTGATGTAATGGATATTACTCACTTTGATTTTAAGTAGATGTAATCGAGGTACACTAATTCTCTGTGGGATGAACATTTAAGTAGAATGGAGTGAACATTTGTTTGCTTTTTTTTCTTTTTGATACAGTTCTTGCTGCATTTCACATTTGGAGTGAACATTTAATCGAAATATGGTTGTTTAGGAAGGGTGATTTTAATGCTTGAAAGCCAGAAGACACCTACATTAAATATATGAGAGGTATTAAATATGTATACTGCCATAAGTATTAAATATGCAGGCGGACATGTAATATGGTTGTGATGCTTAAGTTCCAAGCTTATATGCAATATTACCTAACATCACCAACCTATTAAAGCATTATTAAGCTCATATGCGGAGGATACCACCATACAAATTCTTACAGAATCCTCTCTCACATACATTTGGTTCCTCTGCAGACGAAAGTGCCTTTTCTTCTTTTTTTTTTTTTTTTTTGTGTCTGCACCATTCTGTCACCTTCTTTCTTCTATGCATCAAACCATCATATGGAAAATGCATACTCGCGATGTTGAGAAGCCAAGATTTGGTGACTGAACAGCAACAGAAACAGTAGCCGCAGATTTGTTAGAGATCACTAGAGACCTCAAGATCAAATTTGCAAACAGCAGCAGCAGCTGCATCAGAAACACTAACACAGAGTGGTTGCGGAGCTTGTGTAAATAAATTGCACATTTATGATAACATCTCCTATGTTTTCCCAATCACTCATTGACTTAATTACATCAGGACAATCGATTAAAATTACCATATACCACTCTTATATTGCTATTGCCATAGCTCCAATAAAAAAGAATCAACATGACGAGTGGAATGTACAGTTTTGTTTAACAAGATCACAAGGGAAACACATAATATTTTAACTAGCATTGGTTTAAAAGTCCATGAAGTTTGCAATCATAATCCATCACAAAGAAAACCACTCCAATTAGTCAAATTTCATTTAGACATGCATATCAGAATATCATTCCTTGTTATGATGCATTTCTCCATAGTAAAAAGTATAAACATCCATAGTAAACTGCAACAAGTAACAGGGAGATCAAGATAGCTTGTCCAGTTACCTGTAGAAGATAATTAAATTAATAAGAACAAAATAAAAACTGGATATATACCAATTTATATTAGAAAAATGATGAGGGGCTACCATATCTTAGCATGTTGCGCTGCTACAAATATCCGACTTGTGCACTAACCTTGACTCTGCGAATTTTGTTCATAAAGTTGTATTGGTTATTTTAAATAAAAGTAACCTTGACAAGCACAAAAGAATATTAATTATGAAAAGGGATTTTTTACCTTCAACAATGGACATATTCTTTTATCATGTCCATTTTTTTCACAATGGCCACAGCTCCACTTTTTAGACTCTTTTTGCAACAAAGAATTTTCAATGCCAGATTTAATCCTTCTAACATTTCTTGGCCTATCTTTAGATTTCATACGGACTGGGTCATGTATGACGAACTGGGATTCATATAAATTGACAAAACTTGATTGAGTAGCAATATATTCAGATGTAGCACATTGACTTGCATGAAGCTCACTTGGACCTACTTCAAGCTCACTTGGACCTGCTTCATTTGGATTCAGGATTACATTTTCAAGATCGAATGCCCTCATTTTTTTTATAAGTTCATTGACCATTGGAGCACCGAATTGTAAATGTCTTGCGGATCTCAATCCCATCTCTTCCACTTCCAAAGGTTACTTTGCCAACTTAATTTTTTGCATTGGGGAAATGAAATCACTATTAGAAGATGACTTATCATAAATTGCATGTGGATTTGAATATCTTACATTTATTGTCCAACGATGGAGTATGTAGCCTTCTGGTATGTACCAAATCCCTTTCTTGTGAAGAACACTCAAAATGTGAGAGCATAATAACCCTTCTTGTTCAAATTTCATACAAGAACAAGTTATATGTATTTGTTCAAAGTGACTAAACTCCACCATATTCTTACCTTCATCAATACCTTGAACAGGATAAACCGAGTATACAACATCTTTGTATATTTTGTGAACATAAATATTGAGCACTTGTGCATATTGTTCTTGGAATTTACAAAAAACAACATGCATATAAATATTTCCACCATGAATTTCCTCTTCAAATCCATGGTGAGTCTGTACTCATACTGGTGCACAAAATTTGAGAGTGGTGTTCGCGTTGACGTATCCATAAAAAAAGCATTAATACTTTTCGCTCTTTGCGTGATACACATACCTGCAGTAAAAATGTCTTTGAAATACAATGACACGCATTGATCACGTTTATTGTACATGACCTCTAACCAATGTCCATTAGGGATGTCAAATTTTTATTTCAAAGTACTCCAACCACCTTCAAATTCATCTACATTCAATAAACCGTAGATCTACCTATTGTAATCTTCCTTGAATTGGGGTTGTGCATACAAATCTTGTAGGTGAGTCATTCCATTCCGAGCAATATGCCATATGCAAAATATATATTTGGTGCGCGGAAATACTCTACGTATAGCATTACCCATTGCAATATCTTGATTTGTAATAATACATTTAGGATGCTTTCCATACATGCATTCAAACCATTTTTCAAATAACCATACAAATGTCTCTTCAGTCTCATATGCAATAAGCACAACCAAATAAACAAGATGTTCTATGATGATTTACACCGGTAAAAGGAGTAAATGACATTCTTAAGTTATTTGTTCGATATGTTGTATCAAATACAACAACATCGCCAAATGCCAAATAACTGTCCCTTGACCTTCTGTCAGCCAAAAAAATTCAGAACAGTGCCATCTCCATCCAATTCCCACCTATGAAAGAAGTCTGCATCAACACTTATTGTACTTTGGAAAACATATATGATACTTAGGCATTCATTATCAAACTTGCCTTTTCTTCTTGCCCTCAAATGATCAATAAAATATTGCACTGTTATGAGTGGTTCACCGACATATTAAGTGCCCTGGCTATCCTTGATGGCCCCAAATTGAATTCACGTAGGTTCACTATGGCTTTCTTGGAAATTGCCCTGAATTGTTTTTGTGAGTGCAAATACTTTACATTTAAGGGCATTGTTAAGGGATGATTGTGTTCTTCTACAAATCTTCGAATCACCCACTTTCCATCCTTTCCAAGACCAACATATAAGTGGACAAGACAATCATATCTAACTTTCCTTTTTTGTATAAACACTTTCTCGGTACCTTCCTTCATTCTCTTATGCCCTTCTTTGGAACAAATAAAAGATCTGTTAATAATATTTCATGTACTCTTGGACTTATGCAAAGCTTATTTCCTAATAGAGAAACCAACTACTTTGGCATGCATATTATAATATTTGTAGGCTTCCTCATCGGTGTCAAATGTCATGCCAATGTATGGTTTCGATACCTCGTAGGGTTTTACATAATCTACGTGCACTTCATCATCATTTGATTCCTCAACATCATCAATAACAATATCACCAATAACATCTGCCTCTATCTCCATACCCTTTACCTAACAAGGAAACTTAAGTTGAGTAAATAAAATTTCATCTTTATCATTTATACCAAGTATAGGAAATGTTTATCTAGATCAACTAATGACTAGTCAGTGATCTAATAGTCTACTTACTGTCATAGAATGTTAAACAAACCCATCAAAATCTTCCTATTATGTCTAACTAATTTAATTAGAGCATGCTTACTGTTATGTCTAGCCATTATTAACAACATCCTTTATACAACATACCTAATTTAATTAGAGCATGCTTACTATTATGTCTAACCATTATTAACAACATGCTTTATACAACATATCTAATTTAATTAGAGCATGCTTGCTAATATCCTTCATTTAGCTCATTTTGGTCTCAAACACATCAATGCCAATATCGAAAACACAACACTTATTTGACTATATTAACCAAAGATTAACTCGAAACCATGAATAGCTATATGTATGTAGAAACACATCATACAAGTATGTTCTAATTTATAATAAAGAATAATCATATGTTTAGTATGGAAAATATGTAATAGACCTACTTCATTACATCCCTGATAATTTCTTCAACAATTTTGAGTAAATCATGCACTAAAAAACAAAGACAATAAACAACCATTCTTATCAGACTAACTGTATGCGAGCACCAGATTTGGTTTGATGGGCGTGGGTGTCGCAGCGGGGAAGCCATAAGGGAAGCCGGCGGCACGCTGGGGGAAGATCGTGACAGAAACTAGGGCATCGGGGCAAATACAAATTTTCATCCGATTGGGGGGGATCGCTCGTGAATCGTGGAATCGTCGCTATTGAACTGCCTCAAGCCGTTTAGTGTGGAATATTTCTTCTTTATTCTTTATGAGACTTGATTGTCTTTCTCGGTTATGTTTACATGATCTTCTAGTTTGATTCTCTTTCTTCTCTTTATTTTTTGCTAACTTGAGATATTTGTCTATATTTCTTATATAGTGTGCGAGTCTCTTTTCATCTACTTCTTCACTCGAGTCTTCTTCCTTTTTATTTGTCTTCAATGCCAATGATTTCTTTTTGGGATTTTTCTTTCTTCTTCTTCCTGAATTCTAATCTCATAAGTTAAGAGTCAATAAGATTATCAAAATCTAGCTTATTCAAGTTTTTTTTTTCAATCACGATCCTTTTTGTATGTAATTTGGAGGAGAGAGACATGAAAAACTTTTTCACCTTTTAGGAGTTAGTTCTTGATTCGTCCAAGGAGGCTAAACCATTCGCAATATCGTTCAACCGTACAACCATCTCATTTATGGATTTATTTTCTTACATTTTGAAAGAATTATATTGATGATTTAAAATATTTAATCAAGATTCCTTAACTTTATCCGTTCTTTCATAAGTAATAATGAGTTTCTTCCAAATCTCATTTGTACTTTCACAACTAGAAATCCGATTAAACACTATTGAATCCAAAGCACAATAAAAAAATATTTTTAGCTTTCCAATCAAGTTTTGTAAATTTTTTTTTGTTACGGTATATTCTGAAGGTAATTTTTCATGTAAATAATAATCTTTTTAAATAATATCCCACATGTCAATATCAATAGAACATATGTATGCTTAACTCTTCATTTTCTAATATGCAAAATTTGATGCATTAACTTTCGTCGGAAAGTCATTAGCAACGAACGATTTTTGAACTATCCTTTTTCCGTTGAAAAATCCATCGAAAATTGATTCTTCGCTGGATTTCACGACATTTCTGACGAATATATCCATTGAAAAATGCTATAAAAAAAGTCTTTTATCCAAGAAGAATGTGTTATGGCATTAGAATCCTATGAAAGGAATCTGGTTTGGCATAACATGATTATATAATTAGGAAACCAAATAAAAAGAAATTTGTGATCTTTTAACATTTTCAAAACATGTTTTTAGTATACAAGATTAATTTGGATTATTTTTTTAGGCTTCTACTATAATAGTTTTGATGTTAAGTTAAACTTGCATACCTCCAGTAGCATTGATTACAAAGCATTTAACTTTTACAAGCATGATTGTTCTGTGTAATATTTTTTATAGTTTTTATGGAATTATTAATTGATCATTAATTATGCAGTGATCGTATTTTAGTTCATAATTTTCTGTATAATTGATTGTTAACATTTAAACACAATATTAACAAAGAAAACATAACAAATTTTAAATTTTACTCTCGGGCATATGGTTATTTAATATTATGAAATACTATACATGATTAGTTAAGATTATTGGATTGTGATACGTAGTTCTTATCCATTGTCCTTAATGAGTATTTAGACATGAATATCAAGTTTTGAACTGACTATGTGACCTTAAATGTTTATATGAAATTATATTATGTGAGAGTTTGTGTGGCAGGATAATGGTATAATATCGAATCAAGTTTCATGATCAAGAAAATATGTTGTATACATAATTCTATCTTTTCATTTGTAAATTATCAAACATTTTATTTTAAAAAAATGCACCTGCAAGAGCAAATTTCACGAGAACAATTTATGGCAAAAGTTATTAGTAACGTTAACAATAAAATCTAAATTGGTTGACAATTTAAAACTGTAATAACTTTATAAAACAAGATATGAAAATTAAGAATATAAAGAACATCCGAAAAGAAGAAGAAAAACACTAAGAATGGAAAAAATGCCAACTGATCAGACGGAAGGCAATTTCAAGCAAACGATGAAGATAATCCTTCTCCTCACCGGGAGAAAGGTCCACGGCCATGTCCAGCTCCGTCACTAAACCCATCTCTCGACTCAGGAGCACGTGCCTCCCAAGCGCGCGTATGCCACGGCAGCCGATCACTGCGTCCTCCCAATGTATGGTTTCGATACCTCGTAGGGTTTTACATAATCTACGTGCACTTCATCATCATTTGATTCCTCAACATCATCAATAACAATATCACCAATAACATCTGCCTCTATCTCCATACCCTTTACCTAACAAGGAAACTTAAGTTGAGTAAATAAAATTTCATCTTTATCATTTATACCAAGTATAGGAAATGTTTATCTAGATCAACTAATGACTAGTCAGTGATCTAATAGTCTACTTACTGTCATAGAATGTTAAACAAACCCATCAAAATCTTCCTATTATGTCTAACTAATTTAATTAGAGCATGCTTACTGTTATGTCTAGCCATTATTAACAACATCCTTTATACAACATACCTAATTTAATTAGAGCATGCTTACTATTATGTCTAACCATTATTAACAACATGCTTTATACAACATATCTAATTTAATTAGAGCATGCTTGCTAATATCCTTCATTTAGCTCATTTTGGTCTCAAACACATCAATGCCAATATCGAAAACACAACACTTATTTGACTATATTAACCAAAGATTAACTCGAAACCATGAATAGCTATATGTATGTAGAAACACATCATACAAGTATGTTCTAATTTATAATAAAGAATAATCATATGTTTAGTATGGAAAATATGTAATAGACCTACTTCATTACATCCCTGATAATTTCTTCAACAATTTTGAGTAAATCATGCACTAAAAAACAAAGACAATAAACAACCATTCTTATCAGACTAACTGTATGCGAGCACCAGATTTGGTTTGATGGGCGTGGGTGTCGCAGCGGGGAAGCCATAAGGGAAGCCGGCGGCACGCTGGGGGAAGATCGTGACAGAAACTAGGGCATCGGGGCAAATACAAATTTTCATCCGATTGGGGGGGATCGCTCGTGAATCGTGGAATCGTCGCTATTGAACTGCCTCAAGCCGTTTAGTGTGGAATATTTCTTCTTTATTCTTTATGAGACTTGATTGTCTTTCTCGGTTATGTTTACATGATCTTCTAGTTTGATTCTCTTTCTTCTCTTTATTTTTTGCTAACTTGAGATATTTGTCTATATTTCTTATATAGTGTGCGAGTCTCTTTTCATCTACTTCTTCACTCGAGTCTTCTTCCTTTTTATTTGTCTTCAATGCCAATGATTTCTTTTTGGGATTTTTCTTTCTTCTTCTTCCTGAATTCTAATCTCATAAGTTAAGAGTCAATAAGATTATCAAAATCTAGCTTGTTCAAGTTTTTTTTTTCAATCACGATCCTTTTTGTATGTAATTTGGAGGAGAGAGACATGAAAAACTTTTTCACCTTTTAGGAGTTAGTTCTTGATTCGTCCAAGGAGGCTAAACCATTCGCAATATCGTTCAACCGTACAACCATCTCATTTATGGATTTATTTTCTTACATTTTGAAAGAATTATATTGATGATTTAAAATATTTAATCAAGATTCCTTAACTTTATCCGTTCTTTCATAAGTAATAATGAGTTTCTTCCAAATCTCATTTGTACTTTCACAACTAGAAATCCGATTAAACACTATTGAATCCAAAGCACAATAAAAAAATATTTTTAGCTTTCCAATCAAGTTTTGTAAAATTTTTTTTGTTACGGTATATTCTGAAGGTAATTTTTCATGTAAATAATAATCTTTTTAAATAATATCCCACATGTCAATATCAATAGAACATATGTATGCTTAACTCTTCATTTTCTAATATGCAAAATTTGATGCATTAACTTTCGTCGGAAAGTCATTAGCAACGAACGATTTTTGAACTATCCTTTTTCCGTTGAAAAATCCATCGAAAATTGATTCTTCGCTGGATTTCACGACATTTCTGACGAATATATCCATTGAAAAATGCTATAAAAAAAGTCTTTTATCCAAGAAGAATGTGTTATGGCATTAGAATCCTATGAAAGGAATCTGGTTTGGCATAACATGATTATATAATTAGGAAACCAAATAAAAAGAAATTTGTGATCTTTTAACATTTTCAAAACATGTTTTTAGTATACAAGATTAATTTGGATTATTTTTTTAGGCTTCTACTATAATAGTTTTGATGTTAAGTTAAACTTGCATACCTCCAGTAGCATTGATTACAAAGCATTTAACTTTTACAAGCATGATTGTTCTGTGTAATATTTTTTATAGTTTTTATGGAATTATTAATTGATCATTAATTATGCAGTGATCGTATTTTAGTTCATAATTTTCTGTATAATTGATTGTTAACATTTAAACACAATATTAACAAAGAAAACATAACAAATTTTAAATTTTACTCTCGGGCATATGGTTATTTAATATTATGAAATACTATACATGATTAGTTAAGATTATTGGATTGTGATACGTAGTTCTTATCCATTGTCCTTAATGAGTATTTAGACATGAATATCAAGTTTTGAACTGACTATGTGACCTTAAATGTTTATATGAAATTATATTATGTGAGAGTTTGTGTGGCAGGATAATGGTATAATATCGAATCAAGTTTCATGATCAAGAAAATATGTTGTATACATAATTCTATCTTTTCATTTGTAAATTATCAAACATTTTATTTTAAAAAAATGCACCTGCAAGAGCAAATTTCACGAGAACAATTTATGGCAAAAGTTATTAGTAACGTTAACAATAAAATCTAAATTGGTTGACAATTTAAAACTGTAATAACTTTATAAAACAAGATATGAAAATTAAGAATATAAAGAACATCCGAAAAGAAGAAGAAAAACACTAAGAATGGAAAAAATGCCAACTGATCAGACGGAAGGCAATTTCAAGCAAACGATGAAGATAATCCTTCTCCTCACCGGGAGAAAGGTCCACGGCCATGTCCAGCTCCGTCACTAAACCCATCTCTCGACTCAGGAGCACGTGCCTCCCAAGCGCGCGTATGCCACGGCAGCCGATCACTGCGTCCTCCTCGTAGTCCGTGAAACTGTTGCCGAGAATCACCATGCGCCTGCGCGCCGAAGGCTGCCAATTGGTCTGTAGCAGTGCGTCGTAAAGCTCGAGGTCGCAGTGCGGCATGAAGAACAATGTTGGTGCCATAACCTCCTTGCGCCCGTGCTCGTTCACGTCGGCCACCTTGAACCCCAGCTCCCTAGCCACCGCGCACTCGGTAGCGGAGAGCACTGGGTCGAACAGTTGTAGGCTGCCGGACATGACAGGTTCCAGCTCCAAGTTTAGGAGGAGAGCCAGGGCGAGCTGGAACTGCGAGGCTCGGGACGACTCGAAGCTTCCGATGCCGTAGACCACCATGTCAAACCTGGACGAGGAGGAGGCGCTGCACTCTGAAGCCAAAGCATCAGCGAGGCGGCTCTGGACCTCCGGGCTCCGCAGTCGGAGGAGAAACCTCCCGTAGAAGGGAGACCTCTCCAGACGCACCAACTCCGTCAATACAATGCGCAGCAGCTTCTCTTGGCGCGCGGGGTCGACCACAGGATCCGTGGGAGTCCACGCCGCGGGGGAGCGTAGGCTGTTTTCTTCGGCGGTCATCATCTCTCTCTTTCTTTAATTTTCTTTTGTTTTGTTGTCGTACAGATGATGATCTTGAATCGAATTTCTTCAATCTTGCACGGTGAGCGCTGCGTACGTCTTTGGTGATCGCTTCTTGAATCGTGCAGTCAAAGAGAAAGAGCGCGCGCACGAAGAGAAAAAAGACGAGAGAAAAAAGACGAGAGAGAGAGAGAGAGAGAGAGAGAGAGAGACAGAGAGAGAGAGAGAGTTTGGGAGGAGGGCTACCAGGGCAGGGACAGAATAAGAGAACAGAGAAAACCAAAACACAGAGAGAACCTGAGATCTGTCAGAGCGCGAGAGAGTTGAGAGCGTGCTTTCTGAATCTTGCAATTCGAGAGAGAACGCGAGCGTTGTGAGAGAGGTGAGAGGACGATGGAGTTCGCATAAATAGCCGATCGATCGAGTAACGGGAGGAAAAAAGAAATCTTTGGAACGGGAAAGAAATTTTAAAAAAGGTGAGCGAAAAATATCTTTTTGCAACGGAAACAACAAAAGAATTTAAAAAAGGCGCGTGGCCGTGGCCGTTGGGCGCCTTATTCGGAATCGGAGATCCCCGTTGCGTCTGTCCGCCGCATCCCTCACCCACCTCTCCCTTGGCCGCCACCACCGGCAGCCGTCTCCACCTCCACCCGGGAACGCAGCTGCTGCTGGAACACTATGGCCTGTGCTGTGCTGTGCTGTGCTGGTACAAGTCAGGGATGGCGCACCAAAATCTCAAGGTGATTACTTTTCTTCCATCTCCTCCTCCTCCTGATAGATTCTCATTTTTCCAGCGGAAAATGGCATCCTTGTTATGCATACTCTGATGATTGAATTGATACCTCTCGATCTGAGCGAGCTGTTATGCCAAGCGAACCAACAGGTACATCCTTTCTATTAGGAGTTCTGATGATTTTATTGGTACCATCTAATCTATTAGGGGTCGGTTTCTGTAATCTCTAGGTATTTCTGGAAGGTCGGGAATAATTTCTCTTGATTGTCTGTCTGACTTTCTTGTTGATTCCTTGTTCCAATATGAACTATTACCCGATGAGTGTGGATTCAAGCCTTAACATTTTCCATCCGACCGTACTTGGCTTTGCTTCATTCACAGCATATTTTTCCTAATTATCAGGATGCTGAACTACAAGATGGAACGTTGAGATTTCTATGAACAAGAATGGCATCTTGATGAATTAGGAACAACCATTACCTTTTTGTTTCTTTACTATTACCACTGTTATATATGTTTCCCTCTGTCCAAGTGGAGGTCATCATCCATCCAGGAGTTTTGTTTACTTTGTGGGCTTTTACTTCCTAAGGATTGCTTACATTAAAATTGGATGCAGCTTAGATGTCGCCATAAAGGTGTTTTGATCTTAAGCTTAATTACTGTCCAACAGCCATTGACACATTTTTGAACCATTCATTAATACAATTACTGAATGTGCAGCTTACACCCCTTGTAAATTAAGAAATTAGAGCAGATCAAACAAATTGCTGATTAATGTAAGCATTTGCTGATCAACAAACAAATTAAGAAGGAATACAAATCGGATAAGAAGATTAATGCAGACATTACTACTGGATGCAGTTTCCAAGATGAGTTTTTAGGTAATTGTATTAATGAACATGACTTGATGGCAATGAGAAAACTCAGAGTCATCATCTCGGCAGCCGCCAGAAGGAGAAGGTATTGTCGACGTTTTAACCTTTCATGCACTGATTAATCCTCCATATTTTGTCCATCTTATTGTCTTATAGGGTTGCTATGATGAATTGTGCATTTGCTAACTCGTAGTTTTGTCTAGGGTCAAGTAAGTAATAGTTTTTCTGTTACTGCAAAATCTATGATCAATTATACCCCTTCGAATGTGATGTCTTTGGAGGAACAGTTGATATCATGAAAAAGATTTTGAACCTTTAGCAACCAAGCCGGCAATAAGAAAATCCTATAACAGGGCACTTCACGATTATATGATAGGACGACGATGCAAGATCTTGTCATTCTTTTTTTTTCCCTTTTTCCATGATGATGAATTCAGACCATGCATCATATATATTCGATAGATGCATCATATATATCAGATTACAAATTACATTTCACGTGGAAGTTGGACACAATTCTAAATTTATCATTCAAGAATATTGCAAGTTTCCTAACAATCACCCACATATTTGGATTTTTTGTTTCCTTGTGCATAAATTATAACTTCCGGCATCCAAGAGTTCGTCTACTCTTGTTCTTTTACAACTCTCCCAATATATAAGAAGAAATTCCACAAGACTTTTTATTTAATCAAGTACAAAACTATCATTATCGGTGAAGTAATAAGGTTTAGACTTCCTACATTTAATCTTTACAATGAAAGCTAATCAATCAGATCAACAAGCTTCTAGGTCTAATGATGTTATCAAGTTGAGTCTCAGATTTTGAACCATTGATTCAGCCATATTATTAACTTAAAAGTGATACCCAGCCTTCTGTGAACTAAACTCCGGCCAGGTGAGGTTTAGACACGGGTCGGGCTTTATTTTGCATCAAGCTATAATATATAGACTCGGCTCGTCTTATTATTTTTATCTTTCGTATAGGAAGACAGGCCTTATTTCATTAGACTCGATATTTGGCCGTGGCTCTTGGGAGATTTGACCTAGAGCATGCTAGCTACACAATTATCCGTCTCCATTTTCTTGGGCAAGACTGCAGTTGCCGCGACAAAATTAGTTATTCATAAACCTGATCAATGTTTTATTTTTCAATTAAAAAACTCTTTCATACTTATTTCTGCAATTGACAACAATGGAATCATGGTGTTCAACCAAATAACTAGTTATTCTTCTTTTCATTTGGGGCAGGGCATGAGATATCCCCCTTCTTATACAAAGGATTTCCGATGTAGAGGCAGGTCCTTCGCATTCTAGATTATTCATGACTTCTTACAGCTGTGCAGGCAACATGGCAAGCATGTCAGCGCCAGATAGATAGAATGATTCGTAGTTTTGTCTAGGGTGAAATAATCCTCGAGATTTGTCCGTGGCGGTTGGGAGCCTAGACAGAATCTTTACAAAGTCTGTTCTCCGCCTCCCCCAGGAGCCACCACCGGCAGGTGCTGCGGACGCGCCCCCCGACCATCTCCACCTCCACGCTGGAACACTGCCGCTGCTGGAACACGATGGCCTGTGCTGGGACAAAGTGATGGCCTTAGTCAGGGATGGCGCACCAAAACCTCAAGGTGAGTAGTTTCTCCCATGTCCTCAGGACCTTTGATAGATTTCCATTTTTCCAGAGCTAAATGACACCTTTTTTTATGCATACTCTGATGATTGAATTGATACCTCTCAATCTGAGCTGCTATGCCAAGCTATCCAACATATACATCCTTTCTATTAGGAGTTCTGATGATTGAATTGATACCATCTATTAGGTTCCTCTCGATCTGAGCATTTATATACTAAGGTCAGTTAAAATTTCAAACAAGTTGCTGATAGAACGATACAAATCAAGAAGATTAATCCAGACATTACTTGATGCAGCTTCCAGGGTGGGTTTTTAGGTAATTGTATTAATGGTGAAGAACCTGATTTGATGGCAATGAGAAAATATCAGGCACATCTCCACAGCCTCCCGAAGGAGAAGGTACTGTCAACATTTTAACCTTCCATGCAATGATTAATCCTTGATATTTTTCCCATGTAATTATCTATTACTGCAAAATCACGATCAAATATACATCTTTGAATCTCATGTATTTGGAAGAACTTCATATTGTTCGCATGCTGAGGAATTCAGACCCTTCTTCTTACTCATGTGTTTGCAGCGATTTGTGAAAGTAGACATTGCATATTGTTGTTTCAGTATATGATCTTACGGGTTCTTGCTGTGTAGAAAGTTGAGATATGGAAAATTTCTAATCTTGATGAGAGAATTTGCCAAGTGGATAGGTTATACTTACTATGATGTAGTGTGTGATGTGTATTTGTGATGTGATATGTGAAGGTCCAAATTAAGGGGGACAAAGTATAGATAAGGGCTCAGATATGAAATTATGCCAAGTAAATACATTGACGAGATTCCATTCAAAAGCTCAAAATCTTGAAAGCAAAGTATCCCCTGGTGGAGCTTTGACCCCCACACAATCAAGACTGAAAATCACACGTAATCTAATCTCCTTTACACGGAAAACTAAATTTAAGAATTTCGATAAGGTAAATAAAGGTTGTTGAAATCTAATTACATAAAATAAATATTAATATATTTTTTAGGAAAAAATACTAAAAGTGAAAAAGGACAAGAACCATGTTGCTAACAATAAGAATGAATACTAGACCATCAAGAGCATGCTTCGATGTTTGATCCCTAGTTCAATAAAAGTTACTGAAATTGTAACGCATCAAATTTTTACATAAGGAAGGGAATTCAAAACCAAAGAAAAACAGTCCAAATAGGAGATTAATTGCCATTAATGGCAGAATTCAAATCGAATTCGAAATCCTATAAGAAAAAGATTTTGAACCTTTAGCAACCAAGTCGGCAATAAGAAAATCCTATAACAGGGCACTTCACATTTATATGATAGGACGACGATGCAAGATCTTGTCATTCTTTTTTTTTCCTTTTTCCATGATGATGAATTCAGACCATGCATCATATATATTCGATAGATGCATCATATATATCAGATTACAAATTACATTTCACGTGGAAGTTGGACACAATTCTAAATTTATCATTCAAGAATATTGCAAGTTTCCTAACAATCACCCACATATTTGGAATTTTTGTTTCCTTGTGCTTAAATAACTTCCGGCATCCAAGAGTTCGTCTACTCTTGTTCTTTTACAACTCTCTCGCTATATAGGAAGAAATTCCACAAGACTTCTTATTTAATCAAGGACAAAACTATCATTTCCGGTGAAGTAATAAGGTTTAGACTTCCTACATTTAATCTTTACAATGAAAGCTAATCAATCAGATCAACAAGCTTCTAGGTCTAATGATGTTATCAAGTTGAGTCTCATATTTTGAACCATTGATTCAGCCATATTATTAACTTAAAAGTGATACCCAGCCTTCCGTGAACTAAACTCCGGCCAGGTGAGGTTTAGACATGGGTCGGGCTTTATTTTGCATCAAGCTATAATATATAGACTCAGTTCGAGCGTAACCTGGGCTCAGCCCCTTTCTTATTATTTTCAACTTTCGTATAGGAAGACAAGCCTTATTTCATTAGACTCGATATTTGGCCGTGACTCCTGGGAGATTTGACCTAGAGCATGCTAGCTACACAATTATCCGGCTCCATTTTCTTGGGCAAGACAGTGTTGGAGGAGTTTTAAACGTTCCGTGGAGAATGGTGATGCCCAATACTTACAACATCCAAACAATTGAATAATGACTTTTGGTAAAATGGTCAACCTTCATTTTTGGTAAAATCATCTTGAAAATCGAAAAACCACTATCGTAATCTACAATATCCCAATATTTGTATTCCATCAAAACAAAAGAATAAACTCTATTCTCACGTTTTTCACCTTTTAATTATTATTTTTATTTTCTACAATTTACCTAGATATTATTATATTATTATATTTGTAAAATAAATGTAATGTATTTCTAATAAAATATTTTAATTATAGAATATTATATATTTAAAATTTATTCTTTTTAAACCAAACATAAAGAAGAATAAAAATATTTATATTTTTCAAAATAAATTTATTATTCTCTTTAAAATATCCCAGAACCAACGACATCTTATACTAATGTGTGTGTTGGACACAGTGTCCTTTTGAGCATCAAGGCGTGATCAATGTTGTAAGACCCGACCCGACCCGATCAGTTGGACCGGTGTCCGGGCACTAAAACGGCCCAGGGGTCGGCCAAAACCCGGCCATAGGATTGACCTGCTTTGATCCGGTCAAACCTGTCAAAACCCGGGTTCAACCTGCCAACCCGACGGGTTTGACTGACCCGGACGGGTCAAGTTGTAAAATATGAAAAAAATAAAACATATAAAAATTATTAAAAATTTTAGAAATATTATATATATATATATCTTTACTTGAAAATTATATTTTAACATTCTTCTTTATCATATATTTCATCAATATTTTTATTTTTTTAATTAGCTCACAAGATTCTTTTACAAAATATTCGATTGATGATTCAATTAATGCTTACTTTATTATATTATTTGATTTGAATATTTTATTATATTATATTTTGTATTTTTTTCTAAATATGATATTACATATTAATAATATATATCATCTTAACTATTCGATTCGGCCCGGTCCAATCGGTCCGACCTAACCCGTTAGGCAATTCGGGTCGATGGCCTGGTCGGGTCTTCCACCATTGGGCGTGATACACACGCATGATACGCGCACGCATGTCACGTGTGATATGCGCGTAATCAGCGATGCTGTTTGCACCGGGTGGCTCCTGATTGCCCCCTCGTCCAAGTTTTCCTAGGAGACCCATACTAGAGGTCCATAGTGCATTTTTTGTGTATGTTTTTATGGTACATGTAGAGGTACTTGTGCTGTGGCGTTCCATTCACCCAAGATTCAGTCTTCAATCCCGAGGCACAAGTGCGTTCATCAAGTATTCCTGGAAAAGTTCCGACGATTCGCTTACACAGTAAGAGGTATTCCACAACCTTCATGATTTATATATGTTATAAATCTAATTTTTATTTTTTCTCGAACTCGTGATTGCAACAAAAAAATAATATTTATTATTATTTTTTAGATCTACGCATCTCGATTGTATGACCACAATCGAAGGACAGTGGTCTTTGTCATTAGAAATATATTATGAATGAACCCAGACCATAATATATTTTTTCTGATTTATTTAATATGTTTGGCGAATTTTTTGATTTTTTCCTTTTCCGCATGTGTTGCACAAGACCTGTTGTGAGGCTCAATTTGAGTGCAAAGGTGTTGCACTCATGTGTATTGGTAGATGGGCCATCTGAGAGGACCAACAAACAATTTTTCTTTCTTTTTCTAATTTTTGCTTGAATATTAAAATAATAAGAAAATAAAAAGTCTATTTTAAAATTTTAGAAAATTAGGAAAATGTGTATTTTCCCTGGAAATTTTTCTGAAATATTTCATGCAATTTAATGCTACTAAAAGAAAATCATTTGTTGATTTAGTGCATTAGTTAAATGATTCAATTTGCATGTCTATCACAAATATTTTCTAATAAATTTGTTATCATGCATGAAATAAATATTTTCATTTATGTATGTCATAATGATATTTATTGTTGTGATCTAAATTCAATTATGGAAGACATTTTGAATAATTTCAAATTTGAATTTGAATTCAAAATTAGTGTGTGTAAAATTTATTGCAAATAATTGCCTTCCTAAAATTTTGATATGGTAATATTATTTTTTGGCTAAGCGTTGAAATTGATGTTTCATGCAAGCCTATAATAAAAAATAATTAGTTGATGTAATTATATAAACTATAGGTGGTTGAAAAATACATGAAACATAAATAATTCTTTTGTAGGACTAAAACACATTGGAATTTAAATACTATCACAATAATCAATGTCTTTCTGTTGAGTAGTTCGTAACCCGAAATGTATGCTTAAAAAGGTTTCGAAGAATTAGCCTAGTGCATGATTGACGCAGTCTCAAGAAATAGGATTGATGTGTGATAATGGTGGCTCAATTTTTCTTGATGTAATGTCGAGGCGAAGGATAGTGCGCAGTTATTTAATTGACACCCTTTAGGAAAGAGCCCCCGTTGCATTAGTCCTGATTGTCCCGGTCATATTAGAAATAATTTGGTGCACCACACAAAATAAATTTCGATGATTTTGAATTATAAGTTGATTCAAAATGTATAGAGTAGAAAATTTTGAATTATGTATTAATTCAAAATTCAAACATTTAGATTAATTTTGTCGCATTGTTAAAATAATGAATTATAATATTTCTTGGAGATAGTGGGAGATAAGTGTAAGTAGAATAACCTCTCGATGTCACTACTTCATGAGTATTATTATTTCATTATTTATGTCTTTAACGAATAAATTATAACATGCATAACATTGATTTCTCTTATTTTTGTGACCAAATTAGATCATGGCTTTCGAAACCATAATTGTTCACCTGAACAAGAATGAAAAACTCAATGACGATAATTATGATATTTGACACTATAAGGTCTAATATTTCTCAGAACACCAAAAGGTCTTGGAGGTCATTAACCATGTTGTCAATGAACCTGCACCTAAAAATAATGCCCAACGCTAGAGGGACATGGAGACATATCAAGCATAGACGAAAAAGAATGGCATTGCTCGCATTACGTTGCTGAGTATGATGAACAATTCCCTTTTGTGCGAATTTGATGTTTATAAGACAACATTCGAAATGTGGACGACGTTTCGCAACAAGTATGGGTCACCACGACCACAAGCGTCAGATGCTCATGGTCAAATTTGACTCTTATCGAAAGCGACCAAATCATACGATGATCTGTGAACTCAAGAATGCGGGACAAGTGCCCGATGATGAATAATAGGTGCAGGCTCTAATCCGCTCTCTTCTTAGAAGTTGGGAACATATGCGTTTAAACTTGATGCACAATGAAAGTGTCAAATTTTTTTGCCAAGCTACTTGCCACATTGAAATGGAGGATAAGACCCTTCAAGCCATGAATAAATCCTCTAAAGTATTAGTTGCTAAAAATTGTGGACAAAGATCTAGTTCCCAATTCAAAAGAAAAAGTCGCATAAGTCACAACCAAATAAAAGGAGCGAAAATACTAGACAAAAGAAAGTCCAAGGCCACTAGCGTACGTGAAAAATGAGGCTGAAAGATAGACATAAATAAAGTAAAATGCTACAATTGTTGCAAAACGTGATAACTTTACTCATGATTGCAATGAGCTTAAGAAGGTTTGTCCTAATTATGATTCTTTTTCTTATGTTTTTAGTTGTGTCTTAATTGCTGAAACTCATCTTGGATTGCAAAGTCGGGAGCCACCGACTATGCAGCAAGAGATCATGGGGTCTTCGTGGAATTTTGTCGAATAAGTGCTGAGAGAAAATGGATTTACGTTGGGAACAATGAAAGAGTTGAAATTAAAGGCATTGAAATGTGCAAGCTAGAACGTCACAACGACCAATTTCTTTATCTTCATGACGTTCTATATGCTCCAACCTTTAGACAAAATTTATTTCTTGTGTTAGCATTAGACAAGCTTAGATGAATTTCCTAAGCAAAACGAGATAGACAAGGAACTTATTCTAAATGAAGATGAAGATTCCAAGTTGATGACATAGGCGGATCAACCCACTGAGGAGTTTGTTTTCTCTGCCCCACATCTTGATTTGAGTGAGAGTGATCGCAGCCGTCAACTGACGAACCTAAAAGTTTCCTTCGACGAACTACTAGAAAATATGTTCCGCATTGACGATTTGAAATTGAAGGATTGCATGAACATGAGCCACATGAAGTCCTCATAGTAAGTTTGAAAGATGAACTTGAGCCCATATCTATTAAAGAAGCTCTCGTGTCCCCTGCTAAGAAAGAATGGATTAAGGCAATGAAAAAAAAGTTAAGGTCCATACAGAAAAATCAAGCCTGGAACTTGGTTGAACTCCCGCCGAAGGCAATTGGGAACAAATGGGTTCTCAAAATTAAACGTGGCATGGATGGATCAATTGAAAGATATAAAGTTCGCTTAGTGGCGAAAGGTTTCACCCAAACAACGGACATTGACTATAAAAAAACTTTTGCACCTATTGTAAGGTTTGCTTCAATTTGCCTAATATTAGCTATAGTCGCACATATGGACTTAGAATTACATCAAATGAATGTAAAAACTATATTTCTCAATGGAGAACTAGATGAGAAAATTTACATGAAGAAACATCAAGACTTCGTTGTAAAAGAAGAAGTGCGCAAAGTATACAAATTGCGCTAGTCCATTTATGGACTCAAACAATCATCTAGACAATGGTACCTTAAATTTCATCAATCCATTGGTTCGTACGATTTTAACATGATTAATGAAAATCACTATGTGTATATTCATAAGTCCGAGGATAATCCTAACGTTATATGTGGACGACATTCTAATAGCTAAAAATAATAAGAATTTTCTCATTACCATTAAGCAATGGTTGTCCTTGCAACCTACATATTGGGTGGGAAAATCTAACATGACCATTCTAAATGACTCATTGATTTGTCGCAGGAATCATACATAAAGAAAATTTTAGAATGATTTCGTATGAATGGTTATAAACCCATTGATACTTTTATTATGAAAGATGAGGTTTTAAATTTGGACACGTGTCCTAAAACTCTAGAGGAACAAAAGAAAATGTCCAATATTCCCTATGCAAATGTGGTTAGCAGTCTGGTGTACGCTATGATATGTACTCGGTTAGACATATGTTTTGCCATGAGTTTAGTTAGTCGATATCAGGTTAATCTAGGATGCCAACACTGGAAGGTGGTGAAGAGAATAATGAGGTACCTTAATGGTAATCTTGCATTATGCTATACAAGGATTCACTTATGTCGATTGGGCTGGTGACGTTGATGAACGAAAATTCACCTCTGAATATTGTTTTCTTGCTCAATAATGGTGTTGTTACTTAGAATAGCAAGAAACAAGATCGTGTGACATTGTCAACTATGGAGGCAAAATTCATAGCTTGTTCAGTGGCAGTACAAAAAGCTTTATGACTGAAAAGATTCTTTCAAAACATGAGAATTATTTATAATGCAATGAAGAAGATGATTCTTCACTATGACAATAAAAAAATATTACTTATGTGAAGGACAAGAAATACTATTGCAAAGAAAAGTACATTGACATGAAGTACATAGTTGTATGAGATCAAGAAGTTAAAGAGGTGATCTCAATTGAGTACATATCAATGCACAAAATTGTTGTTGATCCGTTCACCAAACCATTGCTGAGAGAGACATTTTTGAGACATGCAAATGCCTTGGGGTTGCATAGATTATAAATGTAACGATGTACTCAAAATTTTCAATGAATAAAATATTATTTTTTCTTTGATAAATTCATTGTTATAAAGTTTTGTTATGCATGTAAAAAGTACGTCGATCAAGCTTGAGTTTGTTCTCTCACGCGAACAAACGCTTTCGACGCTAATGAAGATAGCGAGCGAAAATGAAATATGTGAATCATAATGTGATTATTAAAATATGTTAAAACATGAGTTTTAGTAACTCAATGTCGCCTGATTAAGATAGAGAATGTCATATATGAGATTCAAACTTGGCGCTATAGAACAGTGAGTAATTTGAAAACTCGGGTTAGACGCTAAAAGGTAGTGACTGGACTTAAGTCTATACAGTGTATAATTTAAATAGAGCTAGACATGCGCTCCTTTATCCACTACAATACTTATGTTTAGTATCAAGTACACAAAGTCAACCTAGAGACATGATAAATTGATTAGTTCAATGGGTGTGAGTCTTTGATCGATGATTCATCTGCACGTGCTCTTAAACTCTTGACTATGACTTAAGGAAAGAAATTAGTGTTTGCTACTTTAGAGGAGTACTCAAAGGTGAAAAGTAAAGTAGCCTGTCGAGCCATGTCTAGGAAAGCAACTGGTTCACTACTAATAAACATGAGGGCGAGAGAAAGAACTGTTATGAGCCGCATTACACTTTCACGTACAATTGGCCCACTATTTTTCTTATGTTTGAAAATATAGTGTATATGAAAGATAACTACTGCGGATCAAGACATATTTGTCTTGGCTATGTTGCAAGGCATATCTAAGGCATAACGAGTTACATGATTTGAGCATTTGTTGGCTCATACGTGAATTGTCATGAATTCCTAACGGGTATGACATACGCTCTAGAGATAGTTGAGCAATTGTGAAGCTTAACAAGTATCTTTCTAGCTCATATAAAGAATCGTGCTTGTACTCGTGGGTCGCACGACACATTTATCAATTCTGGACGAACAAAAGTGCAATGCCTAATGAGGGCAAGTGGGAGATTATTAGACAGAGTGCCCTTTTGGGCATCAAGGCGTGATACACGCTCTTGACGCATGCACGCATATGTTGCATGTGATATGCACGTAATCAGCGACGCTGATTGCATCAGGTGACTCCTGATTGCCCCCTCGTCCAAGTTTTCCTCTCCTATAAAAGGAGGCCCATACCGGAGGTCCATAGTGCGTTTTTGGTGTAGCTTTTGTGGAGGTTCATCTAGAGGTACTTGTGCTATGGTGAGGTGTTCTGTTTCCTTGAGATTCAGTCTCCGATCCCGAGGTACAAGTGCGTTCGTCAAGTGTTCGCGAAAAAATCCCAACAGTCCACTTCCACTGCAAGAGATATTTCGCAACCACCATGATTTATATATGTTATAAATTCAACAATGTGTTTATATAATAATAACTATTTAAAGTCTCCTTTAGTTATAACACTTGTTTATAGCATAATTGCTCTTCAATTGGAATAGACCCAACTGAACTAACTCCAAAAAACTGAACCAGTCCAAGCCCATGCAAGACAACCAATTCATCATTCATGACTGAACAACAGGAGTAATCAAGTAATAAATCTCTTAAGAGTAAGGACTTAGTCTCACATCATCCCATCAGGCATTCACAGCATGACAACAAAACAAAAATATTAGGATTTGAATCAGAATTAACTTAATATGATTCCAATCAATCTAATACAAGCTATTGCATATTATAATAATTCCAATAATCATAGAAATCAATATTTCAGCCATGGACAGCAGGGAAAATGGAAAGGAGGACACTATTAAAATTAGGTTGAACATGCTGTCCTATAACAAATTAATTATCTAGAGTGTAATGTCAATGTAGCAATGATAAAATATGTAATTAAACTAAGATAACATGGCGCTACTCATACATAATAGACCCTACACCATATTAAACAACCAATCATATACTTAGAGGAATGGATCATGGACATACGGAATTTATAGGAAATTTTATTAAAATTAGTGATAATGTGTTGCCCATAGTCGATTGATTATCCAAAGAAATCCACCTACAGGAATACACGACAACAATTTTGATCATTAGTGACATTTCAATAAAATGTAGACATTACTTAATGTTAACACTTTTGGTGACTTGCAATAAATGTCACTAGCAATCACATATTAGCGACGTTTAGAGATCGAAATAAATACATAATAGTTGGAAAATATTTTAACAGTCCGATCAAATCCATTTCTTTTGAATGGTTGTGATTAAAATTTCCATAATAAAAACACTTTACATCTTTCTCTCTCTTCAGTTTGCACCAACTATTCTTCCTCTTGCTCCAATCAACTTTGCCGTATAGATCTCACATGCTGGATGTTGTCGTCCATCAGCCACCGCTTGTCGCCGCACCTTTTGCCATCCTTAAGTGGACCTTCATCGTCGGGCTAGCAGCGATCGATGCAGCATGAAGGTGACTCTTTTAATCCCCTTTTCCTTATTCTTTTTGTGGTGATTTTTTAGATCTGATCCATGGAAACATTCTTACTTATTTTAATGGAGTGTTCAACTATAGTGTTTTTCCCTACTACTTAGATATAAAGCTCCATATTTTTTTAATAAAATGAATAGTTATTTTTATTATTCATGGTGATATTTAGTATTCAAATTACTAATTAATCATCAGTTGATCATGCAATTAATAATCTATGATGGCGTAAAATGATTTTAAAATATTTTCATGGTAAATCTAAATGCCACTAAAAATTATATAAATATTTTATGCTAATATTTTGATACACTAAATTTTTCAATGATGTTTAAATGTATTAGACATCTAAACTTTACCAATGATAATCTTTTGTGACGTTTCAATATATAATAAATTCATATTTAAGGACATTTAAGTGTCACTAAAGTTTAAGAATTTGTGACATTTAAATGTCACTAAAGAGTCAAGCTTTAGTGATGAATATTAAATGGACGTCACAAGGACCCTTTTATGACGCGGCTTATATGATATTTGCGGGATGACGTTTGTTATACGTTATGAATAAGTTTTTGGTGACGTTTATTAAACATCACATAAGCTCATTTTTGCTGTAGTGATATGAATAACATATGTCTTGAACTAATAAACACTTTAGGTTATGTTCATATTAGGACAATCATATGATATTAGAAATCAATCAGCACCCTATCTTAATTACATTGCATCAATCAGTCTACACTAAGAGATCATGCAATATATAAAAGAGAACCCACAAGTCTAAAGGCATTATGGATCAGTGAGTAATCATTTCAAACATTAAACACATCAAAACCTTGGTTAGCATGCCATCTTATGTGATTATATTCATCCGATGGTTGATATGAAGGATTCTCCAACCTCTTTTGTGTAGAAATGATCCCTTTTTCGCATTGGTTGTTATCCTTTCAATTCCTCTTCCCAGGTTATTCTTTCTTGGGTGTTCCTGATGGTCCCACCATGAACGGGTCTACTAAACCATGATTCTCTTCTCTTGTAGGGAGGCTGAATGAAGGAAAAAAAGAAGAAAACTCGAAGAAAACAAAAATTGAAAGGTCTATTGGTAGATGAAATCTTGGGGATGAGGAGATTGAGTGTTTGTTCATCATATGACAAATTTGAACTTCATACTTTTGTCTTAATTATTAATATTTGCTTGATGAGAAGTAATGGACTAAGTTCAGAAAAAAATGTTGTCGAGAAGTTTCATAGATATTTAACTTATATTCAACATGCATTTTACCCTAAATTGCATACCTTTTAGGAGTGTTCACCAGGTCGAGTCAAACCCAACGACCTAATTTAGGTCGGGTCGGGTCAGGGTTGTCGGATCGAACTCGACCCGACCCGAACCGAACCCAACCCAACCTGATGGGTATTCGGTTAAAATCTTGTTTCTCAATCTTTGTTCATGTGTTTTTAAAAAGTCAGTTAGGGCGAGAACCTTGTGAGGATGTTTGTTTACAGAAATTTGTTTATGCATTATTTTTTGCAGTTTTAGCATCTATTCTGAATATTAATAATGTTCATGGTTATGTGCTTTTTCGTGATTTGAATGATAGTGTGATCTAAAATGAGGGTGATGTGATTTTATTTATTGATGTTATAAGTCTCTACTCGAGAGGGAATACTTATTTTCTTAAAAAATCATTATAGATCGAGAGGTCACTTGAATCCTAAATTCCAATAATCGACATTGATGACCACAACCAAGTGAAGCCAAAAGGATAAACTTGTGTTGAAGTTTTCCTAGGTGAGGCCAAAAGGCGAACCCACTCGAATAGATGTCATACGAGACTCTACTTCAGCCATGAGAATAGTGTCTAGTGTCTAGTATTGTAGTGTCTAGTATTTCTGCGAGAGGATCATTTCAGCATTGTAGTGTCTAGTATTTCTCTACACGAGAGAAAGGGAGCCTTGGAAATTTATTGCTTTTTTTTGGAAGATGATTGCTTTGGGAGTGGGATCTAGGGGTGTTCATGGGTCGGGTTGGACCCGAAGGCCGACCCAAACCAACCCGACCAAATTTGGTCGGGCCAGGTCGGGTCGGGTTAAAAGGCTTCGGGGGCGGGGGCGCAAATCTGACCTGACCGGACCCGGTTCGGGTCGGGTCAGGTGGTAGGGTTACCCGACCATCCAATTTATTTTTAATTTTTTTTCTTACTATTTTTATATTTATTTAATATTAAAAAAATATTATTTAATTTTTATTTTAAAGCATAAAATATAGTTTTAAACCATTTAATTTATTTTTGTACTTAAAATATTTTATTTCAATTTTTTAAAAAAATTTAAATCAAATATAAGCTTAAGTTTATCTAAAAAAAGAAAAATATTAAATAAAAAATTGGATCAATCAGGTTGGGTCGAGTCAACTCGGGTTAGAAAACTCCAATCCATACCTGACCCGACCCATGGTCAACTCAGATTAGAAAACTCCAATCCAACCTGACCCGACCACCGATCCGACCTGACCCAAACTCGAGTCATCGGGTTCGCGGGTCGACCTGACCCACTGAACACCCCTAATGGGATCTTTCTTGTGTTGAGATTTCTTGAGCTGTCATTTCTGTAACGCCCCCAAAATCGCCCCTCCTCCCACGTAGGCAGTCAGGTTGACCCCGAGAGCGCTACACTGCCTACTACTCTATTGACTATGTCCATTCAACAAAATGGCATATGTGGCATCAATATAATAAGAAAAATATAATACTAAGACTTTAATGCGGAAGTTTAAAATGATGGAATGTCAAGAGACATTGATAATTTAATGCAGTCTATAATAAGATAAGAAAAGATAGCAACTCTAAGAGGTTCAATAGTAATACAAGTTCAACGAGCGGAATCACATGATGTCTCTGAATAAAACACAATAACATGAGAGAGAAATAACAATGATAGCTTGGCGTAATTTATCAGTCATGTGCAGCATTCTCCAAGCTCTGTGCCCTCCAACACCTCGTCAGTTAGCATTCTCACCTGCAAAATTTCAATGCAGGGAAATCGAATACCCATGAGCAAAAATGTCCAGTACGATAGAATATAGACGATGAAATGAGATTTAGTAAAGAACATTGAACACTATATCAATGATAAACAACTGTAGACCCTGGCCAATATACAATGTCTATAATGAGCCATACATCATACTTTAACATTATCCATGTTTATGCACTATTCTTTACTATAACTATGCTTTGTCTTTACAATACTCTACATTAACTTCACAATATCATATTCCATGCTTTACTATACCATGTCTATGTCATACCATACAATAATTTACTTTGCATCTGCTTTACTGTGAGTGACACTACATCTTTTACATTACTATGATATCCTTAATTGCCTCTTGTCCTATGCGAGCTCGACTTTATTAAGTTAGAATGCTAGAGGTGCCTCTCTGAATCTCTGAAGTCAGTAAGTCCAAAAAGTGAAAGAGGTGGGTGTTAATACCTCACCCATTTCGAAATGTAGGTGGGAGAGAACCTACACCCCAGGAAAAGTGGTCAATTAAGAAACTTGTAGTTTCACTGTCTCCTCAGCTAGCTACATGTCCCTTTGGCTTAATACTATAATCTCTAAGGGGAAGGAGTGTGACCATTGCATCACCCTTCATTCGAGATACAGGTGGGAGAAGACCTGAAATCTCAGGAACAATGGTCATTGAAGATCAGTAGTTTCATTGTCTCCTCAACTAACTACCTGCCCCTCTCTATACTTTACTCCGATCTTTACTCTATACTCTGTGGCGACACATAGCAATCCAACATCTTTATCTTTACCTTGCTTTTCTTTAATTATCTTTAATAGAGTTTAGGATCAGTAAAGGAAAGGATCTCTTTTCACTAAGATTTGGTTCTTCTTTAAAGCAAGATAAGGTTCATTATGGTCTTTAAGGTCTCTAATAAGATTTCAAATAATTTTAACGAAAAATGGGACCTAATTCCCGAAGGATCGAATTTAATGGAAAAAGGCCGCTACTCTAGTTGACAGAACCCGGGCCGAGTTGAGTAGAACTCGGGCCGAGTCTCTGTCGGGAAATTGATGAGCATGACCCGGTCCGAGTTGAGGTCCGACTCGGGCCGGGTCGTTGACAAGGCATTAATCGACATCGAGTCGGATTCGCACGCGATCCAACCCAGTATGACCCAGGCCGAGTTGATAGGTGACCCAGTCGGGTTTATTCTCGCGACATTGCGGATGAGGCGACTCAGTTCGGGTCTACATGGACTCGGACCGCGTTTAGGTGTGACCCGGGCCGAGTCATAGATGACGCGGGCCGGGTTTTATCGTGCAGTCGTCTCCTCCATCTCCGACGACCTTTCGGCCGTCGAATCGAGCAGGTCACAATACAAAAAATACATCTATGACATTCATGATCACTATAATACTTTATGCGCAACATTAGATCTATATTTCTTCGTCTAAGGAATTTAAATCTAAGGTACCTCTATTTTAGACGATTCGAGTTCACCGGTCGCTGTTCTCCGTCCGAACGGTCACTAGTCATTCCTGGTCGGCGAGGAGAATTCGCCTGGTCCTTGCGCACGTCAAGGAAGAGTCGTGCACGTTGGTGGGTGGTGGTACATGCCGGACAGTCGCTGAGTTGTCTGTGCTCTATTTCATCCTGGCATCGCTCATCAGTCGTCGGAGCAGAGGAGGAAGACGTGGGAGGACAACAACTGGTCGAGCTGGTCGAGAGGCATCGCTCATTAGTCCTCCTCTCGTCCTTCTTATATATCGGCCAGCCTGAGGGCCGACCGATCGTGGGCGCGATCAGGGGAGGGATTCCCTCCCATGGTCGGCCGTTTCCTTCCTCATCCGTTTCCTTTTTTTCGAATTCGATTTGAATTCTGCCATTAATGGAAATTAATCTCCTATTTGGACTATTTTTCTTTGGTTTTGAATTTCCTTCCTTATGTAAAAATTTGACGCGTTACATTATTACCCCTTTAAAAGAAAATTCATCATCGAATTTTGATAAGAGTTAAGACTTACCGAATAATTATGAAAACTTTTCTCGCATCTTTGATTCTACTTTCCAAGTTGCCTCTTTTTCTTGATGGTGCTTCCATGCTACTTTGACCAGTGATACCTTCTTCTTTCTTTGTTGGTGTTCTTGGTATTCCAATATATCTGTGGGTTGTTCTTCATATGTCAGATCCTCCTTGAGATTTGGTTCCTCAATTTAAATCACGTTGGCGTAATCGTGCTTGTACATCCGGAGTAGAGAGACATGGAAGACGTTGTGTATTCTAGCATATGCTGGGGGTAGGGCCAACCTGCATACTGAGTCTCCAACCATATCTAATATACCAAAAGGACCTACATACCTTGGACTCAATTTCCCACGCTTACTAAAACGCATCACTCCTTTGGTGGGGGAGACCTTAAGTAGGACTTGATCTCCTATCTTGAACATGTGTTCTCGGTGTTTCTTATTTGCATAGGCCTTCTGGCGATCTTGAGCAGATTTCATCATTTTCTTTATCAATTCCACACTGTCTGTGTACTTCTGTGTCTGCTTCTATAATTCAGCACTCAATATCTTTCTTTCGCCCACTTCGCCCCAACATGTCGGGGAACGGCATGGTCGACCATACAATGCTTCAAAGGAAGACATTTCTATGCTAGCATGTAAACTGTTGTTATAAGAGAACTCAATAAGAGGTAGGTACTTGTCCCAATTATCGCGTCAATCTAAGGCGCATGCTCTAAGCATGTCCTCCAATGTCTGGATCGTCATCTCTGATTGTCCGTCTGTCTGAGAGCAGAAGGCGGTACTGTAGCGAAGTCTCGTCCAAAAGCATTTTGGAGGTTCTTCTAGAATCTTGATGTGAATCTACGATCTCTATTAGACACGATGGTTGATGGGATCCCGTGAAGCCTAACAATCTCCTGCACATATAAGTCCATTAAACTTTCAAGAGATTATTTTACCT